>OX645060.1:129372965-129972965 GCA_951905685.1 Eumerus sabulonum
TTCGTCCACAAACGGATGAAAAAGAAAACAAACTCTATACTAACTCAGTATGAATGAGGTGTGATACTGGTCTACAGCAACTGGCGTTTTGTTTTTAAACCCTTCAATGTATACTTTCGTATCAACAGAGTATAAACAAAAGATAAAAGGTAATGCGAACCTACAATACGCAATTATGGGTAAAACTTACAAATACTTCATACACACTACGATTATGAGTACAAAAATACAAAAGTTGGCGAATAAATCTGCTTTATATCTCTACTTAGCGATGATTGGACACGAGCGGAATAATGTTTCAATAATAATATTCAAATACTTTTTAGTGGACTTACCGGTGGCGGGGCGCAGATTCGCCCGCACCCAGCTGTAGCGATTGCACTAATATTGACTTAGAGCGACAAACCGAACAGTGCTTCGCTGCTCAGTTCGAAAGTGTTTGCTCTTGGTTTGCTGCTGGTGCTTGGGATTGTTGTCTTTTTGGCGTTCGGGATAACTCAACAAGGACGATATCGGTGACGTTGGCTTGATTAGAATCTGCAAATAATACACATAAATAAGTCACCTACAGTTCACGAAAGAGTTGCTGTTGAAGGCATCAAAATGCAGGTAATATAGCGAATAAGTAGACCAAAATAATGCTTTTCTTATTTGTGGACATTGAGCCCATCCATCAAAGAACGTATGCGCAATGTCCCAGCTATAACACCAAAATCGTTCTAGGAGATTTCAACGCGAAGCTGGATAAGGAAGCTATCTTTGAACGGGTCATTGGAAAGCACAGCCTACACAACACCACGTCAGAAAACGGACTAAGGCTAGTGGACTTTATGGCGAGACATAATCTGGTAGTAGCGAGTACACGATTCCCACACCTCAACATCCATAAGGGAATCTGTCGGTCTTTCGATCAATCGACAACCAAACAAATTGAACATATTGCGATCGACGGCAGACACTCTTCCAACATCCTAGGTGTCCGAACATTTCGAGGAGCCATCATCGACTCGGATCATTACCTTGTTGCAGCCAAGGTACAGATGCGAATTTCTCGGAATCAACGGAGTCAAGTAAGAACACTAAAATTTAACGTCCGATAGCTGCAATCGCAGGAGACCGCCAGGACCTTCGCCGATCAAGTCTCCCTCAAGCTCTCTCAACTCCCGATGCAATCTGCAGATTCCATAGAACAGAAATGGAGTCGTTGTCAGAACGCCATTAGAGAGGCCGCCTCAGATGTACTCGGTTTCGAGCCACCACCGTCGAGAAACCTCTGTGATGAGAAACAGAATGCATACATGGCCACGTTGCATCGACGAACGAGAGCTGCCCGCGTGCTCTATGAACAGAAAAGGAGGGAGGATCATGCGCTTCTGAGAAGGAAAAAGAAGGAGCACGGGAAGCGCGAGATCGAGGAGATGGAGAGATGTTACTGCAGAAATGACGTTCGAAAATGTTACCAGAAAGTAAGACGATCATGACAAGGCTATAAAGCCAGAGCAGAAGCCTGCAGGGATGAGCACGGACAACTAGTAGTGGAGTCACAGTCGATGCTGAGATTGTGGAAGGACCACTTCTGCAGACTGTATAACGGCGATGATAATCAAAATGCCGCCGTCAGGCAGAGCGAACCATTCACAATGGACGAACGCGAAGGAGAATCCCGTCCACCCGACCTAGACGATGGTAAGATAGCGATATCGAAACTTAAGTCTTATAAAGCTGCTGGACTCCCAGCGGAACTGTTTAAAGTAGCTGGCGATGAGCTGGTCAGGAAAATGCACCAACTCATCTGCAAGATATGGTCGGAAGAACGCATGCCCGATGAAAGGAATCTCAAAATCGTTTGCCCGGTCCATAAGAAAGGAGACCCCTATGACTGCTCCAATTACAGAGGGATAAGCCTCCTGAACATCGCGTACCAGATCCTCTCTGCCGTACTGTGGACAATCTGATAGGTTCCTACCAGTGTGGTTTCAGGCCAGGAAAATCCACGAAAGACCAAATATTTACACTACGGAAGATCTTGGAAAAGACCCATGAGTTCCAGGTCGACACGCACCATCTTTTTGTCGACTTTAAAGCCGCGTATAACAGTGTTTATAGAGACGGCTATACAAGCCATGAAATGATTTAACATTCCTGCCAAACTCGTCAGACTGTGCAGGAGGACTATGGAGAACTCTCGCTGCGCCATTAAGGTCGGAGGTGAACTTACCGCCCCCTTTGATGTTAAAAAAGGTTTTAGACAGGGTGACGCACTGTCATGTGATTTCTTTAACATTATTCTTGAAAATATCGTGCGGGCCTCTGCGGCCAATAGAAGAGGTACGATCTACTTCAAGTCCACACAATTGCTTGCCTACCTTGTTATTGGACGGACAAAGCGAGACGTCAATGAGGCGTTCGCAAGCATTGAAGCAGAAGCGGCCAAAGTGGGTCTAAGGGTAAATGGGGACAAGACCAAATATATGCTGTCATCCGTGAAAGACGCGCAACACCAACGTCTTGGTCAGGACGTCACCTTCGGCAGCTATATTTTTGAAGTAGTCAAGGACTTCGTCTACCTTAGCTCGATAGTGACAAGCAGCAACAACACCAGCGCTGAGATAAAACGCAGAATAACTCTTGCCAACCGCTGCTTCTTCGGGCTCACGAAGCAATTGAGTAGTAGAGCCCTCTCTCGAAAAACTAAGGTATCCTTCTACAAAACCATAATCGCCCCGGTCCTGCTCTACGGCGCTGAAGCTTGGACATTAACAAAGGCGTATGAAGAGGCTCTAGGGCGTTTCGAGAGGAAAATTCTGCGTGCAATCTTTGGTACCGTTTGCGTAAACGGAGAGTGGAGGAGGAGATTCAACCAAGTTAGACGTCTGCGGGTCCAACGTCTAAGATGGCTAGGCCATGTAGAGCGAATGGACATCAACGCCCCGGCCCAACGCAGCAGATGACGACCGCATTTAAGGTGGCGCGAGTTATGTATTCACACACAACCTATGTATACACCCTATATGTACATATTATTATAATAGGTGTTTTTTATTATGCATCCGTATCAGTATCCGGATCACGATTTACATACATTACAATAACAACACGTGATCCAAATTTTATCTGGATCAATTTTTGTGATCCGAAAATTAGTTCACACTATTTCCCGTTGGGTTCGCATTAAAATTAGGAAGGTCATTGCCTGATGAACATATGAAATTGTGACCCTGATTTGATTAAAAAGTTTTCCCTTCAGTATGAACTAATTGCACTCATAATACTATAAAATGTGTGTATTAATTTAAATTTGTAAAACCCTTGAGTGAATTGGAGATATATTACCCCCAATTAGTGTATATCGATAAAAACTATCATCATCAGCATTTAAATCAATCGTATCAAATTTGCATGAAAGAAAAATGTTCTTTGGCATGGCAATTCCGCACTTAAATGTCAAAAATTATTTGTGGAAATGGAGCAGCCGGGCAAAAAAATGTATGTAAACAAATGAATTTTAACACAATTCAAATTGACTGCCACATGACCCACCGGTGGTCATGTTTCAAAAACACTGAAACACCAACATATAAGCACGTGGGCAATCAACGTGTTCATTTCCAATTTGTTTATTTTCTGTTTATTTTGTTTTCAAATGTCAGATCTTTGACAGAACTGACTGATATGAAATGTCAAGAACGCTACTCGTTGATCTGCTACTCAATGATCCGGACTGTTTTATTTTGCCCATGATCCGGATACTGATACGGATGCATAATAAAAAACACCTATTATTAAAATAATATACCTACAACATGTTCCTAACCTTAAATGTAGCTTAGCATATAAATATGTATATAAACATTCATTAGCAACGTAATACTAGGTGTTTTTTATTATGCATCCGTATCAGTATCCGGATCACGATTTACATACATTACAATAACAACACGTGATCCAAATTTTATCTGGATCAATTTTTGTGATCCGAAAATTAGTTCACACTATTTCCCGTTGGGTTCGCATTGAAATTAGGAAGGTCATTGCCTGATGAACATATGAAATTGTGACCCTGATTTGATTAAAAAGTTTTCCCTTCAGTATGAACTAATTGCACTCATAACACTATAAAATGTGTGTATTAATTTAAATTTGTAAAACCCTTGAGTGAATTGAAGATATATTACCCCCAATTAGTGTATATCGATAAAAATTATCATCATCAGCATTGAATCAATCGTATCAAATTTTTATGAAAAGAAAAATTTTCTTTGTCATGGCAATTCCACACTTCAATTTAAATAGCAGCTGCTTCGATTTTCAATTTGTTTATTTTGTTTTCAAGTGTCAGATCCTTGACAGAACGAAATGTCAAGAACGCTACTCGTTGATCTGCTACTCAATGATCCGGACTGTTTTATTTTGCCCATGATCCGGATACTGATACGGATGCATAATAAAAAACACCTACTATGTAATAGAGGTTTGACTTTCTAAAAACAATGATGCGCAAGTCACTTTTGTAAAAGCCTTTGAAGAGTGAACAATAAAATTCAAAATTCAACTAAAGATTAAATAAAGTTCTAAGTGTATATTAGGACATTACTAAAGTTTCTAAGTGAATATTAGAAACATAACTCGCGCACAGGTGGAAAGGGACCTCAACCAACTGGGCGTGCGGCACTGGAAGCGGCTGGCCAAAGATGAGGCCGGCTGGAGAGGCTTGTTGGTTGGGGCCCTTGTTTTACCCCCGAATTGTAAGTAAGTAAGTAATGGCATCCTCAATCTTATATATGTACATATAGTATAAGCTTTCAAATTTAACATCCCTTAAGCTCTGAGGCAGTATCATCTATCAACTGTTTAGAGTATTTTAAATCATATTATCCTATTATCATATTCAATACATTGCGAAACAATATAAATATTTGTACAAACTTCGTTGCTCCATCATGGTCGGGACGAGCTTACCGAGCTCTTCAATGTCAAAAAAGGTTTTAGACAAGGCGCCGCACTATCATATGACTTTTTTAACATCATACTTGAGAAGATCGTACATAATTCACAAGTCAGCATTAGGGGCATGATCTTTTAAAAGTCCGTTCAACTGCTAGCTGACCCGTGATTGTGACGCAGGTCACAATGGGCAGCAAGAACTTCGAGGTAGTCAAGGACTTCATCTACCCTAGATCCGCAGTAAAAAATACAAACAACATCATTACGGAGATTACACGCAGAATAACTCTTGCCCATCGCGTTTTTTTTTTTTTTTTTTTTGGCTTAAAAGGCAATTCAGTAACGAGCCGTCCCTCGAAAAACCAAGCTGGCTTTACCCTTAATATCCGGATTATTAAGCGGATGAGGCAGCTCTTGGTATTTTCGAGAGATAAGTTCTGCGTGCGATCTTTGGTCCTGTTTGTGTTGATAGCATCTGGAGAAGAAGATTAAATAATGAACTGTACGGCGGCATGTGCCTGGTTAAGCGTCTACGGATACAACGCGTAAGATGGCTTGGCCATGGAGAGCGTATAGGCAACATAGTCCCGGCCCAAAGAATCTTCGAATCCGAGCCATTGGGTCAACGCAACAGAGGACACCCTCAACTCAAATGGCACACACAATTAAAGAAGGACCTCAACCAACTTGGCGTGTGTGGCTAGAGGCGGCTGGCAAGAGATCGTGCTTGCTGGCCGCCCAAGACCACGCGACGAAGAAGAAGAAGGAAATACCTATAAACATTTTTATTTTTCTACATGGTCCCCTTAGTCAACGGCCATCCAATGTCACCTCATTTGGTCGTTTTGGCAGCTCTCATGACTTGTTGTGATATTGGTTGGACTGATAACTAGTGAGAGCGTTCACAGTTAATGGCTGCCAATTAAATACTAGGTCGTTTGTAAATACCTTCCAAGTTCCAGGATCTCACTCAATCTTCTTAATATTGGCAGTGAGCACATGTAGGAGATGCACAAACTGGAGCTTAAAGGACGCAAGCAGCATGGAAACGAGACCATCCATCAGTGCGCTGCCGACATCCCGAGGCTTTGTCATCTACGCGGATGTTTTAATTGAAGTGGTGGAAAAAAATTAAAACGGATTCTTTCATCCAAGGGCTAAGGGATACGCATCGAAGACTGATTCTCCTGCCGAAGGCATATTTTAAAAGACAGTTACCAGCGCTCTCGCATGTGAAATATCGCTCTTGATATACCGACCCTCCATCAAATTACGGCACATATGTATCTGAAGACCAGGATAATTCCAGAACAACAGCGGCGAGTAGGAGTGGCTCATATCCGGGTAGATGCTACATCTGCGTCCAGCAGGGGCACATTGCGAGAATCTGCCGTCTGCGGAGAAAGCGTCCCTCCAGGAAATTGTGGCGTAGATCCAGAGCAACAACGGTGAGTAGGAGTCGCTCGTTCCCAGGTAGATGCTACATCTGCAATCAGCAGGGGCACATGGCGAGAAATTGTCGTCTCCGAAAAAAGGACGAGGTCTGATTCGCCAAAAGGACATCAAGCGAGAGCACGCTCATACTTTTTTGTTTGTTTTTAGAGACTCGAGTAGGTTCAATGGTTTTTTTTTTATGATATGTTACACACACAACCTGAACGGAGTGCATTGGTTTGGGTCGTTGATGTTCGTTCACTACTCTCAGGGGTGGTTGTCCTAGATAGGACGAGAGCCGACCAAATTCCGCGTTGGTTATGTATGTACGTTGGCGTTACAGTCGATGAAGGACCTAAGCCGAGCTTCTCTCAATCACCCATGTTGTGTGTGATTTAATATTCCCATAGGTGAAAGGGACCTACAGTTTATTGCCGGTTCCGAACGGCGAATTTCGAGAAGCTTTTCATGACAATTTTACCACAGGGGGTTTTGTCAGAACCTCGCTGCGGAGAAACACCGTGAAAAACACGTTCGATGACATGGCTGTGTCGGGATTCGATTCCGTGTCATCGGCGTCAGAGGCTAACGCACTACCCACTGCGCCACGGTGCTCTCGTTGGTTATAGTCCATAGTAATTCGTTCGAGCACTTTAGTATTGCATACGCAGAGGATGAATTTGAGTTGACCATATACTTTGAGTGTTATACCTGCAGCAGTATGTTGCCAGAATATTCCTGGACTTTCGAGAAGGTCGGAAGAAAGCAGCTAGAAGATGCCGATCTGGCAGTTATCATCGATCACAAAGAACGACCGACGTGGCGGCAAATATCCAGCGAAAGCCCAATCGTAAAAGCTTACTGGGCTTAATGGCAGAGTTTGAAGCAGTTGGGAAAGTGCGAACGGGGACATTATAAACGATCTGCTGGTAATTTCAAAGAGACAAATCGACGAGGTCATCCAAGAATACCACGAGGGACCAAGCGGGGGTCATCTTGGTGTGAACAAGACTGTAGAAAAGATTAAGAGACATTTCTACTGGGTAGGATGAGTCCGTCGCAATTGCGAAGGACCTTCTTACAGGGCGTTCTTACGTCCTGTACGTGGTATATGTATATGTATATGAAGGTAATATATATGTACATATGCATGTACACCGTGGAGCACCGTGGCGCAGTGGGTAGTGTGTTGGCCTCTGACGCCGATGACACGGGATCGAATCCCGCACAGCCATGTCATCGAACGTGTTTTCACGGTGTTTCTCCTCAGCGGGGTTCTAACAAAACCCTCTGTAGTAAAATTGTCATGAAAAGCTTCTCGGAATTCGCCGTTCGGAACCGGCAATAAACTGTAGGTCCCTTTCTTCTTCTTCTTTGATGGCACTTCAGCCCACGAAGGACCAGAGCCAAGCTTCTCTCAATCACCCATGTTGTGTGTGATTTTTTTTTTACGTAGGTGAAAGGGACCTACAGTTTAATGCCGATTCCGAACGGCGAGAGTCGAGAAGCTTTTTCACGGCAAGTATACTACGGGGGGTTTTGCCAGTACCCCGCCGAGGAGGAACGCCGCGAAATAAACATTCGATGGCGTCGGTGTTATCGGGATCCGAACTCGCTCATCGTGCGTCAGAGTCCAACACACTAATCACTGCGCCACGGCGTCCTCCCTTTCACCTATGGGAAAATTAAATCACACACAAGATGGGTGATTGAGAGAAGCTCGGCTTAGGTCCTTCATGGGCTGTAACGCCAACATACATACATACACTGCAAACAATAAAACATAATTCGCGCAGGATTCTACTTACTTACTTACTTTTTAGGCCAGCGATCCATGGAGGATCTGAGCCTCAGCTATAGCTGCCTTCCATCCTTGACGGTCCCGGGCGCGCTGTTTCCAGTTGTCAAGACCAAGATGTCTTACATCCGCGATTACTTGGTCTTTATACCGGAGGTTCGGTCTTCCTCTTCTTCTTATACCAAGAGGCTCGGAGTTGAAGACCCTCTTAGCTGGAGCGTTGATGTCCATGCGCTCGATGTGGCCGAGCCAGTGTAGTCGACGGATCCTTGCCTTCCGGACTACATCCACATCTTGGTACAGCTCGTAGAGTTCGCGGTTGTGTCTTCTTCTCCTCCTTCCTCACCTTCCTCACAGACAGGACCAAATATCCGACGCATAATTTTTCTTTCGAAAGAACCCAAAATCAGCTCCGCTGTCCTGCTTATCGTCCAGCTTTCGGCTCCGTACAGCAAGACTGGCAGAATGAGCGTTTTGTAAAGCATGACTTTGGTCTTTCGAGTGAGGAGTTTTGACCCCAGTTGTTTGGACAAGCCGAAGTAGCAGCGGTTGCCAAGGGCGATTCTATGCCGGATCTCCACTGTGGTGCCATTTGTGGAATTTATGTTTGCCCCGAGGTAGACAAACTCCTTAACTATCTCGAAATTGTAGCTGACAATTGTTATATTTTGTCCCAAGTGGTGAGCGACGGGTTGGTTTTTGCTTGACAGCATGTATTTCGTTTTGTCCTCATTGAACTTAAGACCAACTCGTTTCGCCTGTTCTTCAATCGCCATGAATGCTTCCACAATGCCACGGCGAGAACACGCGATGATGTCGATATCATCCGCGTATCCCTGCAGCTGGATGGACTTGTAAAATGGGTGCCTTCCCTGTTGACGCCTGCCCGTCGCACAATCTGGTCCAGCACCAGGTTGAAGAAGTCACATGACAGCGCATCTCCTTGCCGAAATTCAGTGCATGTTTCGAAAGGTTCCGAGGACCTAGAACCGAATTGCACGGTGCATCGTGTGTTTTTTAGCGTAGCGCGACACAACTGGATCAGTCTTACCGGGATCTCGAATTCGGGCATCGCACCAAACAGTTCTCCACGATGAATGCTGTCGTATGCGGCTTTGAACTCGATGAAAAGATGGTGTGTATCGATTCGAAACTCGTTGGTCTTTTCCAGGATTTGTCGAAGTGTGAAAATTTGGTCTATAGTTGATTTGCCGGGCCGGAAGCCGCACTGGTAGCTGCCGATTAGTGCTGTGCAAAATGGTTTTAGACGTTCACACAATACGCTGGACAGGATCTTGTATGCGACATTGAGCAGGGATATACCTCTTTAGTTCTTGCAAGAGGTAGGATCGCCTTTTTTGTGGATGGCGCATATAGAGCTGGTATTCCAGTCGTCGGGCATGCTTTCATCTTCCCAAATTCTGCAGATGATCTGGTGCATGCTCCCTACCAGAACATCGCCGCCAGCCTTGAAGAGCTCTGATGGCAAGCCATCTGAGCCTGCGGCCTTGTTGTTCTTCAGCTTCTGAATTGCTGTGCCGACTTCTTCGATGCTGGGTGGGAGGACTACTTCAGCGGCTGGAGTTGGGATTTCCTCGGTCCCTACCACTCTCTCTTGGTTATGCTCGTTAAGCAGCTGCTGGAAATGCTGCTTAAATACATCCACTATTCCCTGCGGGTCGGTGACAAGATTATCCTCGTAGATTCGAAGAGCCTGGGTGCTCTTTTTGAAGCCTCCTGCAAGGCCTTTGGCTTTCTTGTAAAAGGCTCGTGTTTTATGCTTATCCCAAGACTCCTCGATATCCTTGAGCTGGGAGGCTGCGAAGATTCTTTTCTTTTGTCGCAGTAGTTTTTTCTCCTCCCTTCTTCTGGCTCGGTACTCTTCTTGCGCTGCCCTGGTTTTCCTCTGCAGCGCCTTTTGGTACGCCTCGTCGGTTGCTGCCTTTTTCTGCTCACTCGCCATCATACCACGGGTTTCTTGTCGGGGGTGGTAGGTATCCTAAGGTGGTTTCGGCTACTTCCTGATTGGCTGAGCGGCAATGCAGCCAATTATTATTGGCATTTGAGTTCGACGTAGGCATACCGTAGAGTCTTTCGCTCAGCTGCTCCCTGTAGACTCTGGCACCCTCCGGTTTGCTCAGGATTCACAGTTCTTAATTCAATCGAGAGCACTAACCTCTAAACGTTTTAAATATTTTAAACGAAAGGATATTACATAACTACCCTCCTACCCACTTCTCTAATGCATATAAAGTGCGAACATCGTACTGAGAATTTTATGAATGAAACCAAACGAATAATAGATGTACCTAGCCGGAAAGGCAAAGCTACGAAGCAGTCAGGAAACTTTGGAAACAATTAATGTGCACGACTAACCAACCTCTTTCGAATATGTGACATTTCAAAGGAAGAAAAAAAACAAAAAAAAAAAAACGAAACGACGAGCAATCAAACTGTCAAAAGTCGCGCTTACTAGATACTTTTTGTTTTTGGGAAAACCATTGATTTTTTCTCATACACCCATATACTCGTATGTAGGAGTACAAAGCTGCGTGTCTCCAAAATATTGTTAACAGTCGTGCTAGCAGTAGAAGCAGAACCGACAACGAGGTACGATGAAGGCGCAGTTGCAGAACGAGGCAACGAAAAAAAAGATGTTCCTCAAATCGTGCAAAATTTAACTCGGGTGATAAAATACATGTGCACTGCATACCTTTGGGTAGAGAAAACTGGAAGATTAAAAATCCACAGAAAACAACGCTAAGTGTACTCTAAATATGCATTTGGAATCACCTCCCAATAGAGAACTCTCTAGCCGGTATAAGGTATAGCACGAAGGAAAAGAAAATGAAGTGGTACAACGCGCTTTACATAATCCTTTCATGCCTTCACGCTTCGTAGAACAGGCAGAACTCAGGTGGCCCTTCGTAATAGCTACTATGCGGTTGGGATACTCTTGTAGAAAGATGTCTTCGACCTCTTCACGACTTACATCTCTCTCTTACCACCTCATATTTCTTCCATCATCTCACTTGACCTACTGTGCTATAATACAAGAATTTACTAAATGTGGCACTGTGTCTATCTGTCTCCCATAATTAAAAATGTTGCCTTTATCGGTATTAGATACTTTGATCGATAAACAAACAAACGCCAATGTTATCTGTATCAGTTAATCGACAAGTAACTTACCTTTAAACTAGAGAGCTATTTAGTGGTGTTGATTCGCAGGGCTAGAAATAACAACTTGCTAATCCGTTTTATCTTTTGCAGATTAACAATCCTTTTGTTTCCTTCTAAACCGATTCTAGTCCTACTGTCCTACAATTTAACGGACAATTGGTTATTTTTAGGAATGACCAAATCGAGTAGTTCCCTACTATTTTACAGAAAATACAGTCTTCGGAATTGTATAACTGAATGGGCTTAGTTCCGTTTTTTGTATTTCTCAAAACGATAAATAACCGATTTAACTAATGTGTAATGTATAGAATATCTATAATCTTTAAGGAAGATTTTTTCGTTTTCAACCGAGTACAACTGAGAGGAACTTTTTACTGAAAAATCAACTTGAAGTACAGAGCTGAAAGGTGTACGATTCGATGGTGAACTCGCGCATGCCTTATTCCGTTTTGGTATTGATTAAAATTGTATCTTCCTACTTTTCGAAAAAAAAACTATTCGAATGACGGTGGAATTTATATTTGGGGGGTTGATGGAGCCTGTCATCTTATTTAAGGGCACAGAAATCAATACAAATACCATTGCTTTTCGCTGAGTTCTTGGATGGACTGGAGAAATTTGTTGAGAACCAAATGAAGTACGATTTTTGGGTAGAGACGGCGAAGTACATTGAACTACCTTATCGGTTTTTATACATTCATCTTATTCCTATCGTTTTGACTAAAAATAAAAATTGCTTTACCAATACAAGAACCATTGCTGTAATTAGCAAGCCCCCACGGCAGCTGACTTCCTCGCGGTGGGGGGCGGGCAACAGTTTTGGTGTGTGCGTGACGAAGAGAAGCGCAGTTTCGGAAATTGCCCACCCTGATGTGCCAGGGCCCCATTCGGAGCCAGGCCTAAATGGTGGCAGTATGCGAGCGTCTGATGGCCGGTCTGTCCCGCTCGGCAGCCGGTCGGGCTTAGCCCGAAGAAGTCACGAGCAACCCGGCAGTGGCCTCGTGAGCCATTACGGAGGTGGGGGGGCTATCACGCCATGCACTAACCAGTGTGTGCGGGGAGTAAAGGGCAACAGACAACGGCATCGACTTAGGATGGGCACGTGGAACGTTTCATCGCTCACAGGGAAGTATCACGAGCTGGTTGAGGAAGCTGCCAGGTATCGGTTAGATATAGTAGGTATCTCTTCGACAAAGCAAAGAGGATATAAAACTGTGGACCTTTCGGACGGGTGGAAACTCTTCCTGTCGGAAGTTGCACCTCAAATGTCTGCACAGGCGGGAGTGGCGCTCCTCATAAGTCCCAGGCTGGCAGACAGGGTATTGGAGTGGATACCATTAGGAGGGAGAGTCGCGATCTTAAAACTCAAGTTTGAAAGATCAACTTTGGCTCTGGTGCAGGTGTATGCACCGAATCTAGAGTCTGAGTATGCGACTTTCCTGGATGAAATTGATGCGGCCCTTGATAGGGTGGTTGAGATGGATTCCTATATCCTGATGGGTGACTTCAAAACGCCCATCGTGGGTGTGGATGTAACGACACGGGGGAGTGTGATTGGGAGGAACGGTGATCCTCATCAATAGGCGAACGGAGAGAGGTTGTTGGATTTTTGCTGTGCAAATGGTATGTCCATTATGAACACCTTCTTTCCGCACAGACATTCATAAATATACTTGGTATCGTCGGAGTCTTCAACCGAAATCGTTGATAGATTTCTTTATGGTACCATCGTGTGTGAAACGGATGGCTTGTGACGTTCGTGTGTTGAGAGGGGCTGAACTATCAACTGATCATCACCTGGTGTTGTGTAAGCTGTATCTTACTGATGGAGTACCTCGTCTGCCAAGACGGAAACCAAGATTGGTTACACGCATACGGTGGGAGAAACTACAGAGCAGTGAGGTGCGGCAACACTTCGCACGACACATATCCGAATGGTTTGAGCAAATTCCAACTGTTCCATCGCATATACAGGAAAAATGGCGACTATTTTCAACAGCTGTCATTGCCTCTGCACGTGATGTTTGTGGAGAGAAGCGGCTTGGTGTGGCGGCTGATGGAGAGAAAAGAACTGCGTGGTTCAAAACACCCGGAGTTCAAGAAGCCATCAGAGAGAAGAAGAAGGCTTACAGAGACTGGATCCTCTTGGCGGAATCTGCTTCCCGTGACCAATACACTTCGGCGCGAAGAACTTGCAAATTTGCTGTGCGAGCAGCGAAAGAGCAGTCCTGGAAGGAGTTCGGCGAGAAGTTGGAAGCCGACCATAGATCTGCGAAAAAGGTGTTCTGGCAAACTATTCACCGGCTCAGAGGAAGGAAATTCAACATAGTCGAAGGAGTTAAATCCAAAGATTGTGTGCTGCTTTCCAATGAGATGGACATCATACGCAGATGGAGCGAGCACTTTTCGGAGCTGCTTAATCCCGAACAGGGCACTGAGGGGGAAAGAACTATAGTCTCGCGTGTGGCGGAGAAAAGTCCAACGGTGGAGGAAGTCATTTTAGCGATTGAGTCGCTAAAAGTTGGCAAATCCGCTGGTGTGGATGAAATTCGGCCAGAAATGCTTAAGGCAATGGGTAAAGAGGGAGTATTATGGCTCTCTCGTGTCATTAAGGTTGCCTGGGAATGCGGTGAGACACCTAGCGATTGTCAAACTGGGGTGATTGTTCCCCTTTTCAAAAAGGGGGATCAAAAAAGAGTCCTCCAACTATAGGGGCATATCTCTTTTAAGTGTCCCCGGTAAGGTTTACGCTAAGGAGTTGGAGGCGCGTTCTAGAGCTAGGGTCGAATCCAGGATAGGGGATGAACAGTGCGGGTTTCGTCACGGTAGAAGTACAACCGACCAGCTTTTCAGTCTAAGAATGGTACTCGAGAAGGCTTGGGAGTACGCCAAACCAATCAACAGCTGCTTTGTAGATTTGGAAAATGACCGAGTTCATCGAGGTAAACTCTGGAGTGTTCTGCAGGAGTATGGGATTGAAGGTCCTCTGATGAGCATTCAGTCTCTATACACAAACTGTAGCGTTCGGGTTAACGGTAGTAAATCACCACCTTTCACCGTGGGCGTTGGACTTCGCCAAGGGTACATCTTGTCACCTATCCTTTTCATATATATGGACTGGATGTTGCATCGCAGTCGTGGCGAGGAGTGTTTCACATTGGGAGAGTTGAGGGTAGGCCATCTTCTTTTTGCAGATGACTTAGTTGTCCTCACAGGTTTTGTGGCCGTATGTGCTGATGCTGGAATGAGGGTTAACGTGGACAAATCCGAGGTTATGGTTATTTCCAGAACACCTGTCCAATGCACTCTACATGTTAGTGGAGTCCCATTGAAGCAGGTGGAGAAGTTTAACTATCTCGGGGTCTTCTTCACGAGTGATGGGAGGAGTAATACTAAGCTTTCCTGCAGGATTGGCCAAGCTGGGTCAATTTTGAAACAGCTTGGGAGATCTGTAACCAGGAAGACCGAGTTTGGTGTCAAAGCCAAGTTAGCGATTTTTAACTCAGTATTTGTTCCAACTCTCACCCATGATCATAAAATTTGTGTATTGACCGAAGGAATAAGATCGCGAATACAAGCTGCCGAAATGAGATTTCTTCGTTCTGTTGTGGGAGCTACTCGCCGGGATAGGGTGAGAAACACGGCAGTGCACGGAGAGCTTTACGTTGAGGAGCTGCTTCTGCGAACGGAGAGGGCTATGCTTCGATGGTTTGGTCACCTGAGACGAATGTCGCCATCATCACGACTTCCGAAGCGTGCCTTGGATGCAATACCATCAGGACGAGGTGGTTGGACCAAGTCCAAAAACTCGCCTGGGTGCGCTTGGGCACAGCTCCTGATGAGTTAGAGTCGATGACGGAGGATCGAGTGGCCTGGAGATTCCGCGTGCGCGCATTACCCCCGCGACTCTTTTAGTGGAACATGCGGGCCACTGAAAATGATGATGATGATGATGGGTTAATGCCGCCTGTCATCTTATTTAAGGGCATAGATATCAATACAAATACCATTGCTTTTCGCTGAGTTCTTGGATAGACTGGAGAAATTTTTTGAGAACCAAATGAAGTATGATTTTAGGGTAGAGACGGCGAAGTACATTGAACTACCTTATCGGTTTGTATACATTCATCTTATTCCTATCGTTTCGACTAAAATAAAATTTGCTTTACCAATACAAGAACCATTGCTGTAATTATAGATGTGCTCGGCTAGAACTCGAAACAAAACTTCATGGGTAGATGTCAGTGTTGCTGCATATAAGTGGCGACAGTGTATCGACAGTTGCGCCTCTGCGAGTGAACAACTACAAGTTCAAACGATTCCAACCCCACCCCTTAACGAACAAAGAAAAGAAATTCAAAAGAAAGAAAACGAACACTCTTCGTCTTGACTGCATTGTGTTGAGTTGATTTTTATCCACAAATGAAAAATTACAGATTACGCATTGCGCATGTCCGCCATGTTTGCTACCTATCTGTCAATGCTTGATGACGTAAGCCGTGACCATCTGATTCGTGCACATACGAATACGAAACAGTTTTTTTGCGCGCGATTTCGAGTGAGTGGGGAAAACCGAATCCGGAGGGAGTTCCAGATTCGTGTGGTTCGGTTAATGAAAGATTCTCTATATTTGACAGTGCGTCCGAAAGCGGGCTTCAGGGTATATTGGTGAACATTCCTAGAGAGGCGTGTATTGCGGGAGAAATGTTGAAGGGGCGGAATGCAACTGGCTATTTCATTAGAGCATTTCTGGTGATAGTAATGATAAAACAGGGAGAGGCAGGTAACATTCCTGCGGTGTTCCAGCGAGTCTAATGTTTTGGTAATGCTGGAGTCACCTATCAGTTTTATGGCTCATTTTTGTACTCTGTCTAGTAGGTGCAATGAGGTCTTGGAAGCTAGGGACCAGACATGAGCGTTCATCTCTAATTTGGGGCGAATGAACGCCTTATAGATTGTAGCCAGGTCTAAGGGTGAGAAATATTTCTTGCATCTGTATAAGAAGCCTAGGCATTTCGCAGCATTCTTGGCGACACTGAATATATGTTCGTTCCAATTAAGATTGTAAGCAACACTCATACCCAGGATGGAAAGCTTTTCAGTTTCTGAGATGCAAGTGCCATTCATGGATAATGGCTGCGGGTTGGTTATACGCTTTAACGACAAGAGACAGCATTGAGTTTTGGATGCATTAAATTCCACTCTATTGTTTTTACCCCATTGGATGACGCTGTCGATATCGGAATTTAATGAGCTTAACATACGCTGCCGCTCATTATCTACAACCGAAGTGCAGGGTCGTAAACTGGTGAACGAATATGAGAAGCTGAGGGTGCTGTCGTCAGCGAAGGAGTGAATTGGATTAGAAGTAACAGACAAGAGATCATTTATAAAAATAAGAAAAAGTTTCGGAGACAAAACGGAGCCCTGGGAAACACCAGCATTTACAAAGTGAGTGTCAGACTTGAATCCGTCCAAGACAACTTGAATTGAACGATTCGAAAGGTAGTTTCTAATCCATAGAAGAAGAGAGTCGTCGATCCCGAATGCACTCATTTTCGACAAAAGAGCTTCGCGCCAAACTGTCAAATGCTTTCGAAATATCAAGTGCAACTACTTTGCTCTCACCCGCCTTGTGGAGCGAATGATTCCACTTCTCGGTGAGATATACCATCAAATCACCAGTGGATCTGTTGCTGCGGAAACCATACTGCCGGTCATTGAGGAGTTTCTGCGACTCGAGATATTTCATTAGGGACGTTAGTGCAATGGGTCGGTAGTTGGAGGGAGATGATTCGCCTTTTTGGTTACACGCTGGACAAATGCTGTTTTCCACCTACTCGGAAAGAGCCCAGAGGTTAGGTTAGGTAGGTTAGCTTTGTCTAAGGGGGCGATAACTGGAATGTCATTGTGGATGAGCGTCGGTATAGACGACTTAGTTGAGTTTTTTACGTTTTTTACAAACGACCAGAAACTTTTGCTACCTTTGGGACATTGAAGGATTTGGGTTCACTTCTGCAGAAGGAAGGATCCAAGCACAGCTCATATTTGCTCTGCACATTACACAGCTATAGCTTAGGAAGGCTGTCGGATAACCAACACGCCTACAACAAAGGCAAATCGGTGGAAACAACACTCCCCTCAGTAGTTAGTACCATAGAAAGGTCACTGGAACACAAAGAATACATCCTAGTGACCTTTCTCGGTATTGTGGGCACCTTTAACAACGTTGAGCTATGGGCTGTCATAAAAGCGCTGACTGATTGGGTGTAATGGGATCAGTGATAGAACTGGTACGACAACTGCTTACACAAAGTGTCGTCAAAGCCAACTTCGCTGGTTCCGCTTCAACAAGGTGGAGTACTCTCCCCCCTCCTCTGGAACGTGGTAGCCGATAAACTACTACTGTCTCAGAAACTCACCGAGGCTGGGTAACACCCAATTAATAATCAAAGATCAGGCTAAATACCTTGGCCTAGTCCTTGACAGGAGGCTGAACTGGTAACCCAACATACTTGATCGGGTCAAGAAAGCAACCTCTCTACAGCTGTAAGAAAGTGGTGGGCAAAATTGGGGTCTCCAACCAAGCATTATACACTGCCTCTATACAGCAGTCATAAGACCCATCCTCCTATACGGCATCAACTCCTCTAGACAAGGCAGTCTATCGAAACCTTCTGGGGAAAGTGCAAAGATCGGCCAGCATATATGTACATACATACATAAGTGGCGCGATCAGATTGACCCCAACCATTGGACCTCGGATCTACCCCTTCTATTATAACATACTAGCTAGCAGATAGAAAAATATCTTAACTCCATCGCTTTATCAGAAGCACTGATTGGTTTTCAGGTAGCGGATCTAGGTAATATCATCATTGTGGTATCACAGAAATAAGGAAAGCGAGTTGCCTTTCCTTTGCTTGCATCCCCTTAAGCAAGATGTGTTGGAAATTTTCTTCGGCGCGATTCGTAGCAAGGGAGGCCTTCACGACCACCCTGATCGACAAGAATTCACGTAAATGTTGCTGAGGATAACACACCCGATCTGGAGTTGGACTCTACTCTCACAGGTAATCCTTGCTTTTGCTAAACATTCTACTAATTCATTCTTCTTCTTGTATAAGGTGCAATTCTAAAAACCATATTGATAAATCCAAGGAGCATACCGGGGCAAGATAAAGAAGAAATAGAAGTGGACTCTATAGCTAATGACGGATTAGAAAACCTCGCAGGCTATATGTATCTGTCATAAGCTGTGGGACCAAATTCCGGAGACCCGCACGGAGAAATCCAACGATGAGTCGTCCTCTTGGGTAAATCACCTAAATGAAGGTTCTGTAAATTAAATGTTTAATAAATTTTGTTGAAGTGTTAAGTCATAAAATACGTTCTTTGCCGTTTATTTCTTTTGTGCTTTTGGTGACGTTTAGCTTTTAAGTAGTTAGTGTCAGACCGAGACACTACATTGGTGACCCCGACGTGATCGTAAGTAGAAATCCTTCTAATTATCTATGACTAGCAGCCATACCAAAAGCACCCATACACTGGGGGCCATGGCAGAAAACAGTACCAACAACGCGAACAACAAGAGTCTGTTGGACATCAACAATCATCCGCTTCAGGATGCACACATCAACGTCGAACATCCTGGGGGTATGTTACCAGAACAGGGATACAACCTTTACCGTTCCACATCATACAACTCTCTTTCCAACACCCTACAACCACAGGATCACATACATGCCGTGGACTTACAATTACCCCAATTCTTTCCCGACACCCCAGACCTTTGGTTTGCGATGGCTGAGGCAGATTTTGCTGCCAACAGAATCACCAACGATGCCCAAAAATACATTCATCTACTAAAGTCCTTAGTCAGCAATAGCCCTACAATTAATTGATATCATCAACAACCCTCCACCACAAAACAAATACAACGGCTTGAAAACGGCTGTTCTTCAACGTTTTTCGGAATCCCGGCAGAGACAACTGCAAAAACTTCTCCGAGAAGTTTCTGGGAAGGTTTTTTGTCGCCCATTTTGTGCTTCTCAGGGAAATGAGAGAACTCGCCAAGAATGCCGTTACCGACGAGGGGCTGCAACAACTTTGGACGGAACGAATGCCGGAAGGAATTCGTCCGTTGCTGGTCGTGTCCGACAATCTGCAAGACTTAAACGCACTCGCAGATACTGCAGACCGCATCATGGGTGCTCATAACAGTGTCTCCATCATGGCCGTCCACAGCAAGGATTTTGTGCTACCCAAATTCCAAACCCGTCTTGCATCCGAAACCAACCATTTGGAACAACAATTGCTAGAGATGCTATTGACTCTACAGAACTACCAATGTGAGATTCAAAACCTCCACTCCCATCATCAACAACAAGACAAAATAATCCGGGACCTCGGGATCGCGCTCCAACAACAGCAACAACAACAACAGCTATCGTACATGACGCCACCACAACAGACGTAGCAGCTTCACAAGCAATATCCGGATATCAACCGCCACAGAACCAGATCCGCCACTCCTAATCACAATAATGGCATTTGTTACTACCACAACAGATGGGGAAAAGATGCATTCGAAAGGAAACCCGACTCCACATCCACGACTCCTCCACAAATCAAACCTTCTTAATAGACCCAGGCTCCATTGTTCAGTGACACTTTTCAAGATTAAACCGGAAAAGGACCCACTACAACTCTACGCGGTGAATTCATCAACAATCAATACCTACGGCGTCAAGAAACTCAAGCTTGACCTCAACCTCCGATGATGTTTTCCATCGACATTTATTATTGCAACTGCAATAATTGAAGCAGATTTCCTCACACACTTTAATCTGCTCTTAGACCTTAAATACCAACGACTAATAGATCCGCTCACATCCTTGTCATCCAAGGGCGAAATACTCGCGACGGATTACCTTTAATATATCAACAATTGGCACATCAGTTCCAGAAACATACGCTAAACTCTTAAAAGAATTCATCCAAATAACTAAACCCACCATCAAGCCAAACCTCGACAATATCCATTACGCTCATCGTATCACCACAAAAGGTCCACCAGTCTCAGCACGCTCCTACAAACTCGCAGAAGAAAAGGCTTCCGAAGCAAAAAGGCAAAAAGCCGATTTGCTTGACGAAGGGACTATCAGACCTTCCAGAAGCCCCTACGCCAGCCCTACACTCCTAACCAAAAAGAAGAATGGCGAATGGCGTCTCTGCGGCGACTACAGGAGACTAAACTCCATCACCGAACCGGACAAACATGCACCCCCACTCATCCAAGATCACTTGTACGGTGCCAGCGTATTCACCAAACTCGACCTGGACAGAGTACATCACCAAGTTCCAATGCATCCAGACGACATCCAGAAAACGGCCATTATAAGACCCTGGGGCCTATTTGAATACATGGTGATGACATTTGGACTCAGAAATGTCACACAAACCTTCCAAAGATTTATGGACTCCACCTTCCGAAACCTGGATTTTTTCTTTGTGTATATTGATGATATACTAATCATGTCACAAGACAAAGTTCAGCACCAGAGCCATCTCGGCATAGTCTTCGAAAGGCTAAAAAATTTCTCACTGAGCATCAACACCAAAAAGTGCGTTTTTGGGCAAGATGAAATCAACTTGCTCGGCTACGCCATCAATGCTCAGAGATCTGCACCATCCAGTGAACGAGTCGATGTCATCCTCGATTTCAAGAAACCCGATAAGACACAAGTCACTTAGACGGAAAAATCAACACAAGCCTTCAAGGAGTGCAAGAAACAAATAGCCAACTTAACACTCCTCACATTTCACTCCACAGATTCCAAGATAAACCTCTAGACGGATACCTTATCCACTGCCACTGGAGCTAACCTGGAACAACTCACCGGTGATACCTGGGAACCGCTTGGGTTCTTCTCACGTAAACTTAGTCCTTCAGAACAAAGTTACTGCATATACGACCGTGAACTACTTGCCATATTGAGAGAGAAATATACATCTGGCCCGGAATTCGTATGAACGCATCACAATGGTCTCGAGAGTGTTTAGCTTGTCAGAGAGCCAAGGTACACCGCCACACCAAACTTCAAAATGACCACATTTCAGTTCCGGATTCAAGATTCAATCATCTCCACATCGACATCATATTCCTGCCATTAACTCATGGGTACCAATACTGTCTCACAATGATAGACCGCTTTTCAAGATGGCCAGTTGCAGTTCCGATCAAAGACATGACCGCCGACACAGTCTCAACAACACTATTCAACCACTGCATATCTCATTATGGTTCTCCTGTCACAATAACCTCCGACCGACCAGGGCACTCATCGAATCAGCTCTCTTTCAAGCTCTCGTGGGATAACGAGCTAAATGTAACCCCCCAGCCGTCTACCGCAAACCAACCATCATACTCAACGAGTTCAATAACCCTTCAGCTGCTCTACGATGAGATTGTGTCTTTGAAGAAAATGAACTGTGACTTCCTCACCACACTCGTACAGCTGAGAGATGATAACACCAAGCTCTCGCGTCTTGGAAGAGCAAACTCAATTGGAGGGAACAGAAACAAGTGGTGAATGTCATTGAGTTCGTCGGCATACCTGGGATCAACAACAACAATGTCAAAGAATGTGTTCAAACAATATTCCGAGACGCACTGGAGGTTCCTGTCTCCGCAACTGACATTCACCATTACTTCATCAAAAGTGTGGTGAAAAAACAAACACCTAACCCAGTTGGCAGCGAGAGAGTTCCTAAGCATTCTCTCAATGCATCCACCAATGAACGTGCTTACTCTCAATTTGTCTATATGTGAATTTCAAATTGTAAATGTGAAGCTCCAATATGTGAATGTATGAACTGTCAGCGCGTCAAAAAGTAGAAGAGTAGCTCTACTCGGCGCGTCGAAGCGCGTGCCTGCGTCGGCTTTGTGCCCTTTCCCATAAAGAACGTGTGTATTAAAGGGCCCACAGACCTCACACTTGTGTGCACACATGTGTACCGACACCGGTGTGTGACACACACGTCACACCGATAGAGACACCGACACCAAAAATCAAAGACTTTGGATTTTTACTCGCTCCGTGTCTGACACCGAAAATGTTGTGTGCACCAGTCCACAGACAGCACACTTGTTCGCACACCGACACATGTGTGCACACAAGTATGAGGTCTGTGGGCGCTTTTATACTTAGCGTTCTATGTGACTGGCCCTTAAGATAACTAGGGCGGTGGACGGAGCTGGTTATCCGCTCCTACACCAAAATATTGAGGCGAAGCTCAAAGCTCACTCATTGCGCAATTCACACAGCTGCTAGAACTCATTTGCCTTTCACGGGATTGAAAATGGTTTTGGGCAGCGTTTTTCAACCACAAGAATGCAGTTGGCCGTTACTGATGGTCCTTTCGTAGTCTTCGTAAGGTTGCGCGAAAGATGGTGAGCTGCGAAATTCTTCGACCTTATGTAGCTTGGCGACGTGGACCTTGGCTTCTTCTTTGTGCAGCATCTTGACTTTTAATGCATTGTCGATCCTTTTATTGCTGGTCTTAGCCGTCATACGCCGGACTTCGTGGACCATTTCGCGCTTTTCTCGCGCAGTCTCAGTCACGGGTTTCTTCAGCCTAGGTAGCTTCAGCAGGATAAGATCCAATATGTTTCGAAGTGGTGGCGCGCGCTATTTTGGACAGTTGCGCGATCGCGGCAATCACTTCTATTAAGCGCTTCGCGACCTAAGCCTAACCTAACCTAACAAACCTAACTCTGAATAGTTCGCGTGAGCACGAAAACCAGCCGGTCAAATCAAGGGTTACCAACCTAGCCTGTTATTCAGTTATCTGAGCACAGCGTTTAAAGTTGTCGCCTAGACTTGTCTTACTTAGTACGACGCGGCCTTGCCAATCTTCTTCTTCTTAGTGGGCGTTACAGTTCGGGGTGAACCTGGGCCTCAACCAACATACCCCTCCGTCTAGCACGATCTTTCGCTAGCCGCACACCCAGTTGGCTGTGGTCCCCTTCCACCTGTGTGCGCCATCTTAAGTGCGGCCGTCCTCTGCTTCTTCGTCCCTCGGGGTTGGATTCAAAGACTCTCCGGGCTGGAGCTGTGCTGTCCATTCGCTCTACATGGCCCAGCCATCTTTGGCGTTGCATCCGTAGACGCCTGACTAGGCTCATGTTGCTGTATAGCCCGTAAAGTTCGTGGTTGAATCTTCTCCTCCATCCCCCGTCAGCGTTTATAGGCACAAAAATCACGCGCAAGATCTTTCTCTCGAACCGACCAAGGGCCTCCTCATCCGCTTTTGAGAGTGTCCATGCTTCTGCGCCGTACAACAGGACCGGGAAGATAAGGGTCTTATATAGAGTCAACTTTGTCGTTCGGGAGAGGGCTCTATTACTCAATTGTCTCCTGAGCCCAAAGAAACAGCGATTAGCAACAGTGATTCTGCGTTTGATTTCGGAACTGATGTCGTTGTTCCAGGTCACTGCGGAGCCAAGGTAGACGAAGTCCTTAACTACCTCGAACTTATATCTGCCTATACAAACATTCTGGCTGAGACGTCGTTGGTGAGCGTCCTTTTTTGATGTCAGCATATATTTAGTTTGCCCTCGTTTACCGCCAAACCAATTTTCGCCGCCTCCATCTCAATACTCGCAAACGCGTCATTGACATCTCGCTGTGATCTACCCATTATGTCAATATCGTCGGTGTATGCAAGGAATTGCGAGGATTTGAAATGGATTGTGACTCTTGTATTGGCCAGTAATTTTTGCACGATCCTTTCTAATATGATGTTGAAGAAATCACACGACAGCGCATCGCCCTGCCTTAATCCTTTTTGACATCAAAACTATCGGTTAGGTGTTCACCGAATCGGATGGAGCAGCGAGCATTCTCCAAAGTCATCCTGCATAGTCTGACGAGTTTAGCAGGTATGTCAGAGGTAGGCATAGCGTTGTATAGCTCGTCTCTAATTACGCTGTCGTATGCGGCTTTGAAGTCGGCAAATAGGTGGTGAGTGTCGACTTGAAATTCATTGGTTTCTTCCAGGATCTGCCGTAGTGTGAAGATTTGGTCGATGGTGGACTTCCCTGGCCTGAATCCGCACTGATAAGGACCTGTCAGCTATTATTTACAAAAGGCTTCAGGCGTTCACACAAAACGGCAGAGAAGATTTTGTAGGCGATGTTAAGGAGACAAAATTTTCTCAGTAGTTACTGATTTCATTTTCTGATTGTTGATTACTGATTTAAGGATGCGATCCTTGGAGAATGGGCGAATAAGCAGGCCTTGCCGTGTCTTGACACGTGACATTGCGACGCACGGGATGCCTTCGCTGCGATGCACTGTGATTGCGTGCGCTAAGAGAAGAGGGAACTGCTTTCTCGTGCACGCTTGACCATTATGCAAGAACGACGCCACTTGCGGCATAATCGGAACGCAGCCGCTTGCACAAGTTGGACCAGTGTAGGACGGGAATTTTACCAACACGCAGAATGGCATATGCGAGTAATACGTGTCTGCTTGTGACGGTGCGTACACAATGTCTGCAACTACTCCAACTGTTCCGTTGCAAAGTCCTTGCAAAATCGAATTAATTTAAGGAAATCTCATTTAATACCAGACCATGTCATTAAGGTTAGGTTAGGTATATGGGTGCCCTATTGACATAAAGTCAAGGCTCACGTAGACTACGTTGAGTCCATTGTGCCCACTTGTTTTGTTTAACCTGCTGATACCTATACATTTTCCGTCGAGCAATATTACCTACCTCTTCTAGTCCCGAAAGGTAGTATCTTCCCAGGAATATATTCCTTTTTTGGGCTAGCGCCGGACATTCGCACAGCAGGTGACGAACGGACTCAATTTCCTCTTCGTCCCTGCAGCTTCTGCAGAAGTCATTGTAGGGCTGGCCTGGTCGAGCTGCATGGTAGGATAGCATGCAGTGCCCGGTGAGGGCACCGACTGCCAGTCGAATGTTCCCACGATTGAACTTCAGCAGATTTTCCGTTCTTTTCTTATCATAGACGGGCCAAGTTGATCTCGCCGTTGCGCATGTATCTAAGCTACACCATCGCTTATTGGCTTTCACCAATAGCTCCGTCTGTATCTCCCTGTAGAGCGCACTGAGTGGTGCTTTGGCCTCAGCTGAGATCTGCGCAATGTTAGCACTTGATCCGACCCTAGCCAGCTCGTCCGCCCTCTCGTTTCCGGAGATATTCATATGACCAGGTACCCAGCAAAGGGTCACCTCATTTACATTGGATATCTCTTCTAACTTCTCCTTGCAGAGTTTGACGAGTTTGGATCTTATCCATGCTGCCTGCAGAGTCTTAATGGCTGCCTGGCTGTCAACATAGATGCTGATCCTTTTTCCTGTGATATTTTCTTTGCTGATCAGGTCCGCCGCCTGCTTGAAAGCGAAGACCTCAGCTTGGAAGACACTGCATCCATCATCGAGCCTGTGGGAGCGATGCATATCCCGAGACTCAAAGTAGACTCCGGCACCTGTGCCAACATCCATTTTGGATCCGTCGGTGTAGAGTGCCAGTTCACTTTCCGTGCGTACCAAATCACCGGCCCATTCCTCCCTGGAGGGAATTCTAATAGAGAATCTCCTCTCCCAGGAAGGAAGTCGGGTGACATAGTCCGTTACGGTTCTGAATCTCGAGACGGCCCATCGATCCAAGACTGATGCATGTGAGGACTCCTTTTCCAGAGGCCTGATTCCTGTAATCTTAGCGTAGTTCTGGTTGCGGCGCTCTCGCAGTACATGTCCAGGAGTGGGAGGTTCAGCATGACTTCAAGAGGCGCCGTTGGTGTGGACTTCATAGATCCCGTCACCGCCAGACAGCCTGCTCCTTGAACCTTTGACACACTCTGAAGATGACACTTTTTCTCAAGCGCCTTCCACCAGACAACCGAGCCATAGACTAGGATAGGTCATACCACCGCAGTGTACAACCAATGTACTAACCTCGGTTCGAGGCCCCATGTCATTCCAAGGGCTACTTTGCACGAATATAGTTCCACATAGGCCTTTTTGATTCTTTCCTCAATATTTTCTCTCCAACTAAGTTTGGAGTCCACGATTATGCCAAGATATTTGGCAGATTTTCCAGGGATCAGATCTATACCATTCATACGGGGGTAGGTGTACCTTGGTACAGATCTTTTCCTTGTAAAGAGTACTACCTCCGTTTTCGTCGGATTTACTCCCAGACCCAGCTATCCACTAACATCAGTGCATAGCTTAGTCTATCGCTGAGCACCTGCGGAAATTTTCCAGAGACTAAAATGGCAATGTCATCGGCGTAGGCCGTGATATTAAAACCCTCCATCTCCAGAATCTTGGCCATTCCGTCGACCACAAGGAGCCATAGGAGGGGTGACAGAGCGCCACCTTGTGGTTTACCTTTATTTACTCTCACCCTTTCGCATGCTCCCCCTATCGTCGTATTTACTATACGAGTACCCAGCATTTGCCCAATCCAACTGCATACACCCGGGTTTATTTGGGCCATATAAACGCTGGACACTGTTGCCTCGGTACTAACGTTATTAAGGGCATCCTCAATGTCAAGGAGGGCACCTAGAGTGAATTCCTTGATGCTGAAGGATTTTTCTGTCGTAGAGACTACTCTATGCAGAGAAATATCCACCGATTTTCCCCTTATGTACGCATTTTGTGACAGATAACCGTCCCCAATCTCTTCCCTTACAAGTCTATTATTCGTTCCAGCGTTTTCATCAGGAAGGACGACAGACTGATAGGCCTAAAGTCCTTTGCAGTAGTATGGTTGACTTTACCCGACTTGGGTATGAAAACCACCCTAACTTCCCTCTACGCTTGAGGAACATAACCCATCCTGAGGCACCAGGAGTAGATGCGCTTCAGCCATGGAAGAGTGACTTCACATGGCTCCTGCAACATGATCGGAAAGATCCGTAACAACCTTATTTTCCGTAACAATCTTATCGACTGTCTCATGTTCAATACAGTCCCTTGGCAGCGTGTCCGCCGAATTGAAGATTCCTGCATCCTCGCAGCCAGGGAAATGACATTTCAGTAGCGAATCAAGCACGCTCTCGTTTGAGTCTGTCCAGCTACCATCAGATCTCTTTATAGTGGACATCTGTGTAGGAGCTTTTGCAAGGACCTTCCTCAGACGAGCTGCACCCGTACATGATTCAATAGAGCCGCAGAAGCTTCTCCAAGAGTCCTTCTGTAGGTTGACCATTCAATGGCCCCCTCTTTTGCCAGGTTCCAACTGAGCCTAGAGATACGAAGCCGCTATTTTAGCATTCCACCATGGTGGGTGGTTTCTTTTACTGGGTCGTCTGGTAGGACATGCCTTCTAAAATGACCGATTTAGCTTGCTGGTAAGGTTTAACACCATCTCATCGATGTCTTCCGTGGAGTCGGGGCTCCCATCCGGAGGTCGGTTAAGGGTCCCACCCAGCTCCGCGTTAAACCTCTGCCAGTTCGCCTTCCGCGGATTCCGAAAGACTTTCCTGTCCGGCCTACGGACATTCAAGTCGAAGAGGATCCAACAGTGATCAGAAAGTGATACTTTGTCAGATACTCTCCTTATGTCTAAGACTTCCCTTCTGTTACTAGTAATAAATGTTGGTGAATCACCCCGATTACATATAACTAGGTTAGTACTAAGGACAAAACTGAACAAAGCCTCACCCCTACTATTGGTATTAGAGCTATCCCAAGTAGTGTGATGGGCGTTAGCATCACACCCTACGACCATATCATTTAACTAAAGAATATTTAGCAATATTTAAATTTGAATATTTATTTGACATTGTAAACTAAATTCAATTTTATTAATTGTTTGACTTCAGGAAAAGTTAAGAGAGCCGACATTAAACACCGGCATAAAAACAGTTTTCAGTAAGGTAAAAGTTAATGTTCGATTAATTGTAAGCCAAGACTAAAGAACGTAATGCAAAGAGAAATTTGTTATTTCCCATACAATTTCATGAGTGTATGATGGCTTATTGTCTTGTTAACAAAAGCGTTAATACTGAGCTCAACCGGCACCATACCCTATGCTCTTGGCTAAAGAGCTGTGTGTATGTATGTATATATGATACCTGGTATCTTGCCATCACCTAGTTACTCTTCATCTTCACTTGACTGATTCAAACAAAATTTCCAACACATTCAAGTCAAGCCAAACAGCAGTATATGAAAACGAGACGTAGAGCAAAAGTTTCTCTTAACTCTACGGATTATTCAGTTACCACAAGATCGTGGAATAGAACGTCAAGCGCGGATAAAACGTTGTGATTAAACTTTCGTGTGCTATTCCTAAAAAAAAATTAAATTTTAAAGTTTTATTAGATGATACATATTGGTGCGTGTATTAAACAAAAATATATAGAAAAAGCATTTTTAGAGATAATTTAGAGAATTACAGGGCATTTTTTGTTTTTCGAATCCGTGTGCAATGCAACTAAATGTGATGATGTTTTCACACTTAAGATCCATAGGCATTTACATACAAACACGGCATGATAAATATTTGACATTGAAAACTCTTGTGAATATGTGCGAGCTTGCTCGTTTTCGGAAGCCTGTATGCATATTTCTGTGTATAAACCAATTGATGATTTCAGTGATGTGTTCCCAGACCAACATTTTTCATATTATTTGAACGAAAAAAGTGGGCATTTCATTAAGAACACAAAAAAAAAAAAAAAAACAACCTTCCAATCCCGCCTTACAAGTGGTGGGCAGATAATTGCGAGCTGTTTAGAGTTCCATGCTCTCTTACAAGGCACTAAAGTAGTGTTAAGTCTCGACAGTATGACAGGGAAATTACAATACTGTTCCTACACAAATATGTGTAGTATCCAGTATTTAAATTATATTCGCTTGTTTGTATTGCGTAATAAAACAAACAGAAAATAGTGTGCATGTGTACGGATTCGCGTAGGTAATATACGGACTGAGGGTAAAATGTGTTTTCTATGACATTGGTCTTGTTAAATATTTAGTATGTTCACATATGCAACGAACTCAATCCGAGTTACCATTTTGACACAAATATGAAAGAACATACATCTATGTATATCTATATCTTCTTTAACGATCCACCCTTTTTCCACTGAAATGCATTATTTACCTCCATTCAGAACAGTGATTCATAGCTAGTAAAAGTACACATATTTTGCCAATATACTTATAAGTGCGCATGGTTTCTCAGAATTTCGATAGTCATCTGAGAGCAATTTTGCTTTCAATTTACTGAATTAATTTATTTGAATTTGCAGCAATTATTTTATAGAACCCGTTGTTTTTGAGAGGAGTAGTACGTGTATATAAAAGAGTTGCATAGCAAACTACCGCAATAAACTCGTTCCACACCAGCGACACAATGAGACCGTTTTTGGGATTATTCCTTCTTTACTTCGGATTTCTGACAAAGGTATGTGACATTTTTTGGTGGCTATTCGCAAAATAAGATCTATATATTTAAAAAGCATTTATATGAATATACATACCTACATATGTATATATGTTATTCAAATTAGGTATTACTTGTATGCAAAACAAAACAATGTTGGTTTTAGTTCACCCATAATAGGAAATGAACTGCTGTGACCAAACATTAGTCATGTATTGGTTGATTATAGATTGGACAAGTTTAGGCGATTTTATCGACATTCTTAGTTGAACTGCATAAATATGTATGTATGTTTAAGTTATAAAGACAAACAAGATAGGAGATAATTCATTGCAGCATTATTTGTGAAATTATGTTAAGAAAATAGGAGAACTTGAACTTCAAACGACGTACATAAATGAATAAATAAATTAAGTTCGACTAATTTATCCAACATTTGTGAAAAACAAAACAAAATTCAATATTGCCATCTTGATTAGCAGCAGTCACTTGACCTAAAGCAGCTACAAGCAGCCTTCGAAAACGTATTAGATATCTTCAACCTTTGCATCTACTGTCACCAAATATAAACTTACTTACTTACTTATCAACCCAGCGATCCATGGAGGATCTGAGCCTGAGCTATAGCTGCCTTCCATCCTTGACGGTAATCAAGACCAAGATGTCTTTCATCCGCGATTACTTGGTCTTTATACCGAAGGTTCGGTCTTCCTCTTCTTTTTGAACCAGGAGGCTCGGAGTTGAGGACCCTCTTAGCTGGAGCGTTGATGTCCATGCGCTCGATGTGGCCGAGCCAGTGTAGTCGACGGATCCTTACCTTCTGGACTACATCCACATCTTGGTACAGCTCGTAGAGTTCGCGGTTGTGTCTTCTTCTCCATTCACCTTCCTCACAGACAGGACCAATTATCCGGCGCAGAATTTTTCTTTCGAAAGACTGGCAGAATGAGCGTTTTGTAAAGCATGACTTTGGTCTTTCGAGTGAAGAGTTTTGGCCCCAGTTGTTTGGACAAGCCGAAGTAGCAGCGGTTGCCAAGGGCGATTCTGTATCGGATCTCCACTGTAGTGTCATTTGTGGAATTTACGTTTGCCCCGAGGTAGACAAACTCCTTAACTACCTCGAAATTGTAGCCGTCAATTGTTATATTTTGTCCCAGGTGGTGAGCGACGGATTGGTTTTTGCTTGACAGCATGTATTTCGTCTTGTCCTAACTGACCTTGGGACCAGCTTGTTTCGCCTGTTCTTCAATCGCTTTGAATGCTTCCACCATGCCACGGTGAGAACACGTGATGACGTCGATAACATCCGCGTATCCTAGCAGCTGGAAGGAATTGTAGAAAATAGTGCCTTCCCTGTTGACGCCTGCCTGTCGCACTATCTGCTCCAGCACCAGGTTGAAGAAGTCACATGACAGCGCATCTCCTTGCCGAAATCCGGTGCAAGTTTCGAATGGTTCCGAGGTCCTAGAACCGAGTTGCACGGTGCATCGCGACACAACTGGATCAGTTTTACCGCGACCCCGAATTCGGCCATCGCACCAAACAGTTTTTCACGATGAATGCTGTCGTATGCGGCTTTGAAATCGATGAAAAGATGTGTATCGATTCAAAACTCGTTGGTCTTTTCCGGGATTTGTCGAAATGTGAAAATTTGGCCTATAGTTGATTTGCCGGGCCGGAAGCCCCACTGGTAGCTGCCGATTAGTGCGGTGCAAAAGGGTTTTAGACGTTCACACAATACGCTGGACAGGATCTTGTATGCGACATTGAGCAGGGATATACCTCTATAGTTCTTGCAAGAGGTAGGATCGCCTTTTTTTGTGGATAGCGCATACCAGCTCTATGGTATTCTAGTCGTCGGGCATGCTTTCATCTACCCGAATTCTGTAGATGATCTGGTGCATGCTCCCTATCAGAACATCGTCGCCAGCCTTGAAGAGCTCTGATGGCAAGCCATCTGAGCCTGCGGCCTTGTTGTTCTTCAGCTTCTGAATAGCTGTGCCGACTTCTTCGATGCTGGGTGGGAGGACTACTTCAGCGGCTGGAGTTGGGATTTCCTCGGTCCCTACCACTCTCTCTTGGTCATGTTCGTTAAGCAGCTGCTGGAAATGCTGCTTAAATACATCCACTATTCCCTGCGGGTCGGTGACAAGATTACCCTCGCAGTTTCGAAGAGCCTGGGTGCCCTTTTTGAAGCCTCTTGCAAGGCCTTTGGCTTTCTTGTAAACGGCTCATGTTTTATGTCTATCCCTTGACTCCTCGATATCCTTGAGCTGGGAGGCTGCGAAGATTCCTTTCTTTTGTCGCAGTAGTTTTTTCTCCTCCCTTCTACTGGCTCGGTACCCTTCTTGCGCTGCCCTGTTTTTCCTCTGCAGCGCCTTTTGGTACGCCTCGTCGGTTGCTGCCTTTTTCTGCTTACACTCGCCATCATACCACGGGTTTCTTGTCGGGGGTGGTAGGTATCCTAAGGTGGTTTCGGCTACTTCCTGAATGGCTGAGCGGCAATGCAGCCACATATTATTGGCATTTGTGTTCGACGTAGGCATACCGTAGAGTCTTTCGCTCAGCTGCTCCCTGTAGACTCTGGCAACCTCCGGTGTGCTCAGGCGCTCAATGTCGAATCTCTTCCCGATGGGCTGGTGCAGCTTTCTGACATTGGAGAGTCGAGCTCTGAATCTTGCTGCTACGAGGAAGTAGTCAGAGTCGACATTTGCCACTCTGAATGTTCGCACATCCAGGATGTTTGACGAGTGCCTTGCGTCAATGAGCACATGGTCGATTTGGTTGGTGGTCCGACCGTCCGGAGATCGCCAGGTTGCTGTGTGGATTCGCTTGCGAGGGAATCTTTTGCTACTTATCACCGCATTACGAGCTGTCGCAAAGTCAGCGAGTCGGTAGCCGTTATCTCCCCCAAGGGTGTTCTCTTTACCGATTTTGTCGTTGAAGTCCCCGAGCACGATTTTTACATCGTACTCCGGACAAGCTCCGTAGGCGTTGTCCAGGAGGTCATAGGAGTCCTCCTTCATAGGGTCTTCAGCCTCGTCGGTAGGGGCGTGTGCACAAATAAGGCTGATATTATAAAATCTGCCTCTGATGCAGATCACAGCCAGGCGATCACTTATAGGTTTAAAGTCGATGATATTCGACCTTAACCGCTTTCCCACGACAAATCCGCATCCCAGTAAGTGCAACCTTTTGTGACAGCTGTAATAAATGTCGCAATTTTTCTTCCTATCCAGCGTATTTCCTGGATCGCAGTAATATCCCCCTTGTACTGCGTGAGGATTCCATCTAGTTTATGAGCAGCTCCGGGAGTGTACAGGGTTCTAACATTCCAGGAGCATACTCGCAAATCGTGTTCCTTTTTCGTGCGTTGTCGTCGTCGAGTATCCGTCCGTGTATTCGAGGCATCTTGCTCATTCATGACTTTTCTTTTTTTTACGTGGGCGGATTGTTAGCCCGCCGCACAACCGCCATTCTGGTCGGGGTCACGAAATATAAAGTGACTTCATATTCAAGAAAATCTCTCTGAATGACACAGTGTCCGGTTTTAGCGGTTGGCTTGCTCCTGGTTGTGGTATGCAACAGAGTGTACCAATATTACTTCTGCATTTCGTGATAGTAAGGTACCTAAAAGCAGCTACATGTCTAGGAATATAATAAGTGGAATAAGTGGAAACAAATTCCGGATTTAGTAAAATAAATGTGGGTCACTTGTATAATTCTCCACTAATCGTTTGTGTTTTTTTAAAGCATATAGTTTTCTTGTTTCAAGACAAACTTAATAACGATTTATTAAATTGCTTTTGTATTTAAGTGGAAGCCATTTCCCTTGTTTTGTTCAATTGATTTTTACAAGCGAAGTGTCCTTCCTCTATCCGCTTTGAAACTCAACTCTTTTAAACGGTCTTCTTCGGCAACCACAAAAAAGAACGCGAAAGTACAGAAAAAAATCGTATTGAAATGGTTCATGTTAAATGGAAGTTCGCTCGAAATACCCCATTCGCAAACTTAGCCCTTAGGAGAGAAATTAATTAGCAAGTTAAGTTACAAACTCCTTATCAATCTTATTTGGGAATGGCTGGCGCCATTGTTCTTTGTAAAGATTTATACCAGCGATAACATCGAGGTCAAGGCCGAAGAGCCACTAACCTGAAATTGCATAGCGCGTGTGTATTCGCTTTAAGTAAACCGATGCTTAAGAAACGGAAAAGTTTATTTATAATTTGTTCCTGATTTGCTTTTAATAGTAAATGTTCTAGCTGATTCCTACCAAAATGTATAGAGTCATTCATTTTCTATTAATTATATGCAATCAGTTTGAATATACCACATGCTTTGCGTTTTTATAAGCATCCATTTAAATGCACAAAGGCCAAGTAATTAAGCCACTCAAATATGAAAGCATGACGTAAGCTCTATTGAAATATATTCAATCGTGCTCCATATCTTTGCTTTGGTTATCCATTACGGCCATCGACACACATTGCCACAAACACCTATTTTAGCAAAAATCCTTCGGTGCGTTATAATCCAGGAAACTGGTTTCATTTTGCGTCTCGTTTCGTCTTTCTGTTTCGCATTCGTTCCAATGAGTAGACGTATCTACGTAAACCAAATGCTTGTTGAACTATTAAGCAAAACCAGTTCTATTGAACAGCCACACTCCAAATCTCAAATATTTCTATAGCTACAACATATTAGGTACAAAGAATCATAATTCAAACCAGATACGGCACTAAACAAGTTACTTTCAAGGACCTCTAATATAAGTAAATCGAAATTTATTACCTTTCACCTTTTATCACCTTCACGCAGAAGCATGGACACTACCAAAAGCGGATGAGGGGGCCCTTGGTCGGTTCGAGAGAAAGATTTTGCGCGTGATGGAGGAAATAATTCATCCATGAACTTTACGGGCTGTACAGCGACTTGAGTCTAGTCTGGCGTCTACGGATTCAACGCCTAAGATGGCTAGGCCATGTAGAGCGAATGGACTCCACAGCTCCAGCCCGGAGAGTCTGTCAATCCAACTCCGAGGGACTAAGAAACAGAGGACGGCCGCACTTAACAGATTGTGCTAGTTGGAGGGGCATGTTGGTTGAGGCCCAGGTTCACCCCGAACTGTAGCACCCGTTAAGAAGAAGAAGATGCGTGTACGGCCCCACGGAAGAAAAAAACGATTGATCAAGGATGACTTTTATTATCTCCTGGACCGAACATACGCCCAATGCCCAGTTATGACACCAAAATCGTACTAAGAGATTTCAACGCAAAGCTGGGAGGAGAAGACATATTTAGATCGATCATAGGAAAGCAAAGCCTCCATAACACCACATCCGACAACGGATTTAGGCTGAAAGACTTCCTAACGGAGCACAACTTCCCCCATCTTAACATCCACAAGGGTAACTGGCGGTCCCCTGATCAATCGACCACCAACCAGATTGATCACATTGCGATCGACGCCAGACACTCCTCCAATGTTCAAACTTCCGAGGAGCCAAAATCGACTCGGACCACTACCTTGTTTTAGCCAAGGTACGAAAGAGGACATCAAGAATGCTTAGGAGTCGAGTAGGACAACATAAGTTTGACGTCGGAAAGCTACAAGCGTAAGAGACTGCCAGAATCATTGCCGATCGTGTCTGCTGTAAACTCTCTCAAAATCCCCCCACAACAGCGCAAACAATAGAGCAGGAATGGGCGCATTGCCAGAGCACCGTCAGAGGCGCTGCCTCAAAATTGCTGCCTTAGAGGTGCTGGGTTTTCAACCGCCACCACCTGGAAGCCCCTGGTTCGATAAACAATGCGAATAAGCTTATGCAGCAAAGCAAGAGGCAAATAAAGCCACTCTACAACGACGGACAAAAGCTGCTCGCGAAATCTATGAGCAGAAGAGAAGAGAGGAACGCACGCTCCTCAGGAGAAAGAAAAGGGAATACGGAAAGCGGGAGATTAAGGAGATGGAGAGATGCTCTCGCAGGAATGACGCCCGAAAGTTTACAATAAGGTAAAACGAGCATGCCATTGCTACAAAGCCAGAGCGGAGGCCTACAGGAATGAAAATGGAGAATTGTTAGTGGAATCACAGTCGATGCTGAGGATTTGGCAGGACCACTTCTGCAGACAGTTTAACGGCGATCACAGATAAGATACCGCTGTCAGCCAGAGCGATCCGTTCGTAATGGGCGACGATGTAAGAGAATTCCGTCCACCCGACTTAGACGAAGTGAAAATAGTGACATCAAGACTTAAGTCTAATAAAGCCGCGGGCGCAGACATCCTGTCTGCTGAGCTTCTTAAGGCGGCTGGAGATGAGCTGTTAAGGTGTATGCACCATCTCATTTGCAAGGTATGGTCGGAGGAAAGCATGCCCGACGAATGGAATCTCAGCATGGTTTGGCCGGTCCATAAGAAAGGATACCCCTATAACTGGGACAACTATATGATACAATTCTCCACTAATAGTTTGTGTTTCTTAAAACATGTAGTTTATTTGTTTCAAGACAAACTTACTTGAAACTTTAGGGCAAAATGCTAAGAACATGAAATGTCAACACCACATTATGTGGTTTGGAGGTTGTCATCGCGTTTCGAGATGAAGATTAGAATCGGTAGCAATATTATATTATTTTACCGAGTGCGACTTTCAATCTAATTTCCGTAGCAATTGTTTATGTACTGCCCATACACTACCTATTTGAGACCAGAAATATCATAACGACTTAAATAGCCAACGGGATTTTAAGATTTGAAAAAAAAAAAAAAAACAAACCATGTCAAAAAAGCTTTCCACATTAATCATGAGATACACCTTAAAGTATACATGTCGGCGGCATGCATTATTCTTTTTTATATCTTCCGCGTTTATATAACGCACATATCACGTGAACACTCTCCACATATGCAACAATACCGGGACCCACGTTAAGAAATTCTTCTCACATAAACCGACCGTCATAAACACATACAATTGAATCCAATGGAGTACCCTCCCATTAAAAACGAAAACATAAAACAAAACAAAAAAAAAAATGTATCCGTCACTTATGTTTTGTGGTTCGAGATACAAAGTGGCCAAGTTACATGCTTCTTACCAGTTTCATGAAAGCTTCCGTAAATATTTCAGCGTGGATTTTAAATGAAAAGACTCTAGAAGTGGAACATTAACAAATATCTAAAAATGTTCAAAATCATGTCGGACTTGCTATACATAAGTCCACAAAAACTTTCTAAGTATGACATGACGAGTGTTGGCACTAGAACGAAAAATAAAATATATCTCACTTTCTAGATGGTGATTATCTGAAAGAAAAATAAGGGAAATAGAAAAGAATCTACCTGCATCAAATGCGACAATTTGCTGTCCCATTGTATACTTTCCTTCGTTAGTCCACACGGAGCACAGCTTCTGGAGTTGAGTTATTTAATCGAAAATCTTATTAAGCGAACGAGACTGAGGAAAAACAAGACAATTCAACTACAATTACTATGCCATGAAACCGACATACTACCTCATTGCCTTTAGACTTTGTAGCAACTAGAGCTACTGCTATCTACTGCTACTACTATCTTGATAAAGTTCCACTGACCAATTTTCTTAATTCTAGAAATAATAACAATGTCAAGTGAGATTCCATGATGACCCAACATGGAACATTCCCCTACATTTTTCGAACAGCATAAACGTGTTAATACTTCTTAGTCAGTAGAATCTGGTATTCACACAATAGTTATTCTCATGATAACGTTCGCAATACACGCAAATACGCAAATTGTAAATTTAATCTGGCTTTATTGAAAAAAGAGTTACATGAGTTACTCCATAGTCAATATAATGCAGTAAAGTGGTTGGCTACAAGGTTTTCAGGTTTCCAACCAGCTCCCCACGCGTTTATTTGCTTCGACCATAGTCGTTCATTTTTACGTACGACCATATGTTCCAACGTTACGTCATTTAACACCCAACACCATATTGATGAATGGATAGTGATGCATGCGTGCATCGATTTTTATTTTTTTTTTCAGTTGGACTATTAGTGGGTTTCTTGAAAATTAATTTGGACTTAACAGAAAGATAATTACAATTACAGGCATTTGATAATTGTTTTTAAATACCGTTGTTTCCCTTTTGCAACGCTTCGTCTATGCAGATTTGCTGCCAAGGCACCATCATAGATTTAATAAACTAGCTCTTGCCCGCGTCTTCATACTTACTTAGGTGGCGCTACAGTCCGTGGTGAACCTGGGCCTCAACCAACAAGCGTCTCCAGCCGGCACGTCTTTGGCCAGCTGTTTCCAGTGCCGCACGCCCAGTTGGTTGAGGTCCCCTTCCACCTGCGTGCGCCACCGCTGAGGCGGCCGTCCTCTGCCGCGCCTTCCTTCCGGAGTGGATTCGAAGGCTTTTCGGGTCGGAGCTGTATCTTCCATGCGCTCTACATGGCCTAGCCACCATAGACGCTGTATCCGTAGACGTCGTACCAGGCCGATGTCGCTATACAACCCGTACAGTTCTTCGTTATATCTTCTCCTCCATACACCGTTTGAACAAACGGGACCGTAGATAGTGCGCAGAATTTTCCTCTCGAAACGACCAAGAGCATCTTCATCCGCTTTTGTTAAGGTCCAAGCCTCTGCGCCGTAAAGGAGGACTGGGATGATCAAGGTCTTATATAGTGTCACCTTGGTTTTCCGAGAGAGGGCTCTACTTCTACATTGCCTCTTGAGCCCAAAGAAACAGCGGTTGGCAAGAGTGATTCTGCGTTTTATCTCAGCGCTGGTGTTGTTGTCGCTGGTCATCAGTGAGCCAAGGTAGACGAATTCCTTGACCACTTCAAAGCTATATCCGCCCAGAGTGACGTTCTGGCCAATACGTCGGTGTTGTCCGTATCTTTTAGATGAAAGCAGATATTTAGTTTTACCCTCATTAACCTTGAGGCCCATCTTAGCCGCTTCTATCTCAATGCTCACGAAAGCCTCATTGACGTCGTGCTGTTTTCGTCCAATTACGTCAGTATCGTCGGCGTACGCAAGCAATTGCGTAGACTTGAAATAAATCGTACCTCTTGTGTTGGCCAGTGACTCTTGCACGATCTTTTCAAGCACGATGTTGAAAAAGTTGCACGACAGCGCGTCGCCCTGCCTAAATCCTTTTTTAACATCAAAGGTCTCGGTTTGCTCATTACCGACCTTAATGGAGCAGCGAGAATTCTCCATTGTCGTCCTGCACAGTCGGATGAGTTTGACAGGGATGTTAAAACTAGACATGGCTTTGTACACCTCGTCTCTATATACGCTGTCATACGCGGCCTTGAAATCGACGAAGAGATGGTGAGTGTCGATTTGGTATTCCTGGGCCTTCTCCAAGATCTTCCGTAGCGTAAATATTTGGTCTATTGTGGATTTACCTGGCCTGAAACCACACTGATAAGAGCCGATCAGGTTATCCACAAACGGTTTCAGGCGTTCACACAATACGGCAGAGAAGATCTTATATGCGATGTTAAGGAGACTTATTCCCTATAGTTGGCGCAGTTATAGAGGTCCCCTTTCTTATGGACCGGGCAAACGATGCTGAGATTCCATTCTTCGGGCATGATTTCCTCCGACCCTACCTTGCAGATGAGGTGGCGCACCTTACCAGCTCATCTCCAGCCGCCTTAAAAAGCTCAGCAGACAGGCCGTCTGCGCCAGCGGCTTTATTAGACTTAAGTCTTGATATCGCTATTTTGACTTCGTCTAGGTCGGGTGGACTGAATTCTGATACTTCGTGGTCCATTGCGAATGGCTCGTTCTGCCTGACAGCGGTATCTTGTCTATCATCGCCGTTATACAGTCTGCAGAAGTGGTCTTTCCAAATCCTCAGCATCGACTGCGACTCTTCTACCAGTTCTCCATTTTCATCCCTGCAGGCCGCCACTCTGGCTTTGTAGCCATGGCATGTTCGTTTTACCTTATTGTGAAACTTACGGGCGTCATTCCTGCGGAAGCATCTCTCTATCTCCTCGATCTCATGCTTTCCGCGCTCTCTCTTCTTTCTTCTGAAAAGCGTGTGTTCCTCTCTTCTCTTCTGCTCATAGATTTCGCGAACAGCTCTCGTCCGTCGTTGCAGCATGGCTTTATATGCTTCTTGTTTTGCTGCATGGGCTTGTTCGCATTGTTCATTGAACCAAGGGTTTCTAGGTGGTGGCTGTTTGAAACCCAGCACCTCTGAGGCAGCATCTCTGACGGCGCTCTGGCAATGAGCCCATTCCTGCTCTATTGTTTGTGCTGCTGTGGGCGGATTTTGAGAGAGCTTTGAGGAGACACGATCGGCAAAGATTCTGGCAGTCTCTTGCGATTGTAGCTTTCCAACGTCAAACTTTTACGTAGTCCTACTCGACTCCTAAGCATTCTTGATATCCTTATTCGTACCTTGGCTACAACAAGGTAGTGGTCCGAGTCGATGTTGGCCCATCGGAAGGTTCGTACGTCGAGAATACAGGAGGAGTGTCTGGCGTCGATCGCAATATGATCAATCTTGTAGGTGGTCGATTGATCACAAGACCGCCAGGTACCCTTGTGGATGTTGAGATGGGGGAATCGCGTGCTTGCTACAAGGAGGTTACGCCCCGCTAGGAAATCGATTAGCCTTAATCCGTTGTCGGATGTGGTGTTATGGATGCTATGCTTTCCTATGATCGACTCAAATATGTCCTCCTTGCCCAGTTTTGCATTTGCAATGCATTTTGCGTTGCCCGCGTCTTCGCTCGCCTTAAATTCGGGGTAACACGGTTCCCCTTTCCTGATTTAGAACACAGAAGAGAACTCGGAACAGAATGTTATTTTAATACGCTACTGTAGACGATATTATATGTCTTTCCATTTGGGGATAGAATGTAAAGATTCTGGGCATTGGACACACGCGAACATGCTACATACAATTGTCCATGGGAAAAGCACGGCTTTTCTAAGTTCACCCCAGCCACCTTTAATGTTTGACCTTGCGCTTTGTTAATGGTCATAGCGAAACTAAGCTTTAGAGGAAATTGTAGCCTTTTAAACTGGAACGGGAGATCTGTGGGAATTATTGGGATTCGTGGGATCATTACATTTTCACCCTTTCCTACGCCGGTTAAGATAGTGGCGCTAATGATATTGCGGCCAAGTTGTGTGACACGAAGTCTCGTCCTATTACATAATCTCGGGGCATCTAAATTTCGTATAAGCATGACTGGGACGCTTAGTAGTCAAATAACAGAGTATAGGTACCGTATGCACTATAGTGTGAAGCGCGGCCCGATGCCCGCACTTAAGTACAGATAGAGAGCAAACAGCATTAGCGCGTTTCAGAAACATATCAGCGCCATCTATCGTAATTCAAGAGTAACACTTATTTATGTTTCGAATGTTGATTGTTTTCTCAAGAGCTGTTTGATTTATGGTTGTTTTAATTAAATTATTTTATTATTCGTTTGTATCATAGAACCTATACTAATTTTGCGGAGAGTCTACACAAATTTCCTTCCCCTACTGATTTTTTTTTTGCTGCATGCAAACTTAACGGGGGCTAGAAAGAAAAGTAGCCTACGTCACTCTCCATCCCTTCAACTATCTCCACTTAAAAAATCATGTAAAGTCGTCGCTCCGTTTTGCCGTGAAAGACGGACAAACAGACACACACACTTTCACCTTTCTAATATTAGTATAGATTACAAAACGTTGGAAAATTCAATAGCTCTTTCGAAAAGATGCTTAAGACTTGTGTCTTTGGAGGCGACCTTGTGGGTTATGCATACGCATAGGATGAATTTCAGTTGATCATATACTGTGAGTGTATTGCCTTCAGCAGTACGTCTGGTCACTTTCCATTCACAACTGCGTTGCATACTTTTTGTCCGTATAGGAATTACTTTTTCTTGGCTACGAAGCGAATTTGAACTATAGACCTTCCGCTCGGCGGTCGATGATGTTAACAACTGCACCACAGCCACCCCAATGATATTTAGTCATCAACAATTCATTTCAGTTCTGCAGATTTCTAGGTTTGTATGTCGCCAATCTTTCCTGGACACTATGTTTAGATTATGAAAAGAACCCAAAGTATAGCGCTAGTTCAATATTGTCATAAATAAACAGCTGTATGCATAAATCTCATTGAAAACCGCATATTGTTTTGAGAATTTAGCAACCTACGTAATTCAAATTTCATTATCATCAAGGTGTCGAATTTAAACCAAGCACCACGATTTATAAAATTCTTCTAACCCGGCTATCTACATATGTGAATCGGATCCTTTATACTAAAGCAGGCTTCAATTTAGATGAATAAGTTAAACAAAATTTGTTTATCATCCTAGACTTAGCCTAATATGATACTGCCTGCACAATCTTTCGGGCCTCAAATATAATTCCACGCCGTTTGGCACATTTACTTACTTACTTACTTATCAGGCCAGCGATCCATGGAAGATCTGAGTCTGGGCTATAACTGCCTTCGTTCCTTGACGGTCCCGGGCACTCTGCTTCCAGTTGTCAAGACCAAGATGTCTTACATCCGCGATTACTTGGTCTTTATACCGGAGGTTCGGTGTTCCTCTTCTTCTCGAACCAGAAGGCTCGGAGTCGAAGACCCACTCAGCTGGAGCGATGATGTCCATACGCTCGATGTGGCCGAGCCAGTGTAGTCGACGGATCATTGTCTTCCGGACTACATCAACATCTTTGTACAGCTCGTAGAGTTCGCGGTTGTGCCTTCTTCTCCATTCACCTTCCTCACAGACAGGACCAATTATCCGGCGCAGAATTTTTCTCTCGAAAGAATCAAAATCAGCTCCGCTGTCCTGCTTATCGTCCAGCTTTCGGCTCGGCACAGCAAGACTAGCAGTATGAGCGTTTTGTAAAGCATGACTTTGGTCTTTCGAGTGAGGAGTTTTGACCCCAGTTGCTTGGACAAGCCGAAGTAGCAGAGGTTGCCAAGGGCGATTCTCCACTGTGGTGTCATTTGTGGAATTTACGTTTGCCCCGAGGTAGACAAACTCCTTAACTACCTCGAAATTGTAGCTGTCAATTGTTATATTTTGTCCCAGGTGGTGAGCAACGGATTGGCTTTTGCTGGACAGCATGTACTTCGTCTTGTCCTCATTGACCTTAGGACCAACTCGTTTCGCCTGTTCTTCAATCGCCGTGAATGCTTCCACCAAGCTACGTCGAGAACACGCGATGATGTCGATACCATCCGCGTATCCTAGCAGCTGGATGGACTTGTAAAAGATAGTGCCTTCCCTGTTGACGCCTGCCCGTAGCACTATCTGCTCCAGCACCAGATGAAGAAGTCACATGACAGTGCATCTCCTTGCCGAAATCCGGTGCATGTTTCGAATTGCTCCGAGGTCCTAGAACCGAATTGCACGGTGCATCGCGTGTTTTTTTGGCGTGGCGCGACACAACTGGATCAGTTTTACCGGGATCCCGAATTCGGCCATCGCACCAAACAGTTCTTCACGATGAATGCTGTTGTATGCGGCCTTGAAATCGATGAAAGGATGGTGTGTATCGATTCGAAACTCGTTGGTCTTTTCCAGGATTTGTCGAAGTGTGAAAAGTTGGTCTATAGTTGATTTGCCGGGCCGGAAGCCGCACTGGTAGCTGCCGATTAGTGCGGTGCAAAATGGTTTTAGACGTGCACACAATACGCTGGACAGGATCTTGTATGCGACATTGAGCAGGGATATACCTCTATAGTTCTTGCAAGAGGTAGAATCGCCTTTTTTGTGGATGGGGCATATAGAGCTGGTATTCCAGTCGTCGGGCATGCTTTCATCTTCTCAAATTCTGCAGATGATCTGGTGCATGCTCCCTATCAGAACATAGCCGCCAGCCTTGAAGAGCTCTGATGGCAAGCCATCTGAGCCTGCGGCCTTGTTGTTCTTCAGCTTCTGAATAGCTGTGCCGACTTCTTCGATGCTGGGTGGGAGGACTACTTCAGCGGCTGGAGTTGGGATTTCCTCGGTCCTTACCACTCTCTCTTGGTCGTACTGGTTAAGCAGCTGCTGGGAATGCAGCTTAAATACATCCACTATTTCCTGTGGGTCGGTGACATGATTATCATCGCAGTTTCGAAGAGCCTGGGTGCCCTTTTTGAAGCCTCCTGCAAGGCCTTTGGCTTTCTTGTAAAAGGCTCGTGTTTTATGTTTATCCCTAGACTCCCCGATATCCTTTAGCTGGGAGGCTGCGAAGATTCTTTTCCTCTGTCACAGTAATTTTTTCTCCTCCCTTCTTCTGGCTCGGTACTGTTCTTGCGCTGCCCTGGTTTTCCTCTGCAGCGCCTTTTGGTACGCCTCGTCGGTTGCTGCCTTATTCTGCTCACACTCGCCATTATACCACGGGCTTCTTGTCGGGGTATGTAGGTACCCTAAAATGGTTTCGGCTACTTCCTGAACGGCTGAGCGGCAATGTAGCCACATATTATTGGCATTTGTGTTAGACGTAGGTCGATAGGTCGTTGGTCGGTTTGGTACATTTACCTTCATATATTCGAAAAAAATCTCCAGTTGCGTCTATTTCTATAGCCCTCCGAGAAGGACATTGGACCAAACCAAGACCAAAGATTATAGCCATATTGTCATGTTGGCTTTCCAGTAGGGGTTGCAAAGTCATTTTTAAAAACCGAGAATTCATGAAGTAGGAATCACTGATTCTGTCAAATCAACGATTTTAGGAAAATGTGGAAGATAGGCGAATGAATGCTTTTTTACTGTCAGAAACCCCGAAAAGTGGTAAAATGAGATTCATTTAATTCGAATTCCATATACTAATATTGCTTCGAGAAAAACATGTCTACGGCAAGGGTTTTTTATTGTCAATCCCCATGAAACAACAGGTAGTTGCACAATTGACTTTATAGACAACATAACGAAAATGTGTGAAAGAGCTTGTCATTTCTATAAAACTGGGTGGCGAACGTGAACGTGAACATGTGGCCAAGTTAAACTAAGCCATTAGCATTGCCAAGATGCAGAGAATTGTATATTCACTGTTTCCTAAAAAGACAAGCTATTTATTCAGCAGAACTCAGATAGTACGACGAACACTGTTTGCGCCAAATGTATATGTAATTTCTTTTTATAATAATTCTCCTCTGCACTTGTGAAACAGAAACGTGGAATTCTTTGGCAGAGATTCAACCGTTTTACGAGCCGAAAGAGAGTATCTTCCACTTGTTCGTCTTATTATGATTCGATTGTAGTCTAAATTCATTGTGAATCGAGTGCAGAGAAAGGCGATTGAATGTAAAGCAAACCGTATTGGTACGTGCATGTAAAACTAAAAATTTCACTTTATTTAGGCGACACAGAGCACAGGTATTTGAATATTCTTAACGCGTGATCCATCTATGCTAGGCTTCCATACTGATACTTATCTTTATTTCTTTGGCTTAAAGAAAAGAAGTTCTTATTTAATTTAAGTTTTAAATTAATGAAGCAAATGAAAGTCGCACTTAGCCTTGATTAACCTCTTTGCATTGGTGGTGTTACAGCCCATGAACTTGACAAGAGCCAAGTTTCTCTCGATCGAAAAGCTTTTTATGGCAATAGTACGGGGGGCTTAGCCAACAACCCCACCGAGGAGGATGGCGTTGGTGTTATCGAGATCCGAGTTCGCTCATGGTGCGTCAGAGTCCAACACACTAACCTCTGCGCCACGGCGTCCTCGATTAACATCTTCCTTACTTATTTACTTATCAGGCCAGCGATCCATGGAGGATCTGAGCCTGAGCTATAGCTGCCTTCCATTCTTGACGGTCCCGGGCACGCTGCTTCCAGTTGTCAAGGCCAAGATGTCTTACATCCGCGATTACTTGGTCTTTATACCGGAGGTTCGGTCTTCCTCTTCTTCTCGAACCAGGAGGCTCGGAGTCGAAGACCCTCTTAGCTGGAGCGTTGATGTCCATGCGCTCGATATGGCCGAGCCAGTGTAGTCGACGGATCCTTGCCTTCCGGACTACATCCGCATCTTGGTACAGCTCGTAGAGTTCGCGGTTGTGTCTTCTTCTCCATTCACCTTCCTCACAGACAGGACCAAATATCCGGCGCCGAATTTTTCCATCGAAAGAACCCAAAATCAGCTCCGCTGTCCTGCTTATCGTCCAGCTATCGGCTCCATACAGCAAGACTGGCAGAATGAGCGTTTTGTAAAGCATGACTTTGGTCTTTCGAGTGAGGAGTTTTGACCACAGTTGTTTGGACAAGCCGAAGTAGCAGCGGTTGCCAAGGTGATTCTATGCCGGATCTCCACTGTGGTGTCATTTGTGGAATTGACGTTTGCCCCGAGGTAGACAAACTCCTTAACTACCTCGAAATTGTAGCTGTCAATTGTTATATTTTGTCCCAGGTGGTGAGCGACGGATTGGTTTTTGCTTGACAGCATGTATTTCGTTTTATCCTCATTGATCTTAAGACCAATTCGTTTCGCCTGTTCTTCAATCGCCGTGAATGCTTCCACGATGCCACGGCGAGAACACGCGATGATGTCGATATCATCCGCGTATCCTAGCAGCTGGATGGACTTGTAAAAGATAGTGCCTTCCCTGTTGACGCCTGCCCGTCGCACTATCTGCTCCAGCACCAGGTTGAAGAAGTCACACGACAGCGCATCTCCTTGCCGAAATCCGGTGCATGTTTCGAATGGTTCCGAGGTCCTAGAACCGAATTGCACGGTGCATCGCGTGTTTTTTAGCGTGGCGCGACACAACTGGATCAGTTTTACCGGGATTCCGAATTCGGCCATCGCACCAAACAGTCCTTCACTATGAATGCTGTCGTATGCGTCTTTGAAATCGATGAAAAGATGGTGTGTATCGATTCAAAACTCGTTGGTCTTTTCCAGGATTTGTCGAAGTGCGAAAATTTGGTCTACAGTTGATTTGCCGGGCCGGAATTCGCACTGGTAGCTGCCGATTAATGCGATGCAAAATGGTTTTAGACGTTCACACAATACGCTGGACAGGATCTTGTATGCGACATTGAACAGGGATATACCTCTATAGTTCTTGCAAGAGGTAGGATCTCCTTTTTTGTGGATGGGGCATATAGAGCTGGTATTCCAGTCGTCGGGCATGCTTTCATCTTCCCGAATTCTGCAGATGATCTGGTGCATGCTCCCTACCAGAACATCGCCGCCAACCATGAAGAGTTCTGATGACAAGCCATCTGAACCTGCGGCCTTGTTGTTCTTCAGCTTCTGAATAGCTGTGCCGACTTCTTCGATGCTGGGTGGGAGGACTACTTCAGAGGCTGGAGTTGGGATTTCCTCGGTCCCTATCACTCTCTCTTGGTCATGTTCGTTAAGCAGCTGCTGGAAATGCTGCTTAAATAAATCCGATATTCCCTGCGGGTCAGTGGCAAGATTACCTTCACCGTTTCGAAGAGCCTGGGTGCCCTTTTTGAAGCCTCCTGCAAGGTCCTTGGCTTTCTTGTAAAAGGCTCATGTTTTATATTTATCCCTAAACTCCCCGATATCCTTGAGCTGGGAGGCTGCGAAGATTCTTTTCTTTTGTCGCAGTAGTTTTTTCTCCTCCCTTCTTCTGGCTCGGTACTCTTCTTGCGCTGCCCTGGTTTTCCTCTGCAGCACATTTTGGTACGCCTCGTCGGTTGCTGCCTTTTTCTGCTCACACTCGCCATCATACCACGGGTTTCTTGTCGGGGGTGGTAGGTATCCTAAGGTGGTTTCGGCTACTTCCTGAATAGCTGAGTGGCAATGCAGCCACATATTATTGGCATTTGTGTTCGACGTAGACATACCGTAGAGTCTTTCACTCAGCTGCTCCCTGTAGACTCTGGCAACCTCCGGTGTGCTCAGGCGCCCAATGTCGAACCTCCTCCGGATGGGCTGGTGCAGCTTTCTGACATTGGACATTCGAGCTCTGAATCTTGCTGCTACGAGGAAGCGCTCAGAGTCGACATTTGCCCCTCTGAATGTTCGCACATCCAGGATGTTTGACGCGTGCCTTGCGTCAATGAGCACATGGTCGATTTGGTTGGCGGTTCGACCGTCCGGAGATCGCCAAGTTGCTGTGTGGATTCGCTTGCGAGGGAATCTTGTGCTACTTATCACCGCATTACGAGCTGTCGCAAAGTCAGCGAGTCGGAAGCCGTTATCTGTTGTTGTATCGTGGAGGCTGTGCTTTCCGATCACTCCCCAAGGGTATTCTCCTTACCGAATTTGGCGTTGAAGTCCCCGAGCACGATTTTTACATCGTCCTCCGGACAAGCAACCTAATCTTGCAGGAGGTCATAGAAGTCCTCCTTGATAGGGTCTTCAGCCTCATTGGTAGGGGCGTGTGCACATATAAGGCTGATGTTATAAAATCTGCCTCTGGTGCGGATCACAGCCAGGCAATCACTTATAGGTTTAAAGTCGATGACCTTCGACCTTAACATCGATTAACATCTTAGCCGTAGCTAATTAGAATAATAATTTTAATTATAATTAATAATTTTTCATGGATTATTGCTGCGATTTTGATGAAATAAAATGTATCGCTGTTATATGTATTTGTATCTATTCAGTCTTTCGAGTTCAGCCCGCAACGTTTTGGAAGGAAAACGTGGATCGAGGAGGATTCCATCAATTTTCTTGACCCTCGAAGACGCAGCGTAGGCCAACCCGACACTTATCCCTTAGTCCACAACTGCTTTGTCCAGTCTACTGAATACCTATGCCGTAAGACAGCGATAACGGAAATTGCTTCCTCGTACCATTGCCTGCTCCTTTTTTGAATGACTTTACGACCTGCGTTATAGGAATAGCGCGGGGAGCGAAAGTGGGTCCCGTGTAAGTTTCAAACTTGTCCATGATGCAGATAGGAGCTTCGCTTGGTATGGAGTTCTCGACTCTGTTTTCGGTCGGTCCGTAAATAATATCAATGACTGTGCCCATCGTGCCATTGCACAGTCCGCAAGAGGTCCATAGGTTATGGCGTAACATCACTTTAGCGCCTACGCAGAGTAACAGCTCTGCGCTCACTCCTTAAACTTCATCATCTGACGCTTGAGCGGTTGTTGCATTATTGTTTGGGGCATCACTGGGCATCCAAGCGATTGTAAGGTGTTCTTGTTATAGGTAGGTAGGTAGGATCGTAGCCTTCTCCAAAAAAAAAAAAAATTGAAGAACACACATAGGCCAGGGAGACCCGTTGTGCGGCTACGAGGGGGTTCAGTCCACTACTGCTGGAACCATTTTGTGCTTCTTAAGAAATTAAGAAGATCAGACATCCCTACTTGCTGAACTTCAGTCAGATCGTTAAGGAAGTAAGATTCTAGGTATCGTTTCCTTATTGTGCAGAATGCCGGGCAGGCGCAGAGAAGGTGATGAATGGATTCGACCTCCTCCTCGTCTAGACAGCTCCTGCAAAAATCATTCAGAGTTATACCTAGTTTTTGCGCGTGACTGCCAATAAGGCAGTGTCCAGTGATGACACCAATGACTTTGTGGATATCAGTTCTTTTTAGGGAGATAATACTCCTAGTCCGTTGACTGTTGAACCAGGGCCAGATTTACCTGGTGATGAGGCAGGTATGTCCCTGAGTCCATCTCCGGTTCGTCTCGGCCCTGGCGAGATTTGTAAGATTGTGTTTAATGGTTGCAAAGGGTATACCCTCACAAGCCACGATTGATTGTAGCGTCGTTCCTTGTTTGGCGAGTTCTTGTTATAAGCTTTGATGTTTTTGTTGGTCGCCATCAACCGTGTCGCGTCCTTGAAATCTCGGGTCGATCCTGGATTATTGTCGACAAAGCGTTGTGACCAGAATTCATAGTGCGAGAGGTTGTTCTCGCCTAGGGCTAAAGTATGAGGTGCTTCTCGAAATAGTTTCTGTTCATCGCGAGTTTCTCACATGATCTGTATGTATGTATGTATATTAGCGTTACAGTCTATGAAGGACCTGAGCCGAGCTTCTCTCAATCACCCATGTTGTGTGTGAATTCATTTTCCCATAGGCGAAAGGGACCTACAGTTTATTGCCGGTTCCGAACGGCGAATTTCGAGAAGCTTTTCATGACAATTTTACTACAGGGGGTTTTATCAGAACCCCGCTGAGGAGAAACACCGTGAAAAACATGTTCGATGACATGGCTGTGTCGGGATTCGATCCCGTGTTTTCGGCATTAGAGGCCAACACACTACCCACTGCGCCACTGTGCTGTCGCATGATCTGCTTGAGAATAAACGTCTTCCGTATCTGCAAATAAGCTGCTTTGCCTCGCAGGGAAAACTGTTCCGACTCTTTAGGTAAGCGTACAGAGGCTTGTCCAAAACTAGCTGTACCTGATTGAAGTCGCCAAAGAATATAACAACAAATCTTTCACAACATTCGTGCTGCTTCTCAGGGTTAGCTTCTCTAAGCCGGCCATCTATGTATCTTGCCCAGCATACGCAACCCAATAATGCTGAATTCGTCTATCAATATCACCTTGAAATTACTGAAATGCTCCTGAAACTCTCTGTGGGTCTTTCCAGTTAGGGCCGTAACTCTGGCTGATGTGGCAATGTGCAGTTTGGCCACCGATATTGTTTGCAGCCACGCCGGTTCGGCTCCAAGCCGAAACTTTTAACAACTTCGTTGATGACTAATGACTTGCCGGTTATAGCAGCTCCCATGACTATTGCCATTTTACCCGTCGTTTCTCCGTTTGTCTATCACGGCTTGTTGCTCGATGTTCAATGTAAAGCAGCTTGCTGCCGCCTCAACTTCTGGTATTTCGTAGGAAGCCATTGCCGCATCAATGAACTTGAGCTCGTTTTCTTCTCCTGGATATTTGCTGAAAGACGAATACCAGTCATGCTGCCGATCGAAATCTCGGAATCTAAGTTCGACGTCTGCAGGTGTTTGATTCGGAAGCGCTGCGGCAGAAGCCATCCAACGTGTGGCTAATATATGAGAGTTTCTGGCTCGTCATTCTCTTCGACAACGTCCGCCATATCTATGTTTAACGCCCAAACAGCGACGCCATGTGCCTTGTATGACTCTTCCCATGTTGTGTGTGTCAGCAAAGTTGTCATATCGACTCTCCATGGAGTGTGAAGTACCAGTTCTTGTTTGTAGTAGATTTCGTCGGTGTCACGGGATTTACCTTTCACGACTTTAGGAATGACTTGAACAACTATTTCTTTTCTAACAAGATGCATCTTGTAAACGGGAACTGACATCACTGGGTGTGCAGCGACCCTCGACGTAGAGGGAAGGTTCATTGATTGAAAACTTGGTTTACCAGCATCAACAGTGTATTTTCGGGCAAAGTCCATGAATGTCAAGTCGTTCAAATTTGCTGCTCTGTACGCATACAAATGCTTGAATTATTCGCGGAGCATCAGACGTGCCGTTTTCATCATCTTTCATGCCTCGTCTCTTTATCAAAAAACTTTCCTGCGTGGAGATGTACAGCTTCACAAATTGACGAGTGGCTTTCATCAATGGTTCTGCAAGTAGAAGCCTGGACACTTCACACCCAGATATATCTCTGCTGCCAATAACCTTCATGAGCAACTTCGTCACAGTTCTTTGTCTTGACTCAGTACCGATACTACTCTCTAGAAGGGCCCTCAGCGTCTGTTTGAAATTTTCAGACTTTGGTTCACCTTTTGAGGCGAACTTAGTGATGTAAGATGTCACTGCATATTCAGAAGCGATAATGGAGATGTCTGTGTTTGCTCGCCACGCGAATGAAACAAGCTTGTTGAGTGGGTTGAGTAGTCCTCGTTCGTCTTTCGCAAGCTTCGATTCAATGAGTAGTGGTTTTGGAAATCCAAACCGGCATTGCTCATGTACATTGATTGTTCGTAGACAGTACGACTTCGAGCAAACCGTGTGTCTTTGAAATCTGTTCACACCTTTGGCTATGTTCCCGTCAGTGAGTTCGAGGTCTGTTGCTCTCACTCTACTGGGGTGCAGGTCTGATCTTGCCGAATGATTGGGGTTGATCGCTAACACCATGTTGTCGTAATAATGTTTGGCATTTGTCAGCTCTTCAATATTCATTGACTCAAAGTTTCTAACGTCAGGAGCTCCAGACAGCAAAAATACGCCATGAACATGTGGGGTTCCTCTATGTTCATACTCGAAACGCTACCAATAGTTTATGATCGGATACTTCTTCTCCAATACTTCCACAAACAGTCCCACTCTCTTGCCAAAGTAACTGTCTGCAACTGACGGGTTTTTTGAGAGCAATGATTGCATGTCTCTTGCAACTTGAGCTTCAGACTTCCCAGTTGGATCGTATTCAAAATGTTTCGTTAGGCATGGCTACCAGAAATCCGCCGCGCTTAACGTCAATAAAAAAATGTTGGAACACCAAGTTGGCTGACCATACTTTTAAGTTCTTAACGCTTCTGATACCAGTAAGACATTGTGCCTCTGATATTTGAAGCAAAGTAGAGAAAACGGTTTATCAGCGCCGGATTCTCTCTGGTTGTTGTAGATACTCCGAGGATCCACTGAAATTTGTCATGTTGGCGCAGATTAAGCCTTTGCTAATTGCATCGTGACGTTGCATCGTGTTGAGGCAGAAGAATGGAAACCTCGGGTCTTGCGCAAATCTCTTGTCATGGTAACTCATTAAATACGGAGCACATTCCTGAAATGTGGGTTGATTTTCTCTAGAACGTGTATTATCATTGAAGTCAGCAGCACCAGAAGGGAACAGATGAGGAAAAGCTTTGTCGGTGTATCCAACAGTCGTGATTACATCACGAACAACCTCGGTTTATCTCATACCACTTGACACGGGAAGTGCATTAATAACCTCATCGTCACTGTCCTCAGCAACATCGGGCATTGAGTCGTTGGCAACACCTCCGTTGACATGTCTATGTTGACCTTGAATGCTTCCGTCTTCTGGTAGTGCCGCCAAGACGGACATATTGATTTACAAGTCAGCATAGAAGCGATTCTTTTGCTTCAGAAACACCAGAACATCGTGTACCACCTGTCGTCTGACCCTTAAGTCGTTGGGCTCCCTGCTTCCTAACCAGCAAAATGTTGACTGTATTAGGAACTCTAGGCAACTCGTTTGCAATCGGTTGGAGATCTTGCTCGACATTCAGCACGTTTCGCTTGTAACGGAATCCGTGCTACCAACATCTGCTCGACGCTGACAATGTCTTCATAACCTCTGGAACATCTCCTGGATCCATATTTTGTGAGCAGTGACAGGGTTTTTAGTGCAGTAATGGCAGATGACTTCATGGTGGCTGAGTTGTAGCCGTGAGCAGTTGCCGCAGAGTCTGAACACGTGCTTGTCGAGATTCTGGGTGAATGTTCTGATAAATTCAGTGTCTCCAAAATGTGTTGTTTCTATGTTTCGAAGAGGGTCGTCGATAATGTTTTGGCGAAAAGCATAAAAAAATGGAATTTTTGTTTAAATTTGACGAATTGCGCGCAAATTTAATTTGATTTTTAATTTTATACAATTAAAATAAATCGAAACTCAAAATTCCGGCTTCGTCATGACCCGATTTATTTGGCCATCTTCTTCTTCTTCTTCTTTGATGGCGCTACAGTTCGGGGTGAACCAAGGCCTCAACCAACAAGCCTCTCCAGCCGGCCCGATCTTTGGCCAGCAGCTTCCAGTGTCGCACGCCCAGTTGGTTGAGGTCCCCTTCCACCTGTGCGTGCCACCTTAAATACGGTCGTCCTCTGCTGCGTCGTTCCTCGGGGTTGGAGTCGAAGACTCTTCGGGCCGGAGCGTTGATGTCCATTCGCTCTACATGGCCTAGCCATCTTAGACGTTGTATCCGAAGACGTCGAACCAGGCCGATGTCGCTGTACAGCCCGTACAGTTCTTGGTTGAATCTCCTCCTCCATTCTCCGTTTACACAAACGGGACCAAAGATTGCACGCATAATTTTTCTCTCGAAACGTCCAAGAGCCTCTTCATCCACTTTTGATAACGTCCAAGCCTCAGCGCCATAGAGAGGCAAACTGTAGTTTTTCGAGAGAGGGCTCTACTACTCAATTGCCTCTTGAGCCCGAAGAAGCAGCGATTGGCAAGAGTTATTCTGCGTTTTATGTCAGCGCTGGTGTCGTTGCTGCTCATCACTATCGAGCCAAGGTAGACGAAGTCCTTGACTACTTCAAAAATATAGCTGCCGAACGTGACGTTCTGACCAAGACGTCGGTGTTGTGCGTCTATCTTGGATGACAGCATATATTTGGTCTTGTCCCCATTTACCCTTAGACCCACTTTCGCTGCTTCTGCTTCAATGCTTGCGAACGCCTCATTGACGTCTCGCTTTGTTCGTCCAATACCGTCAATGTCATCTGCGTAGGCAAGCAATTGTGTGAACTTGAAGTAGATCGTACCTCTTGTATTGGCCGCAGAGTCCCGCACGATCTTTTCAAGAATAATGTTGAAGAAATCACATGACAGTGCGTCACCATATCTAAAACCTTTTTTGACATCAAAGGGGTCGGTTAGCTCACCTCTGACCTTAATGGAGCAGCGAAAGATCTCCATAGTCATCCTGCAAAGTCTGACGAGTTTGGCAGGAATGTTAAAACATGGCATGGCTCTGTATAGCTCGTCTCTATAAACACTGTCATACGCGGCTTTAAAGTCGACAAAAATATGGTGCGTGTCGACCTGGAATTCATGGGTCTTCTCCAAGATCTGCCGTAGTGTAAATATTTGGTCTATCGTGGATTTTCCTGGCATGAAACCACACTAGTAGGAACCTATCCGATTGTCCACGAACGGTTTCAGGTACTTACACAGTACGGCAGAGAGGATCTTGTACGCGATGTTCAGGAGGCTTATCCCTCTGTAATTGGCGCAGTCATAGGAAATTCCATTCATCGGGCATGCGTTCTTCCGACCATATCTTGCAGATGAGTTGGTGCATGTTCCTAACCAGCTCATCCCCAGCTGCTTTAAACAGCTCCGCGGGGAGTCCGTCTGCTCCAGCAGCTTTATAAGACTTAGGTTTCGATATCGCAATCTTAACATCGTCTAGGCCGCGTGGACGGCCTTCGCCTTCGTCCATCGTGAATGGTTCGCTCTGCCTGACAGCGGCATTTTGACTATCATCGCCGTTATACAGTCTGCAGAAGTGGTCCTTCCACAATCTCAGCATCGACTGTGACTCCACTACTAGTTGTCCGTGCTCATCCCTGCAGGCTTCTGCTCTGGCCTTATAGCCTTGGCATGTTCGTTTTACTTTCTGGTAAAATTTTCGAACGTCGTTCCTGCAGTAACATCTCTCCATCTCCTCGATCTCGCCCTTCTCGTGCTCCTTCTTTTTCCTTCGCAGAAGCGCATGCTCCTCCCTCCATTTCTGTTCATAGAGCTCGAGGGCAGCTCTCGTCCGTCGATGCAATGTGGCCATGTATGCATTCTGTTTCTCTACAGGGCCTTCACTCATCATCAAACCAGGGGTTTCTCGACGGTGGTGGCTCGAAACCGAGTATATCTGAGGCGGCCTCTCTAATGGCTTTCTGACAACGACTCCATTGCTGTTCTATGGTTTGTGCAGATTGCATCGGGACTTGAGAGAGCTTGAGGGAGACTTGAGCGGCGAAGGTCCTGGCGGTCTCTGCGATTGCAGCTTTCCGACGTTAAATGTTGGTGTTCTTACTCGACTCCGTTGGTTCCGAGAAATTCGCATCCGTACCTTGGCTGCAACAAGGTAATGATCCGAGTCGATGTTGGCTCCTCTAATAGTGTAAAAAAATCTCTCTAAAATGTCAGGAAGTGGTCCAAAAATGCGAACAACCTTTTGAGTCCGAGTCAGCACAAAGAAAGCTCACCTTTGGCTCGCTTTGATAAAGGTCTGCTCCAAACTACATACTCGAATTCAAATTCTCTGCGAGCTCAACATTCAGACGTTTTCGCCAACAAACAATTTGCCATATGAGTGGATGTCAATGTCAAATTATTATTTTTGTTTGCGCAACCATATAGGTTGCATCAACGAACCTGTCTGGTTGCGTAAGCTTATCGTACGTCTTCCAATTTCGTACATGGAGACCCCATTCATGGGTAGATAATTACTTTCTTGACATTCAATTCGCCTCCAAACGCACATGCATGTCTGCATACATAGGGCGTATTACTTGTAGCTCCAAAAATTGATTTCTAAGTCGTTAGAGCCAACACAAATACCAAATATGAAGGCATTATTGGATTACAGATGATGTTTACATGTGAGTGAAGTTCTGAATTCATAATGGAGGATTAGCAAATGCGCCTGGTGCTATTGAGGGCAATTTGCCAGAAACCTTGATCTGTAAGGCACATTCTGTTATATTTTCAATTGACCAAGTACCTAACACTTACGGGTGCTGCATTCGTAATTATATTCTGAAACTGCTTTTCCTGGCAAGTTTCAAAGCTGGAGGAATTTGATTTGAGTAAAAGGGAGACCTGCTGCAAAATAGAACTCCGTTTGTTGGTTATTCAAAAATCGGACAAAAGGTGATTGCCAAACCGGAGATGAAACTTTCTCCGGATTGAGTGAATGTTACAGATAACTTGGTCTTTTTTTTGCTTCTTTCCATCTTAAGTGAAGTTACTAATTGCATCAGGAGAGTTATCCTTACTTACTTACTTACTTATCAGGCCAGCGATCCATGGAGGATCTGAGCGTGAGCTATAGCTGCCTTCCATCCTTGACGGTCAGCGTGCCGGTGCTTCCAGTTGTCAAGACCAAGATGTCTTACATCCGCGATTACTTGGTCTTTATACCGGAGGTTCGGTCTTCCCCTTCTTCTCGAACCAGGAGGCTCGGAGTCGAAGACCCTCTTAGCTGGAGCGTTGATGTCCATGCGCTCGATGTGGCCGAGCCAGTATAGTCGACGGATCCTTGCCTTCCGGACTACTGCCGCATCTTGGTACAGCTCGTAGAGTTCGCGGTTGTGTCTTCTTCTCCATTCACCTTCCTCACAGACAGGGCCAAATATCCGGCGCAGAATTTTTCTTTCGAAAGAACCCAAAATCAGCTCCGCTGTCCTGCTTATCGTCCAGCTTTCGGCTCCGTTCAGCAAGACTGGCAGAATGAGCGTTTTGTAAAGCATGACTTTGGTCTTTCGAGTGAGGAGTTTTGACCCCAGCTGTTTGGACAAGCCGAAGTAGCAGCGGTTGCCAAGGGCGATTCTATGCCGGATCTCCACTGTTATGTCATTTGTGGAACTTACGTTTGCCCCGAGGTAGACAAACTCCTTAACTACCTCGAAATTGTAGCTGTCAATTGATATATCTTGTCCCAGGTGGTGAGCGACGGATTGATTTTAGCTTGACAGCATGTATTTCGTTTTGTCCTCATTGATCTTAAGACCAACTCGTTTCGCCTGTTCTTCAGTCGCCGTGAATGCTTCCACAATGCCACAGTCGATATCATCAGCGTATCCTAGCAGCTGGATAGACTTGTATAACATAGTGCCTTCCCTGTTCACGCCTGTCCTTCGCACTATCTGCTCCGGCACCAGGTTGAAGAAGTCACATGACAGCGCATCTCCTTGCCGAAATCCAGTGCATGTTTCGAATGGTTCCGAGGTCCTAGAACCGAATCGCGCGGTGCATCGCGTGTTTTTTAGCGTGGCGTGACACAACTGGATCAGTTTTTCTGGGATCCCGAATTCGGCCATCGCACCAAACAGTTCTTCACGATGAATGCTGTCGTATGCGGCTTTGAAATCGATGAAAAGATGGTGTATATCGATTCGACACTCGTTGGTCCTTGTCGAATTGTGAAAATTTGGTCTATAGTCGATTTGCCGGGCCGGAAGCCACACTGGTAGGAACCTATCCGATTGTCCACGAACGGTTTCAGGCACTTACACAGTACGGCAGAGAGGATCTTGTACTCGATGTTCGGCAGGCTTATCCCTCTGTAATTGGCGCAGTCATAGGGGTCTCCTTTCTTATGGACTGGGCAAACGATACTGAGATTCCATTCATCGGGCATGCGTTCTTCCGACCATATTTTACAGATGAGTTGGTGCATGTTCCTGACCAGCTCATCGCCAGCTGCTTTAAACAGTTTCTCGGGGAGTCCGTCTGCTCAAGCAGCTTTATAAGACTTAAGTTTTGATATCGCTATCTTAACATCGTCTAGGTCGCGTGGACGGGATTCTCCTTCGCCTTCGTCCATTTTGAATGGTTCGCTCTGCCTGACGGCGGCATTTTGACTATCATCGCCGTTATACAGTCTGCAGAAGTGGTCCTTCCACAATCTCAGCATCGACTGTGACTGCACTACTAGTTATCCGTGCTCATCCCTGCAGGTTTCTGCTCTGGCTTAATAGCCTTGGCATGTTCGTTTTACTTTCTGGCAACATTTTTGAACGTCGTTCCTGCAGTAACATCTCTCTATCGCCTCGTTCTCGCGCTCTTTCTTTTTCCTTCTCAGAAGCGCATGCTCTTCCTTCCTTTTCTGTTCATAGAGCTCGCGGGCAGCTCTCGTCCGTCGATGCAATGTGGCCATGTATGCATTCTGTTTCTCTACATGGGCCTGTCTGCACTCATCATCAAACCAGGGGTTTCTCGACGGTGGTGGCTCGAAACCGAGTATATCTGAGGCGGCCTCTCTAATGGCTTTCTGACAACGACTCCATTGCTGTTCTATGGTTTCTGCAGATTGCATCGGGACCTGAGAGAGCTTGAGGGAGACTTGATCGGCGAAGGTCCTGGCGGTCTCCTGCGATTGCAGCTTTCCGACGTTAAATTTTGGTGTTCTTACTCGACTTCGTTGGTTCCGAGAAATTCGCATCCGTACCTTGGCTGCAACAAGGTAACGATCCGAGTCGATGTTGGCTCCTCGAAAGGTTCGGACATCTAGGATGCTGGAGGAGTGTCTGCCGTCGATCGCAATATGATCAATTTGGCAGCCAGGTCCCATTATGGATGTTGAGGTGTGGGAATCGTGTACTTGCTACTACCAGGTTATGTCCCGCCATAAAGTCCACTAGCCTTAGTCCGTTTACTGATGTGGTGTTGTGTAGGCTGTGCTTTCCAATGACCCGTTCAAAGATAGCTTCCTTACCCAGGTTCGCATTGAAGTCTCCTAGAACGATTTTGGTGTCATAACTGGGACATTGCGCATACGTTCTGCCTAGGAGATCATAGAAGTCGTCTTTATGTCGGTCATCTTTCTCCTCTGTGGGGGCGTGGACACATAGTAAGCTTATATTGCCGAGATTGGCCTTGATGCGGATAGTTATGAGGCGTTCGCTTACATACTGGAAGCTTAAGACTTTTTTCCTGAGTCTGCCTCGAACAACAAATCCGCATCCGAATAAGCGTGGTTTATTTTCTCTGTAGCAGTTTCCGTAGTATATATCACAGTTTTTCATCCGCTTTTTGCCTGGCCCATCCCATCGCACTTCTTGGAGCGCGGTAATGTCCTTATAGCAGTCCAAAGAGTTGACCAGTTGTTCGGCTGCACCTGGTCTGTTGAGGGACCTAACGTTCCAGGTGCAGAACCGAAATTCGTTTCCTTTTTGCCGTTTGCGGGGGTCGTCAACATGTAATCCGTCCGTATCCGAGGCTATTAGTTGCCTCTGAACAAAATTGTTGTTTTAAGCGAACCACATTGGTTCACTACCTGGCGGGTGCCAGTATAGCTATCCAGGGGAGGCCACGCGGAGGCTGTGTGTCAACTTGGATTGAGCAGGGACAGAGATCGAAGCTGGCGTTTGCCAAGTTAAACGCGATCAACTTCTTTACTCTGTTTGTTCGCTCCCTTCTCCCCTAATTTATGAAAAATAGAAAAGTTGTTATGGTTCGGGTTATTTTTTCAAAGAAACAAGAGCAAGACACCACAAAGTGCGCTTGGCTTCAACGTAGTCTAACGGCATATGTGGTGCTTGTAAGCAAGGGTCTATGATATTCAAATTCAACGTGCGCTCCGGCATATACTAATTGTTTTTCATATAATATTTGACCCCAACCAGAGTTCACTTAGCAAGTCATGCTGCACGTAATCGTACACTGTTTTCCATTACATTACATTCACTCGGTAATTGACCTCAGACAGGTCGTGGCATCATAAACATCATACACTTCTATCATCCGACTCGGATCGTTCTGCAGTCAGAGTCCCTTGAGAAAGCAAAACATTCAACAGCAAGTTATGCTTATCATGCCGTTACTACCTCTGGTATAATCAACATGACTCTGCTCAGGTGGGTGAAACAACCAGACCTAAAAGAATGGAAAAGTTCATTATTTGGGTTTCAATGGATCGGAATGAGTGCCAGTGCATTAGTATCGAAAACAGGAGAAAAGAGGAAAATGAAAAGAACTGTGGCTCAAAAAGAACTTTAAGTGTTAATTGCTTTTGGTTTTCCATCGGTGAACGGCTCGGTCAATGGAAATATGGGGCGGAACTTCTAAGACAAAGGATTGAATCGTATTCTATATCAATGTGAAGGCGGCTTGCGTACATATGTCTCGCTCCTTATTTCATTCTATAATGACCTTCTGCAAGCGAATTAATTGAAGAAATGTGATAAATTTCGTTTTATATTAGAGGTCCTTGAAAGCAACTTGTTTAGTGCCGTATCTTGTTTGAATTATGATTCTTTGTACCTACTATGTTGTAGCTATAGAAATACCGAATATTTGAGATTTGGAGTGTGGCTGTTCAATAGAACTGGTTTTGCTTAATAGTTCAACAAGCATTTGGTTTACGTAGATACGTCTACTCATTGGAACGAATGCGAAACAGAAAGACGAAACGAGACGCAAAGTGAAACCAGTTTCCTGGATTATAACGCACCAAAGGATTTTCGCTACAATAGGTGGTTGTGGCAATGTGTGTCGGTGGCCGTAATGGATAACCAAAGCAAAGATATGGAGCACGATTGAATATATTTCAATAGAGCTTACGTCATGCGTTCATATTTGAGTGGCTTAATTACTTGGCCATTGTGCATGTTAATGGATGCTTATAAAAACTCAAAACATGTGGTATAGACAAACTGATTTTTCTTCTTCTTAGTGGGCGCTACAGTTCGGGGTGAACCTGGGCCTCAACCAACATGCCCCTCCAACTAGCACGATCTTTCGCTAGCCTTTTCTATTGCCGCACACCCAGTTGGCTGAGGTCCCCTTCCACCTGTGTGAGCCATCTTAAGTACGGCCGCCCTCTGCTTCTTCGTCCCTCGGGGTTGGATTCGAAGACTTTCCGGACTGGAGCTGTGGTGTCCATTCGCTCTACATGGCCCAGCCATCTTAGGCGTCGAATCCGTAGACGCCTGACTAGTCTCATGTCGCTGTACAGTCCGTAAAGTTCGTGGTTGAATCTTCTCCTCCACCCCCGTCTGCGTTTATAGACCCGAAAATCACGCGCAAGATCTTTCTCTCTAACCGACCAAGGGCCTCCTCATCCGCTTTTGATAGTGTCCATGCTTCTGCACCGTACAACAGGACCGGGATGATAAGGGTCTTATATAGAGCAAACTTTGTCGTTTGGGAGAGGGCTCTATTACTCAATTGCCTGATGAGCAAAAAGAAACAACGATTGGCAAGAGTGATTCTGCGTTTGATTTCGGAACTGATGTCGTTGTTCCAGGTGACTGCGCACACGAAGTCCTTAACTACCTCGAACTTATATCTGCCTATACAAACGTTCTGGCCAAGACGTTGGTGGTGAGCGTCCTTTTTTGATGACAGTATATATTTAAAATTGCCCTCGATTACCGCCAAACCAATTTTCGCCGCCTCCATCTCAATACTCGCAAACGCGTCATTGACATCTCGCTGTGATCTGCCTATTATGTCAATATAGTCGGCGTATGCAAGGAGTTGCGAGGATTTGAAATAGATTGCGCCTCTGGTATTGGCCAGTGATTTTTGCACAATCCTTTCTAATATGATGTTGAAGAAATCACACGACAGCGCATCGCCCTGCCTAAATCCTTTTTGGACATCAAAACTATCGGTTAGGTGTTCACCGATTCGGATGGAGCAGCGAGCATTCTCCAAAGTCATCCTGCACAGTCTGACGAGTTTAGCAGGTATGTCAAAGGTAGACATAGCGTTGTACAGCTCGTCTCTAATTACGCTGCCGTATGCGGCTTTGAAGTCGACAAATAGGTGGTGAGTGTCGACTTGAAATTCACTGTTTTTTTTTTAGGAACTGCCGTAGTGTGAAGATTTGGTCGATGGTGGACTTCCCTGGCCTGAATCCGCACCGATAAGGACCAATCAGCTTATTTACAAAAGGCTTCATGCGTTCACACAAAACGGCAGAGAAGATTTTGTAGGCGATGTTAAGGAGACTTATTCCTCTATAGTTGGCGCAATCAGAGGGGTCTCCTTTCTTGGGAATCGGGCATACGATGCTGAAAATCCATTCCTCGGGCATGCTTTCCTCTAACCATATCTTACGAATGAGCTGGTGCATGCTCCCAACCAGGTCATCCCCAGCTGCCTTGAAGAGCTCAGCAGACAGTCCGTTTGCGCCAGCAGCTTTATTCGACTTGAGCTTCGATATGGCAATCTTAACTTCGTCGAAGTGAGGGGGACAGAATTCTCTGCGGTCTCCGTCTATTAGAAATGGATCATTCTGCCTGACAGCGGTATATTGACTAACATCGCCGTTATACAGTCTGCAGAAGTGGTTTTTCCATATTCTCAGCATCGACTGCGGTTCTACTACTAGGTGTCCGTTCTCATCCCTGCAGGCTTCCGTTTTGGCTTTATAACCTTGGCATGTTCGCTTTATCTGCTGATAACACTTTCGAACGTCACGCCTGCATAACACCTCTCCAAATCCTCAATCGCGTGCTTCTCATGCTCTTTCTTCTTTCTTCTAAGTAGCTTATGCTCCTCCCTTCTTTTTAACTCGTAGAGCTCACGGGCTGCTCTTGTTCTTTTATGCAGCGAAGTCTTAAATGCATCCTGCTTCGCTGTATGAATCCTCCTGCACTCGACATCGAACCAGGTGTTTCATCGTGGTGGGGCCTTGAAACCCAAAACTTCGGATGCAGAGCTTTTCAGGGCTTGTTTGCAAAGGCTCCACTGCTGTTCTATTGATAGTGTGGAGGATTCAGGTATATTGGAGAGCTTAAGGGAGACGCGATCGGTAAAATCACGAGCGGTTTCTGGCGATAGCAGCTTTCCGACGTCATAACTTTGTATTCTTACTCTACTCCGTTGCGTTCGTGATATCCGTAAGCACATCTTGGCTACTACAAGATAGTGGTCCGAGTCGGTGTTAGCCCCTCGGAAAGTTCTAACATCAAGAATAGTGGAGGAGTATCTGACGTCGATCGCGATGTGATCAATCTGGTTGGTAGTAGATTGATCGAAAGACCGTCAGGTGCCTTTGTGTATATCGAGGTGCGGGAAGCGCGTACTGGCTAGAAGGAGATTTCGTCCCGTAGCAAGATCAATCAGCCTGTGTCCGTTATTAGCCTTGATACGGATTGTTATGAGTCGTTCGCTCACATGCCGAAAGCTTAGGACTATTTGCCTTAGTCCACCTCGAACAACAAATCCGCATCCGAACAATCGTTGTCCTCTCTCCCTATACATAGCAGTCGCCGTAGTAAATATCGCAGTTTTTCATCCGCTTTATACCCGGTCCATTCCATCGCATTTCCTGGATGGCGGTTATGTCCGCTTTATAGCGGTCTAGGGCGTCCGCGAGCTGTTTGACTGCACGTGGCCTGTTTAGGGACCTAACATTCCACTTACAGAGCCGAAGATCATTGTTCTTTTTTCGTTTTTTGCAAGGGTCGTCAACATTAATCCGGTCCGTTGTATCCGAGGCTTGTGTTTGTTTCGGAGTTTGTGCTCTTATACGGTTACGGCTTACTAGGCCGTAGCCCAACCGACTAATCCTGTTTTTTTTTTGGCGCAGGAGGCTCGCCATTCGCCCTTCCCCGTCTGCAATTTCCATAGGAAATCTCCAGATGGCACCACGAGGAGGTGGGGATAGAACTTACTAACAGTGCCGCAAGATGTTCGACTGCGGTGGCTCTTCTCGCTTTTTAGCAGGCCAGCATCCGTCGGATAGATGCTACCCCTACGAGGCCATTGTTAGTCCTTTGCCATCCTTTATACTAATATACATATGAATAACTTAAAATAGCGCCAACTGAATTTCATTCTTGGAAACCTTGAATATGAATTATGACCTCGAGGGAGATTCGTAGGCATCCAAATAATTCACCTTGTTCACTCTTATTTTCCATATCCATTAAGCGGATCTATTTAAGTAAAGGTAACTAAGGGCTTATAGGTTTATGTGCATAACTGCTTGAAGATCAAACGACGAAGAACCTTAGAACTATATATATAAAACCAGTAATGACTGTTTTTGCCATACTACTGCAACTGATTCTGCTCATTATGAAACATACAACAGTTGACGTATATGTACACGTAACATATACTTGCCTACTTGTCGTTACGATTGGAAAGCTTCCATGCATGCTCCGGTTATATAACACAATAGCAAATCGTAATGGCCAATTTGGTCGATTGCGAGTGTCTACTAATGAAAACTACATGGCGTAAACCAGAAACATCAGATCATATTTTGCTGTGCAGGCATGTGAGCATGACTCTGTCTCGACTTTCATCATTTTTTTTATTTTTTACACATATTCATTCCATATATGTACGTTCGTACGTACTCATTTTCAAGGCCGCTTGTAACGCGCCGATAAGGTTATCTCACATACTGTTGGTGAAATGCATGCCTGAGTTATAACCAAAAGACAGCATAATTCTGTTTCTTGTGCTAGTTACTTATTGTTAGGAAGGATTTGTTATATTGCAGTAAACGTACTTACTTAATTAGGTGGCGCTACAGTCCGTGGTGAACCTGGTCGGTCTTTGGCCAACTGTTTCCAGCGCCGCACGCCCAGTTGGATACGGTCCCCTTCCACCTGCCTGCGCCACCGTTGGAGCGGCGGTCCTTTGCCGCACCTTCCTTCCGGGGTGGATTCGAAGACTTTTCGGGTCGGAGTTGTATTTTCCATGCGCTCTACATGGCCTAGCCACCTTAGACGCTGTATCCGTAGACGTCGTACCAGGCCGATGTCGCTGTACAACCCGTACAGTTCTTCGTTATATCTTCTCCTCCATACACCGTTTGAACAAACGGGACCGTAGATAGTGCGCAGAATTTACTTCTCGAAACGACCAAGGGCACCTTCATCCGCTTTTGTTAAGGCCCAAGCCTCTGCGCCGTAAAGGAGGACTGTGATGATCAAGGTCTTATATAATGTCACCTTGGTTTTCTGAGAGAGGGCTCTACTTCTCAATTGCTTCTTGAGCCGAAAGAAACAGCGGTTGGCAAGAGTGATTCTGTGTTTTATCTCAGCGCTGGTGTTGTTGTCGCCGGTCATCAGTGAGCCCAGGTAGACGAATTCCTTGACCACTTCAAAGTTATATCCGCCCATGGTGACGTTCTGGCTAATACGTCGGTGTTGTCCGTCTCTTTTAGAAGAAAGCAGAAATTTGGTTTTACCCTCATTAACCTTTAGACCCATCTTATCCGCTTCAACTTCAATGCTTACAATGGCCTCATTGACGTCTCGCTGTGTCCGTCCAATCACGTCAATGTCGCCGGCGTACGCAAGCAATTGCGTAGACTTGAAATAAATTGTACCGCTTGTGTTGGCCAGTGACTCTTGCACGATCTTTTCAAGCACGATGTTGAAAAAGTCGCATGACAGCGCGTCACCTTGCCTAAATACTTTTTTAACATCAAATGTCTCTCGGACAATGGAGAATTCTCCATTGTCATCCTGCACAGTCGGGCGAGTTTGGCAGGGATGTTAAAACTAGACATGGCTTTGTATAGCTCATCTCTATACACGTTGTCATATGCAGCCTTGAAATCGACAAAGAGGTGGTGAGTGTCGATTTGGTATTCCTGGTCTTCTCCAAGATCTACGTAGCGTGACCATTTGGTCTATTGTGGACTTACCTGGCCTGAAACCACAAGATCTTATATGCGACGTTAAGGAGACTTATTGAACTTTAGTTGGCGCGGTTACAGGGATCTCCTTTCTTATGGACTGGGCAAACGATGCTGAGATTCCATTCGTCGGGCATGCTTTCCTCCTACCATACTTTGCAAATGAGATGGTGCATGCACTTTACCAGCTCATCTCCAGCCCGCGACTTTATTAGACTTAAGTCTTGATATCGCTATTTTGACTTCGTCTAGGTCGGGTGGACTGAATACTGTTGCATCGTCGTCCACTACGAATGGCTCGTTCTGCCTGACAGCGGTATCCTGTCTATCATCGCCGTTATACAGTCTGCAGAAGTGGTCTTTCCAAATCCTTAGCATTGACTGCGACTCTACTACCAGTTTTCCATTTTCATCCCTGCAAGCCTTTCTGGCTTTGTCGCCATGGCATGTTCGTTTTACCTTATTGTGAAACTTACGGGCGTCATTCCTGCGGAAGCATCTCTCTATCTCCTCGATCTCACGCTTTCCGTGCTCTCTCTTCTTTCTTCTGAAAAGCGTGTGTTCCTCTCTTCTCTTCTGCTCATAGATTTCGCTAGCAGCTCTCGTCCGTCGTTGCAGCATGGCTTTATATGCTTCTTGTTTTGCTGCATGGGCTTGTTCGCATTGTTCATCGAACCAGCAGGAAACCCAGCATCTCTGAGGCAGCGTCTCTGACGGCGCTCTGGCAATGCGCCCATTCCTGCTCTATTGTTTGTGCTGCTGTGGGCGGATTTTGAGAGAGCTTGAAGGAGACACGATCGGCAAAGATTCTGGCAGTCTCTTGAGATTGCAGCTTTCCGACGTCAAACTTACGTTGTGCTACTCGACTCCTAAGTATTCTTGATATCCTCATTCGTACCTTGGCTACAACAAGGTAGTGGTCCGAGTCGATGTTGGCCCCTCGGAAGGTTTGTACGTCGAGAATACAGGAGGGGTGTCGTCGATCGCAATGTGATAAATTTGGTTGGTGGTCGATTGATCAAAAGACCGCCAGGTACCCTTGTGAATGTTGAGATGGGTTAATAGCGTGCTTGCTACAAGGAGGTTACGCCCCGTTAGGAAATCAATTAGCCTTAGTCCGTTGTCGGATGTGGTGTTATGGAGGCTATGCTTTCCTATGGAAGTTAGAGCGTATTGGAATTATTCACTCTTTTGCTAGGCAAATAAAAACAGATTAATAAAGCATTCAGTTCAGAATTATTAGAGCGTGGCATATAAAGCAAATGTCGCTGTGCTAGCTATGAGCACGAGGAATAGATAATGGAGTTGTGTTGTAGCAAATAGCAAATGTGCTGTATAGCGCCTACAAGTACTTGTATGCGTACCATGTATGTACGTCATATTCAGCAATAATACATTATTAAACATATTGAGCAGCCGCACTAGGATCTGATTTAATACTAATTGCTTCTAGAGCCATTTTCTTGTTGAAATTAACTTCTAATTATGTCACCCTAGGTCAAAGTGTGCACACTTGTAAGCATAAGCAAAAGTAAATAACTTCTAAAAGGGCAAGAGGATTTTAAGCCTACCTCACGCTTAAATGGATACACATTCACCAGTATTGTGTAAATAAGTCCGTAGACACTAAGATTTCACATATCGTAGGCGTATGCGTCATCTCTGCCTTACTTTTGTTTCATTTTTAAGTTAATGAAATGAAAATGTGTTTAGTATGCAGACTGTTACTTAATTTGGTTTGTATGCGCTCCATGTACGTATCAAACAATGCATGAAGCTCTGCCTATTGGTGCCATACCTGTTGAAGAATGTGTATTCGTCTGGAATTTTCAATCAACTCCCCTTTTAATTTGATCCGTCCAACTCTATTTAGTAAAAAGTCAGAAGACACAATTTCTCCTGAACAGGCCTTAAATATGATCACCACGCCTAAGAGGATTTAAATAAAACTCAGCACTCAGTAGACTCAAATCAACTCATACGTGAAATTGATCTAGATTTCGACTTCCGATTCAACTTGATAGTAAACAAGGGTAAGGTAGCAGGAAAACACACTTGGCGGAGTGATCGGAAAGCACAGCCTCCACGATACAACAACAGATAACAGCTTCCGACTCGCTGACTTTGCGACAGCTCGTAATGCGGTGATAAGTAGCACAAGATTCCCTCGCAATCGAATCCACACAGCAATCTGGCGATCTCCGGACGGTCGAACCGCCAACCAAATCGACCATGTGCTCATTGACGCAAGGCACTCGTCAAACATCCTGGATGTGCGAACATTCAGAGGGGCAAATGTCGACTCTGACTACTTCCTCGTAGCAGCAAGATTCAGAGCTCGACTGTCCAATGCAGAAAGCTGCACCAGCCCCTCAGGAGGAGATTCGACATTGGGCGCCTGAGCACTCCGGAGGTTGCCAGAGTCTACAGGGAGCAGCTGAGCGAAAGAGTCTACGGTACGCCTACGTCGAGCACAAATGCCACTAATACGAGGCTGCATTGCCGCTCAGCCATTCAGGAAGTAGCCGAAACCACCTTAGGGTACCTACCACTCCCGACAAGAAACCCGTGGTATGATGGTGAGTGTGAGCAGAAAAAGGCAGTAACCGACGAGGCGTACCAAAAGGCACTGCAGAGGAAAACCAGGGCAGCGCAAGAAGAGTACCGAGCCAGAAGAAGGGGGAGAAAAAAACTACTGCGACAAAAGAAAAGCATCTTCGTAGCCTCCCAGCTCAAGGATATCGGGGAGTCTAGGGATAAGCATAAAACATGAGCCTCTTACAAGAAAGCCAAAGGCCTTGCAGGAGGTTTCAAAAAGGGCACCCAGGCTCTTCGAAACTGTGAGAGTAATCTTGTCACCGATCCGCGGGGAATAGTGGATGTATTTAAGCAGCATTTCCAGCAGATGCTTAACGAGCACGACCAAGAGAGAGTGGTAGGGACTGAAGAAATCCCAACTCCAGCCGCTGAAGTAGTCCTCCCACCCAGCTTCGAATAAATTGGCACAGCTATTCAGAAGCTGAATAATAACAAGGCCACATGAAAGCATGCCCGACGACTGGAATACCAGCTCTATTTGCCCCTTCCACAAAAAAGGTGATCCTATCTCTTGCAAGAACTGTGCTCAATGTCGCACACAATATCCTGTCTAGCGTATTGTGTGAACGTCTAAAGCCATTTTGCACCGCACTGATCGCCAGCTACCCGTGCGGCTTCCGGCCCAGCAAATCGACTATAGGCCAAATTTTCACACTTCGACAAAGACCAACGAGCGTCGAATCGATATACTTCACCTTTTCATTTCAAAGCCGCATATGACAGCATTTATCGTGAAGGACTTTTTGGTGCGACGGCTGAATTCGGGATCCCGCGAAACTGATCCAGTTGTGTTGCGCCACGTTAAAAAATACGCGATGCACCGTGCAACATTCACCGGATTTCGGCAAGGAGATGCGCTGTCATGTGACTTCTTCAACCTGGTGCTGGAGCAGATAGTGCGACGGGCAGGCGTCAACAGGGAACGCACTATTTTCTACAAGTCCGTCCTGCTGCTAGGATACGCGGATGATATCGACATCATCACGAAGCATTCACGGCGATTGAAGAACAGTCGAAACGAGTTGGTCTTAAGATCAATGAGGACAAAACGAAATACATGCTGTCAAGCAAAAACCAATCCGTCGCTCACCACCTGGGACAAAATATAACAATTGACAGCTACGACTTCGAGGCAGTTAAGGAGTTTGTCTACCTCGGGGCAAACGTAAATTCCACAAATGACACCACAGTGGAGATCCGGCATAGAATCGCCCTTGGCAACCGCTGCTACTTCGGCTTGTCCAAACAACTGGGGTCAAAACTCCTCACTCGAAAGACCAAAGTCATGCTTTACAAAACGCTCATTCTACCAGTCATTCGAAGGAAAAATTCTGCGCCGGATATTTGGTCCTGTCTGTGAGGAAGGTGAATGGAGAAGAAGACACAACCGCGAACTCTACGGGCTGTACCAAGATGTGGATGTAGTCCGGAAGGCAAGGATCCGTCGACTACACTGGCTCGGCCACATCGAGCGCATGGACATCAACGCTCCAGCTAAGAGAGTCTTCGACTCCGAGCCTCCTGGTTCGAGAATCAGAGGAAGACCATACCTCCGGTATAAAGACCAAGTAATCGCGGATGTAAGACATCTTGGTCTTGACAACTGGAAGCAGCATGCCCGGGACCGTCAAGGATGGAAGGCAGCTATAGCTCAGGCTCAGATCCTCCATGGATCGCTGGCCTGATAAGTAAGTAAGTAATCGCGGATGTAAGACATCTTGGTCTTGACAACTGGAAGCAGCGTGCCCGGGACCGTCAAGGATGGAAGGCAGCTATAGCTCAGGCTCAGATCCTCCATGGTTCGCTGGCCTGATAAGTAAGTAAGTTTTTTTCTACTCGTACGTGCCGCTATCATAATGTATGTACACGTTTATGGGTCTCAGCGACATAGTTTTCTCAACTTTGTTAAGGTTCTCTTCAGCTAGAGTAGGGCAGTTACTTCCATTAAAAACCACAATCTTAATTCATTCGTCATTGACTATACCGGAAACAAAAAACAAAAAGCAAATTACGAAATATTTTTGTGTTAGAAATTTGAGTTTTAATACTTTTTCTTCTTACAGATATCATGTCAGGAATCAACAACCACAGAATTCGCTCCCCACGTCTCAGCCACGTGCAAGGGTGGTACTATGAACATAAAGGTATACTTCAGCGGTCCTTATTCAGGAGCAGTACATGCAAGAGACTACCGTACTCCAAGTTGCATGGTTTTGGGCAATGGTACCAATGCAATTGGCTTCACTGTTAATTTATCTGCAAGCCAAGGTCAAGCAGATTACTGTGGAGTACTTGTGAGCAACGTGAGTGCAGAAGTAAGCTGGATTTTCATAACTAATATTACTAATTTATAGGCAAAAAATAACTGTATGTATTTCCAATTCTTATAGTATACTAGTACAGATGTATATGTGTATGAATGGTTCTTCTTCCTTGGTGGCGTTAGTGCCCATGAAGGACCAGAGTCAGGCTTCTGTCAATCACCCATACTGTGTATACCCCGCCGAAAAGGTATGCCGTGAAATAAACATTCGGTGGCGTTGGTGCTATCGCGATACGAACTCGCTCATCGTGCGTCAGAGTCCAGCACACTAACCACTGCGCCACCGCGCCTGTGCTTCGTCCTAAAACCATGACAGTAGCTGGAAAACTCATGTGCATAACATGGGGAATGTCTGTAGGTTTTAAGCATAGCCATCTATCATTTTTGCGGTTGGTGTTCGGTCTTGACCAACATTTTTTTCGTCACAGAGTAAGATTTGTATATGTATACTCTTTGGAACTTTAAGGTCCCTCGCGATGGCCCTCATTGACTTGAAAGGGTTTTCGTAGACGATCGCTTGTACTTGTTGGATAAATTGCGTGGTTCTAACAGTGTCTGAACGTTCCTCATGTTTTTCTACGCAATAGATTCTCTATCATAAGCGTCCAATTTGAAAAACTGGATATTTCTAGATCAGCGTGTATCGCACATATTCCGACCATGGTAGCATATCGTTTTACTTCTTGCGTAGGGTTATTGTGCTCAACTGATGATCTGTTCTTCTTCTTCTTAACGGGCGCTACAGTTCGGGGTGAACCTGGGCCTCAACCAACGTGCCCCTCCAACTAGCACGACCTTTTGCTAGCCTTTTCCATTGCACACCCAGTTTGCTGAGGTCCCCTTCCACCTGTGTGTGCCATCTTAGGTGCGGCCGTCCACTGCTTCTTCGCCCCCCGGGGTTGGATTCAAAGACTCTCAGGCCTGGAGCTGTGGTGTCCATTTGGTCTACATGGCCCGGCCATCTTAGGCGTTAAATCCGTAGACGCCTGACTATGTCGCTGCACAGCCCGTAATGTTCGTGGTTGGATCTTTTCCTCCATCCCCCGTCTGCGTTCATAGGCCCAAAAATCACGCGCAAAATCTTTCTCTCGAACCGACCAAGGGCCTCCTCATCCGCTTTTGATAGTGTCCATGCTTCTGCGCCTTACAAAAGGACCGGGATGATAAGGGTCTTATATAGAGTCAACTTTGACGTTCGGGAGAGGGCTCTATTACTCAGTTGCCTTCTGAGCCCAAAGAAACAGCGATTGGCAAGAGTGATTCTGCGTTTGATTTCGGAACTGATGTCGTTGTTCCAGGTCACTGCGGAGCCAAGATGGACGAAGTCCCTAACTACCTCGAACCAATACAAACGTTCTGGCCAAGACGTCGGTGGTGAGCGTCCTCGTTTACTGCCAAACCAATTTTCGCCGCCTCCATCTCAATACTCGCAAGCGCCTCATTGACATCTCGCTGTGATCTACCTATTATGTCAATATCGTCGACGTATGCAAGGAGTTGCGAGGATTTGAAATAGATTGTGCCTCTTGTATTGGCCAGTGATTTTTGCACAATCCTTTCTAATATGATGTTGAAGAAATCACACGACAACGCATCGCCCTGCCTAAATCCTTTTTGACATCAAAACTATCGGTTAGGTGTTCACCGATTCGGATGGAGCAGCGAGCATTCTCCAAAGTCATCCTGCATAGTCTGACGAGCTTAGCAGGTATGTCAAAGGTAGACATAGCGTTGTACAGCTCGTCTCTAATTACGCTGCCGTATGCGGCTTTGAAGTCGACAAATAGGTGGTGAGTGTCGACTTGAAATTCATTGTTTTTTTTTCTCCAGGATCTGCCGTAGTGTGAAGATTTAGGCGATGGTGGACTTCCCTGGCCTGAATCCGCACACACAAAACGGCAGAGAAGATTTTGTAGGCGATGTTAAGGAGACATGTAGTTGGCGCAATCAGAGGAGTCTCCTTTCTTGTGGATCGGCCATACGATGCTGAGACTCCATTCCTCGGGCATGCTTTCCTCTGACCATATTTTACAGACGAGCTGGTGCATGCTCCTAATCAGGTCATTCCCAGCTGCCTTGAGGAGCTCAACAGACAGTCCGTCTGCGCCAGCAACTTTATTCGACTTCACTCTCGATATGGCAATCTTATCTTCGTGGTGGTCAGGGGGACGGAATTCTCCGAGGTCTTCGTCGATTAGAAATGGATCATTCTGCCTGACAGCGGTATATTGACTACCATCGCCGTTATACAGTCTACAGAAGTGGTTTTTCCATATTCTCAGCATCGACTGCGATTCTACTACTAGGTGTCCGTTCTCATCCCTGCAGGCTTCCGTTCTGGCTTTATAACCTTGGCATGTTCGCTTTATCTGTTGATAAAACTTTCGAACGTCACGCCTGGGGTAACACTTCTCCAAATCCTCAATCGCGAGCTTCTCGTGATCTTTCTCCTTTCTTCTAAGAAGCTTATGCTCCTCCCTTCTTTTTAACCCGTAGAGCTCACGAGCTGCTCTTGTTCTTTTATGCAGCGAGGCCTTATATGCATCCTGCTCCGCTGTGTGGTGGAGCCTTGAAACCCAAGACTTCGGATGCAGAGCTTTTCAGGGCTTGTTTGCAAAGGCTCCGCTGCTGTTTTGATGATAACGTGGGGGATTGAGGTGTATTGGAGAGGTTAAGTGAGACGCGATCAGTAAAAGCACGAGCGGTTTCTGGCAATAGTAGCTTTCCGACGTCATAACTTTGTATTCTTACTCTACTCCGCTGCATTCGTGATATCCGTAGGAGCATCTTGGCCACTACATGATAGTGGTCCTAGTCGATGTTAGCCCCTCGGAAAGTTCAGACAGCAAGAATAGTGGAGAGGTGTCTGACGTCGATCACGATGTGATCAATCTGGTTGGTCGTCGATTGATCAATAGACCGCCAGGTGCCTTTGTGTATATCGAGTTGCGGGAAGCGCGTATTGGCTAGAAGGAGATTTCGCCCCGTAGCAGGATCAGTCAACCTTTGTCCGTTATCGGATGTGGAGTCGTATAGGCTATGTTTTCCGATGACTCGTCCAAATATACTTTCCCTACCCAGCATAGCATTGAAGTCCCCTAGTACAATTTGAACGTCCTAGCTGGGGCATTGGGCATACGTTCTGTCTTGGAGATCGTATAACTCATCTTTGGCGGAGTCATCCTTGTCCTCCATGGGGGCGTGGACGCAGATCAGGCTGATGTTAAAAAATGTTAGCCTTGATACGGATTGCTATGAGGCGTTCGCTCACATGCCGAAAGCTTAGGACTATTTGCCTTAGTCCACCTCGAACAACAAATCCGCATCCGAACAATCGTTGTCACCTCTCCCTATACATAGCAGTCGCCTTAGTAAATATCGCAGTTTTTCATCCGCTTTATACCCGGTCCATTCCATCGCATTTCCTGGATGGCGGTTATGTCCGCTTTATAGCGGTGTAGGGCGTCCGCGTACAGAGCCGAAGATCATTGTCCTTTTTTCGTTTTTTGCAAGGGTCGTCAACATAAATCTGGTCGGTTACATACGAGGCTTGTGGTTGTTTCAGAGTTTGTGATTTTTTTACGGTTACGGCTTACTAGGCCGTAGCCCAACCGACTAATCCTGTTTTTTTGGCGCAGATGGCACCGCGAGGGGGTGGGGATAGGACTTACTAACAGTGCCGCAAGATGTTCGATTGCGGTGGCTCTTCTTGCTTTTTAGCAGGCCAGCATCCGTCCTGCTGATGATCTATTAAGAAACAAAAACAAATAAAAAATACATTGACCTGTAGTATTTAATATTAACATTTTGTGAGTACATATATCACCAAATAAGAACAATTTTCCAATCTTTAAGAACCAGAGACCAGAGAGTTAGTGAGTTTTTGTGATGAAATGCGAAATATTTGTGTAATATGTGTTAGGGTGACACAGTACACTTAATTAGGGATGAAGCAACTATCAACATCAATACCTATTCAAGGATATCCGTAATTAATGACATTTGAGAATCACTCACCGCCGGTCTCAGATTCCTATCAATCCATTTTTCTGTATGTAACGGTTTCCAACAACGAGTGGATTGATCTTTTCACACTTATGGTAAAATCGTTGACGTTATCCTCTCCTACGTATCTCAGATACGAAAATATCTTTTTACAAAGATTGTTTAAGCGAAAGCATATATGGATGTCAAAGTACAAAACAAATAAGAGAAAAATGACTAACATCTAAATATAGTCTGATAGTCTGACAACCTTGCGAGGGTGTGTTTATATTTTCCTAACCTACGAAAAGAGAAAAGAAACCAAAGTGAACAGTAAAACAGGCACAAAAGGTAATGACATTCAGACAAACTTTAGCCTTTGTTCTTTGAACGATAACAAATAACAACAACAAAAAAGATAGTTAACTAGTTGACGGCAGTCTCAATTAGCCATAAACTAGTGGGTTTGTTCGTACTATTAAAAATAATGAAGTTTATATGCAAATCGCTTTGAGACTAATTTCACTTTCAGCGATTGCTTTTATTATCGCGTTAACCAAATAAAATTCAATAACCAGGTTAACAGCATTCACCCTTAGCTTTGCAAAACACTTAAACTTAACATCTACCTATGTAAATGGATTTTGAGGGAGACAATTAACATTTTTATTTTTTCTATTACCTCCAAAACAGAAAACGGAAGAGCGATCAATCCAATTGGCCGTACGGGTTCATAAAACATTGGAATTAGCAGACGATAAGTTCTACGTGATAACTTGCGGCAAGACTAGTTTTCCCAAGTAAGTGTAACGAAAGCTAAAACTTAAAAGCCAATTTGAATGTTTGAAAATTAATTCCTGGTGTGACCACTTAGCTACACTCTTGATTGTCGGGGAATAATTTTTTTTTTTTCTTATAACGCGACTTCGCTCGCGTTAAATTCGGGGTAACACGGTTCCCCTTTCCTGATTTAGAACACAGTAGAGAACTCGGAATAGAATGTTATTTTAATACGCTACTGTAGACGATATTATATGTCTTTCCATTTGGGGATAGAATGTAAAGATTCTGGGCATTGGACACACGCGAACCATGGGAAAAGCACGGCTTTTCTAAGTTCACCCCAGCCACCTTTAATGTTTGACCTTGCGCTTTGTTAATGGTCATAGCGAAACTGTAGAGGAAATTGTAGCCTTTTAAACTGGAACGGGAGATCTGTGGGAATTATTGGGATTCGTGGGATCATTACATTTTCACCCTTTCCTACGCCGGTTAAGATAGTCGCGCTAATGATATTGCGGCCAAGTTGTGTGACACGAAGTCTCGTCCCATTACATAATCTCGGGGCATACAAATTTCGCATAAGCATGACACGCCTAGTTTGAATTGAAGCTTGTTCGAGGGTACACCTGACAGCTCAAGCGAATTTAGAAACTATACGGGATATGATGTGCTCTGTTCTGTATCCATAACTGTGTCTATTGATAAATACTCTGTTGTATCTCCTGGTACTTTACTCAATATGTCTGAATTTATTTTGTTGACAACATCATTTTTAGGTGCTAAAATTGCTCTTTCACATAGTAATTGATTTTCGTGTACATTGTTTTGTAAATCTGGGTAAACACTTGCAACTAATTCTGAATCACCATGTACTTCTTCTTCTTCTTCTTAGAGGGCGCTACAGTTCGGGGTGAACCTGGGCCTCAACCAACATGCCCCTCCATCTAGCACGATCTTTCGCTAGCCTTTTCCATTGCCGCACACCCAGTTGGCTGAGGACCCCTTCCACCTGTGTGCGCCATCTTAAGAGCGGCCGTCCTCTGCTTCACCGTGTACTAAGTGACAAAAATCTCCCGTCACTGTCACACAGCCCTCGGCATCAGTTTCTAAACGACCATCACCTATTTTCAATAGTGTTTCGGCATAGTTGCCAGCATTTGTGTCACCATATAGATGCACTCTATTATTTGTAGTCAAACTGAACTTTCTTACGGTGGCCCATAGAGTGCTTTGCCTTAATTTCGTCTGCAGGTGTCCCCTTCTGAATGACTGGTAACGTTTGGCGGAAATCACCAGCCAATAAAACCACCATCCCTCCCATAACATTGGTATTGTTGCGCAAATCCTGGAGCGTTCGATTTAGTGCTTCTACCGCTTTTTTGTGCGCAATAGTACTTTCATCCCACACTAAGAGCTTGCACTGACGTAGCATAGCACCCCGTGCGCTATTTTTACTAAAATGACAGATAGGTGAATAGGTTTTTTTTTCTAAGTTACTTACTTACTTACTTAGGTGGCGCTACAGTCCGTGGTGAACCTGGGCCTCAACCAACAAGCGTCTCCAGCTGGCATGGTCTTTGGCCAGCTGTTTCCAGCGCCGCACGCGCAGTTGGATACGGTCCCCTTCCACCTGCCTGCGCCACCGTTGGATCGGCCGTCCTTTGCCGCACCTTCCTTCCGGGGTGGATTCGAAGACTTTTCGGGTCGGAGTTGTATTTTCCATGCACTCTACATGGCTTAGCCACCTTAGACGCTGTATCCGTAGACGTCGTACCAGGCCGAAGTCGCTGTACAACCCGTACAGTTCTTCGTTATATCTTTTCCTCCATACACCGTTCGAACAAACGGGACCGTAGATAGTGCGCAGAATTTTCCTCTCGAAACGACCAAGGGCATCTTCATCCGCTTTTGTTAAGGTCCCAGCCTCTGCGCCGTAAAGGAGGACTGGGATGATTAAGGTCTTATATAGCGTCAGTTTGGTTTTCCGAGAGAGGGCTCTACTTCTCAATTGCCTCTTGAGCCCAAAGAAACAGCGGTTGGTAAGAGTGATACTGCGTCTTATCTCAGCGATTGTGCTGTTGTCGCTGGTCATCAGTGAGCCAAGGTAGACGAATTCCTTGACCACTTTAAAGTTATATCCGCCCATGGTGACGTTCTGGCCAATACGTCGGTGTTGTCCACCTCTTTTAGATGAAAGCAGATATTTGGTTTTACCCTCATTAACCTTGAGACCCATCTTAGCCGCTTCTACCTCAATGCTTACAAAGGCCTCATTGACGTCTCGCTGTGTCCGTCCAATCACGTCAATGTCGTCGCCGTACGCAAGCAATTGAGTAGGCTTGAAATAAATCGTACCTCTTGTGTTGGCCAGTGACTCTTGCACGATCTTTTCAAGCCCGATGTTGAACAAGTTGCATGACAGCGCGTCACTTTGCCTACATCCTTTTTTAACATCAAAGGTCTTGGTTTGCTCATTACCGACCTTAATGGAGCAGCGAGAATTATCCATTGTCATCCTGCGAGGTCGGATGAGTTTGGCAGGGATGTTAAAACTAGACATGGCTTTGTATAGCTCATCTCTATACACGCTGTCATATGCAGCCTTGAAATCAACGAAGAGGTGGTGAGTGTCGATTTGGTATTCCTGGGTCTTCTCCAAGATCTGCCGTAGCGTAAATATTTGGTCTACTGTGGATTTACCTGGCCTGAAACCACACTGATAAGAGCCGATCAGGTTATCCACCAACGGTTTCAAGCGTTCACACAATACGGCAGAGAAGATCTTATATGCGATGTTAAGGAGACTTATTCCCCTATAGTTGGCGCAGTTATAGGGGTCTTCCTTCTTATGGACCGGGCAAACGATGCTGAGATTCCATTCTTCGGGCATGCTTTCCTCCGACCATACCTTGCAAATGAGATGGTGCATGCACCTTACCAGCTCATCTGATGCCGCTTTAAGAAGTTCAGCAGACAGGCCGTCTGCGCCCGCGGCTTTAATAGACTTAAGTCTTGATATCGCTATTTTAAATTCATCTAGGTCGGGTGGACTTAATTCTGTTACATCGTCGTCCATTACGAATGGCCCGTTCTGCCTGACATCGGTATCTTGTCTATCATCGCCGTTATACAATCTGCAGAAGTGGTCCTTCCAAATCCTTAGCATTGACTGCGACTCTACTACCAGTTCTCCATTTTCATCCCTGCAGGCCGCCTTTCTGGCTTTGTAGCCATGGCATGTTCGTTTTACCTTATTGCAAAACTTACGGGCGTCATTCCTGCGGAAGCATCTCTCCATCTCCTCGATCTCACGCTTTCCGTGCTCTCTCTTCTTTCTTCTGAAAAGCGTGTGTTCCTCTCTTCTCTTCTGCTTATAGATTTCGCGAGCAGCTCTCGTCCGTCGTTGCAGCATGGCTTTATATGCCTCTTGTTTTGCTGCATGGGCTTGTTCGTATTGTTCATCGAACCAGGGGTTTCTAGGTGGTGGCGGTTTGAAACCCAGCACCTCTGAGGCAGCGTCTCTGACGGCGCTCTGGCAATGCGCCCATTCCTGCTCTATTGTTTGTGCTGCTGTGGGCGGATTTTGAGAGAGCTTGGAGGAGACACGATCGGCAAAGATTCTGGCAGTCTCTTGCGATTGTAGCTTTCCGACGTCAAACTTACGTTGTGCTACTCGACTCCTAAGCATTCTTGATATCCTCATTCGTACCTTGGCTACAACAAGGTAGTGGTCCGAGTCGATGTTAGCCCCTCGGAAGTTTCGTACGTCGTGAATACTAGAGGAGTGTCTGGCATCGATCGCAATGTGATCAATCTGGTGGGCGGTCGACTAATCAAATGACCGCCAGGTACCCTTGTGGATGTTGAGATGGGGGAGTCGCCCCGCTGGGAAATCAATTAGCCTTAGTCTGTTGTCGGATGTGGTGTTATGGAGGGGCATTGGGTGTCTAGGAGATCGTAGAATTCTTCTTTGAGTCGATCGTCCTTTTCTTCCGTTGGGGCGTGAGCGCATATTAAGCTAATGTTTCCAAATTTAGCCTTGATGCGGATTGTTATGTTCGCTTACTTCCCGGAAGCTTAAGACTTTTTGTGGAAGTCTTCCTCGAATAACGACTTCGACCCGAATAAGCGCTGTTTGTTCTCCTTATAGCAGTTCCCGTAGTAGATGTCGGAGTTTCTCATCCGTTTTTTGCCTGGTCTATCCCATCGCACTTCTTGGAATGCGGTTATATCTGCTTTATAGCAGTTGAGGGTTTGTTCCAATTGATCGCCTGTACCCGGTCTGTTAAGGGACCTAACATTCCAGGTGCAGACTCTTAAGTCCGTTAGTCGTTTGCAGGGGTCGTCAGCATTGTATTCGTCCGTATCCGAGGCTTGTTGTTGTTTCGGAACAAGTAGGTTTTTAGTGATAGGGATGTTACCTCTAAGCACAACCCCCAACCTGGAGGGCCAGGTTCCTCCTTCCCCAGGAACAAGCGGTTGGGTCGCTGCACACATTGGTTCACTACCTAGTGGGTGCCAGGGTAGCTATCCAGGAGGGGCCACGCGGAAGCTGTGTGTCAACTTGGATTGAGCAGGGACAGAGATCGATGCTGGCGTTTGCCATGTTAAACGCGATCAAATTCTTTGCTCTGTTTGCTCGCTCCCTCCCCCCCCCCCCCCCCCCTTTTCTAAGCTACTACTCGTATATAAATGAATGGGTTTTTATCATATTTAAAGGGATGACGACGCGCATGTCGTTCTCAAGTTTTTGGAAAACGATCGACGGATTCGGGAAACAGTCTATGGGCGCCAGTATATCATCAAAGCGGAGTTAACAAAGCCAAATGGTAAGCACTAATTTATAACCAAGTACCCCGTATCAGAAAACTTTTTTGAATTACAGCAACAAATGGAATTCGAGTTACCAACTGTTTTGCCTTTGATAAGACAAACGTCAGTATACCGCTAATCGATGACAATGGGTACGTCTATTAAGTATTAAAAACCACTCTGCTCAATGGCTAGTTCGCCCCTTTTTTTTTTTTTCAGTTGCCCGGTCAGCTCGGATATTATTTCACAGTTTAGAGCCAATTCCGATGGTACTTCAGCCACAGCTGTACTCAAGGCTATGTTCAAATTCCCTGAAGGTTTGCAAGCTATTTCATTTTTATGTACCGGGTAAAATGGCGTGGAAATATTTTGTATTTTTTCTTGTATATTTAGGGTCCGAAGTACATCTTCAGTGCGATGTTCACCCGTGTTCAACAAAATGTTTGGAAAATATCGACTGCGAACAAATTGCCATTGCAGGTGCTGGTAGTACTTCAATAAAAGGCGGACGAACGATAGGCGAAACTGACGAAGGAATGTTGCTAGGTGCCACTACGGTGTTTGTTCTTGATCCAGCAGAAGCACATCGTAAGTAAACTAACAGAAGCAATTGGTATTTTTGTTTATGTTCTTCGTTTGATTCGTAGATATATCAGCAGCATGTGAAGAGGGTGGTATAAGGCCACCATGGCTATTATGGTTAGCGATCACGCTTGGCGTCCTGTTCCTCATAATGCTCTTAATGAATATCTTTCTTTGTACGGCCATGAGCTTTAGTTGTGCAAGAACAGAAGTAAGCTTAGTAGGATTTCAATATAAATATGCTTTAAACTGCGTTCCTTTGTAGATAATCGAAAAGGAAGCATCGATAATCGAAGAATACGATCCTTACCGCAGTTGGCATGAAAGCCAATATGGTTCCCGTTACTCGTTGCATGGACGCGAAGGTCACAAAGGATACACAAGCGGCGGCTCAACAATCCAATCGAATAGGTCTGATAGATACTAAGCATGAACTCCTATTCTACTTCTCTTCAACAACACTCCACACTACTCGTACATTTTGATTTAATTTTTATCTGTAAAGTAGCAGCCTGCCAAATAGACACAGTTTATCTAACTCATTGAAATTAAAGATATTCTAACAAAACTTGTACTTTCCACAATACTATTAACCCGTAATCAATATAAAATAATAAATTTAAAAACAAACTGTTCTTGAAGGTCATTACCAATTGATACCGATCATTACGCAATTGTTCATTCACGTCCCGGCTCCAGGCACTCCGGTGCCTATGGACATCGATCCAGAGGACCTCCCAATAACTTGCAATAGTCGTGAAATAAATTCATTTTTTAAGATATTCCATGCAAATGTGTTCGAGAGAAAAACAGAGCGAGAAACAGAAAGGGAGTGAGTTTCTTTGTAATAAAAGTTATTAATAAAACAAAATAAAATTAAATTTTGGCCATTTTATTTGCATGCCTATTGAACTTTTAATTGACAAAACATAAATTAATAAACTCGTATATCCGTAGACCTTCAAGGAAGCAGAATAATTAATAACCATTCCATGTCCGCCAAATAACTTTTTTTTTTTTGAAAATGCTATAAAAAAAAAACTGTTGAATATTTTCTCAAATTTCTTTTTTTGATTTGAAAGTACAATCCTTCCGGTTAATAAAGGAAAATAATTTCATTCAAATGGCTGCCTCGGCTGGCCATGCAGTAGCCTACACGACCGGTCCGATTTTTAAACACATTATCGATTGTGTGCAGCTGTATTTCACCAATGGCTTCACGAATATTGTTCTTTAAAGCGTCAATTGTCTCTGGCTTGTCGGCGTAACACTTATCTTTGACGGCACCCCAAAAATAGTAGTCCAACGGTGTCAAATCGCAGCTCCGAGGTGGCCAAACGACATCAGCTCTGCGGCTGATAATGCGATCTTCAAAAACATGGCTCAAAACATCGAGTGTAGCTTCGGCTGTGTGGCACGTAGCGCCGTCCTGTTGAAACCAAATGTTACCAATATCCTCCTCTTCAATTTTTGTGAATAAAAATTCGTTCAACATGGCCCGATAACGATCGCCATTGACTGTAACGGCCACTCCTTGCTCATTTTCGAAGAAAAACGGCCCAATTATGCCTCTGGACCAAAATCCGCACCAAGCAGTGGCTCGTTTTGGGTGCACCGGCTTTTCAATGTATGCGTGCGGGTTTTCTGTGCCCCAAATGCGACAATTTTGCTTGGTTACATACCCGCCAAGATCAAATTGAGCTTTATCTGAAAAGGTGATTTTTTTGGCCAAATCGGCATCTTCTGTAAGTCGATCGCAGGCCAACTTAGCGAAGCGAAAACGCATTGGATGGTCAGTTGGCTTCAACTCCTGAACCAATTGGACTTTGTATGGCGTCATACCAAGGTCTTTATGCAAAATTCGTCTCAACGATGTGTCCAAAATGTTCAATTGTTGAGAACGGCGGTGAAGTGATGTCGATTTTCGGGTGAACGCACTGTTTTTGGCTTTTCACGCTTTGGTTTATCGATGAGGATGCCAGTTTCTTTCACTTTTTTCACAAGATAACGAACATACGTGCTTCTCTTCTTCCAAAATCCGTACGCAATTTTCGCACACATTCTGCAACATTACCATGATTTTCAAAGTAATGTCGCAATATTTCCCAGCGTTATTCAAGCGTATACACAACCATATTTGTTCAGCGGAAGGATAAAACGAATTACCTGTCAAATCAGACATGAGCTAAGTGTTACCATTCACGAAATAAGCACTAATTGAAAAAAAAAAGAAAAAGGTTAGATGGCGGACCCTTAGTATTCGACAATTTGACCAAGACCAAGACCTCTTAACATGCTTTTGTACATTATTGTGAATTCGTGATTTTAAATCTAAATTTATGAAAATGTAAAATGTTAAAAATGACTTAATGACTTACAAGTTTAGGATCTATTGTATGCTTAAGTCCCTAGTTAAATAAGAAATAAGTTCTAACATAAGCCGAATAATATGGAAATGTAAAAATTGTATAACTGTTAAACGCACATGTAAATTTTTAATCAAAATAAATTTAAATTTAAGAAATCCGAAACTAAAAAAAGTTTTTTTTTTTTTTTTTTAATAATTTGCGCGCACTCAAGGCCTTCTTCTTCTTCTCAGGGGGCGCCACAGTTCGGGGTGAGCCTGGGCCTCAAACCAACATGCCCCTCCATCTAGCATGATCTTTCGCTAGCCTTCTCCATTGCCGCACACCCAGTTGGCTGAGGTCCCCTTCCACCTGCGTGCGCCATCTTAAGTGCGGCCGTCCTCTGCTTCTTCGTCCCTCGGGGTTAGATTCAAAAACTCTCCGGGCTGGAGCTGTGGTGTCCATTAGCTCTACATGGCCCAGCCATCTTAGGCGTTGAATCCGTAGACGCCTGACTAGTCTCATGTCGCTGTACAGTCCGTAAAGTTCGTGGTTGAATCTTCTCCTCCACCCCCGTCTGCGCTTATAGAACCGAAAATCACGCGCAAGATCTTTCTCTCTAACCGACCAAGGTCCTCCTCATCCGCTTTTGATAGTGTCCATGCTTCTGCGCCGTACAACAGGACCGGGATGATAAGGGTCTTATATAGAGTCAACTTTGTCGTTCGGGAGAGGGCTCTATTGCTCAGTTGCCTCCTGAGTCCAAAGAAACAGCGATTGGCAAGAGTGATTCTGCGTTTGATTTCGGAACCGATGTCGTTGTTCCAGGTCACTGCGGAGCCAAGGTAGACGAAGTCCTTAACTACCTCGAACTTATATCTGCTTTTACAAACGTTCTGGCCGAGACGTCTGTGGTGAGCGTCCTTTTTTGATGACAGCATATATTTAGTTTTGCCCTCATTTACCGCCCAACCAATTTTCGCCGCCTCCATCTCAATACTCGCAAACGCGTCATTGACATCTCGCTGTGATCTACCTATTATGTCAATATCGTCGGCGTATGCAAGGTGTTGCGAGGATTTGAAATAGATTGTACCTCATGTATTGGCCAGTGATTTTTGTACAATCCTTTCTAATATGATGTTGAAGAAATCACACGACAGCGCATCGCCCTGCCTAAATCCTTTTGACATCAAAACTATCGGTTAGGTGTTCACCGATTCGGATGGAGCAGCGAGCATTCTCCATAGTCATCCTGCATAGTCTGACGAGTTTAGCAGGTATGTCAAAGGTAGACATAGCGTTGTACAGCTCGTCTCTAATTACGCTGCCGTATGCGGTTTCGAAGTCGACAAATAGGTGGTGAGTGTCGACTTGAAATTCATTGTTTTTTTCCAGGATCTGCCGTATTGTGAAGATTTGGGCTATGGTGGACTTCCCTGGCCTGAATCCGCACTGATAAGGACCTATCAGCTTATTTACAAAAGGCTTCAGGCGTTCACACAAAACGGCAGAGAAGATTTTGTAGGCGATGTTAAGGAGACTTATTCCTCTATAGTTGGCGCAATCAGAGGGGTCTCCTTTCTTGTGGATCGGGCTTACGATGCTGAGACTCCATTCCTCGGGCATGCTTTCCTCTAACCATATCTTACGGATAAGCTGGTGCATGCTCCCAACCAGGTCATCCTCAGCTGCCTTCAAGAGCTCAGCAGACAGTCCGTCTGCGCCAGCAGCTTTATTAGACTTCACTTTCGATATGGCAATCTTAACTTCGTCGAGGTCAGGGGGACAGAATTCTCTGCGGTCTCCGTCGATTAGAAATGGATCATTCTGCCTGACAGCGGTATATTGACTAACATGGCCGTTATACAGTCTGCAGAAGTGGTTTTTCCATATTCTCATTTCCCATGTTCTCATCTCTGCAGGCTTCCGTTCTGGCTTTATAAACTTTGCACGTTCGCTTTATCTGTTGATAAGACTTTCAAACGTCACGCCTGGAGTAACGCCTCTCCAAATCCTCAATCGCGCGCTTCTCGTGCTCTTTCTTCTTTCTTCTAAGAAGCTTATGCTCCTCCCTTCTTTTTAACCCGTAGAGCTCACGAGCTGCTCATATTCTTTAAGCAGCGAGGCCTTATATGCATCCTGCTGGCTGTACGAATTCTCCTGCACTCGTCATCGAACCAGGTGTTTCTTCGTGGTGGAGCCTTGAAAGCCCAAACCTCGGATGCTGAGCTTTTCAGGGCTTGCTTGCAAAGGCTCCACTGCTGTTCTATTGATAGTGTGGAGGATTCAGGTGTATTGGAGAGCTTAAGAGAGACGCGATCGGTAAAAGCACTAGCGGTTTCTGGCGATAGTAGCTTTCCGACGTCATAACTGTGTATTCCTACTCTACTCCGTTGCGTTCGTGATATCCGTAAGCGCATCTTGGCTACAACAAGATAGTGGTCCCAGTCGATGTTAGCCCCTCGGAAAGTTCGAACATCAAGAATTGTGGAGGAGTATCTGACGTCGATCGCAATGTGATCAATCTGGTTGGTAGTCGATTGATCAAAAGACCGTCAGGTGCCTTTGTGTATAACGAGGTGCGGGAAGCGCGTACTGGCTAGGAGGAGATTTCTCCCCGTAGCAAGATCAATCAGCCTGTGTCCGTTATCGGAGGTGGTGTCGTGTAGGCCATATTTGCCGATGACTCATTCAAAGATGCTTTCCTTACCCAGCTTAGCATTGAAGTCCCCTTGTACAATTTTAATGTCATAGCTGGGACATTGGGACGATCTGTCTTGGAGATCGTATAACTCATCTTTGGCGGAGTCATCCTTGTCTTCCGTGGGGCGTGGGCGCAGATCAGGCTGATGTTAAAAATGTAGCCTTAATGCGGATTGTTATGAGTCGTTCGCTCACATGCCGAAAGCTTAGGACTTTTTGCCTTAGTCCACCTCGAACAACAAATCCGCATCCAAACAATCGTTGCCCTCTCTCCCTATAGCAGTCGCCGTAGTAAACGTCGCAGTTTTTCATCCGCTTTATATCCGGTCCATTCCATCGCATTTCCTGGATGGCGGTGATGTGCGCTTCATAGCGGTCTAGGGCGTCCGCGTACAGAGCCGAAGATCATTGTCCTTTTTTCGTTTTTTGCAAGGGTCGTTACAGATCATTCTATGACGGGCATAGTTCTTAGAAGTCTTAACTATATGGAACAAAACAAGTCTTTGCCTGAACGCAAGATTAATAAAATTGACTATAATAAACTCAGTCAGGAACTTATTTATGCTGATTGGGATGAAGTGTATGCCGAGGAAGACCCTACCAGGGCGTATAATTTATTTTCTGAAAGATTAACAAGTTATGTCAACAGCTGCACTTCTACTGTTTGTAAGAAAATAAAATCTAAACCTTGGATAACTTATCTCTTGCTCAGGAAAATTGCTCTCAAAAATAAATTACGTTACAAATGCCAGAAACATCCTCTTAACACAAATTTAAAGTCTCGTTTCAAGAAATATTCTAGAAAAGTAAACAAAGAAATAAGATTAAGTCGTGATCTTTTTTACCGTAATAAAATTAGAAATTCGGCGGGCAATCCAAAAAAAGAGTGGAGTGTTATTAATAATATTATGAATAGAAAAGTTAGAAAGCAATCTAACGCTCTTAAAATACAAGCTGGTGGTGTGGATGTTACCGACCCTGCTGTAATAGCTAATCTATTTAATGACCACTTTGTAACAATCGGCCAAACTTCATCTGGGGATGATTTGTCTGATTCTTGCAGCTGTTGTGCACATGTTGGTGTTGTAAACAGTGTTTGCAGTAGAAATAGCTTCTTCTTTGAATGCATTTCTGGTTCTGAAATTTTAAAGACAATAGGTTCCCTCAAAAATACAAACTCCTGCGGTCAAGATGGTATTTCGAATGTCGTGCTAAGAAAAAAACGGGATTGTATATTGTTGACGTCCTAGCACATATTTTTAATTTGAGTGTTCTTTCAGGTATTTTCCCCAACGACTTGAAATGCGCTATTGTTATACCCCTTTTTAAAAAAGGAAACAAAAAGGATAGAAATAATTACAGGCCGATTTCTCTTTTACCAACAATATCAAAAGTATTTGAAAAAGATATTAAAACTAGGATTCTGTGTTTTCTTGAAACTCAAAATTTTTTTAGTTCACTACAGTATGGCTTTAGATCAGGCTTTTCAACAGAAGATGCCCTTTTGGATTTTTGCTCCTTTATTCAAAATGGATTGGATAGTAAAAAATGTTGCGGTGCGCTCTTTGTTGACATTACGAAAGCCTTCGATATGGTTAATCATTATATTCTCTTAAAAAAACTTTATAATGCTGGTTTTCGTGGATGTATCTACAAATGGTTTGTATCTTTTTTAAATAATCGTAGTCAGAGAGTGAAGGTAAATAGCGTTTTAAGCGATTCGAGAGATATTAACTTAGGCGTTCCTCAGGGTTCTGTGCTAGGTCCGATCCTGTTTTTGATATATATTAATTCCCTATTCGAGCAACCTTTTGCTGGGAATGTAAAAGCATTTGCTGATGATCTTGCCATCGGATATGATGCATTAAGTAATTTAAATTTGATGTCAAACATAAATCATGACGTACATGTCTTAAGGTCCTGGTTTGCGGAACATAAACTAGTTGTGAGCAATAAAACTAAACTAATGTTTTTTAATCCCAACTTAAAACAACTGCCTGACATTGAAGTGACCTTTCATGCACCTAATTGTCTAAGATTCAATCTGTTTAATCATAATTGCCCATTACTTAGCTCCCTGTCTCTTTTTAACTTTCATATCAGCTGTAGAGAAAATTGCTTCGAAATTAGCACAGTAAAACACTTCAAGTACTTAGGGGTAACAATTGACCAACAATTTAAATGGAGCGAACATATTTCGAACTTGAAACGATATCTCCTTTCATCTATTCGATGCCTGTACAGTCTGAGAAAAGTCAGTTCCAATGCTTTATTAAAAGCTGTATACTATGGAATATTTCATTCCAGATTAGAATACGGTATTTGCTGTTGGGGAGGTGCTTATCGCAACAAACTGCAACATCTAATTGTCCTCCAGAAATGTGCCTTAAGAAAAATTTGCAACTCTACCCGCCTAACACATTCTATAGAACTATTTCGTAAAACAAAGATTTTACCATTAAGACACCTGTTTTATTATAAGGTTTTAAGAATATTTTTCATTCGTAGTGGTTACATGCAAAATCCTATTGTTGGATCATATAACTTAAGAGGTAATTCTCGTAATATCTTGGACTTACCTTTTCGTACCACACTTTTTAGAAACTCCTACTCTATTGTATCTCGCAAGTTATACAATAAACTTCCGGAAGAAATACGAATTATTACAAACACTACAATGTTCTTAAATAAAATAAAGTCGTGGCTCTTTGTTTATGATATCAATGAAATCGAAAATTTGCTGCAATACATTGCTTGATTAGTTTATTTTATATTTTAATACTGAGTTAATGTTTTGATGTATGATATATGATATATGATTTTGCTTGTCCTCTACCTCCGTAACTTTGTAATATGTAATTTTAGTTAATTTTAGTATTTGTTTCTTAAATAATCACCCCACACTGTAAACAATAAAATCAAATGTGGTATTTAGTCTATTTTGTATTAAATAAAAATACCACTAACTGTTCTCAAAAATTTCAAATTCAAATTTGTAAATATTGTATATCCTACTCGATCTTTACTTGGATTTTGTGAATGAGAATAATGAATAAATATACATACATACAAACATACATACATTAATCCGGTCCGTTATATCCGAGGCTTGTGGTTGCTTCGGAGTTTGTGCTTTTTATACGGTCACGGCTTACTAGGCCGTAGCCCACCCGACTAATCCTGTTTTTTTGGCGCAGGAGGCTCGCCATTCGCCCTTCCCCGTCTGCAATTTCCATAGGAAATCCCCAGATGGCACCACGAGGAGGAGGGGATAGGACTTACTAACAGTGCCGCAAGATGTTCGATTGTGGTGGCTCTTCTCGCTTTTTAGCAGGCCAGCATCCGTCGGATAGATGCGACCCATACGAGGCCTTTATTAGTCCTTTGCCATCCGCACTCAAGGTCTAATAACCTTATTATGTCGGCGACACTGTGCGGGCAGAAGGTAGAAAGGAAGAGGGATAGAGGAGATGCCGATCAGCGTCCCCACTTACACTACAATTGAAGTGTTTCACTTCACTTTTTCTACTTTTTAACATTTTCACTACGCCACTACGAACAATTCCAAAAGACTACGATTTAATACGATATCAAAAAAAGCTTAACTCTACATGGCCCAGCCATCTTAGACGTTGGATTCGTAGACTTCTAACAAGGCCGATGTCGCTGTCAAGCCCGTACAGTTCTTGGTTGAATCTTGTCCTCCACTCTCCGTTTACACAAACGGGACCAAATATTGCACGCAGAATTTTTCTCTCGAAATGTCCAAGCGCCTCTTCATCCGCTTTTGATAACGTCCAAGCCTCAGCGCCATAGAGGAGGACCGGGATGATTAAGGTTTTGAATAGGAATACCTTAGTTGCCTCTTGAGCCCAAAGAAGCAGCGGTTGGCAAGAGTTATTCTGCGGTTTATTTCAGCGCTGGTGTCTTTGCCGCTTGTCACCATCGAGCCAAAGGAGACGAAGTCCATGACAACTTCCAAAATATTACTGCCGAAGATGACGTCCTGACCACGACGTCGGTGTTGCGCGTCTTACTTTGATGACAGCATATATTTGGTCCTGTCACCATTTACCCTTGGACCCACTTTAGCCGCTTCTGCATCAATGCATGCAAACGCCTCATTGACGTCTCGCTTTGTACGTCCAATAACATCAATGTCATCTGCGTAGACAAGCAATTGGGTAGACTTGAAATAAATCGTACCTCTTGTATAAGTAGGCCGCAGAGTCCCGCACGATATTTTCAAGTATGGGGTTAAAGAAAACACATGACAGTGCGTCACCCTGCCTAAACCTTTTTTAATACGAATGGGTCGGTTAGTCCAGCTCCGACCTTAAAGGAGCAGCGAGAATTTTCCATTGTCATCCTCCACAACCTGACGAAGTTGCCAGAAGTGAACAAACATAACATGGCTTTATATAGTTCGTCCCTAAGGCCCAAACAGTGTCCCTATGCCTTAAAATCGACGACAAGGTCTTCTCCAAGATCTACCGCCGGGTGAATATTTGGTCTATTGTGAATTTTTCTGGCCCGAAACCACATCGATAGGAACCTATCAAATTATCAAATTGCTTGTTTACACAGCACGGCAGAAAAGATCTTACACGCGATATTAACCATTCTTATGAACTGGGCAACCCATGCTGAGGTTTCATATCTTACAGATGAGCTGGTGCATACATACTTCCAACCAACTCATCTCCAGCCGCTTTAAATAATTCCGCGGGAAATCCGTCTGCTCCAGCAACTTCATAAGACTTAAGTTTCGATATCGCTATCTTAACATCGTCTAGGTTGGGTGGACGGGATTCTCCTTCATCTTCGTCCATTGTGGATGGTTCGCTCTGCCTGACGGCGGCATTTTGACAATCATCGCCGTTATACAGTATGAAGAAGCGGTCCTTCCACAATCTCAGAATCGACTGTGACTCCACTATTAGTTATCCGTGCTCATCCCTGCAGGCTTCTGCTCTGGCTTTATAGCCTTGGCTTTTTGGTTTGCTTTTTGGTAGAACTTTCGAACCTCGTTCCTGCAATAGAATCTCTCCATCTCCTCGATCTCGCGCTTCTCGTTCTCCTTTTTCTCTTTCAGAAGCGCATGCTCCTCCCTCCTTTTCTGTTCATAGAGCCATGTGTGTGTAGCCATGTATGCATTCTTTTGTTATCAAACCAGGGGTTTCTCAAAGGTGGTGGCTTGAAACCGTGTACATCTGAGGCGGCCTCTCTGATGGGGTTCTAACAACGACTTCATTGCTGTTCTATGGTTTGTGCAGATTTCATCGGGACTTGAAAAAGTTTGAGGGAGACCTGATCGATTGCAGCTTTCCGACGTTAAGTTTTGGTGTTCTTACTCGATTCCGTTGATTCCGAAAAGTTCGCATCCGTACCTTGGCTGCAACAAGGTAATGATCCGAGTCGATGTTGGCTCCTTGAAAGGTTCGAACATCTAGGATGCTGGAGGAGTGTCTGCCGTCGATCGCAATATGAACAATTTGGTCGGTTGTCGATTGATCGAAAAACCGCCAGGTCCCCTTATGGATGTTGAGGTGTGGGAATCGTGTACTTGCTACCACGAGACTATGTCCCGCCCTCGCTTATCACTTCAATTTACTATGAACCATCTCGATTTTCGGAGCTTTTCACTACAATTTCAGAAAAATTAGGTGGGAACGCTGATGCTGATGGCCATCGATCTTAAATGTTTGCATGTTGCATTGAGGGGGGAAAACCGAATCCGGCAGGGAGTTCCAGATTCGTGTCGATCGGTTAATGAAAGATTCTCTATATTTGACGGTACGTCCGAAAGCGGGCTTCCGGGTATATTGGTGATCATTCCTAGAGAGACGTGTATTGCGGGAGAAATGTTGAAGGGGCGGAATGCAACTGGCTATTTCATCAGAGCATTTTTGGTGGTAGTAACGATAAAACAGGGAGAGGCAGGTAACATTCCTGCGGTGTTCCAGCGAGTCTAATGTTTTGGTAATGCTGGAGTCACCTATCAGCTTTATGGCTCGTTTTTGTATTCTGTCTAGTAGGTGCAATTAAATGCCCGGGTCAAGTTGACATACGGCCTCTGGATAGCCTCTTCAACAACCGTTGGGAGGTGAACAAACGTATGCAGCGACAAAACCCCGACCAGAATGGCGGTTGTGCGGCGGGCTAACAATCCGCCCACGTAAAAAAAAATAAAAGTCAAGAATGAGCAAGATGCCTCGGATATACGGACGGATACTCGACGACGACAACGCACGAAAAAGGAACACGATTTGCGAGTATGCTCCTGGAATGTCAGAACCCTGTACACTCCCGGAGCTGCTCATAAACTAGAAGGAATCTTCACGCAGTACAAGGCGGATATTACTGCCGTCCAGGAAATACGCTGGATAGGAAACGGTATGATGAGGAAGAAAAATTGCGACGTTTATTACAGCTGTCACAAAAGGTTGCACTTACTGGGATGCGGATTTGTCGTGGGAAAGCGGTTAAGGTCGAAGGTCATCGACTTTAAACCTATAACTGATCGCCTGGCTGTGATCCTCATCAGAGGCAGATTTTGTAACATCAGCCTTATATGTGCACATGCCCCTACCGACGAGGCTGAAGACCCTATCCAGGAGGACTTCTATGACCTCCTGGAGAACGCCTACGGAGCTTGTCCGGAGTACGATGTAAAAATCGTGCTCGGGGACTTCAACGCCAAAATCGGTAAGGAGAATACCCTTGGCGGAGTGATCGGAAGGCACAGCCTCCACGATACAACAACAGATAACGGCTTCCGACTCGCTGACTTTGCGACAGGTCGTAATGCGGTGATAAGTAGCACAAGACTCCCTCGCAAGCGAATCCACGCAGCAACCTGACGATCTCCGGACGGTCGAACCGCCAACCAAATCGACCATGTGCTCATTGACGCAAGGCACTCGTCAAACATCCTGGATGTGCGAACATTCAGAGGGGCAAATGTCGACTCTGACCACTTCTTCGTAGCAGCAAGATTCAGAGCTCGACTGTCCAATGTCAAAAAGCTGCACCAGCCCATCAGGCGGACGTTCGACATTGGGCGCCTGAGCGCACCGGAGGTTGCCAGAATCTATAGGGAGCAGCTGAGCGAAAGACTCTACGGTATGCTTACGTCGAACACAAATGCCAATAATATGTGGCTGCATTGCCGCTCAGCAATTCAGGAAGTAGCCGAAACCACCTTAGGATACCTACCACCACCGACAAGAAACCCGTGGTATGACGGCGAGTGTGAGCAGAAAAAGGCGGCAACCGACGAGGCGTACCAAAAGGCGCTGCAGAGGAAAACCAGGGTAGCGCAAGAAGAGTACCGAGCCAGAAGAAGGGAGGGGAAAAAGCTACCGCGACAAGAGAAAAGAATCTACACAGCCTCCCATCTCAAGGATATCGAGGAGTCTAGGGATAAACATAAAACACGAGCCTTTTACAGGAAAGCCAAAGGCCTTGCAGGAGGCTTCAAAGCACCCAGGCTCTTCGAAACTGCGAGGATAATCTTGTCACCGACCCGCAGGGAATAGTGGATGTATTTAAGCAGCATTTCCAGCAGCTGCTTAACGAGCATGACCAAAAGAGAGTGGTAGGGACCGAGGAAATCCCAACTCCAGCCGCTGAAGTAGTCCTCCCACCCAGCATCGAAAAAGTCGGCACAGCTATTCAGAAGATGAAGAACAACAAGGCCGCAGGCTCAGATGGCTTGCCATCAGAGCCCTTAAAGGCTGGCGGCGATGTTCTGGTAGGGAGTATGCGCCAGATCATCTGCAGAATTTGGGAAGATGAAAGCTTGCCCGACGACTGGAATACCAGCTCTATTTGCCCCATCCATAAAAAAGGCGATCCTACCTCTTGCGAGAACTATAGAGGTATATCCCTGCTCAATGTCGCATACAGCGTATGCGAACCTGTCCAGCGTATTGTGTGAACGTCTAAAGCCATTTTGCACCGCACTAATCGGCAGCTACCAGTGCGGCTTCCGGCCCGGCAAATCAAATTTTCACACTTCGGCAAATCCTGGAAAAGACCAAAGAGTTTCGAATCGATACACACCATCTTTTCATCGATTTCAAAGCCGCATACGACAGCATTCATCGTGAAGAACTGTTTGGTGCGATAGCCGAATTCGGGATCCCGGTAAAACTGATCCAATTGTGTCGCGCCACGCTAAAAAACACGCGATGCACCGTGCAACTCGGTTCTCGGACCTCGGAACCATTCGAAACATGCATTGGATTTCGGCAAGGAGATGCGCTGTCATGTGACTTCTTCGACCTGGTGTTGGAGCAGATAGTGCGACGGGCAGGCGTCAACAGTGAAGGCACTATTTTCTACAAGTCCGTCCGGCTGCTAGGATACGCGGATGATATCGACGTCATCGCGTGTTCTCACCGTGGCATGGTGGAAGCATTCACGACGATTGAAGAACAGACGAAGCAAGCTGGTCTTAAGGTCAATTAGGACAAGACGAAGTACATGCTGTCAAGCAAAAACGAATCCGCCGCTCACCACCTGGGACAAAATATAACAATTGGCAGCTAAAATTTCGAGGTAGTTAAGGAGTTTGTCTACCTTGGGGCAAACTTAAACTCTACAAATGACACCACAGTGGAGATCCGGCATAGAATCGCCCTTGGCAACCGCTGCTGCTTCGGCTTGTCCAAACAACTGGGGTCAAAACTCCTCACTCGAAACACCAAAGTCATGCTTTACAAAACGCTCCATCTGTCAGTCTTGCTGTACGGAGCCGAAAGCTGGACGATAAGCAGGACAGCGGAGCTGATTTTGGGTTCATTCGATAGAAAAATTCGGTCCTGTCTGTGAGGAGGGTGAATGGAGAAGAAGACACAACCGCGAACTCTACGAGCTGTACCAAGATATGGATGTAGTCCGGAAGGCAAGGATCCGTCGACTACACTGGCTCGGCCGCATCGAGCGCATGCACATCAACGCCCCAGCTAAGATGGATGCATTCAATTCCACTCTATTGATTTTTCCCCATTGGATGATGCTGTCGACATCGGAATATAATGAGCTTAACATACGCTGCCGCTCATTATCTACTACCGAAGTGCAGGTTCGTAAGCTGGTGAACGAATATGAGAAGCTGAGCGTACTGTGGTCAACGAAGGAGTGAATTGGATTAAAAGTAACAGACAAGAGATCATTTATAAAAGTAAGAAAGAGTGTCGGAGACAAAACGGAGCCCTGGGGAACACCAGCATCCGTCCGTCCAAAACAACTTGAATTGGACGATTCGAAAGGTAACTTCTAATCCATTGAAGAAGAGACTCATCGATCCCAAAAGCACGCATTTTCGACAAAGGGCTTTCACCTGCTTGGTGAAGCGAGTGATTCCACTTTTCAGCGACATGTGCCATCAAATCACCAGTGGATCCGTTGCTGCGGAAACCATATTGGCGGTCATTGGTTGCTTGTTTTTCATTAAATCATTGTCGTCTTTGTTGTTTTGAGTGTTGTGGGGGGAACATCTCAAAGCGAGTAGTGTTAAGGTTTCTCTTCTCACCATTAAGTGTACAGTTTGTTCGGAAAAAACTGAAAGAAATTGCTGAACAAAGATCTCCTGCAGTATATGCTTGGGATTCTTTCACTTTTCCTGCGCTAACTTACAGTGGTGTTCTCATAAATAGCACACCCTTATTCAAATATGTATTTGCTTGCAATACACTCCGTACTTACAAACTGCACAGGAGTAAGGCCATAATATCCCGAGGTAGTACCGTCATGAATGTGAAAACATACGACAAAGAAGATCCCGTTAGGTTTTCCTGGTTTTGCGATCGTTAGAGTTGGTGATCATTGCAAATTGGGTGTTCAATTGTTCATATAAATAGCACATAACATGGTGTGTCAGAAAAAAAATATTTTTCAGTGATTTAAGTGAGGTTAGTGAGAATCTTTTATCGAAGATCAAGTCGAATAAAGCTGCTGGCGCAGACGGACTGTCTGCTGAGCTCTTCAAGGCAGCTGAGGATGACCTGGTTGGGAGCGTGCACCATCTCATCCGTAAGATATGGTTAGAGGGAAGCATGCCCGAGGAATGGAGTCTCAGCATCGTATGCCCGATCCACAAGAAAGGAGACCCCTTAAGTCTCCTTAACATCGCCTACAAAATCCTTTCTGCCGTTTTGTGTGAACGCCTGAAGCCTTTTGTAAATAAGCTGGTAGGTCCTTATCAGTGCGGATTCAGGCCAGGGAAGTCCACCATCGACCAAATCTTCACACTACGGCAGATCCTGGAAAAAACCAATGAATTTCAAGTCGACACTCACCACCTATTTGTCGACTTCAAAGCCACATACGACAGCGTAATTAGAGACGAGCTATACAACGCTATGTCTACCTTTGACATACCTGCTAAACTCGTCAGACTATGCAAGATGACTTTGGAAAATGCTCGCTTGCCCATCCGAATCGGTGAACACCTTACCGATAGTTTTGATGTCAAAAAGGATTTAGGCAGGGCGATGCGCTGTCGTGTGATTTCTTCAACATCATATTAGAAAGGATTGTACAAAAATCACTGGCCAATACAAGAGGCACAATCTAGGACGCTCACCACCGACGTCTCGGCCAGAACGTTAGTATAGGCAGATATAAGTTCGAGGTAGCTAAGGACTTCGTCTACCCTGGCTCCGCAGTGACCTGGAACAACGACATCAGTTCCGAAATCAAACGCAGAATCACTCTTGCAAATCGCTGTTTCTTTGGGCTCAGGAGGCAATTGAGTAATAGAGCCCTCTCCCGAACGACAAAGTTGACTCTATATAAGACCCTTATCATCCCGGTCCTGTTGTACGGCGCAGAAGCATGGACACTATCAAAAGCGGATGAGGAGGCCCTTGGTCGGTTCGAGAGAAAGATTTTGCGCGTGATTTTTGTGCCTATGAACGCAGACGGGGGATGGAGGAAAAGATTCAACCGCGAAATTTACGGGCTGTACAGCGACATGAGCCTAGTCAGGCGTCTGCGGATTCGACGCCTAAGATGGCTGGGCCATGTAGAGCGAATGGACAACACAGCTCCAGCCCGGAGAGTCTTTGAATCCAACCCCGAGGGACGAAGTAGCAGAGGACGGCCGCACTTAAGATGGCGCACACAGGTGGAAGCGGACATCAGCCAACTGGGTGTGCGGCAATGGAAAAGGCTAGCGAAAGATCGTGCTAGATGGAGGGGCATGTTGGTTGAGGCCCAGGATCACCTCGAACTGTAGCACAAATTAAGAAGAAGAAGAAGAGTGTGGATCTTTTTAAGGATAGCAAAAATTACACTAATTTCTTTCACAAATGTATGTACATATGTATGTTGGCGTTGCAGTCCATGAAGGACCTGAGCCGAGCTTCTCTCAATCACCCACGTTGTGTGTGATTTAATTTTCCCATAGGTGAAAGGGACCTACAGCTTATTTCCGGTTCCGAACGGCGAATTTCGAGAAGCTGTTCTTGACAATTTTACTACAGGGGGTTTTGTCAGAACCCCGCTGAGGAGAAACACCGTGAAAAACACGTTCGATGACATGGCTATGTCGGGATTCGATCCCGTGTCATCTGCGTCAGAGGCCAACACAAATAGGAGTATTTAAAATGGGAAGAGGAAAGCATTGCACGGAAGAAAGGAGACAAATATGTAGTCGGTACCATGATACAGGATGGAAAGACTATTTCAGAGGTGGCAAGGACATTAAAGTGCTCCAGGAAGCTTGTTCAAAATGCAATGAAGGTCATACGGTACAGCCAATCTACCGCGAATCCCGTAAGGAAAAACAAAAAAAGAGAAACTTCGTCAGAAGTGACTGACAGAATTATCCACAAAATCAGTGGCAGCGACCATACAACAGATACAGCAACAACTACCTGACCAACACAATGTCCAAATATCAGCCGTAACTGTAAGTCGCCGATTAATGGAATTCCAGCTTCATGGAAGAATCGCCAGAAAAAACCTCTTGTCCCAAAAAACAAAATCCCGAAAGAGAAGATTTATTTTCGCAAACGCTCACACAAGAACAAACCCTTGTACTTTTGGAAAAATATCTTGTGGAGCGACGAAAGTAAGTTGGGATCAGATGGAAAAAAGTATGTGCGAAGGCCAACGAACCAAGAGCACTATCGCAGATACACCATTAAGACTGTCAAGCATGGCGGTGGGAGTATAATGGTGTTTGCGGCGATGCCATGGCATGGCGTTGGACCAATTGTGAAAATAAAGGGCATTATGGATCAACATCAATAAAAGCTAATCCTGGACGACGACTCTATGCCTGTATCATGGATTTTTATGCATGACAATTATCCAAAGCATACTTCGCGGATAATGAAGAATTGGCTTTCGGAGCGACAAATTTCCGAGCTTGATTGGCTGGCCCAAAGTCCCGATCTGAATCCTATCTAGAGTCTTTGGAATGATGTTGACTCCATTGTTGAAGACTCCAGTTCAAAAAATTTAGAAGAATTTTGGCAAACCACAAACGCTGCTTGGGAAGCTATACTTGCCCAGAAATGTATGCGCTTAGTAGAAAGTTTGCCAAAACGTTGTCAAGAGTGATAAGGAACAAGGTATATCCTACAATATATCCTACCGCCGCCTGTGCTATTCAAATGAACAACAATTTTTTTATTTTTCCCCATTTTGAATTATTATTTTTAAGTTAGTTTAAAGGAATTATGTGTTTTTTAATAAAGGACATATAGAAACACATCAGTTATAAAACAAAAAAAACTGAACCTCTTTTTAGACTGAGAGACTGAGGCAGCACGACAGCTCACCAAGCCACTATTGGTGGCCGGCAGCTCGAGAGCTCACCAGGCCATTGTAGGTGGTCGGTAGCACGACAGCTCACCAGGCCAAAATAAGTGGCCGGCAGCACGACAGCTCACCAGGCCAAAATAAGTGGCCGGCAGCACGACAGCTCACCAGGCCACTGTATGCGGTCGGTAGCACCACAGCTCACCAGGCCTAAATAAGTGGCCGGCAGCACGACAGCTCACCAGGCCAAAATAGGTGGCCGGCAGCACGACAGCTCACCAGGCCACTATTGGTGGCCGGCAGCTCGAGAGCTTACCATGCCACTATTGGTGGCCGGCAGCTCGAGAGCTTACCATGCCACTATTGGTGGCCGGCAGCTCGAGAGCTTACCATGCCACTATTGGTGGCCGGCAGCTCGAGAGCTTACCATGCCACTATTGGTGGCCGGCAGCTCGAGAGCTTACCAGGCCACTATTGGTGGCCGGCAGCTCAAGAGCTCACCAGGCCACTATAGGTGGCCGGCAGCACGACAGCTCACCAGGCCACTATAGGTGGCCGGCAGCTTGAGAGCTCACCAGGCCACTATTGGTGGCCGGCAGCTCGAGAGCTTACCAGGCCACTATTGGTGGCCGGCAGCTCGAGAGCTCACCAGGCCACTATAGGTGGCCGCCAGCACGACAGCTCACCAGGCCACTATTGGTGGCCGGCAGCTCGAGAGCTTACCATGCCACTATTGGTGGCCGGCAGCTCGAGAGCTTACCATGCCACTATTGGTGGCCGGCAGCTCGAGAGCTTACCATGCCACTATTGGTGGCCGGCAGCTCGAGAGCTTACCAGGCCACTATTGGTGGCCGGCAGCTCAAGAGCTCACCAGGCCACTATAGGTGGCCGGCAGCACGACAGCTCACCAGGCCACTATAGGTGGCCGGCAGCTTGAGAGCTCACCAGGCCACTATTGGTGGCCGGCAGCTCGAGAGCTTACCAGGCCACTATTGGTGGCCGGCAGCTCGAGAGCTCACCAGGCCACTATAGGTGGCCGGCAGCACGACAGCTCACCAGGCCACTATTGGTGGCCGGCAGCTCGAGAGCTTACCATGCCACTATTGGTGGCCGGCAGCTCGAGAGCTTACCATGCCACTATTGGTGGCCGGCAGCTCGAGAGCTTACCATGCCACTATTGGTGGCCGGCAGCTCGAGAGCTTACCAGGCCACTATTGGTGGCCGGCAGCTCAAGAGCTCACCAGGCCACTATAGGTGGCCGGCAGCACGACAGCTCACCAGGCCACTATAGGTGGCCGGCAGCTTGAGAGCTCACCAGGCCACTATTGGTGGCCGGCAGCTCGAGAGCTTACCAGGCCACTATTGGTGGCCGGCAGCTCGAGAGCTCACCAGGCCACTATAGGTGGCCGGCAGCACGACAGCTCACCAGGCCACTATAGGTGGCCGGCAGCACGACAGCTCACCAGGCCATTGTAGGTGGTCGGTAGCACGACAGCTCACCAGGCCAAAATAAGTGGCCGGTAGCACGACGGCTCACCAGGCCAAAATAAGTGGCCGGCAGCACGACAGCTCACCAGGCCACTGTATGCGGTCGGTAGCACCACAGCTCACCAGGCCTAAATAAGTGGCCGGCAGCACGACAGCTCACCAGGCCACTATTGGTGGCCGGCAGCTCGAGAGCTCACCAGGCCACTATAGGTGGCCGGTAGCTCGGGAGCTCACCAGAACACCATTGGTGGCCGGCAGCTCGAGAGCTCACCAGAACACCATTGGTGGCCCGCAGCTCGAGAGCTCACCAGGCCACTATAGGTGGCCGGCAGCAACGACAGCTTACCAGGCCACTATAGGTGGCCGGCATCTCGACAGCTCACCAGGCCACTATAGGTGGCCGGCAGTACGGCAGCTAACCAGTCCACTATAGGTGGCCGGCAGCACGACAGCTCACCAGGCCACTATTGTTGGCCGGCATCTCGACAGCTCACCAGGCCACTATAGGTGGCCGGCAGTACGACAGCTCACCAGTCCACTATAGGAGGCCGGCATCTCGACAGCTCACCAGGCCACTATAGGTGGCCGGCAGCACGACAGCTCACCAGGTAGCACCACAGCTCACCAGGCAAAAATAAGTGGCCGGAAGCACGACAGCACACCAGGCCACTATTGGTGGCCGGCAGCTCGAGAGCTCACCAGGCCACAATAGGTGGCCGGCACCTCGAGAGCTCACCAGAACACCATTGGTGGCCGGCAGCACGACAGCTCACCAGGCCACTATTGGTGGCCGGCAGCAACGACAGCTCACCAGGCCACTATAGGTGGCCGGCAGTACGGCAGCTAACCAGTCCACTATAGGTGGCCGGCAGCACGACAGCTCACCAGGCCACTATAGTTGGCCGGCATCTCGACAGCTCACCAGGCCACTATAGGTGGCCGGCAGTACGACAGCTCACCAGTCCACTATAGGAGGCCGGCATCTCGACGGCTCACCAGGCCACTATAGGTGGCCGGCAGCACGACAGCTCACCAGGTAGCACCACAGCTCACCAGGCCTAAATAAGTGGCCGGCAGTACGACAGCTCACCAGGCCACTATTGGTGGCCTGCAGCTCGAGAGCTCACCAGGCCACTATAGGTGGCCGGCATCTCGACAGCTCACCAGGCCACTATAGGTGGCCGGCAGTACGGCAGTTCACCCGGCCACAATAGACCGGCAGCACGACGGCTCACCACGCCACTATATTTGGCAGGCATCTCGACAGCTCACCAGGCCACTATAGGTGGCCGGCAGCACGACAGCTCACCAGGCCACAATAGGTGGCCGGCAGCATGACAGCTCACCCGGCCACAATAGGCCGGCAGCACGACGGCTCACCAGGCCACTATATTTGGCCGGCATCTCGACAGCTCACTAGGCCACTATAGGTGGCCGGCAGCACGACAGCTCACCAGGCCACAATAGGTGGCCGGCAGCACGACAACTCACCAGGCCACTATAGGTGGCTGGCAGCACGACAGCTCACCAGGCCACTATAGTTGGCCGGCTTCTCGACAGCTTACCAGGCTACTATAGGTGGCCGGCAGCAACGACAGCTCACCAGGCCACTATAGGTGGCCGGCAGCACGACAGCTCACCCGGCCACAATAGGCCGGCAGCACGACGGCTCACCAGGCCACTATATTTGGCCGGCATCTCGACAGCTCACCAGGCCACTATAGGTGGCCGGCAGTACGGCAGTTAACCAGTCCACTATAGATGGCCGGCATCTCGAAAGCTCACCAGACTACTATAGGTGGCCGGCAGCAACGACAGCTCACCAGGCCACTATAGGTGGCCGGCATCTCGACAGCTCACCAGGCCACTATAGGTGGCCGGCAGTACGGCAGCTAACCAGTCCACTATAGGTGGGCGACAGCACGACAGGTCACCAGGCCACTATAGTTGGCCGGCATCTCGACAGCTCACCAGGCCACTATAGGTGGCCGGCAGTACGACAGCTCACCAGGCCACTATAGGAGGCCGGCATCTCGACAGCTCACCAGGCCACTATAGGTGGCCGGCAGCACGACACTCACCAGCACACTAAAGATGGCCGGCATCTCGACAGCTCATCAGCCTACTATAGGTGGCCGGCAGCACGACAGCTCACCAGGCCACTATAGGTGACCGGCATCTCGACAGCTCACCAGGCCACTATAGGTGGCCGTCATCTTGACAGCTTACCAGGCTACTATAGGTGGCCGGCATCTCGACAGCTTACCAGGCTACTATAGGTGGCCGGCAGCAACGACAGCTCACCAGGCCACTATAGGTGGCCGGCATCTCGACAGCTCACCGGGCCACTATAGGTGGCCGGCAGTACGGCAGCTAACCAGTCCACTATAGGTGGCCGGCAGCACGACAGCTCACCATGCCACTCAAGGTAGCCGGCAGTTCGAAAGCTCGCCAGGCCACAATAGGCCGGCAGTACGACAGCTCACCAGGCCACTATAGGTGGTCGGCAGCTCGAGAGCTCACCAGGCCACAATAGGCCGGCAGCACGACAGCTCACCAGGCCACTATAGTTGGCCGGTATCTTGACAGCTTACCAGGCTACTATAGGTGGCCGGCATCTCGACAGCTTACCAGGCTACTGTAGGTGGCCGGCAGCAACGACAGCTCACCAGGCCACTATAGTTGGCCGGCAGCTCGAGAGCTCACCAGGCCACTATAGTTGGCCGGCAACTCGAGAGCTCACCAGGCCACTATAGGTGGCCGGCAGCACGACAGTCCACCAGGCCACTATAGTTGGCCGGCTTCTCGACAGCTTACCAGGCTACTGTAGGTGGCCGGCAGCAACGACAGCTCACCAGGCCACTATAGGTGGCCGGCATCTCGACAGCTCACCAGGCAACTATATGTGGCCGGCAGTACGGCAGCTAACCAGTCCACTATAGGTGGCCGGCAGCACGACAGCTCACCAGGCCACTATAGTTGGCCGGCATCTCGACAGCTCACCAGGCCACTATAGGTGACCGGCAGCACGACAGCTCACTAGGCCACTATAGGTGGCCGGCAGCGCGACAGCTCACCAGGCAACTACAGGCGACCGGCAGCACGACAGCTCACCAGGCCATTGTAGGTGGCCGGCATCTCGACAGCACACCAGGCCACTATAGGTGGCCGGCAGCTCGAGAGCTCACCAGGCCACTATAGGTGGCCGGCAGCACGACAGATCACCAGGCAACTATAGGTGACCGGCAGCACGACAGCTCACCAGGCCAGAATAGGTGGCCGGCATCTCGACAGCTCACCACGCCACTCTAGGTGGCCGGCAGCACGACAGCTCACCAGGCCACTGTACGTGGCCGGCAGCTCGAGAGCTCACCAGGACACTATAAGTGGACGGCAGCACGACAGCTCACCAGGCCACTATAGGTGACCGGCAGCACGACAGATCACCAGGCAACTATAGGTGACCGGCAGCACAACAGCTCACCAGGCCACTGTAGGTGGCCGGCATCTCGACAGCTCACCACGCCACTGTAGGTGACCGGCAGCACGACAGCTCACCAGGCCACAATAGGTGGCCGGCAGCACGATAGCTCACCAGGCCATTATAGGTGGCCGGCAGCACGACAGCTCAACAGGCCACTGTAGGTGGCCGGCATCTCGACAGCTCACCAGGCCACTATAGGTGACCGGCAGCACGACAGCTCACTAGGCCACTATAGGTGGCCGGCAGCACGACAACTCACCAGGCAACTATAGGCGACCGGCAGCACGACAGCTCACCAGGCCACTGTAGGTGGCCGGCATCTCGACAGCACACCAGGCCACTATAGGTGGCCGGCAGCTCGAGAGCTCACCAGGCCACTGTAGGTGGCCGGCATCTCGACAGCTCACCAGGCCACTGTAGGTGACCGGCATCTCGACAGCTCACCACGTCACTGTAGGTGGCCGGCAGCTCGAGAGCTCACCAGGCCACTATAGGTGCTCGGCAGCACGACAGATCACCAGGCCACTATAGGTGGCCGGCAACACGACAACTCACCAGGACACTATAGGTGGCCGGCAGCACGACAGCTCACCAGGCCACTATAGGTGGCCGACAGCACGACGGCCGGCAGCTCGAGAGCTCACCAGGCCACTGTAGGTTGCCGGCATCTCGACAGCTCACCAGGCCACTGTAGGTGACCGGCATCTCGACAGCTCACGACGTCACTGTAGGTGGCCGGCAGCTCGAGAGCTCACCAGGACACTATAAGTGGACGGCAGCACGACAGCTCACCAGGCCACTATAGGTGACCGGCAGCACGACAGCTCACCAGGCCACTATAGGTGGCCGGCATCTCGACAGCTCACCACGCCACTGTAGGTGACCGGCAGCACGACAGCTCACCAGGACACAATAGGTGGCCGGCAGCACGATAGCTCACCAGGCCACTATAGGTGGCCGGCAGCACGACAGCTAAACAGGCCACTGTAGGTGGCCGGCATCTCGACAGCTCACCAGGCCACTATAGGTGACCGGCAGCACGATAGCTCACTAGGCCACTATAGGTGGCCGGCACTCGACAGATCACCAGGCCACTATAGGTGGCCGGCATCTCGACAGCTCACCACGCCACTGTAGGTGACCGGCAGCACGACAGCTCACCAGGACACAATAGGTGGCCGGCAGCACGATAGCTCACCAGGCCACTATAGGTGGCCGGCAGCACGACAGCTCAACAGGCCACTGTAGGTGGCCGGCATCTCGACAGCTCACCAGGCCACTATAGGTGACCGGCAGCACGATAGCTCACTAGGCCACTATAGGTGGCCGCCACTCGACAGATCACCAGGCAACTCTAGGTGGCCGGCAGCACGACAGCTCACTAGGCCACTATAGGTGGCCGGCAGCACGACAGCTCACCAGGCAACTATAGGTGACCGGCAGCACGACAGCTCACCAGGCCACTGTAGGTGGCCGGCATCTCGACAGCTCACCAGGCAACTATAGGTGACCGGCAGCACGACAGCTCACCAGGCCACTATAGGTGACCAGCAGCACGACGGCTCACCAGGCCACTATGGGTGACCGGCAGCACGTCGGCTCACCAAGCTACTATAGGTGGCCGGCATCTCGACAGCTCACTAGGCCACTATAGGTGGCCGGCAGCACGACAGCTCACCAGGCAACTATAGGCGGCCGGCAGCACGGCAGCTCACCAGGCCACTGTAGGTGGCCGGCATCTCGACAGCTCACCAGGCAACTATAGGTGACCGGCAGCACGACAGCTCACCAGGCCACTATAGGTGACCGACAGCACGTCGGCTCACCAAGTTACTATAGGTTGTCGGCATCTCGACAGCTCACTAGGCCACTATAGGTGGCCGGCAGCACGACAGCTCACCAGGCAACTATAGGTGACCGGCAGCACGACAGCTCACCAGGCCACTGTAGGTGGCCGGCATCTCGACAGCTCACCAGGCAACTATAGGTGACCGGCAGCACGACAGCTCATCAGGCCACTATAGGTGACCAGCAGCACGACGGCTCACCAGGCTGCTATAGGTGGCCGGCATCTCGACAGCTCACTAGGCCACTATAGGCGGCCGGCAGCACGACAGCTCACCAGGCCACTATAGGCGGCCGGCAGCACGACAGCTCACCAGGCCACTGTAGGTGGCCGGCATCTCGACAGCTCACCAGGCAACTATAGGTGACCGGCAGCACGACAGCTCACCAGGCCACTATAGGTGACCGGCAGCACGTCGGCTCACCAGGCTACTATAGGTGGCCGGCATCTCGACAGCTCACTAGGCCACTATAGGCGGCCGGCAGCACGACAGCTCACCAGGCCACTATAGGCGGCCGGCAGCACGACAGCTCACCAGGCCACTGTAGGTGGCCGGCATCTCGACAGATCACCAGGCCCCTACAGGTGACCGGTAGCACGACAGCTCACCAGGCCACTATAGGTGACCGGCAGCACGACACTTCACCAGGCCACTATAGGTGGCCGGCAGCACAATAGCTCACCAGGCCCCTATAGGTGTCCGGCAGCACGACAGCTCACCAGGCCACGATAGGTGGCCGGCAGTACTACAGATCACCAGGCAACTATAGGTGACCGGCAGCACGACAGCTCACCAGGCCACTGTAGGTGGCCGGCATCTCGACAGCTCACCACGCCACTGTAGGTGGCCGGCAGCACGACAGCTCACCAGGCCACTGTAGGTGGCCGGCATCTCGACAGATCACCAGGCCCCTACAGGTGACCGGTAGCACGACAGCTCACCAGGCCACTATAGGCGGCCGGCAGCACGACAGCTCACCAGGCCACTATAGGCGGCCGGCAGCACGACAGCTCACCAGGCCACTGTAGGTGGCCGGCATCTCGACAGCTCACCAGGCAACTATAGGTGACCGGCAGCACGACAGCTCACCAGGCCACTATAGGTGACCGGCAGCACGTCGGCTCACCAGGCTACTATAGGTGGCCGGCATCTCGACAGCTCACTAGGCCACTATAGGCGGCCGGCAGCACGACAGCTCACCAGGCCACTGTAGGTGGCCGGCATCTCGACAGATCACCAGGCCCCTACAGGTGACCGTTAGCACGACAGCTCACCAGGCCACTATAGGTGACCGGCAGCACGACACTTCACCAGGCCACTATAGGTGGCCGGCAGCACAATAGCTCACCAGGCCCCTATAGGTGTCCGGCAGCACGACAGTTCACCAGGCCACGATAGGTGGCCGGCAGCACTACAGATCACCAGGCAACTATAGGTGACCGGCAGCACGACAGCTCACCAGGCCACTGTAGGCGGCCGGTATCTCGACAGCTCACCAGGCCACTATAGGTGGCCGGCATCTCGACAGCTCACCAGGCCGCTATAGGTGGCCGGCAGCTCGAGAGCTCACCAGGCCACTATAGGTGGCAGGCAGCACGACGGCTCACCAGGCCACTATAGGCGGCCGGCAGCACGACAGCTCACCAGGCCACTATAGGTGGCCGGCATCTCGACAGCTAACCAGGCCACTATAGGTGACCGGCAGCACGACAGATCACCAGGCCACTATAGGTGAGCGGCAGCGAGACAGCTCACCAGGCCACTATAGGTGGCCGGCAGCACGACAGCTCACCAGGCCACTATAGGTGACCGGCAGCACGACAGCTCACCAGGCTACTATAGGTGGCCGGCAGCACGACAGCTCACCAGGCCACAAAAGGTGACCGGCATCTCGACAGCTCACTAGGCCACTATAGGTGACCGGCAGCACGACAGCTCACCAGGCAACTATAGGCGACCGGCAGCACGACAGCTCACCAGGCCACTGTAGGTGGCCGGCATCTCGACAGCACACCAGGCGCTATAGGTGGCCGGCAGCTCGAGAGCTCACCAGGCCACTGTAGGTGGCCGGCATCTCGACAGCTCACCACGCCACTGTAGGTGGCCGGCAGCACGACAGCTCACCAGGCCACTGTAGGTGGCCGGCAGCTCGAGAGCTCACCAGGACACTATAAGTGGACGGCAGCACGACAGCTCACCAGGCCACTATAGGTGACCGGCAGCACGACAGCTCACCAGGCCACTATAGGTGGCCGGCATCTCGACAGCTCACCACGCCACTGTAGGTGACCGGCAGCACGACAGCTCACCAGGACACAATAGGTGGCCGGCAGCACGATAGCTCACCAGGCCACTATAGGTGGCCGGCAGCACGACAGCTCAACAGGCCACTGTAGGTGGCCGGCATCTCGACAGCTCACCAGGCCACTATAGGTGACCGGCAGCACGATAGCTCACTAGGCCACTATAGGTGGCCGGCACTCGACAGATCACCAGGCCACTATAGGTGGCCGGCAACACGACAGCTCACCAGGCCACAATAGGTGGGCGGCACCACCACAGCTGACCAGGCAACTCTAGGTGGCCGGCAGCACGACAGCTCACTAGGCCACTATAGGCGGCCGGCAGCACGACAGCTCACCAGGCAACTATAGGTGACCGGCAGCACGACAGCTCACCAGGCCACTGTAGGTGGCCGGCATCTCGACAGCTCACCAGGCAACTATAGGTGACCGGCAGCACGACAGCTCACCAGGCCACTATAGGTGACCAGCAGCACGACGGCTCACCAGGCCACTATGGGTGACCGGCAGCACGTCGGCTCACCAAGCTACTATAGGTGGCCGGCATCTCTACAGCTCACTAGGCCACTATAGGTGGCCGGCAGCACGACAGCTCACCAGGCAACTATAGGCGGCCGGCAGCACGGCAGCTCACCAGGCCACTGTAGGTGGCCGGCATCTCGACAGCTCACCAGGCAACTATAGGTGACCGGCAGCACGACAGCTCACCAGGCCACTATAGGTGACCGACAGCACGTCGGCTCACCAAGCTACTATAGGTTGTCGGCATCTCGACAGCTCACTAGGCCACTATAGGTGGCCGGCAGCACGACAGCTCACCAGGCAACTATAGGTGACCGGCAGCCCGACAGCTCACCAGGCCACTGTAGGTGGCCGGCATCTCGACAGCTCACCAGGCAACTATAGGTGACCGGCAGCACGACAGCTCATCAGGCCACTATAGGTGACCAGCAGCACGACGGCTCACCAGGCTACTATAGGTGGCCGGCATCTCGACAGCTCACTAGGCCACTATAGGCGGCCGGCAGCACGACAGCTCACCAGGCCACTATAGGCGGCCGGCAGCACGACAGCTCACCAGGCCACTGTAGGTGGCCGGCATCTCGACAGCTCACCAGGCAACTATAGGTGACCGGCAGCACGACAGCTCACCAGGCCACTATAGGTGACCGGCAGCACGTCGGCTCACCAGGCTACTATAGGTGGCCGGCATCTCGACAGCTCACTAGGCCGCTATAGGCGGCCGGCAGCACGACAGCTCACCAGGCCACTGTAGGTGGCCGGCATCTCGACAGATCACCAGGCCCCTACAGGTGACCGGTAGCACGACAGCTCACCAGGCCACTATAGGTGACCGGCAGCACGACACTTCACCAGGCCACTATAGGTGGCCGGCAGCACAATAGCTCACCAGGCCCCTATAGGTGTCCGGCAGCACGACAGCTCACCAGGCCACGATAGGTGGCCGGCAGCACTACAGACCACCAGGCCACTGTAGGTGGCCGGCAGCTCGAGAGCTCACCAGGACACTATAAGTGGACGGCAGCACGACATCTCACCAGGCCACTAAAGGTGACCGGCAGCACGACAGCTCACCAGGCCACTATAGGTGGCCGGCAACACTACAGCTCACCAGGCCACTATAGGTGGCCGGCAGCACGACAGCTCACCAGGCCACTGTAGGTGGCCGGCATCTCGACAGCTCACCACGCCACTGTAGGTGGCCGGCAGCACGACAGCTCACCAGGCCACTGTAGGTGGCCGGCAGCTCGAGAGCTCACCAGGACACTATAAGTGGACGGCAGCACGACATCTCACCAGGCCACTAAAGGTGACCGGCAGCACGACAGCTCACCAGGCCACTATAGGTGGCCGGCAACACTACAGCTCACCAGGCCACTATAGGTGGCCGGCAGCACGACAGCTCACCAGGCCACTGTAGGTGGCCGGCATCTCGACAGCTCACCAGTCCCCTACAGGTGACCGGTAGCACGACAGCTCACCAGGCCACTATAGGTGACCGGCAGCACGACAGCTCACCAGGCCACTATAGGTGGCCGGCAACAGACAGCTCATCAGGCCACTGTAGGTGGCCGGCATCTCGACAGCTCACCAGGCAACTATAGGTGACCGGCAGCACGACAGCTCACCAGGCCACTATAGGTGACCGGCAGCACGTCGGCTCACCAGGCTACTATAGGTGGTCGGCATCTCGACAGCTCACTAGGCCACTATAGGCGGCCAGCAGCACGACAGCTCACCAGGCCACTGTAGGTGGCCGGCATCTCGACAGCTCACCAGGCCCCTACAGGTGACCGGTAGCACGACAGCTCACCAGGCCACTATAGGTGACCGGCAGCACGACAGCTCACCAGGCCACTATAGGTGGCCGGCAGCACGATAGCTCACCAGGATCCTATAGGTGTCCGGCAGCACGACAGCTCACCAGGCCACTATAGGTGACCGGCAGCACGTCGGCTCACCAGGCTACTATAGGTGGCCGGCATCTCGACAGCTCACCACGCCAGTGTAGGTGACCGGCAGCACGACAGCTCACCAGGACACAATAGGTGGCCGGCAGCACGATAGCTCACCAGGCCACTATAGGTGGCCGGCAGCACGACAGATCAACAGGCCACTGTAGGTGGCCGGCATCTCGACAGCTCACCAGGCCACTATAGGTGACCGGCAGCACGATAGCTCACTAGGCCACTATAGGTGGCCGGCAGCACGACCGATCACCAGGCCACTCTAGGTGGCCGGCAACACGACAGCTCACCAGGCCACAATAGGTGGGCGGCACCACCACAGCTCACCAGGCAACTCTAGGTGGCCGGCAGCACGACAGCTCACTAGGCCACTATAGGTGGCCGGCAGCACGACAGCTCACCAGGCAACTATAGGTGACCGGCAGCACGACAGCTCATCAGGCCACTATAGGTGACCAGCAGCACGACGGCTCACCAGGCTACTATAGGTGGCAGGCATCTCGACAGCTCACTAGGCCACTATAGGCGGCCGGCAGCACGACAGCTCACCAGGCCACTATAGGCGGCCGGCAGCACAACAGCTCACCAGGCCACTGTAGGTGGCCGGCATCTCGACAGCTCACCAGGCAACTATAGGTGACCGGCAGCACGACAGCTCACCAGGCCACTATAGGTGGCCGGCAGCACGTCGGCTCACCAGCCTACTATAGGTGGCCGGCATCTCGACAGCTCACTAGGCCACTATAGGCGGCCGGCAGCACGACAGCTCACCAGGCCACTGTAGGTGGCCGGCATCTCGACAGCTCACCAGGCCCCTACAGGTGACCGGTAGCACGACAGCTCACCAGGCCACTATAGGTGACCGGCAGCACGACAGCTCACCAGGCCACTATAGGTGGCCGGCATCTCGACAGCTCACTAGGCCACTATAGGCGGCCAGCAGCACGACAGCTCACCAGGCCACTGTAGGTGGCCGGCATCTCGACAGCTCACCAGGCCCCTACAGGTGACCGGTAGCACGACAGCTCACCAGGCCACTATAGGTGACCGGCAGCACGACAGCTCACCAGGCCACTATAGGTGGCCGGCAGCACGATAGCTCACCAGGCCACTATAGGTGACCGACAGCACGTCGGCTCCCCAAGCTACTATAGGTGGCCAGCATCTCGACAGCTCACTGGGCCACTATAGGTGGCCGGCAGCACGACAGCTCACCAGGCAACTATGGGTGACCGGCAGCACGACAGCTCACCAGGCCACTATAGGTGACCAGCAGCACGTCGGCTCACCAGGCCACGATAGGTGGCCGGCAGCACGACAGATCACCAGGCAACTATAGGTGACCGGCAGCACGACAGCTCACCAGGCCACTATAGGTGACCGACAGCACGTCGGCTCCCCAAGCTACTATAGCTGGCCGGCATCTCGACAGCTCACCACGCCACTGTAGGTGACCGGCAGCACGACAGCTCACCAGGACACAATAGGTGGCCGGCAGCACGACAGCTCACCAGGCCAAAATAGGTGGCCGACAGCACGACAGCTCACCAGGCAACTATAGGCGACCGGCAGCACGACAGCTCACCAGGCCAGTGTAGGTGGCCGGTATTTCGACAGCACACCAGGCCACTATAGGCCACGATAGGTGGCCGGCAGCACGACAGATCACCAGGCAACTATAGGTGACCGGCAGCACGACAGCTCACCAGGCCACTATAGGTGACCGACAGCACGTCGGCTCCCCAAGCTACTATAGGTGGCCAGCATCTCGACAGCTCACTAGGCCACTATAGGTGGCCGGCAGCACGACAGCTCACCAGGCAACTATGGGTGACCGGCAGCACGACAGCTCACCAGGCCACTATAGGTGACCAGCAGCACGACGGCTCACCAGGCTACTATAGGTGGCCGGCATCTCGACAGCTCACTAGGTCACTATAGGCGGCCGGCAGCACGACAGCTCACCAGGCCACTATAGGCGGCCGGCAGCACAACAGCTCACCAGGCCACTGTAGGTGGCCGGCATCTCGACAGCTCACCAGGCAACTATAGGTGACCGGCAGCACGACAGCTCACCAGGCCACTATAGGTGACCGGCAGCACGTCGGCTCACCAGCCTACTATAGGTGGCCGGCATCTCGACAGCTCACTAGGCCACTATAGGCGGCCGGCAGCACGACAGCTCACCAGGCCACTGTAGGTGGCCGGCATCTCGACAGCTCACTAGGCCACTATAGGCGGCCAGCAGCACGACAGCTCACCAGGCCACTGTAGGTGGCCGGCATCTCGACAGCTCACCAGGCCCCTACAGGTGACCGGTAGCACGACAGCTCACCAGGCCACTATAGGTGACCGGCAGCACGACAGCTCACCAGGCCACTATAGGTGGCCGGCAGCACGATAGCTCACCAGGATCCTATAGGTGTCCGGCAGCACGACAGCTCACCAGGCCACTATAGGTGACCGGCAGCACGTCGGCCCACCAGGCTACTATAGGTAGCCGGCATCTCGACAGCTCACCACGCCACTGTAGGTGACCGGCAGCACGACAGCTCACCAGGACACAATAGGTGGCCGGCAGCACGATAGCTCACCAGGCCCCTATAGGTGTCCGGCAGCACGACAGCTCACCAGGCCACGATAGGTGGCCGGCAGCACGACAGATCACCAGGCAACTATAGGTGACCGGCAGCACGACAGCTCACCAGGCCACTATAGGTGACCGACAGCACGTCGGCTCCCCAAGCTACTATAGGTGGCCAGCATCTCGACAGCTCACTAGGCCACTATAGGTGGCCGGCAGCACGACAGCTCACCAGGCAACTATGGGTGACCGGCAGCACGACAGCTCACCAGGCCACTATAGGTGACCAGCAGCACGTCGGCTCACCAGGCTACTATAGGTGGCCGGCATCTCGACAGCTCACCACGCCACTGTAGGTGACCGGCAGCACGACAGCTCACCAGGACACAATAGGTGGCCGGCAGCACGACAGCTCACCAGGCCAAAATAGGTGGCCGACAGCACGACAGCTCACGTGGCTACTTTAAGTGGCCGGCATCTCGACAACCCATTAGGCCACTATAGGTGACCGGCAGCACGACAGCACACCAGGCCACAAAAGGTGACCGGCAGCACGACAGCTCACCAGGCCACTGTAGGTGGCCGGCATCTCGACAGCTCTCCAGGCCACTATAGGTGGCCGGCAGCTCGACAGCTCACCAGGCCACAATAGGTGGCCGGCAGCACGACATCTCACCAGGCCACAATAGGTGGCCGGCTGCACGACAGATCACCAGGGCACTATAGGTGACCGGCAGCGCGACAGCTCACGTGGCTACTTTAAGTGGCCGGCATCTCGACAACCCATTAGGCCACTATAGGTGACCGGCAGCACGACAGCACACCAGGCCACAAAAGGTGACCGGCAGCACGACAGCTCACCAGGCAACTGTAGGTGGCCGGCATCTCAACAGCTCTCCGGGCCACTATAGGTGGCCGGCAGCTCGAGAGCTCACCAGGCCACTGTAGGTGGCCGGTATTTCGACAGCACACCAGGCCACTATAGGTGGCCGGCATCTCGACAGCTCTCCAGGCCACTACAGGTGGCCGGCAGCTCGACAGCCCACCAGGCCACTAAAGGTGGCCGGCAGCACGACAGATCACCATTCCAATATAGGTGGCCGGCATCTCGACAGCTCTCCAGGCCACTATAGGTGGCCGGCAGCTCGACAGCCCACCAGGCCACTAAAGGTGGCCGGCAGCACGACAGATCACCATTCCAATATAGGTGGCCGGCATCTCGACAGCTCACCAGGCCACTATAGGTCCCCGCCAGCTCGAGAGCTCACCAGGCCACTATAGGTGGCCGGTAGCACGACAGATCACCAGGCCACTATAGGTGACCGGCAACACGACAGCTCACCAGGCCACTATGATGGCCGGCAACACGACAGCTCACCAGGCAACTATAGGAGGCCGGCACCACGACAGCTCGCCAGGCCACAATAGGTGGCCGGCATCTCGACAACTCACCAGGCCACTATAGGTGACCGGCAGCACGACAGCTCACCAGGCCACAATAGGTGGCCGGCATCTCGACAGATCACCAGGCCACTATAGGTGGCCGGCAGCACGACAGCTCACCAGGCCACTATAGGTGACCGGCAGCACGACAGCTCCCCAGGCCACTATAGGTGGCCGGCAACACGACAGCTCGCCAGGCCACAATAGGTGGCCGGCATCTCGACAGCTCACCAGGCCACTATAGGTGACCGGCAGCACGACAGCTCACCAGGCCACTATAGGTGACCGGCAGCACGACAGCTCACCAGGCCACTATAAGTGGCCGGCAACACGACAGCTCACCAGGCCACTATAGGTGGCCGGCATCTCGACAACTCACCAGGCCACTATAGGTGACCGGCAGCACGACAGCTCACCAGGCTACTATAGGTGGCCGGCATATCGACAGCTCACTAGGCCACTATAGGTGGCCGGCAGCACGACAGCTCACCAGGCAACTATAGGCGACCGGCAGCACGACAGCTCACCAGGCCGCTGTAGGTGGCCGGAATCTCGACAGCACACCAGGCCACTATAGGTGGCCGGCAGCTCGAGAGCTCACCAGGCCACTGTAGATGGCCGGCATCTCGACAGCTCACCAGGCCACTGTAGGTGACCGGCATCTCGACAGCTCACCAGGCCACTATAGGTGACCGGCAGCACGACAGCTCACCAGGCCACAATAGGTGGCCGGCATCTCGACAGATCACCAGGCCACTATAGGTGGCCGGCAGCACGACAGCTCACCAGGCCACTATAGGTGACCGGCAGCACGACAGCTCCCCAGGCCACTATAGGTGGCCGGCAACACGACAGCTCACCAGGTCACTATGATGGCCGGCAACACGACAGCTCACCAGGCCACTATAGGTGGCCGGCATCTCGACAGCTCACCAGGCCACTATAGGTGGCCGGCAGCACGACAGCTCACCAGGCTACTATAGGTGGCCGGCAGCACGACAGCTCAACAGACCACTGTAGGTGACCGGCATCTCGACAGCTCACCAGGCAACTATAGGTGACCGGCAGCACGACAGCTCACTAGGCCACTATAGGTGGCCGGCAGCACGACAGCTCACCAGGCAACTATGGGTGGCCGGCAGCACGACAGCTCACTAGGCCACTATAAGTGACCGGCAGCATGACAGCTCACCAGGCCACAATAGGTGGCCGGCAGCACGACAGCTCACCAGGCCACTATAGGTGGCCGGCAGCACGACAGTTCACCTGGCCACAAAAGGTGACCGGCAGCACGACAGCTCACCAGGCTACTATAGGTGGCCGGCATCTCGACAGCTCACTAGGCCACTATAGGTGGCCGGCAGCACGACAGCTCACCAGGCAACTATGGGTGGCCGGCAGCACGACAGCTCACTAGGCCACTATAAGTGACCGGCAGCATGACAGCTCACCAGGCCACAATAGGTGGCCGGCATCTCGACAGCTCACCAGGCCACTGTAGGTGGCCGGCATTTCGACAGCTCACCAGGCCACTATAGGTGACCGGCAGCACGACAGCTCACCAGGCCACTATAGGTGGCCGGCAGCACGACAGCTCACCAGGCCACAATAGGAGGCCGGCAGCACGACAGGTCACCAGGCCACTGTAGGTGGCCGGCATTTCGACAGGTCACCAGGCCACTGTAGGTGGCCGGCATTTCGACAGCTCACCAGGCCACTATAGGTGACCGGCAGCACGACAGCTAACCAGGCCACTATAGGTGGCCGGCAGCACGACAGATCACCAGGCAACTATAGGTGACCGGCAGCACGACAGCTCACCAGGCCACTGTAGGTGGCCGGCATCTCGACAGCTCACCACGTCACTGTAGGCGGCCGGCAGCACGACAGCTCACCAGGCCACTCTAGGTGGCCGGCAGCTCGAGAGCTCACCAGGACACTATAAGTGGACGGCAGCACGACAGATCACCAGGCCACTATAGGTGGCCGGCAACACGACAGCTCACCAGGCCACAATAGGTGGCCGGCACCACCACAGCTGACCAGGCAACTCTAGGTGGCCGGCAGCACGACAGCTCACCAGGCCACTATAGGTGGCCGGCAGCACGACAGCTCACCAGGCCTCTATAAGTGGCCGGCAGCACGACGGCTCACCAGGCTACTATAGGTGGCCGGCATCTCGACAGCTCACTAGGCCACTATAGGTGGCCGGTAGCACGACAGCCACCAGGCCACTATAGGTGGCCGGCAACACGACAGCTCACCAGGCCACTGTGATGGCCGGCAACAGGACAGCTCACCAGGCCACTATAGGTGGCCGGCATCTCGACAGCTCACCAGGCCACTGTAGGTGGCCGGCATTTCGACAGCTCACCAGGCCACTATAGGTGACCGGCAGCACGACAGCTCACCAGGCCACAATAGGCGGCCGGCAGCACAACAGTTCACCAGGTCACTATAGGTGACCGGCAGCACGACAGCTCACCAGGCCACTATAGGTGGCCGGCAGCACGACGGCTCACCAGGCCACTAAAGGTGGCCGGCAGCACGACAGCTCACCAGGCCACTGTAGGTGGCCGGCATTTCGACAGCTCACCAGGCCACTATAGGTGACCGGCAGCACGACAGCTCACCAGGCCACAATAGGTGGCCGGCTGCACGACAGACCACCAGGGCACTATAGGTGACCGGCAGCGCGACAGCTCACCGGGCCACTATAGGTGGCCAGCAGCACTGCAGCTCACCAGGCCACAATAGGTGGCCGGCAGCACGACAGCTCACCAGGCCAAAATAGGTGGCCGGCAGCACGACAGCTCACGGGGCTGCTTTAAGTGGCCGGCATCTCGACAACCCATTAGGCCACTATAGGTGACCGGCAGCACGACAGCACACCAGGCCACTGTAGGTGGCCGGCAGCACGACAGCTCACCAGGCCACTATAGGTGGCCGGCATCTCGACAGCTCCCCAGGCCACTATAGTTGGCCGGCAGCACGACAGCTCACCAGGCCACTGTAGGTGGCCGGCATCTCGACAGCTCACCAGGCCACTACAGGTGACCGGCAGCACGACAGCTCACCAGGCCACAATAGGCGGCCGGCAGCACAACAGTTCACCAGGTCACTATAGGTGACCGGCAGCACGACAGCTCACCAGGCCACTATAGGTGGCCGGCAGCACGACGGCTCACCAGGCTACTATAGGTGGCCGGCATCTCGACAGCTCACTAGGCCACTATAGGTGACCGGCAGCACGACAGCTCACCAGGCCACAATAGGTGGCCGGCAGCACGACAGCTCACCAGGCCACTATAGGTGGCCGGCAGCACGACAGCTCACCAGGCCACTGTAGGTGGCCGGCATCTCTACAGCTCACCAGGCCACTATAGGTGACCGGCAGCACGACAGCTCACCAGGACACTATAGGTGACCGGCAGCACGAGAGCTCACCAGGCCACTATAGGTGGCCGGCAGCACGACGGCTCACCAGGCTACTAAAGGTGGCCGGCATTTCGACAGCTCACTAGGCCACTATAGGTGGCCGGCAGCACGACAGCTCACCAGGCAACTATAGGCGACCGGCAGCACGACAGCTCACCAGGCCACTGTAGGTGGCCGGTATTTCGACAGCACACCAGGCCACTATAGGTGGCCGGCATCTCGAGAGCTCACCAGGCCACTGTAGGTTGCCGGCATCTCGACAGCTCACCAGGCCACTGTAGGTGGCCGGCATTTCGACAGCTCACCAGGCCACTATAGGTGACCGGCAGCACGACAGCTCACCAGGCCACAATAGGTGGCCGGCTGCACGACAGACCACCAGGGCACTATAGGTGACCGGCAGCGCGACAGCTCACCGGGCCACTATAGGTGGCCAGCAGCACTGCAGCTCACCAGGCCACAATAGGTGGCCGGCAGCACGACAGCTCACCAGGCCAAAATAGGTGGCCGGCAGCACGACAGCTCACGTGGCTGCTTTAAGTGGCCGGCATCTCGACAACCCATTAGGCCACTATAGGTGACCGGCAGCACGACAGCACACCAGGCCACAAAAGGTGACCGGCAGCACGACAGCTCACCAGGCCACTGTAGGTGGCCGGCATCTCGACAGCTCTCCAGGCCACTATAGGTGGCCGGCAGCTCGACAGCCCACCAGGCCACTAAAGGTGGCCGGCAGCACGACAGATCACCATTCCACTATAGGTGGCCGGCATCTCGACAGCTCACCAGGCAACTATAGGTACCCGCCAGCTCGAGAGCTCACCAGGCCACTGTAGGTGGCCGGTATTTCGACAGCACACCAGGCCACTATAGGTGGCCGGCATCTCGAGAGCTCACCAGGCCACTGTAGGTTGCCGGCATCTCGACAGCTCACCAGGCGACTGTAGGTGGCCGGCATTTCGACAGCTCACCAGGCCACTATAGGTGACCGGCAGCACGACAGCTCACCAGGCCACAATAGGTGGCCGGCAGCACGACATCTCACCAGGCCACAATAGGTGGCCGGCTGCACGACAGATCACCAGGGCACTATAGGTGACCGGCAGCGCGACAGCTCACGTGGCTACTTTAAGTGGCCGGCATCTCGACAACCCATTAGGCCACTATAGGTGACCGGCAGCATGACAGCACCCCAGGCCACAAAAGGTGACCGGCAGCACGACAGCTCACCAGGCAACTGTAGGTGGCCGGCATCTCGACAGCTCTCCGGGCCACTATAGGTGGCCGGCAGCTCGACAGCCCACCAGGCCACTAAAGGTGGCCGGCAGCACGACAGATCACCATTCCACTATAGGTGGCCGGCATCTCGACAGCTCACCAGGCCACTATAGGTACCCGCCAGCTCGAGAGCTCACCAGGCCACTGTAGGTGGCCGGTATTTCGACAGCACACCAGGCCACTATAGGTGGCCGGCATCTCGACAGCTCTCCAGGCCACTACAGGTGGCCGGCAGCTCGACAGCCCACCAGGCCACTAAAGGTGGCCGGCAGCACGACAGATCACCATTCCAATATAGGTGGCCGGCATCTCGACAGCTCTCCAGGCCACTATAGGTGGCCGGCAGCTCGACAGCCCACCAGGCCACTAAAGGTGGCCGGCAGCACGACAGATCACCATTCCAATATATGTGGCCGGCATCTCGACAGCTCACCAGGCCACTATAGGTCCCCGCCAGCTCGAGAGCTCACCAGGCCACTATAGGTGGCCGGTAGCACGACAGATCCCCAGGCCACTATAGGTGACCGGCAACACGACAGCTCACCAGGCCACTATGATGGCCGGCAACACGACAGCTCACCAGGCCACTATAGGTGGCCGGCATCTCGACAGCTCACCAGGCCACTATAGGTGACCGGCAGCACGACAGCCCACCAGGCAACTATAGGAGGCCGGCACCACGACAGCTCGCCAGGTCACTATAGGTGGCCGGCAGCACGACAGCTCACCAGGCCACTATAGGTGGCCGGCAGCACGACAGCTCAACAGGCCACTGTAGGTGACCGGCATCTCGACAGCTCACCAGGCAACTATAGGTGACCGGCAGCACGACAGCTCACTAGGCCACTATAGGTGGCCGGCAGCACGACAGCTCACCAGGCAACTATGGGTGGCCGGCAGCACGACAGCTCACTAGGCCACTATAAGTGACCGGCAGCATGACAGCTCACCAGGCCACAATAGGTGACCGGCATCTCGACAGCTCACCAGTCAACTATAGGTGACCGGCAGCACGACAGCTCACTAGGCCACTATAGGTGGCCGGCAGCACGACAGCTCACCAGGCAACTATGGGTGGCCGGCAGCACGACAGCTCACTAGGCCACTATAAGTGACCGGCAGCATGACAGCTCACCAGGCCACAATAGGTGGCCGGCAGCACGACAGCTCACCAGGCCACTATAGGTGGCCGGCAGCACGACAGCTCACCAGGCCACTATAGGTGGCCGGCAGCACGACAGCTCACCAGGCCACAAAAGGTGACCGGCAGCACGACAGCTCACCAGGCTACTATAGGTGGCCGGCATCTCGACAGCTCACTAGGCCACTATAGGTGGCCGGCAGCACGACAGCTCACCAGGCAACTATGGGTGGCCGGCAGCACGACAGCTCACTAGGCCACTATAAGTGACCGGCAGCATGACAGCTCACCAGGCCACAATAGGTGGCCGGCAGCTCGAGAGCTCACCAGGCCACTATAGGTGGCCGGTAGCACGACAGATCACCAGGCCACTATAGGTGACCGGCAACACGACAGCTCACCAGGCCACTATGATGGCCGGCAGCACGACAGCTCACCAGGCCACTATGATGGCCGGCAACAGGACAGCTCACCAGGCCACTATAGGTGGCCGGCATCTCGACAGCTCACCAGGCCACTGTAGGTGGCCGGCATTTCGACAGCTCACCAGGCCACTATAGGTGACCGGCAGCACGACAGCTCACCAGGCCACTATAGGTGGCCGGCAGCACGGCAGCTCACCAGGCCACAATAGGAGGCCGGCAGCACGACAGGTCACCAGGCCACTGTAGGTGGCCGGCATTTCGACAGCTCACCAGGCCACTATAGGTGACCGGCAGCACGACAGCTAACCAGGCCACTATAGGTGGCCGGCAGCACGACAGATCACCAGGCAACTATAGGTGACCGGCAGCACGACAGCTCACCAGGCCACTGTAGGTGGCCGGCATCTCGACAGCTCACCACGTCACTGTAGGTGGCCGGCAGCACGACAGCTCACCAGGCCACTCTAGGTGGCCGGCAGCTCGAGAGCTCACCAGGACACTATAAGTGGACGGCAGCACGACAGATCACCAGGCCACTATAGGTGGCCGGCAACACGACAGCTCACCAGGCCACAATAGGTGGCCGGCACCACCACAGCTGACCAGGCAACTCTAGGTGGCCGGCAGCACGACAGCTCACCAGGCCACTATAGGTGGCCGGCAGCACGACAGCTCACCAGGCCTCTATAGGTGGCCGGCAGCACGACGGCTCACCAGGCTACTATAGGTGGCCGGCATCTCGACAGCTCACTAGGCCACTATAGGTGGCCGGTAGCACGACAGCCACCAGGCCACTATAGGTGGCCGGCAACACGACAGCTCACCAGGCCACTATGATGGCCGGCAACAGGACAGCTCACCAGGCCACTATAGGGGGCCGGCATCTCGACAGCTCACCAGGCCACTGTAGGTGGCCGGCAGCACGACAGCTCACCAGGCCACTATGATGGCCGGCAACACGACAGCTCACCAGGCCACTATAGGTGGCCGGCATCTCGACAGCTCACCAGGCCACTATAGGTGACCGGCAGCACGACAGCCCACCAGGCAACTATAGGAGGCCGGCACCACGACAGCTCGCCAGGTCACTATAGGTGGCCGGCAGCACGACAGCTCACCAGGCCACTATAGGTGGCCGGCAGCACGACAGCTCAACAGGCCACTGTAGGTGACCGGCATCTCGACAGCTCACCAGGCAACTATAGGTGACCGGCAGCACGACAGCTCACTAGGCCACTATAGGTGGCCGGCAGCACGACAGCTCACCAGGCAACTATGGGTGGCCGGCAGCACGACAGCTCACTAGGCCACTATAAGTGACCGGCAGCATGACAGCTCACCAGGCCACAATAGGTGACCGGCATCTCGACAGCTCACCAGTCAACTATAGGTGACCGGCAGCACGACAGCTCACTAGGCCACTATAGGTGGCCGGCAGCACGACAGCTCACCAGGCAACTATGGGTGGCCGGCAGCACGACAGCTCACTAGGCCACTATAAGTGACCGGCAGCATGACAGCTCACCAGGCCACAATAGGTGGCCGGCAGCACGACAGCTCACCAGGCCACTATAGGTGGCCGGCAGCACGACAGCTCACCAGGCCACTATAGGTGGCCGGCAGCACGACAGCTCACCAGGCCACAAAAGGTGACCGGCAGCACGACAGCTCACCAGGCTACTATAGGTGGCCGGCATCTCGACAGCTCACTAGGCCACTATAGGTGGCCGGCAGCACGACAGCTCACCAGGCAACTATGGGTGGCCGGCAGCACGACAGCTCACTAGGCCACTATAAGTGACCGGCAGCATGACAGCTCACCAGGCCACAATAGGTGGCCGGCAGCTCGAGAGCTCACCAGGCCACTATAGGTGGCCGGTAGCACGACAGATCACCAGGCCACTATAGGTGACCGGCAACACGACAGCTCACCAGGCCACTATGATGGCCGGCAGCACGACAGCTCACCAGGCCACTATGATGGCCGGCAACAGGACAGCTCACCAGGCCACTATAGGTGGCCGGCATCTCGACAGCTCACCAGGCCACTGTAGGTGGCCGGCATTTCGACAGCTCACCAGGCCACTATAGGTGACCGGCAGCACGACAGCTCACCAGGCCACTATAGGTGGCCGGCAGCACGGCAGCTCACCAGGCCACAATAGGAGGCCGGCAGCACGACAGGTCACCAGGCCACTGTAGGTGGCCGGCATTTCGACAGCTCACCAGGCCACTATAGGTGACCGGCAGCACGACAGCTAACCAGGCCACTATAGGTGGCCGGCAGCACGACAGATCACCAGGCAATTATAGGTGACCGGCAGCACGACAGCTCACCAGGCCACTGTAGGTGGCCGGCATCTCGACAGCTCACCACGTCACTGTAGGTGGCCGGCAGCACGACAGCTCACCAGGCCACTCTAGGTGGCCGGCAGCTCGAGAGCTCACCAGGACACTATAAGTGGACGGCAGCACGACAGATCACCAGGCCACTATAGGTGGCCGGCAACACGACAGCTCACCAGGCCACAATAGGTGGCCGGCACCACCACAGCTGACCAGGCAACTCTAGGTGGCCGGCAGCACGACAGCTCACCAGGCCACTATAGGTGGCCGGCAGCACGACAGCTCACCAGGCCTCTATAGGTGGCCGGCAGCACGACGGCTCACCAGGCTACTATAGGTGGCCGGCATCTCGACAGCTCACTAGGCCACTATAGGTGGCCGGTAGCACGACAGCCACCAGGCCACTATAGGTGGCCGGCAACACGACAGCTCACCAGGCCACTATGATGGCCGGCAACAGGACAGCTCACCAGGCCACTATAGGGGGCCGGCATCTCGACAGCTCACCAGGCCACTGTAGGTGGCCGGCATTTCGACAGCTCACCAGGCCACTATAGGTGACCGGCAGCACGACAGCTCACCAGGCCACTATAGGTGGCCGGCAGCACGACAGCTCACCAGACCACAATAGGAGGCCGGCAGCACGACAGGTCACCAGGCCACAATAGGTGGCCGGAAGTACGACAGCTCACCAGGCCACAATAGGTGGCTGGCAGCACGACAGCTGACCAGGCCACTGTAGGTGGCCGGCAGCACGACAGCTCACCAGGCCACTATAGGTGGCCGGCATCTCGACAGCTCCCCAGGCCACTGTAGTTGGCCGGCAGCACGACAGCTCACCAGGCCACTGTAGGTGGCCGGCATCTCGACAGCTCACCAGGCCACTACAGGTGACCGGCAGCACGACAGCTCACCAGGCCACAATAGGCGGCCGGCAGCACAACAGTTCACCAGGTCACTATAGGTGACCGGCAGCACGACAGCTCACCAGGCCACTATAGGTGGCCGGCAGCACGACGGCTCACCAGGCTACTATAGGTGGCCGGCATCTCGACAGCTCACTAGGCCACTATAGGTGACCGGCAGCACGACAGCTCACCAGGCCACAATAGGTGGCCGGCATTTCGACAGCTCACCAGGCCACTATAGGTGACCGGCAGCACGACAGCTCACCAGGCCACAATAGGTGGCCGGCTACACGACAGACCACCAGGGCACTATAGGTGACCGGCAGCGCGACAGCTCACCGGGCCACTATAGGTGGCCAGCAGCACTGCAGCTCACCAGGCCACAATAGGTGGCCGGCAGCACGACAGCTCACCAGGCCAAAATAGGTGGCCGGCAGCACGACAGCTCACGTGGCTACTTTAAGTGGCCGGCATCTCGACAACCCATTAGGCCACTATAGGTGACCGGCAGCACGACAGCACACCAGGCCACAAAAGGTGACCGGCAGCACGACAGCTCACCAGGCCACTGTAGGTGGCCGGCATCTCGACAGCTCTCCAGGCCACTATAGGTGGCCGGCAGCTCGACAGCCCACCAGGCCACTAAAGGTGGCCGGCAGCACGACAGATCACCATTCCACTATAGGTGGCCGGCATCTCGACAGCTCACCAGGCAACTATAGGTACCCGCCAGCTCGAGAGCTCACCAGGCCACTGTAGGTGGCCGGTATTTCGACAGCACACCAAGCCACTATAGGTGGCCGGCATCTCGAGAGCTCACCAGGCCACTGTAGGTTGCCGGCATCTCGACAGCTCACCAGGCGACTGTAGGTGGCCGGTATTTCGACAGCACACCAGGCCACTATAGGTGGCCGGCATCTCGACAGCTCACCAGGCAACTATAGGTACCCGCCAGCTCGAGAGCTCACCAGGCCACTGTAGGTGGCCGGTATTTCGACAGCACACCAGGCCACTATAGGTGGCCGGCATCTCGACAGCTCTCCAGGCCACTACAGGTGGCCGGCAGCTCGACAGCCCACCAGGCCACTAAAGGTGGCCGGCAGCACGACAGATCACCATTCCAATATAGGTGGCCGGCATCTCGACAGCTCTCCAGGCCACTATAGGTGGCCAGCATCTCGACAGCTCACCAGGCCACTATACGTGACCGGCAGCACGACAGCCCACCAGGCAACTATAGGAGGCCGGCACCACGACAGCTCGCCAGGCCACTATAGGTGGCCGGCAGCACGACAGCTCACCAGGCCACTATAGGTGGCCGGCAGCACGACAGCTCAACAGGCCACTGTAGGTGACCGGCATCTCGACAGCTCACCAGGCAACTATAGGTGACCGGCAGCACGACAGCTCACTAGGCCACTATAGGTGGCCGGCAGCACGACAGCTCACCAGGCCACTATAGGTGGCCGGCAGCACGACGGCTCACCAGGCTACTATAGGTGGCCGGCATCTCGACAGCTCACTAGGCCACTATAGGTGACCGGCAGCACGACAGCTCACCAGGCCACAATAGGTGGCCGGCATTTCGACAGCTCACCAGGCCACTATAGGTGACCGGCAGCACGACAGCTCACCAGGCCACAATAGGTGGCCGGCTACACGACAGACCACCAGGGCACTATAGGTGACCGGCAGCGCGACAGCTCACCGGGCCACTATAGGTGGCCAGCAGCACTGCAGCTCACCAGGCCACAATAGGTGGCCGGCAGCACGACAGCTCACCAGGCCAAAATAGGTGGCCGGCAGCACGACAGCTCACGTGGCTACTTTAAGTGGCCGGCATCTCGACAACCCATTAGGCCACTATAGGTGACCGGCAGCACGACAGCACACCAGGCCACAAAAGGTGACCGGCAGCACGACAGCTCACCAGGCCACTGTAGGTGGCCGGCATCTCGACAGCTCTCCAGGCCACTATAGGTGGCCGGCAGCTCGACAGCCCACCAGGCCACTAAAGGTGGCCGGCAGCACGACAGATCACCATTCCACTATAGGTGGCCGGCATCTCGACAGCTCACCAGGCAACTATAGGTACCCGCCAGCTCGAGAGCTCACCAGGCCACTGTAGGTGGCCGGTATTTCGACAGCACACCAAGCCACTATAGGTGGCCGGCATCTCGAGAGCTCACCAGGCCACTGTAGGTTGCCGGCATCTCGACAGCTCACCAGGCGACTGTAGGTGGCCGGTATTTCGACAGCACACCAGGCCACTATAGGTGGCCGGCATCTCGACAGCTCACCAGGCAACTATAGGTACCCGCCAGCTCGAGAGCTCACCAGGCCACTGTAGGTGGCCGGTATTTCGACAGCACACCAGGCCACTATAGGTGGCCGGCATCTCGACAGCTCTCCAGGCCACTACAGGTGGCCGGCAGCTCGACAGCCCACCAGGCCACTAAAGGTGGCCGGCAGCACGACAGATCACCATTCCAATATAGGTGGCCGGCATCTCGACAGCTCTCCAGGCCACTATAGGTGGCCGGCATCTCGACAGCTCACCAGGCCACTATAGGTGACCGGCAGCACGACAGCCCACCAGGCAACTATAGGAGGCCGGCACCACGACAGCTCGCCAGGCCACTATAGGTGGCCGGCAGCACGACAGCTCACCAGGCCACTATAGGTGGCCGGCAGCACGACAGCTCAACAGGCCACTGTAGGTGACCGGCATCTCGACAGCTCACCAGGCAACTATAGGTGACCGGCAGCACGACAGCTCACTAGGCCACTATAGGTGGCCGGCAGCACGACAGCTCACCAGGCAACTATGGGTGGCCGGCAGCACGACAGCTCACTAGGCCACTATAAGTGACCGGCAGCATGACAGCTCACCAGGCCACAATAGGTGGCCGGCAGCACGACAGCTCACCAGGCCACTATAGGTGGCCGGCAGCACGACAGCTCACCAGGCCACTATAGGTGGCCGGCAGCACGACAGCTCACCAGGCCACAAAAGGTGACCGGCAGCACGACAGCTCACCAGGCTACTATAGGTGGCCGGCATCTCGACAGCTCACTAGGCCACTATAGGTGGCCGGTAGCACGACTGCTCACCAGGCCACTATAGGTGGCCGGCAGCACGACAGCTCACCAGGCCACAAAAGGTGACCGGCAGCACGACAGCTCACTAGGCTACTATAGGTGGCCGGCATCTCGACAGCTCACTAGGCCACTATAAGTGACCGGCAGCATGACAGCTCACCAGGCAACAATAGGTGGCCGGCAGCACGACAGCTCACCAGGCCACTATAGGTGGCCGGCAGCACGACAGCTCACCAGGCCACTATAGGTGGCCGGTAGTACGACAGCTCACCATGCCACTAAAGGTGGCCGGCTGCACGACAGCTCACCAGGCCACTATAGGTGGCCGGCAGCACGACAGCTCACCAGGCCACTATAGGTGGCCGGTAGCACGACAGCTCACCAGGCCACTATAGGTGACCGGCAGCACGACAGCTCACCAGGCTACTATAGGTGGCCGGTAGCACGACTGCTCACCAGGCCACTATAGGTGGCCGGCAGCACGACAGCTCACCAGGCCACTAAAGGTGGCCGGCGGCACGACGGCTCACCAGGCTACTATAGGTGGCCGGCATCTCGACAGCTCACCAGGCAACTATAGGTACCCGCCAGCTCGAGAGCTCACCAGGCCACTGTAGGTGGCCGGTATTTCGACAGCACACCAGGCCACTATAGGTGGCCGGCATCTCGAGAGCTCACCAGGCCACTGTAGGTTGCCGGCATCTCGACAGCTCACCAGGCCACTATAGGTGACCGGCAGCACGACAGCTCACCAGGCCACAATAGGTGGCCGGCACCACCACAGCTGACCAGGCAACTCTAGGTGGCCGGCAGCACGACAGCTCACCAGGCCACTATAGGTGGCCGGCAGCACGACAGCTCACCAGGCCACTATAGGTGGCCGGCAGCACGACGGCTCACCAGGCTACTATAGGTGGCCGGCATCTCGACAGCTCACCAGGCAACTATAGGTACCCGCCAGCTCGAGAGCTCACCAGGCCACTGTAGGTGGCCGGTATTTCGACAGCACACCAGGCCACTATAGGTGGCCGGCATCTCGAGAGCTCACCAGGCCACTGTAGGTTGCCGGCAGCACGACATCTCACCAGGCCACAATAGGTGGCCGGCTGCACGACAGATCACCAGGGCACTATAGGTGACCGGCAGCGCGACAGCTCACGTGGCTACTTTAAGTGGCCGGCATCTCGACAACCCATTAGGCCACTATAGGTGACCGGCAGCACGACAGCACACCAGGCCACAAAAGGTGACCGGCAGCACGACAGCTCACCAGGCAACTGTAGGTGGCCGGCATCTCGACAGCTCTCCGGGCCACTATAGGTGGCCGGCAGCTCGACAGCCCACCAGGCCACTAAAGGTGGCCGGCAGCACGACAGATCACCATTCCACTATAGGTGGCCGGCATCTCGACAGCTCACCAGGCCACTATAGGTACCCGCCAGCTCGAGAGCTCACCAGGCCACTGTAGGTGGCCGGTATTTCGACAGCACACCAGGCCACTATAGGTGGCCGGCATCTCGACAGCTCTCCAGGCCACTACAGGTGGCCGGCAGCTCGACAGCCCACCAGGCCACTAAAGGTGGCCGGCAGCACGACAGATCACCATTCCAATATAGGTGGCCGGCATCTCCACAGCTCTCCAGGCCACTATAGGTGGCCGGCAGCTCGACAGCCCACCAGGCCACTAAAGGTGGCCGGCAGCACGACAGATCACCATTCCAATATAGGTGGCCGGCATCTCGACAGCTCACCAGGCCACTATAGGTCCCCGCCAGCTCGAGAGCTCACCAGGCCACTATAGGTGGCCGGTAGCACGACAGATCCCCAGGCCACTATAGGTGACCGGCAACACGACAGCTCACCAGGCCACTATGATGGCCGGCAACACGACAGCTCACCAGGCCACTATAGGTGGCCGGCATCTCGACAGCTCACCAGGCCACTATAGGTGACCGGCAGCACGACAGCCCACCAGGCAACTATAGGAGGCCGGCACCACGACAGCTCGCCAGGCCACTATAGGTGGCCGGCAGCACGACAGCTCACCAGGCCACTATAGGTGGCCGGCAGCACGACAGCTCAACAGGCCACTGTAGGTGACCGGCATCTCGACAGCTCACCAGGCAACTATAGGTGACCGGCAGCACGACAGCTCACTAGGCCACTATAGGTGGCCGGCAGCACGACAGCTCACCAGGCAACTATGGGTGGCCGGCAGCACGACAGCTCACTAGGCCACTATAAGTGACCGGCAGCATGACAGCTCACCAGGCCACAATAGGTGGCCGGCAGCACGACAGCTCACCAGGCCACTATAGGTGGCCGGCAGCACGACAGCTCACCAGGCCACTATAGGTGGCCGGCAGCACGACAGCTCACCAGGCCACAAAAGGTGACCGGCAGCACGACAGCTCACCAGGGTACTATAGGTGGCCGGCATCTCGACAGCTCACTAGGCCACTATAGGTGGCCGGTAGCACGACTGCTCACCAGGCCACTATAGGTGGCCGGCAGCACGACAGCTCACCAGGCCACAAAAGGTGACCGGCAGCACGACAGCTCACTAGGCTACTATAGGTGGCCGGCATCTCGACAGTTCACTAGGCCACTATAAGTGACCGGCAGCATGACAGCTCACCAGGCAACAATAGGTGGCCGGCAGCACGACAGCTCACAAGGCCACTATAGGTGGCCGGCAGCACGACAGCTCACCAGGCCACTATAGGTGGCCGGTGGCACGACAGCTCACCATGCCACTAAAGGTGGCCGGCTGCACGACAGCTCACCAGGCCACTATAGGTGGCCGGCAGCACGACAGCTCACCAGGCCATTATAGGTGGCCGGTAGCACGACAGCTCACCAGGCCACTATAGGTGACCGGCAGCACGACAGCTCACCAGGCTACTATAGGTGGCCGGTAGCACGACTGCTCACCAGGCCACTATAGGTGGCCGGCAGCACTACAGCTCACCAGGCCACAAAAGGTGGCCGGCATCTCGACAGCTCACTAGGCCACTATAGGGGGCCGGTAGCACGACTGCTCACCAGGCCACTATAGGTGGCCGGCAGCACGACAGCTCACCAGGCCACAAAAGGTGACCGGCAGCACGACAGCTCACTAGGCTACTATAGGTGGCCGGCATCTCGACAGCTCACTAGGCCACTATAAGTGACCGGCAGCATGACAGCTCACCAGGCCACAATAGGTGGCCGGCAGCACGACAGCTCACCAGGCCACTATAGGTGGCCGGCAGCACGACAGCTCACCAGGCCACTATAGGTGGCCGGTAGCACGACAGCTCAGCAGGCCACTATAGGTGACCGGCAGCACGACAGCTCACCAGGCTACTATAGGTGGCCGGCATCTCGACAGCTCACTAGGCCACTATAGGTGGCCGGTAGCACGACTGCTCACCAGGCCACTATAGGTGGCCGGCAGCACGACAGCTCACCAGGCCACAAAAGGTGACCGGCAGCACGACAGCTCACTAGGCTACTATAGGTGGCCGGCATCTCGACAGCTCACTAGGCCACTATAAGTGACCGGCAGCATGACAGCTCACCAGGCCACTATAGGTGGCCGGCAGCACGACAGCTCGCCAGGCCACTATAGGTGGCCGGCAGCACAACAGCTCACCAGGCCACTATAGGTGGCTGGCAGCACGACAGCTCAACAGGCCACTGTAGGTGACCGGCATCTCGACAGCTCACCAGGCAACTATAGGTGACCGGCAGCACGACAGCTCACTAGGCAACTATAGGTGGCCGGCAGCACGACAGCTCACCAGGCCACAAAAGGTGACCGGCAGCACGACAGCTCACTAGGCTACTATAGGTGGCCGGCATCTCGACAGCTCACTAGGCCACTATAAGTGACCGGCAGCATGACAGCTCACCAGGCCACTATAGGTGGCCGGCAGCACGACAGCTCGCCAGGCCACTATAGGTGGCCGGCAGCACAACAGCTCACCAGGCCACTATAGGTGGCTGGCAGCACGACAGCTCAACAGGCCACTGTAGGTGACCGGCATCTCGACAGCTCACCAGGCCACTATAGGTGGCCGGCATCTCGAGAGCTCACCAGGCCACTGTAGGATGCCGGCATCTCGACAGCTCACCAGGCGACTGTAGGTGGCCGGCATTTCGACAGCTCACCAGGCCACTATAGGTGACCGGCAGCACGACAGCTCACCAGGCCACAATAGGTGGCCGGCAGCACGACATCTCACCAGGCCACAATAGGTGGCCGGCTGCACGACAGATCACCAGGCCACTATAGGTGGCCGGCATCTCGACAGCTCACCAGGCCACTATAGGTGACCGGCAGCACGACAGCCCACCAGGCAACTATAGGAGGCCGGCATCTCGACATCTCACCAGGCCACTATAGGTGACCGGCAACACGACAGCTCACCAGGCCACTATAGGTGACCGGCAGCACGACAGCTCACCAGGCCACTATAAGTGGCCGGCAACACGACAGCTCACCAGGCCACTATAGGTGGCCGGCATCTCGACAACTCACCAGGCCACTATAGGTGACCGGCAGCACGACAGCTCACCAGGCAACTATAGGTACCCGCCAGCTCGAGAGCTCGCCAGGCCACTATAGGTGGCCGGCAGCACAACAGCTCACCAGGCCACTATAGGTGGCTGGCAGCACGACAGCTCAACAGGCCACTGTAGGTGACCGGCATCTCGACAGCTCACCAGGCAACTATAGGTGACCGGCAGCACGACAGCTCACTAGGCCACTATAGGTGGCCGGCACCACGACAGCTCACCAGGCAACTTTGGGTGGCCGGCAGCACGACAGCTCACCAGGCCACTATAGGTGGCCGGCATATCGACAGCTCACTAGGCCACTATAGGTGGCCGGCAGCACGACAGCTCACCAGGCAACTATAGGCGACCGGCAGCACGACAGCTCACCAGGCCGCTGTAGGTGGCCGGCATCTCGACAGCACACCAGGCCACTATAGGTGGCCGGCAGCTCGAGAGCTCACCAGGCCACTGTAGATGGCCGGCATCTCGACAGCTCACCAGGCCACTGTAGGTGACCGGCATCTCGACAGCTCACCAGGCCACTATAGGTGACCGGCAGCACGACAGCTCACCAGGCCACAATAGGTGGCCGGCATCTCGACAGATCACCAGGCCACTATAGGTGGCCGGCAGCACGACAGCTCACCAGGCCACTATAGGTGACCGGCAGCACGACAGCTCCCCAGGCCACTATAGGTGGCCGGCAACACGACAGCTCACCAGGTCACTATGATGGCCGGCAACACGACAGCTCACCAGGCCACTATAGGTGGCCGGCATCTCGACAGCTCACCAGGCCACTATAGGTGGCCGGCAGCACGACAGCTCACCAGGCCACTATAGGTGGCCGGCAGCACGACAGCTCAACAGGCCACTGTAGGTGACCGGCATCTCGACAGCTCACCAGGCAACTATAGGTGACCGGCAGCACGACAGCTCACTAGGCCACTATAGGTGGCCGGCAGCACGACAGCTCACCAGGCAACTATGGGTGGCCGGCAGCACGACAGCTCACTAGGCCACTATAAGTGACCGGCAGCATGACAGCTCACCAGGCCACAATAGGTGGCCGGCAGCACGACAGCTCACCAGGCCACTATAGGTGGCCGGCAGCACGACAGCTCACCAGGCCACTATAGGTGGCCGGCAGCACGACAGCTCACCAGGCCACAAAAGGTGACCGGCAGCACGACAGCTCACCAGGCTACTATAGGTGGCCGGCATCTCGACAGCTCACTAGGCCACTATAGGTGGCCGGTAGCACGACTGCTCACCAGGCCACTATAGGTGGCCGGCAGCACGACAGCTCACCAGGCCACAAAAGGTGACCGGCAGCACGACAGCTCACTAGGCTACTATAGGTGGCCGGCATCTCGACAGCTCACTAGGCCACTATAAGTGACCGGCAGCATGATAGCTCACCAGGCAACAATAGGTGGCCGGCAGCACGACAGCTCACCAGGCCACTATAGGTGGCCGGCAGCACGACAGCTCAACAGGCCACTGTAGGTGGCCGGCATCTCGACAGCTCACCAGGCCACTATAGGTGACCGGCAGCACGCCAGCTCACCAGGCCACTATAGGTGACCGGCTGCACGACAGCTCACCAGGCCACAATATGTGGCCGCAGCACGGCAGCTCACCAGGCCACAATAGGTGGCCGGCAGCACAACAGATCACCAGGGCACTATAGGTGACCGGCAGCGCGACAGCTCACCAGGCCACTATAGGTGGCCGGCAGCACTACAGCTCACAGGCCACAATAGGTGGCCGGCAGCACGACAGCTCACCAGGCCAAAATAGGTGGCCGGCAGCCCGACAGCTTACGTGGCTACTTTAAGTGGCCGGCATCTCGACAACCCATTAGGCCACTAAAGGTGACCGGCGGCACGACAGCTCACCAGGCCACTATAGGTGGCCGGCAGCACGACAGCTCACCAGGCCACAAAAGGTGACCGGCAGCACGACAGCTCACCAGGCTACTATAGGTGGCCAACATCTCGACAGCTCACTAGGCCACTATAGGTGACCGGCAGCACGACAGCTCACCAGGCCACAATAGGTGGCCGGCAGCACAACAGCTCACCAGGCCACTATAGGTGGCCAACATCTCGACAGCTCACCAGGCCACTATAGGTGGCCGGCAGCACGACAGCTCGCCAGGCCACTATAGGTGGCCGGCAGCACAACAGCTCACCAGGCCACTATAGGTGGCTGGCAGCACGACAGCTCAACAGGCCACTGTAGGTGACCGGCATCTCGACAGCTCACCAGGCAACTATAGGTGGCCGGCGGCACGACAGCTCAACAGGCCATTGTAGGTGGCCGGCATCTCGACAGATCACCAGGCCACTATAGGTGACCGGCAGCACGATAGCTCACTAGGCCACTATAGGTGGCCGGCAGCACGACAGCTCACCAGGCAACTGTAGGCGACCGGCAGCACGACAGCTCACCAGGCCACTGTAGGTGGCCGGCATCTCGACAGCACACCAGGCCACTATAGGTGGCCGGCATCTCGACAGCTCACCAGGCCGCTATAGGTGGCCGGCAGCTCGAGAGCTCACCAGGCCGCTATAGGTGGCAGGCAGCAATACGGCTCACCAGGCCACTATAGGCGGCCGGCAGCACGACAGCTCACCAGGCCACTATAGGTGGCCGGCATCTCGACAGCTAACCAGGCCACTATAGGTGACCGGCTTCACGACAGCTCACCAGGCAACTATGGGTGGCCGGCAGCACGACGGCTCACCAGGCTACTATAGGTGACCGGCAGCACGACAGCTCACCAGGCCACTATAGGTGGCCGGCGGCACGACAGCTCAACAGGCCATTGTAGATGGCCGGCATCTCGACAGATCACCAGGGCACTATAGGTGACCGGCGGCACGACAGCTCACCAGGCCACTATAGGTGGCCGGCAGCACGACAGCTCACCATGCCACTAAAGGTGGCCGGCAGCACGACAGCTCACCAGGCCACTATAGGTGGCCGGCAGCAAGACAGCTCAACAGGCCACTGTAGGTGGCCGGCATCTCGACAGCTCACCAGGCCACTATAGGTGGCCGGCAGCACGACAGCTCAACAGGCCACTATAGGTACCCGCCAGCTCGAGAGCTCACCAGGCCACTATAGGTGGCCGGTAGCACGACAGATCACCAGGCCACTATAGGTGACCGGCAACACGACAGCTCACCAGGCCACTATGATGGCCGGCAACACGACAGCTCACTAGGCCACTATAGGTGGCCGGCAGCACGACAGCTCACCAGGCCACAAAAGGTGACCGGCAGCACGACAGCTCACCAGGCTACTATAGGTGGCCGGCATCTCGACAGCTCACTAGGCCACTATAGGTGACCGGCAGCACGACAGCTCACCAGGCCACAATAAGTGGCCGGCAGCACGACAGCTCACCAGGCCACTATAGGTGGCCGGCAGCACGACAGCTCAACAGGCCACTGTAGGTGGCCGGCATCTCGACAGCTCACCAGGCCACTATAGGTGACCGGCAGCACGCCAGCTCACCAGGCCACTATAGGTGACCGGCTGCACGAAAGCTCACCAGGCCACAATAGGTGGCCGCAGCACGACAGCTCACCAGGCCACAATAGGTGGCCGGCAGCACGACAGCTCACCAGGCCACAAAAGGTGACCGGCAGCACGACAGCTCACCAGGCTACTATAGGTGGCCGGCATCTCGACAGCTCACTAGGCCACTATAGGTGACCGGCAGCACGACAGCTCACCAGGCCACAATAGGTGGCCGGCAGCACGACAGCTCATCAGGCCACTATAGGTGGCCGGCAGCACGACAGCTCACCAGGCCACAAAAGGTGGCCGGCAGCACGACAGCTCACCAGGCTACTATAGGTGGCCGGCATCTCGACAGCTCACTAGGCCACTATAGGTGACCGGCAGGACGACAGCTCAACAGGCCACTGTAGGTGGCCGGCATCTCGACAGCTCATCAGGCCACTATAGGTGGCCGGCAGCACGACAGCTCAACAGGCCACTATAGGTGGCCGGCAGCACGACAGCTCACCAGGCCACAAAAGGTGACCGGCAGCACGACAGCTCACCAGGCTACTATAGGTGGCCGGCATCTCGACAGCTCACTAGGCCACTATAGGTGACCGGCAGCACGACAGCTCACCAGGCCACAATAGGTGGCCGGCAGCACGACAGCTCACCAGGTCACTATAGGTGACCGGCAGCTCGACAGCCCACCAGGCCACTAAAGGTGGCCGGCAGCACGACAGATCACCATTCCAATATAGGTGGCCGGCATCTCGACAGCTCACCAGGCCACTATAGGTACCCGCCAGCTCGAGAGCTCACCAGGCCACTATAGGTGGCCGGTAGCACGACAGATCACCAGGCCACTATAGGTGACCGGCAACACGACAGCTCACCAGGCCACTATGATGGCCGGCAGCACGACAGCTCACCGGGCCACTATAGGTGGCCGGCATCTCGACAGCTCACCAGGCCACTATAGGTGATCGGCAGCACGACAGCCCACCAGGCAACTATAGGAGGCCGGCAGCACGACAGCTCGCCAGGCCACAATAGGTGGCCGGCATCTCGACAGCTCACCAGGCCACAATAGGTGACCGGCAGCACGACAGCTCACCAGGCCACTATAGGTGACCGGCAGCACGACAGCTCACCAGGCCACTATAGGTGGCCGGCAACACGACAGCTCACCAGGCCACTATAGGTGGCCGGCATCTCGACAACTCACCAGGCAACTATAGGTGACCGGCAGCACGACAGCTCACCAGGCTACCATAGGTGGCCGGCATATCGACAGCTCACTAGGCCACTATAGGTGGCCGGCAGCACGACAGCTCACCAGGCAACTATAGGCGACCGGCAGCACGACAGCTCACCAGGCCGCTGTAGGTGGCCGGCATCTCGACAGCACACCAGGCCACTATAGGTGGCCGGCAGCTCGAGAGCTCACCAGGCCACTGTAGATGGCCGGCATCTCGACAGCTCACCAGGCCACTGTAGGTGACTGGCATCTCGACAGCTCACCAGGCCACTATAGGTGGCCGGCAGCACGACAGCTCAACAGGCCACTGTAGGTGGCCGGCATCTCGACAGCTCACCAGGCCACTATAGGTGACCGGCAACACGACAGCTCACCAGGCCACTATAGGTGACCGGCAGCACGACAGCTCACCAGGCCACTATAAGTGGCCGGCAACACGACAGCTCACCAGGCCACTATAGGTGGCCGGCATCTCGACAGCTCACCAGGCCACTATAGGTGACCGGCAGCACGACAGCCCACCAGGCAACTATAGGAGGCCGGCATCTCGACAGCTCACCAGGCCACTATAGGTGACCGGCAACACGACAGCTCACCAGGCCACTATAGGTGACCGGCAGCACGACAGCTCACCAGGCCACTATAAGTGGCCGGCAACACGACAGCTCACCAGGCCACTATAGGTGGCCGGCATCTCGACAACTCACCAGGCCACTATAGGTGACCGGCAGCACGACAGCTCACCAGGCTACTATAGGTGGCCGGCATATCGACAGCTCACTAGGCCACTATAGGTGGCCGGCAGCACGACAGCTCACCAGGCAACTATAGGCGACCGGCAGCACGACAGCTCACCAGGCCGCTGTAGGTGGCCGGCATCTCGACAGCACACCAGGCCACTATAGGTGGCCGGCAGCTCGAGAGCTCACCAGGCCACTGTAGATGGCCGGCATCTCGACAGCTCACCAGGCCACTGTAGGTGACCGGCATCTCGACAGCTCACCAGGCCACTATAGGTGACCGGCAGCACGACAGCTCACCAGGCCACAATAGGTGGCCGGCATCTCGACAGATCACCAGGCCACTATAGGTGGCCGGCAGCACGACAGCTCACCAGGCCACTATAGGTGACCGGCAGCACGACAGCTCCCCAGGCCACTATAGGTGGCCGGCAACACGACAGCTCACCAGGTCACTATGATGGCCGGCAACACGACAGCTCACCAGGCCACTATAGGTGGCCGGCATCTCGACAGCTCACCAGGCCACTATAGGTGGCCGGCAGCACGACAGCTCACCAGGCCACTATAGGTGGCCGGCAGCACGACAGCTCAACAGGCCACTGTAGGTGACCGGCATCTCGACAGCTCACCAGGCAACTATAGGTGACCGGCAGCACGACAGCTCACTAGGCCACTATAGGTGGCCGGCAGCACGACAGCTCACCAGGCAACTATGGGTGGCCGGCAGCACGACAGCTCACTAGGCCACTATAAGTGACCGGCAGCATGACAGCTCACCAGGCCACAATAGGTGGCCGGCAGCACGACAGCTCACCAGGCCACTTTAGGTGGCCGGCAGCACGACAGCTCACCAGGCCACTATAGGTGGCCGGCAGCACGACAGCTCACCAGGCCACAAAAGGTGACCGGCAGCACGATAGCTCACCAGGCTACTATAGGTGGCCGGCATCTTGACAGCTCACTAGGCCACTATAGGTGGCCGGTAGCACGACTGCTCACCAGGCCACTATAGGTGGCCGGCAGCACGACAGCTCACCAGGCCACAAAAGGTGACCGGCAGCACGACAGCTCACTAGGCTACTATAGGTGGCCGGCATCTCGACAGCTCACTAGGCCACTATAAGTGACCGGCAGCATGATAGCTCACCAGGCAACAATAGGTGGCCGGCAGCACGACAGCTCACCAGGCCACTATAGGTGGCCGGCAGCACGACAGCTCAACAGGCCACTGTAGGTGGCCGGCATCTCGACAGCTCACCAGGCCACTATAGGTGACCGGCAGCACGCCAGCTCACCAGGCCACTATAGGTGACCGGCTGCACGACAGCTCACCAGGCCACAATATGTGGCCGCAGCGCGACAGCTCACCAGGCCACTATAGGTGGCCGGCAGCACTACAGCTCACAGGCCACAATAGGTGGCCGGCAGCACGACAGCTCACCAGGCCAAAATAGGTGGCCGGCAGCCCGACAGCTTACGTGGCTACTTTAAGTGGCCGGCATCTCGACAACCCATTAGGCCACTAAAGGTGACCGGCGGCCCGACAGCTCACCAGGCCACTATAGGTGGCCGGCAGCACGACAGCTCACCAGGCCACAAAAGGTGACCGGCAGCACGACAGCTCACCAGGCTACTATAGGTGGCCAACATCTCGACAGCTCACTAGGCCACTATAGGTGACCGGCAGCACGACAGCTCACCAGGCCACAATAGGTGGCCGGCAGCACGACAGCTCACCAGGCCACTATAGGTGGCCGGCGGCACGACAGCTCAACAGGCCATTGTAGGTGGCCGGCATCTCGACAGATCACCAGGCCACTATAGGTGACCGGCAGCACGATAGCTCACTAGGCCACTATAGGTGGCCGGCAGCACGACAGCTCACCAGGCAACTATAGGCCACCGGCAGCACGACAGCTCACCAGGCCACTGTAGGTGGCCGGCATCTCGACAGCACACCAGGCCACTATAGGTGGCCGGCATCTCGACAGCTCACCAGGCCGCTATAGGTGGCCGGCAGCTCGAGAGCTCACCAGGCCGCTATAGGTGGCAGGCAGCAATACGGCTCACCAGGCCACTATAGGCGGCCGGCAGCACGACAGCTCACCAGGCCACTATAGGTGGCCGGCATCTCGACAGCTAACCAGGCCACTATAGGTGACCGGCTTCACGACAGCTCACCAGGCAACTATGGGTGGCCGGCAGCACGACGGCTCACCAGGCTACTATAGGTGACCGGCAGCACGACAGCTCACCAGGCCACTATAGGTGGCCGGCGGCACGACAGCTCAACAGGCCATTGTAGATGGCCGGCATCTCGACAGATCACCAGGGCACTATAGGTGACCGGCGGCACGACAGCTCACCAGGCCACTATAGGTGGCCGGTAGCACGACAGCTCACCATGCCACTAAAGGTGGCCGGCAGCACGACAGCTCACCAGGCCACTATAGGTGGCCGGCAGCAAGACAGCTCAACAGGCCACTGTAGGTGGCCGGCATCTCGACAGCTCACCAGGCCACTATAGGTGGCCGGCAGCACGACAGCTCAACAGGCCACTATAGGTACCCGCCAGCTCGAGAGCTCACCAGGCCACTATAGGTGGCCGGTAGCACGACAGATCACCAGGCCACTATAGGTGACCGGCAACACGACAGCTCACCAGGCCACTATGATGGCCGGCAACACGACAGCTCACTAGGCTACTATAGGTGGCCGGCAGCACGACAGCTCACCAGGCCACAAAAGGTGACCGGCAGCACGACAGCTCACCAGGCTACTATAGGTGGCCGGCATCTCGACAGCTCACTAGGCCACTATAGGTGACCGGCAGCACGACAGCTCACCAGGCCACAATAGGTGGCCGGCAGCACGACAGCTCACCAGGCCACTATAGGTGGCCGGCAGCACGACAGCTCAACAGGCCACTGTAGGTGGCCGGCATCTCGACAGCTCACCAGGCCACTATAGGTGACCGGCAGCACGCCAGCTCACCAGGCCACTATAGGTGACCGGCTGCACGAAAGCTCACCAGGCCACAATAGGTGGCCGCAGCACGACAGCTCACCAGGCCACAATAGGTGGCCGGCAGCACGACAGCTAACCAGGCCGCAAAAGGTGACCGGCAGCACGACAGCTCACCAGGCTACTATAGGTGGCCGGCATCTCGACAGCTCACTAGGCCACTATAGGTGACCGGCAGCACGACAGCTCACCAGGCCACAATAGGTGGCCGGCAGCACGACAGCTCATCAGGCCACTATAGGTGGCCGGCAGCACGACAGCTCACCAGGCCACAAAAGGTGGCCGGCAGCACGACAGCTCACCAGGCTACTATAGGTGGCCGGCATCTCGACAGCTCACTAGGCCACTATAGGTGACCGGCAGGACGACAGCTCAACAGGCCACTGTAGGTGGCCGGCATCTCGACAGCTCATCAGGCCACTATAGGTGGCCGGCAGCACGACAGCTCAACAGGCCACTATAGGTGGCCGGCAGCACGACAGCTCACCAGGCCACAAAAGGTGACCGGCAGCACGACAGCTCACCAGGCTACTATAGGTGGCCGGCATCTCGACAGCTCACTAGGCCACTATAGGTGACCGGCAGCACGACAGCTCACCAGGCCACAATAGGTGGCCGGCAGCACGACAGCTCACCAGGTCACTATAGGTGACCGGCAGCTCGACAGCCCACCAGGCCACTAAAGGTGGCCGGCAGCACGACAGATCACCATTCCAATATAGGTGGCCGGCATCTCGACAGCTCACCAGGCCACTATAGGTACCCGCCAGCTCGAGAGCTCACCAGGCCACTATAGGTGGCCGGTAGCACGACAGATCACCAGGCCACTATAGGTGACCGGCAACACGACAGCTCACCAGGCCACTATGATGGCCGGCAGCACGACAGCTCACCGGGCCACTATAGGTGGCCGGCATCTCGACAGCTCACCAGGCCACTATAGGTGATCGGCAGCACGACAGCCCACCAGGCAACTATAGGAGGCCGGCAGCACGACAGCTCGCCAGGCCACAATAGGTGGCCGGCATCTCGACAGCTCAACAGGCCACAATAGGTGACCGGCAGCACGACAGCTCACCAGGCCACTATAGGTGACCGGCAGCACGACAGCTCACCAGGCCACTATAGGTGGCCGGCAACACGACAGCTCACCAGGCCACTATAGGTGGCCGGCATCTCGACAACTCACCAGGCCACTATAGGTGACCGGCAGCACGACAGCTCACCAGGCTACCATAGGTGGCCGGCATATCGACAGCTCACTAGGCCACTATAGGTGGCCGGCAGCACGACAGCTCACCAGGCAACTATAGGCGACCGGCAGCACGACAGCTCACCAGGCCGCTGTAGGTGGCCGGCATCTCGACAGCACACCAGGCCACTATAGGTGGCCGGCAGCTCGAGAGCTCACCAGGCCACTGTAGATGGCCGGCATCTCGACAGCTCACCAGGCCACTGTAGGTGACCGGCATCTCGACAGCTCACCAGGCCACTATAGGTGGCCGGCAGCACGACAGCTCAACAGGCCACTGTAGGTGGCCGGCATCTCGACAGCTCACCAGGCCACTATAGGTGGCCGGCAGCACGACAGCTCAACAGGCCACTATAGGTACCCGCCAGCTCGAGAGCTCACCAGGCCACTCTAGGTGGCCGGTAGCACGACAGATCACCAGGCCACTATAGGTGACCGGCAGCACGACAGCTCACCAGGCCACAAAAGGTGACCGGCAGCACGACAGCTCACAGGGCTACTATAGGTGGCCGGCATCTCGACAGCACACCAGGCCACTATAGGTGGCCGGCAGCTCGAGAGCTCACCAGGCCACTGTAGATGGCCGGCATCTCGACAGCTCACCAGGCCACTGTAGGTGACCGGCATCTCGACAGCTCACCAGGCCACTATAGGTGGCCGGCAGCACGACAGCTCAACAGGCCACTGTAGGTGGCCGGCATCTCGACAGCTCACCAGGCCACTATAGGTGGCCGGCAGCACGACAGCTCAACAGGCCACTATAGGTACCCGCCAGCTCGAGAGCTCACCAGGCCACTATAGGTGGCCGGTAGCACGACAGATCACCAGGCCACTATAGGTGACCGGCAACACGACAGCTCACCAGGCCACTATGATGGCCGGCAACACGACAGCTCACTAGGCAACTATAGGTGGCCGGCAGCACGACAGCTCACCAGGCCACAAAAGGTGACCGGCAGCACGACAGCTCACCAGGCTACTATAGGTGGCCGGCATCTCGACAGCTTACTAGGCCACTATAGGTGACCGGCAGCACGACAGCTCACCAGGCCACAATAGGTGGCCGGCAGCGCGACAGCTCACCAGGCCACTATAGGTGGCCGGCAGCACGACAGCTCAACAGGCCACTGTAGGTGGCCGGCATCTCGACAGCTCACCAGGCCACTATAGGTGACCGGCAGCACGCCAGCTCACCAGGCCACTATAGGTGGCCGGCTGCACGAAAGCTCACCAGGCCACAATAGGTGGCCGCAGCACGACAGCTCACCAGGCCACAATAGGTGGCCGGCAGCACAACAGCTTACCAGGCCACAAAAGGTGACCGGCAGCACGACAGCTCACCAGGCTACTATAGGTGGCCGGCATCTCGACAGCTCACTAGGCCACTATAGGTGACCGGCAGCACGACAGCTCACCAGGCCACAATAGGTGGCCGGCAGCACGACAGCTCAACAGGCCACTGTAGGTGGCCGGCATCTCGACAGCTCACCAGGCCACTATAGGTGGCCGGCAGCACGACAGCTCAACAGGCCACTATAGGTGGCCGGCAGCACGACAGCTCACCAGGCCACAAAAGGTGACCGGCAGCACGACAGCTCACCAGGCTACTATAGGTGGCCGGCATCTGGACAGCTCACTAGGCCACTATAGGTGACCGGCAGCACGACAGCTCACCAGGCCACAATAGGTGGCCGGCAGCACGACAGCTCACCAGGTCACTATAGGTGGCCGGCAGCTCGACAGCCCACCAGGCCACTAAAGGTGGCCGGCAGCACGACAGATCACCATTCCAATATAGGTGGCCGGCATCTCGACAGCTCCCCAGGCCACTATAGGTACCCGCCAGCTCGAGAGCTCACCAGGCCACAATAGGTGGCCGGCATCTCGACAGCTCACCAGGCCACAATAGGTGACCGGCAGCACGACAGCTCACCAGGCCACTATAGGTGACCGGCAGCACGACAGCTCACCAGGTCACTTTGATGGCCGGCAACACGACAGCTCACCAGGCCACTATAGGTGGCCGGCATCTCAACAGCTCACCAGGCCACTATAGGCGGCCGGCAGCACGACAGCTCACCAGGCCACTATAGGTGGCCGGCAGCACGACAGCTCAACAGGCCACTGTAGGTGGCCGGCATCTCGACAGCTCACCAGGCAACTATAGGTGACCGGCAGCACGACAACTCACTAGGCCACTATAGGTGGCCGGCATCTCGATAGCTCACTAGGCCACTATAGGTGGCCGGTAGCACGACAGCTCACCAGGCCACTATAAGTGGCCGGCAGCACGACAGCTCACCAGGCCACAAAAGGCGACCGGCAGCACGACAGCTCACCAGGCTACTATAGGTGGCCGGCATCTCGACAGCTCACTAGGCCACTATAGGTGGCCGGCAGCACGACAGCTCACCAGGCCACAATAGGTGGCCGGCAGCACGACAGCTCACCAGGCCACTATAGGTGGCCGGCAGCACGACAGCTCAACAGGCCACTGTAGGTGGCCGGCATCTCGACAGCCCACCAGGCCACTATAGGTGACCGGCAGCACGCCAGCTCACCAGGCCACTATAGGTGACCGGCTACACGACAGCTCACCAGGCCACTATAGGTGACCGGCAGCACGACAGCTCACCAGGCTACCATAGGTGGCCGGCATATCGACAGCTCACTAGGCCACTATAGGTGGCCGGCAGCACGACAGCTCACCAGGCAACTATAGGCGACCGGCAGCACGACAGCTCACCAGGCCGCTGTAGGTGGCCGGCATCTCGACAGCACACCAGGCCACTATAGGTGGCCGGCAGCTCGAGAGCTCACCAGGCCACTGTAGATTACCGGCATCTCGACAGCTCACCAGGCCACTGTAGGTGACCGGCATCTCGACAGCTCACCAGGCCACTATAGGTGGCCGGCAGCACGACAGCTCAACAGGCCACTGTAGGTGGCCGGCATCTCGACAGCTCACCAGGCCACTATAGGTGGCCGGCAGCACGACAGCTCAACAGGCCACTATAGGTACCCGCCAGCTCGAGAGCTCACCAGGCCACTATAGGTGGCCGGTAGCACGACAGATCACCAGGCCACTATAGGTGACCGGCAGCACGACAGCTCACCAGGCCTCAAAAGGTGACCGGCAGCACGACAGCTCACCAGGCTACTATAGGTGGCCGGCATCTCGACAGCACACCAGGCCACTATAGGTGGTCGGCAGCTCGAGAGCTCACCAGGCCACTGTAGATGGCCGGCATCTCGACAGCTCACCAGGCCACTGTAGGTGACCGGCATCTCGACAGCTCACCAGGCCACTATAGGTGGCCGGCAGCACGACAGCTCAACAGGCCACTGTAGGTGGCCGGCATCTCGACAGCTCACCAGGCCACTATAGGTGGCCGGCAGCACGACAGCTCAACAGGCCACTATAGGTACCCGCCAGCTCGAGAGCTCACCAGGCCACTATAGGTGGCCGGTAGCACGACAGATCACCAGGCCACTATAGGTGACCGGCAACACGACAGCTCACCAGGCCACTGTAGGTGGCCGGCATCTCGACAGCTCACTAGGCAACTATAGGTGGCCGGCAGCACGACAGCTCACCAGGCCACAAAAGGTGACCGGCAGCACGACAGCTCACCAGGCTACTATAGGTGGCCGGCATCTCGACAGCTCACTAGGCCACTATAGGTGACCGGCAGCACGACAGCTCACCAGGCCACAATAGGTGGCCGGCAGCGCGACAGCTCACCAGGCCACTATAGGTGGCCGGCAGCACGACAGCTCAACAGGCCACTGTAGGTGGCCGGCATCTCGACAGCTCACCAGGCCACTATAGGTGGCCGGCAGCACAACAGCTTACCAGGCCACAAAAGGTGACCGGCAGCACGACAGCTCACCAGGCTACTATAGGTGGCCGGCATCTCGACAGCTCACTGGGCCACTATAGGTGACCGGCAGCACGACAGCTCACCAGGCCACAATAGGTGGCCGGCAGCACGACAGCTCACCAGGCCACTATAGGTGGCCGGCAGCACGACAGCTCAACAGGCCACTGTAGGTGGCCGGCATCTCGACAGCTCACCAGGCCACTATAGGTGGCCGGCAGCACGACAGCTCAACAGGCCACTATAGGTGGCCGGCAGCACGACAGCTCACCAGGCCACAAAAGGTGACCGGCAGCACGACAGCTCACCAGGCTACTATAGGTGGCCGGCATCTGGACAGCTCACTAGGCCAATATAGGTGACCGGCAGCACGACAGCTCACCAGGCCACAATAGGTGGCCGGCAGCACGACAGCTCAACAGGCCACTGTAGGTGGCCGGCATCTCGACAGCTCACCAGGCCACAATAGGTGGCCGCAGCACGACAGCTCACCAGGCCACAATAGGTGGCCGGCAGCACAACAGCTTACCAGGCCACAAAAGGTGACCGGCAGCACGACAGCTCACCAGGCTACTATAGGTGGCCGGCATCTCGACAGCTCACTAGGCCACTATAGGTGACCGGCAGCACGACAGCTCACCAGGCCACAATAGGTGGCCGGCAGCACGACAGCTCACCAGGCCACTATAGGTGGCCGGCAGCACGACAGCTCAACAGGCCACTGTAGGTGGCCGGCATCTCGACAGCTCACCAGGCCACTATAGGTGGCCGGCAGCACGACAGCTCAACAGGCCACTATAGGTGGCCGGCAGCACGACAGCTCACCAGGCCACAAAAGGTGACCGGCAGCACGACAGCTCACCAGGCTACTATAGGTGGCCGGCATCTGGACAGCTCACTAGGCCACAATAGGTGGCCGGCAGTACGACAGCTCACCAGGTCACTATAGGTGGCCGGCAGCTCGACAGCCCACCAGGCCACTAAAGGTGGCCGGCAGCACGACAGATCACCATTCCAATATAGGTGGCCGGCATCTCGACAGCTCCTCAGGCCACTATAGGTACCCGCCAGCTTGAGAGCTCACCAGGCCACAATAGGTGGCCGGCATCTCGACAGCTCACCAGGCCACAATAGGTGACCGGCAGCACGACAGCTCACCAGGCCACTATAGGTGACCGGCAGCACGACAGCTCACCAGGCCACTATAGGTGGCCGGCAACACGACAGCTCACCAGGCCACTATAGGTGGCCGGCATCTCGACAACTCACCAGGCAACTATAGGCGACCGGCAGCTCGAGAGCTCACCAGGCCACTGCAGATGGCCGGCATCTCGACAGCTCACCAGGCCACTGTAGGTGACCGGCATCTCGACAGCTCACCAGGCCACTATAGGTGACCGGCAGCATGACAGCTCACCAGGCCACAATAGGTGGCCGGCATCTCGAGAGATCACCAGGCCACTATAGGTGGCCGGCAGCACGGCAGCTCACCAGGCCACTATAGGTGACCGGCAGCACGACAGCTCACCAGGCCACTATAGGTGGCCGGCAACATGACAGCTCACCAGGTCACTATGATGGCCGGCAACACGACAGCTCACCAGGCCACTATAGGTGGCCGGCATCTCAACAGCTCACCAGGCCACTATAGGCGGCCGGCAGCACGACAGCTCACCAGGCAACTATAGGTGACCGGCAGCACGACAACTCACTAGGCCACTATAGGTAGCCGGCATCTCGATAGCTCACTAGGCCACTATAGGTGGCCGGTAGCACGACAGCTCACCAGGCCACTATAGGTGGCCGGCAGCACGACAGCTCACCAGGCCACAAAAGGTGACCGGCAGCACGACAGCTCACCAGGCCACTATAGGTGGCCGGCGGCACGACAGCTCAACAGGCCATTGTAGGTGGCCGGCATCTCGACAGCCCACCAGGCCACTATAGGTGGCCGGCAGCTCGAGAGCTCACCAGGCCACTGTAGATTACCGGCATCTCGACAGCTCACCAGGCCACTGTAGGTGACCGGCATCTCGACAGCTCACCAGGCCACTATAGGTGGCCGGCAGCACGACAGCTCAACAGGCCACTGTAGGTGGCCGGCATCTCGACAGCTCACCAGGCCACTATAGGTGGCCGGCAGCACGACAGCTTAACAGGCCACTATAGGTACCCGCCAGCTCGAGAGCTCACCAGGCCACTATAGGTGGCCGGTAGCACGACAGATCACCAGGCCACTATAGGTGACCGGCAGCACGACAGCTCACCAGGCCACAAAAGGTGACCGGCAGCACGACAGCTCACCAGGCTACTATAGGTGGCCGGCATCTCGACAGCACACCAGGCCACTATAGGTGGCCGGCAGCTCGAGAGCTCACCAGGCCACTGTAGATGGCCGGCATCTCGACAGCTCACCAGGCCACTGTAGGTGACCGGCATCTCGACAGCTCACCAGGCCACTATAGGTGGCCGGCAGCACGACAGCTCAACAGGCCACTGTAGGTGGCCGGCATCTCGACAGCTCACCAGGCCACTATAGGTGGCCGGCAGCACGACAGCTCAACAGGCCACTATAGGTACCCGCCAGCTCGAGAGCTCACCAGGCCACTATAGGTGGCCGGTAGCACGACAGATCACCAGGCCACTATAGGTGACCGGCAACACGACAGCTCACCAGGCCACTGTAGGTGGCCGGCATCTCGACAGCTCACTAGGCAACTATAGGTGGCCGGCAGCACGACAGCTCACCAGGCCACAAAAGGTGACCGGCAGCACGACAGCTCACCAGGCTACTATAGGTGGCCGGCATCTCGACAGCTCACTAGGCCACTATAGGTGACCGGCAGCACGACAGCTCACCAGGCCACAATAGGTGGCCGGCAGCGCGACAGCTCACCAGGCCACTATAGGTGGCCGGCAGCACGACAGCTCAACAGGCCACTGTAGGTCGCCGGCATCTCGACAGCTCACCAGGCCACTATAGGTGACCGGCAGCACGCCAGCTCACCAGGCCACTATAGGTGGCCGGCAGCACAACAGCTTACCAGGCCACAAAAGGTGACCGGCAGCACGACAGCTCACCAGGCTACTATAGGTGGCCGGCATCTCGACAGCTCACTGGGCCACTATAGGTGACCGGCAGCACGACAGCTCACCAGGCCACAATAGGTGGCCGGCAGCACGACAGCTCACCAGGCCACTATAGGTGGCCGGCAGCACGACAGCTCAACAGGCCACTGTAGGTGGCCGGCATCTCGACAGCTCACCAGGCCACTATAGGTGGCCGGCAGCACGACAGCTCAACAGGCCACTATAGGTGGCCGGCAGCACGACAGCTCACCAGGCCACAAAAGGTGACCGGCAGCACGACAGCTCACCAGGCTACTATAGGTGGCCGGCATCTGGACAGCTCACTAGGCCAATATAGGTGACCGGCAGCACGACAGCTCACCAGGCCACAATAGGTGGCCGGCAGCACGACAGCTCAACAGGCCACTGTAGGTGGCCGGCATCTCGACAGCTCACCAGGCCACAATAGGTGGCCGCAGCACGACAGCTCACCAGGCCACAATAGGTGGCCGGCAGCACAACAGCTTACCAGGCCACAAAAGGTGACCGGCAGCACGACAGCTCACCAGGCTACTATAGGTGGCCGGCATCTCGACAGCTCACTAGGCCACTATAGGTGACCGGCAGCACGACAGCTCACCAGGCCACAATAGGTGGCCGGCATCTCGACAGCTCACCAGGCCACTATAGGTGGCCGGCAGCACGACAGCTCAACAGGCCACTGTAGGTGGCCGGCATCTCGACAGCTCACCAGGCCACTATAGGTGGCCGGCAGCACGACAGCTCAACAGGCCACTATAGGTGGCCGGCAGCACGACAGCTCACCAGGTCACAAAAGGTGACCGGCAGCACGACAGCTCACCAGGCTACTATAGGTGGCCGGCATCTGGACAGCTCACTAGGCCAATATAGGTGACCGGCAGCACGACAGCTCACCAGGCCACAATAGGTGGCCGGCAGCACGACAGCTCAACAGGCCACTGTAGGTGGCCGGCATCTCGACAGCTCACCAGGCCACAATAGGTGGCCGCAGCACGACAGCTCACCAGGCCACAATAGGTGGCCGGCAGCACAACAGCTTACCAGGCCACAAAAGGTGACCGGCAGCACGACAGCTCACCAGGCTACTATAGGTGGCCGGCATCTGGACAGCTCACTAGGCCACAATAGGTGGCCGGCAGTACGACAGCTCACCAGGTCACTATAGGTGGCCGGCAGCTCGACAGCCCACCAGGCCACTAAAGGTGGCCGGCAGCACGACAGATCACCATTCCAATATAGGTGGCCGGCATCTCGACAGCTCCTCAGGCCACTATAGGTACCCGCCAGCTTGAGAGCTCACCAGGCCACAATAGGTGGCCGGCATCTCGACAGCTCACCAGGCCACAATAGGTGACCGGCAGCACGACAGCTCACCAGGCCACTATAGGTGACCGGCAGCACGACAGCTCACCAGGCCACTATAGGTGGCCGGCAACACGACAGCTCACCAGGCCACTATAGGTGGCCGGCATCTCGACAACTCACCAGGCAACTATAGGCGACCGGCAGCTCGAGAGCTCACCAGGCCACTGCAGATGGCCGGCATCTCGACAGCTCACCAGGCCACTGTAGGTGACCGGCATCTCGACAGCTCACCAGGCCACTATAGGTGACCGGCAGCATGACAGCTCACCAGGCCACAATAGGTGGCCGGCATCTCGAGAGATCACCAGGCCACTATAGGTGGCCGGCAGCACGGCAGCTCACCAGGCCACTATAGGTGACCGGCAGCACGACAGCTCACCAGGCCACTATAGGTGGCCGGCAACATGACAGCTCACCAGGTCACTATGATGGCCGGCAACACGACAGCTCACCAGGCCACTATAGGTGGCCGGCATCTCAACAGCTCACCAGGCCACTATAGGCGGCCGGCAGCACGACAGCTCACCAGGCAACTATAGGTGACCGGCAGCACGACAACTCACTAGGCCACTATAGGTAGCCGGCATCTCGATAGCTCACTAGGCCACTATAGGTGGCCGGTAGCACGACAGCTCACCAGGCCACTATAGGTGGCCGGCAGCACGACAGCTCACCAGGCCACAAAAGGTGACCGGCAGCACGACAGCTCACCAGGCCACTATAGGTGGCCGGCGGCACGACAGCTCAACAGGCCATTGTAGGTGGCCGGCATCTCGACAGCTCACCAGGCCACTATAGGTGACCGGCAGCACGACAGCTCACTAGGCCACTATGGGTGGCCGGCAGCACGACAGCTCACCAGGCAACTATAGGCGACCGGCAGCACGACAGCTCACCAGGCCGCTATAGGTGGCCGGCAGCTCGAGAGCTAACCAGGCCACTATAGGTGGCAGGCAGCGCGACGGCTCACCAGGCCACTATAGGCGGCCGGCAGCACGACAGCTCACCAGGCCACTATAGGTGGCCGGCATCTCGACAGCTAACCAGGCCACTATAGGTGGCCGGCAGCACGACAGCTCACCAGGCAACTATGGGTGGCCGGCAGCACGACAGCTCACCAGGCCACAAAAGGTGACCGGCAGCACGACAGCTCACCAGGCTACTATAGGTGGCCGGCATCTCGACAGCTCACTAGGCCACTATAGGTGACCGGCAGCACGACAGCTCACCAGGCCACAATAGGTGGCCGGCAGCACGACAGCTCACCAGGCCACTATAGGTGGCCGGCAGCACGACAGCTCAACAGGCCACTGTAGGTGGCCGGCATCTCGACAGCTCACCAGGCCACTATAGGTGACCGGCAGCATGCCAGCTCACCAGGCCACTATAGGTGACCGGCTGCACGACAGCTCACCAGGCCACAATAGGTGGCCGGCAGCACAACAGATCACCAGGGCACTATAGGTGACAGGCAGCACGACAGCTCACCAGGCCAAAATAGGTGGCCGGCAGCCCGACAGCTTACGTGGCCACTTTAAGTGGCCGGCATCTCGACAACCCATTAGGCCACCAAAGGTGACCGTCAGCACGACAGCTCACCAGGCCACTATAGGTGGCCGGTAGCACGACAGCTCACCAGGCCACAAAAGGTGACCGGCAGCACGACAGCTCACCAGGCTACTATAGGTGGCCGGCATCTCGACAGCTCACTAGGCCACTATAGGTGACCGGCAGCACGACAGCTCACCAGGCCACAATAGGTGGCCGGCAGCACGACAGCTCACCAGGCCACTATAGGTGGCCGGCGGCACGACAGCTCAACAGGCCATTGTAGGTGGCCGGCATCTCGACAGCTCACCAGGCCACTATAGGTGACCGGCAGCACGACAGCTCACTAGGCCACTATAGGTGGCCGGCAGCACGACAGCTCACCAGGCAACTATAGGCGACCGGCAGCACGACAGCTCACCAGGCCACTGTAGGTGGCCGGCATCTCGACAGCACACCAGGCCACTATAGGTGGCCGGCAGCTCGAGAGCTCACCAGGCCACTATAGGTGGCCGGCAGCACGACAGATCACCAGGCAACTATAGGTGACCGGCAGCACGACAGCTCACCAGGCCACTCTAGGTGGCCGGCAGCTCGAGAGCTCACCAGGACACTATAAGTGGACGGCAGCACGACAGATCACCAGGCCACTATAGGTGGCCGGTAACACGACAGCTCACCAGGCAACTATAGGTGACCGGCAGCACGACAGCTCACCAGGCCACTGTAGGTGGCCGGCATCTCGACAGCTCACCACGCCACTGTAGGTGGCCGGCAGCACGACAGCTCACCAGGCCACTCTAGGTGGCCGGCAGCTCGAGAGCTCACCAGGACACTATAAGTGGACGGCAGCACGACAGATCACCAGGCCACTATAGGTGGCCGGCAACACGACAGCTCACCAGGCAACTAAAGGTGACCGGCAGCACGACAGCTCACCAGGCCACTGTAGGTGGCCGGCATCTCGACAGCTCACCACGCCACTGTAGGTGGCCGGCAGCACGACAGCTCACCAGGCCACTCTAGGTGGCCGGTAGCTCGAGAGCTCACCAGGACACTATAAGTGGACGGCAGCACGACAGATCACCAGGCCACTATAGGTGGCCGGCAACACGACAGCTCACCAGGCCACTGTAGGTGGCCGGCAGCACGACAGCTCACCAGGCCACTCTAGGTGGCTGGCAGCTCGAGAGCTCACCAGGACACTATAAGTGGACGGCAGCACGACAGATCACCAGGCCACTATAGGTGGCCGGCAACACGACAGCTCACCAGGCAACTATAGGTGGCCGGCAACACGACAGCTCACCAGGCCACAATAGGTGGCCGGCACCACCACAGCTGACCAGGCAACTCTAGGTGGCCGGCAGCACGACAGCTCACCAGGCCACTGTAGGTGGCCGGCAGCACGACGGCTCACCAGGCTACTATAGGTGGCTGGCATCTCGACATCTCACTAGGCCACTATAGGTGACCGGCAGCACGACAGCTCACCAGGCCACAATAGGTGGCCGGCAGCACAACAGCTCACCTGGCCACTATAGGTGGCCGGCAGCACGGCAGCTCAACAGGCCACTGTAGGTGGCCGGCATCTCGACAGCTCACCAGGCCACTATAGGTGACCGGCAGCACGACAGCTCACTAGGCCACTATAGGTGGCCGGCAGCACGACAGCTCACCAGGCAACTATAAGCGACCGGCAGCACGACAGCTCACCAGGCCACTGTAGGTGGCCGGCATCTCGACAGCACACCAGGCCACTATAGGTGGCCGGCAGCTCGAAAGCTCACCAGGCCACTATAGGTGGCCGGCAGCACGACAGATCACCAGGCAACTATAGGTGACCGGCAGCACGACAGCACACCAGGCCACTGTAGGTGGCCGGCATCTCGACAGCTCACCACGCCACTGTAGGTGGCCGGCAGCACGACAGCTCACCAGGCCACTGTAGGTGGCCGGCAGCTCGAGAGCTCACCAGGACACTATAAGTGGACGGCAGCACGACAGCTCACCAGGCCACTCTAGGTGGCCGGCATCTCGACAGCTCACCACGCAACTGTAGGTGGCCGGCAGCATCACAGCTCACCAGGCCACTGTAGGTGGCCGGCAACTCGAGAGCTCACCAGGACACTACAAGTGGACGGCAGCACGACAGATCACCAGGCCACTATAGGTGGCCGGCAACACGACAGCTAACCAGGCAACTATAGGTGGCCGGCAACACGACAGCTCACCAGGCCACAATAGGTGGCCGGCAGCACGACAGCTCAACAGGCCACTGTAGGTGGCCGGCATCTCGACAGCTCACCAGGCCACTATAGGTGACCGGCATCTCGACAGCTCACCACGTCACTGTAGATGGCCGGCAGCTCGAGAGCTCACCAGGCCACTATAGGTGGCCGGCAGCACGACAGATCACCAGGCCACTATAGGTGGCCGGCAACACGACAGCTCACCAGGCCACAATAGGTGGTCGCACCACCACAGTTGACCAGGCAACTCTAGGTGGCCGGCAGCACGACAGCTCACTAGGCCACTATAGGTGGCCGGCAGCACGACAGCTCACCAGGCCACTATAGGTGGCCGGCAGCACGACAGCTCACCAGGCCACTATAGGTGGCCGGCAACACGACAGCTCACCAGGCCACTATAGGTGGCCGGCAGCACGCCAGATCACCAGGCAATTATAGGTGACCGGCAGCACGACAGCTCACCAGGCCACTGTAGGTGGCCGGCATCTCGACAGCTCACCAGGACACTATAAGTGGACGGCAGCACGACAGCTCACCAGGCCACTATAGGTGACCGGCAGCACGAAAGCTCACCAGGCCACGATAGGTGGCCGGCAGCACGACAGATCACCAGGCAACTATAGGTGGCCGGCAGCACGACAGCTCACCAGGCCACTGTAGGTGGCCGGCAGCTCGAGAGCTCACCAGGACACTATAAGTGGACGGCAGCACGACAGCTCACCAGGCCACTATAGGTTACCGGCAGCACGACAGCTCACCAGGCCACTATAGGTGGCCGGCAACACGACAGCTCACCAGGCCACTATAGGTGGCCGGCAGCAAGCCAGATCACTAGGCAACTGTAGGTGACCGGCAGCACGACAGCTCACCAGGCCACTGTAGGTGGCCGGCATCTCGACAGCTCACCACGCCACTGTAGGTGGCCGGCAGCACGACAGCTCACCAGGCCACTCTAGGTGGCCGGCAGCTCGAGAGCTCACCAGGACACTATAAGTGGACGGCAGCACGACAGATCACCAGGCCACTATAGGTGGCCGGCGGCACGACAGCTCAACAGGCCATTGTAGGTGGCCGGCATCTCGACAGCTCACCAGGCCACTATAGGTGACCGGCATCTCGACATCTCACTAGGCCACTATAGGTGACCGGCAGCACGACAGCTCACCAGGCCACAATAGGTGGTCGCACCACCACAGTTGACCAGGCAACTCTAGGTGGCCGGCAGCACGACAGCTCACTAGGCCACTATAGGTGACCGGCAGCACGACAGCTCACCAGGCCACGATAGGTGGCCGGCAGCACGACAGATCACCAGGCAACTATAGGTGGCCGGCAGCTCGAGAGCTCACCAGGACACTATAAGTGGACGGCAGCACGACAGCTCACCAGGCCACTATAGGTTACCGGCAGCACGACAGCTCACCAGGCCACTATAGGTGGCCGGCAGCACGACAGCTCACCAGGCCACTATACGTGGCCGGCAGCACGACAGCTCACCAGGCCACTATAGGTGGCCGGCAACACGACAGCTCACCAGGCCACTGCAGGTGGCCGGCATCTCGACAGCTCACCAGGCCACTATAGGTGGCCGGCAGCACGACAGCTCACCAGGCCACTATAGGTGACCGGCAGCACGACAGCTCACCAGGCCACGATAGGTGGCCGGCAGCACGACAGATCACCAGGCAACTATAGGTGGCCGGCAGCACGACAGCTCACCAGGCCACTGTAGGTGGCCGGCAGCTCGAGAGCTCACCAGGATACTATAAGTGGACGGCAGCACGACAGCTCACCAGGCCACTATAGGTTACCGGCAGCACGACAGCTCACCAGGCCACTATAGGTGGCCGGCAACACGACAGCTCACCAGGCCACTATAGGTGGCCGGCAGCACGCCAGATCACTAGGCAACTATAGGTGACCGGCAGCACGACAGCTCACCAGGCCACTGTAGGTGGCCGGCATCTCGACAGCTCACCACGCCACTGTAGGTGGCCGGCAGCACGACAGCTCACCAGGCCACTCTAGGTGGCCGGCAGCTCGAGAGCTCACCAGGCAACTATAGGTGGCCGGCAACACGACAGCTCACCAGGCCACAATAGATGGCCGGCACCACCACAGCTGACCAGGCAACTCTAGGTGGCCGGCAGCACGACAGCTCACCAGGCCACTATAGGTGGCCGGCAGCACGACGGCTCACCAGGCTACTATAGGTGGCCGGCATCTCGACATCTCACTAGGCCACTATAGGTGACCGGCAGCACGACAGCTCACCAGGCCACAATAGGTGGCCGGCAGCACAACAGCTCACCAGGCCACTATAGGTGGCCGGCAGCACGGTAGCTCAACACGCAACTGCAGGTGGCCGGCATCTCGACAGCTCACCAGGCCACTATAGGTGGCCGGCAGCACGACAGCTCACCAGGCCACTATAGGTGGCCGGCAGCACGGTAGCTCAACACGCCACTGCAGGTGGCCGGCATCTCGACATCTCACCACGCCACTGTAGGTGGCCGGCAGCACGACAGCTCACCAGGCCACTGTAGGTGGCCGGCAGCACGCCAGATCACTAGGCAACTGTAGGTGACCGGCAGCACGACAGCTCACCAGGCCACTGTAGGTGGCCGGCATCTCGACAGCTCACCACGCCACTGTAAGTGGCCGGCAGCACGACAGCTCACCAGGCCACTGTAGGTGGCCGGCATCTCGACAGCTCACCACGCCACTGTAGGTGGCCGGCAGCACGACAGCTCACCAGGCCACTGTAGGTGGCCGGCATCTCGACAGCTCACCACGCCACTGCGGGTGGCCGGCATCTCGACATCTCACCAGGCCACTATAGGTGGCCGGCAGCACGCCAGATCACTAGGCAACTGTAGGTGACCGGCAGCTCGACAGCTCACCACGCCACTGTAGGTGGCCGGCAGCACGACAGCTCACCAGGCCACTGTAGGTGGCCGGCATCTCGACAGCTCACCACGCCACTGTAGGTGGCCGGCAGCACGACAGCTCACCAGGCCACTCTAGGTGGCCGGCAGCTCGAGAGCTCACCAGGACACTATAAGTGGACGGCAACACGACAGATCACCAGGCCACTATAGGTGGCCGGCAACACGACAGCTCACCAGGCAACTAAAGGTGACCGGCAGCACGACAGCTCACCAGGCCACTGTAGGTGGCCGGCATCTCGACAGCTCACCACGCCACTGTAGGTGGCCGGCAGCACGACAGCTCACCACGTCACTGTAGGTGGCCGGCAGCACGACAGCTCACCAGGCCACTCTAGGTGGCCGGTAGCTCGAGAGCTCACCAGGACACTATAAGTGGACGGCAGCACGACAGATCACCAGGCCACTATAGGTGGCCGGCAACACGACAGCTCACCAGGCCACTCTAGGTGGCCGGCAGCTCGAGAGCTCACCAGGACACTATAAGTGGACGGCAGCACGACAGATCACCAGGCCACTATAGGTGGCCGGCAACACGACAGCTCACCAGGCAACTATAGGTGGCCGGCAACACGACAGCTCACCAGGCCACAATAGGTGGCCGGCACCACCACAGCTGACCAGGCAACTCTAGGTGGCCGGCAGCACGACAGCTCACCAGGCCACTGTAGGTGGCCGGCAGCACGACGGCTCACCAGGCTACTATAGGTGGCCGGCATCTCGACATCTCACTAGGCCACTATAGGTGACCGGCAGCACGACAGCTCACCAGGCCACAATAGGTGGTCGCACCACCACAGTTGACCAGGCAACTATAGGTGGCCGGCAACACGACAGCTCACCAGGCCACTATAGGTGGCCGGCAGCACGACGGCTCACCAGGCTACTATAGGTGGCCGGCATCTCGACATCTCACTAAGCCACTATAGGTGACCGGCAGCACGACAGCTCACCAGGCCACAATAGGTGGCCGGCAGCACGACAGCTCACCAGGCCACTATAGGTGGCCGGCAGCACGGTAGCTCAACACGCCACTGCAGGTGGCCGGCATCTCGACAGCTCACCAGGCCACTATAGGTGGCCGGCAGCTCGAGAGCTCACCAGGACACTATAAGTGGACGGCAGCACGACAGATCACCAGGCCACTATAGGTGGCCGGTAACACGACAGCTCACCAGGCAACTATAGGTGACCGGCAGCACGACAGCTCACCAGGCCACTATAGGTGGCCGGCAGCACGACAGCTCACCAGGCCACTATAGGTGGCCGGTAGCACGACAGCTCACCAGGCCACTATAGGTTACCGGCAGCACGACAGCTCACCAGGCAACAATAGGTGGCCGGCAACACGACAGCTCACCAGGCCACAATAGATGGCCGGCACCACCACAGCTGACCAGGCAACTCTAAGTGGCCGGCAGCACGACAGCTCACCAGGCCACTATAGGTGGCCGGCAGCACGACGGCTCACCAGGCTACTATAGATGGCCGGCACCACCACAGCTGGCCAGGCAACTCTAGGTGGCCGGCAGCACGACAGCTCACGAGGCCACTATAGGTGGCCGGCAGCACGACGGCTCACCAGGCTACTATAGGTGGCCGGCATTTCGACAGCTCACTAGGCCACTATAGGTGACCGGCTACTATAGGTGGCCGGCATCTCTATAGGTGGCCGGCATCTCGACAGTTCACTAGGCCACTATAGGTGATCGGCAGCACGACAGCTCACCAGGCCACAATAGGTGGCCGGCAGCACGACGGCTCACCAGGCTACTATAGGTGGCCGGCATCTCGACAGCTCACTAGGCCACTATAGGTGACCGGCAGCACGACAGATCATCAGGCCGATAAAGGTGGCCGGCAACACGACAGCTCACCAGGCAACTATAGGTGGCCGGCAACACGACAGCTCTCAGGCCACAATAGGTGGCCGGCACCACCACAGCTGACCAGGCAACTCTAGGTGACCGGCAGCACCACAGCTCACCAGGCCACTATTGGTGGTCGGCAGCACGACAGCTCAACAGGCCACTATAGGTGGCCGGCAGCACGCCAGATCACCAGGCAACTATAGGTGACCGGCAGCACGACAGCTCACCAGGCCACTGTAGGTGGCCGGCAGCACGACAGCTCACCAGGCCACTCTAGGTGGCCGGCAGCTCGAGAGCTCACCAGGCAACTATAGGTGGGCGGCAACACGACAGCTCACCAGGCCACAATAGATGGCCGGCACCACCACAGCTGACCAGGCAACTCTAGGTGGCCGGAAGCACGACAGCTCACCAGGCCACTATAGGTGGCCGGCAGCACGACGGCTCACCAGGCTACTATAGGTGGCCGGCATCTCGACATCTCACTAGGCCACTATAGGTGACCGGCAGCACGACAGCTCACCAGGCCACAGTAGGTGGCCGGCAGCACGACAGCTCACCAGGCCACTATAGGTGGCCGGCAGCACGACAGCTCAACACGCCACTGCAGGTGGCCGGCATCTCGACAGCTCACCAGGCCACTATAGGTGACCGGCAGCACGACAGCTCACTAGGCCACTATAGGTGGCCGGCAGCACGACAGCTCAACACGCCACTGCAGGTGGTCGGCATCTCGACAGCTAACCAGGCCACTATAGGTGGCCGGCAGCACGACAGCTCACCAGGCAACTATGGGTGGCCGGCAGCACGACGGCTCACCAGGCTACTATAGGTGGCCGGCATCTCGACAGCTCACTAGGCCACTATAGGTGGCCGGTAGCACGACAGCTCACCAGGCCACTTTAGGTGGCCGGCAGCACGACAGCTCACCAGGCCACAAAAGGTGACCGGCAGCACGACAGCTCACCAGGCTACTATAGGTGGCCGGCATCTCGACAGCTCACTAGGCCACTATAGGTGACCGGCAGCTCGAGAGCTCACCAGGACACTATAAGTGGACGGCAGCACGACAGATCACCAGGCCACTATAGGTGGCCGGTAACACGACAGCTCACCAGGCAACTATAGGTGACCGGCAGCACGACAGCTCACCAGGCCACTATAGGTGGCCGGCAGCACGACAGCTCACCAGGCCACTATAGGTGGCCGGTAGCACGACAGCTCACCAGGCAACTATAGGTGACCGGCAGCACGACAGCTCACCAGGCCACTATAGGTGGCCGGCAGCACGACAGCTCACCAGGCCACTATAGGTGGCCGGTAGCACGACAGCTCACCAGGCCACTATAGGTTACCGGCAGCACGACAGCTCACCAGGCAACAATAGGTGGCCGGCAACACGACAGCTCACCAGGCCACAATAGATGGCCGGCACCACCACAGCTGACCAGGCAACTCTAAGTGGCCGGCAGCACGACAGCTCACCAGGCCACTATAGGTGGCCGGCAGCACGACGGCTCACCAGGCTACTATAGATGGCCGGCACCACCACAGCTGGCCAGGCAACTCTAGGTGGCCGGCAGCACGACAGCTCACGAGGCCACTATAGGTGGCCGGCAGCACGACGGCTCACCAGGCTACTATAGGTGGCCGGCATTTCGACAGCTCACTAGGCCACTATAGGTGACCGGCTACTATAGGTGGCCGGCATCTCTATAGGTGGCCGGCATCTCGACAGTTCACTAGGCCACTATAGGTGATCGGCAGCACGACAGCTCACCAGGCCACAATAGGTGGCCGGCAGCACGACGGCTCACCAGGCTACTATAGGTGGCCGGCATCTCGACAGCTCACTAGGCCACTATAGGTGACCGGCAGCACGACAGATCATCAGGCCGATAAAGGTGGCCGGCAACACGACAGCTCACCAGGCAACTATAGGTGGCCGGCAACACGACAGCTCTCAGGCCACAATAGGTGGCCGGCACCACCACAGCTGACCAGGCAACTCTAGGTGACCGGCAGCACCACAGCTCACCAGGCCACTATTGGTGGTCGGCAGCACGACAGCTCAACAGGCCACTATAGGTGGCCGGCAGCACGCCAGATCACCAGGCAACTATAGGTGACCGGCAGCACGACAGCTCACCAGGCCACTGTAGGTGGCCGGCAGCACGACAGCTCACCAGGCCACTCTAGGTGGCCGGCAGCTCGAGAGCTCACCAGGCAACTATAGGTGGGCGGCAACACGACAGCTCACCAGGCCACAATAGATGGCCGGCACCACCACAGCTGACCAGGCAACTCTAGGTGGCCGGAAGCACGACAGCTCACCAGGCCACTATAGGTGGCCGGCAGCACGACGGCTCACCAGGCTACTATAGGTGGCCGGCATCTCGACATCTCACTAGGCCACTATAGGTGACCGGCAGCACGACAGCTCACCAGGCCACAGTAGGTGGCCGGCAGCACGACAGCTCACCAGGCCACTATAGGTGGCCGGCAGCACGACAGCTCAACACGCCACTGCAGGTGGCCGGCATCTCGACAGCTCACCAGGCCACTATAGGTGACCGGCAGCACGACAGCTCACTAGGCCACTATAGGTGGCCGGCAGCACGACAGCTCAACACGCCACTGCAGGTGGTCGGCATCTCGACAGCTAACCAGGCCACTATAGGTGGCCGGCAGCACGACAGCTCACCAGGCAACTATGGGTGGCCGGCAGCACGACGGCTCACCAGGCTACTATAGGTGGCCGGCATCTCGACAGCTCACTAGGCCACTATAGGTGGCCGGTAGCACGACAGCTCACCAGGCCACTTTAGGTGGCCGGCAGCACGACAGCTCACCAGGCTACTATAGATGGCCGGCACCACCACAGCTGGCCAGGCAACTCTAGGTGGCCGGCAGCACGACAGCTCACGAGGCCACTATAGGTGGCCGGCAGCACGACGGCTCACCAGGCTACTATAGGTGGCCGGCATTTCGACAGCTCACTAGGCCACTATAGGTGACCGGCTACTATAGGTGGCCGGCATCTCTATAGGTGGCCGGCATCTCGACAGTTCACTAGGCCACTATAGGTGATCGGCAGCACGACAGCTCACCAGGCCACAATAGGTGGCCGGCAGCACGACGGCTCACCAGGCTACTATAGGTGGCCGGCATCTCGACAGCTCACTAGGCCACTATAGGTGACCGGCAGCACGACAGATCATCAGGCCACAAAAGGTGACCGGCAGCACGACAGCTCACCAGGCTACTATAGGTGGCCGGCATCTCGACAGCTCACTAGGCCACTATAGGTGACCGGCAGCTCGAGAGCTCACCAGGACACTATAAGTGGACGGCAGCACGACAGATCACCAGGCCACTATAGGTGGCCGGTAACACGACAGCTCACCAGGCAACTATAGGTGACCGGCAGCACGACAGCTCACCAGGCCACTATAGGTGGCCGGCAGCACGACAGCTCACCAGGCAACAATAGGTGGCCGGCAACACGACAGCTCACCAGGCCACAATAGATGGCCGGCACCACCACAGCTGACCAGGCAACTCTAAGTGGCCGGCAGCACGACAGCTCACCAGGCCACTATAGGTGGCCGGCAGCACGACGGCTCACCAGGCTACTATAGATGGCCGGCACCACCACAGCTCACCAGGCAACTATGGGTGGCCGGCAGCACGACGGCTCACCAGGCTACTATAGGTGGCCGGCATCTCGACAGTTCACTAGGCCACTATAGGTGATCGGCAGCACGACAGCTCACCAGGCCACAATAGGTGGCCGGCAGCACGACGGCTCACCAGGCTACTATAGGTGGCCGGCATCTCGACAGTTCACTAGGCCACTATAGGTGATCGGCAGCACGACAGCTCACCAGGCCACAATAGGTGGCCGGCAGCACGACGGCTCACCAGGCTACTATAGGTGGCCGGCATCTCGACAGCTCACTAGGCCACTATAGGTGACCGGCAGCACGACAGATCATCAGGCCACAAAAGGTGACCGGCAGCACGACAGCTCACCAGGCTACTATAGGTGGCCGGCATCTCGACAGCTCACTAGGCCACTATAGGTGACCGGCAGCTCGAGAGCTCACCAGGACACTATAAGTGGACGGCAGCACGACAGATCACCAGGCCACTATAGGTGGCCGGTAACACGACAGCTCACCAGGCAACTATAGGTGACCGGCAGCACGACAGCTCACCAGGCCACTATAGGTGGCCGGCAGCACGACAGCTCACCAGGCCACTATAGGTGGCCGGTAGCACGACAGCTCACCAGGCAACTATAGGTGACCGGCAGCACGACAGCTCACCAGGCCACTATAGGTGGCCGGCAGCACGACAGCTCACCAGGCCACTATAGGTGGCCGGTAGCACGACAGCTCACCAGGCCACTATAGGTTACCGGCAGCACGACAGCTCACCAGGCAACAATAGGTGGCCGGCAACACGACAGCTCACCAGGCCACAATAGATGGCCGGCACCACCACAGCTGACCAGGCAACTCTAAGTGGCCGGCAGCACGACAGCTCACCAGGCCACTATAGGTGGCCGGCAGCACGACGGCTCACCAGGCTACTATAGATGGCCGGCACCACCACAGCTGGCCAGGCAACTCTAGGTGGCCGGCAGCACGACAGCTCACGAGGCCACTATAGGTGGCCGGCAGCACGACGGCTCACCAGGCTACTATAGGTGGCCGGCATTTCGACAGCTCACTAGGCCACTATAGGTGACCGGCTACTATAGGTGGCCGGCATCTCTATAGGTGGCCGGCATCTCGACAGTTCACTAGGCCACTATAGGTGATCGGCAGCACGACAGCTCACCAGGCCACAATAGGTGGCCGGCAGCACGACGGCTCACCAGGCTACTATAGGTGGCCGGCATCTCGACAGCTCACTAGGCCACTATAGGTGACCGGCAGCACGACAGATCATCAGGCCGATAAAGGTGGCCGGCAACACGACAGCTCACCAGGCAACTATAGGTGGCCGGCAACACGACAGCTCTCAGGCCACAATAGGTGGCCGGCACCACCACAGCTGACCAGGCAACTCTAGGTGACCGGCAGCACCACAGCTCACCAGGCCACTATTGGTGGTCGGCAGCACGACAGCTCAACAGGCCACTATAGGTGGCCGGCAGCACGCCAGATCACCAGGCAACTATAGGTGACCGGCAGCACGACAGCTCACCAGGCCACTGTAGGTGGCCGGCAGCACGACAGCTCACCAGGCCACTCTAGGTGGCCGGCAGCTCGAGAGCTCACCAGGCAACTATAGGTGGGCGGCAACACGACAGCTCACCAGGCCACAATAGATGGCCGGCACCACCACAGCTGACCAGGCAACTCTAGGTGGCCGGCAGCACGACAGCTCACCAGGCCACTATAGGTGGCCGGCAGCACGACGGCTCACCAGGCTACTATAGGTGGCCGGCATCTCGACATCTCACTAGGCCACTATAGGTGACCGGCAGCACGACAGCTCACCAGGCCACAGTAGGTGGCCGGCAGCACGACAGCTCACCAGGCCACTATAGGTGGCCGGCAGCACGACAGCTCAACACGCCACTGCAGGTGGCCGGCATCTCGACAGCTCACCAGGCCACTATAGGTGACCGGCAGCACGACAGCTCACTAGGCCACTATAGGTGGCCGGCAGCACGACAGCTCAACACGCCACTGCAGGTGGTCGGCATCTCGACAGCTAACCAGGCCACTATAGGTGGCCGGCAGCACGACAGCTCACCAGGCAACTATGGGTGGCCGGCAGCACGACGGCTCACCAGGCTACTATAGGTGGCCGGCATCTCGACAGCTCACTAGGCCACTATAGGTGGCCGGTAGCACGACAGCTCACCAGGCCACTTTAGGTGGCCGGCAGCACGACAGCTCACCAGGCCACAAAAGGTGACCGGCAGCACGACAGCTCACCAGGCTACTATAGGTGGCCGGCATCTCGACAGCTCACTAGGCCACTATAGGTGACCGGCAGCACGACAGCTCACCAGGCCACAATAGGTGGCCGGCAGCACGACAGCTCACCAGGCCACTATAGGTGGCCGGCAGCACGACAGCTCAACAGGCCACTGTAGGTGGCCGGCATCTCGACAGCTCACCAGGCCACTATAGGTGACCGGCAGCACGCCAGCTCACCAGGCCACTATAGGTGACCGGCTGCACGACAGCTCACCAGGCCACAATAGGTGGCCGCAGCACGACAGCTCACCAGGCCACAATAGGTGGCCGGCAGCACAACAGATCACCAGGGCACTATAGGTGACCGGCAGCACGACAGCTCACCAGGCCAAAATAGGTGGCCGGCAGCCCGACAGCTTACGTGGCTACTTTAAGTGGCCGGCATCTCGACAACCCATTAGGCCACTAAAGGTGACCGTCAGCACGACAGCTCACCAGGCCACTATAGGTGGCCGGTAGCACGACAGCTCACCAGGCCACAAAAGGTGACCGGCAGCACGACAGCTCACCAGGCTACTATAGGTGGCCGGCATCTCGACAGCTCACTAGGCCACTATAGGTGACCGGCAGCACGACAGCTCACCAGGCCACAATAGGTGGCCGGCAGCACGACAGCTCACCAGGCCACTATAGGTGGCCGGCGGCACGACAGCTCAACAGGCCATTGTAGGTGGCCGGCATCTCGACAGCTCACCAGGCCACTATAGGTGGCCGGCGGCACGACAGCTCAACAGGCCATTGTAGGTGGCCGGCATCTCGACAGCTCACCAGGCCACTATAGGTGGCCGGCAGCACGACAGCTCACCAGGCAACTATAGGCGACCGGCAGCACGACAGCTCACCAGGCCACTGTAGGTGGCCGGCATCTCGACAGCACACCAGGCCACTATATGTGGCCGGCAGCTCGAGAGCTCACCCGGCCACTTTAGGTGGCCGGCAGCACGACAGATCACCAGGCAACTATAGGTGACCGGCAGCACGACAGCTCACCAGGCCACTCTAGGTGGCCGGCAGCTCGAGAGCTCACCAGGACACTATAAGTGGACGGCAGCACGACAGATAACCAGGCCACTATAGGTGGCCGGCAACACGACAGCTCACCAGGCCACTGTAGGTGGCCGGCAGCACGACAGCTCACCAGGCCACAAAAGGTGACCGGCAGCACGACAGCTCACCAGGCTACTATAGGTGGCCGGCATCTCGACAGCTCACTAGGCCACTATAGGTGACCGGCAGCACGACAGCTCACCAGGCCACAATAGGTGGCCGGCAGCACGACAGCTCACCAGGCCACTATAGGTGGCCGGCAGCATGACAGCTCAACAGGCCACTGTAGGTGGCCGGCATCTCGACAGCTCACCAGGCCACTATAGGTGACCGGCAGCACGCCAGCTCACCAGGCCACTATAGGTGACCGGCTGCACGACAGCTCACCAGGCCACAATAGGTGGCCGCAGCACGACAGCTCACCAGGCCACAATAGGTGGCCGGCAGCACAGCAGATCACCAGGGCACTATAGGTGACCGGCAGCACGACAGCTCACCAGGAGAAAATAGGTGGCCGGCAGCCCGACAGCTTACGTGGCTACTTTAAGTGGCCGGCATCTCGACAACCCATTAGGCCACTAAAGGTGACCGTCAGCACGACAGCTCACCAGGCCACTATAGGTGGCCGGCAGCACGACAGCTCACCAGGCCACAAAAGGTGACCGGCAGCACGACAGCTCACCAGGCTACTATAGGTGGCCGGCATCTCGACAGCTCACTAGGCCACTATAGGTGACCGGCAGCACGACAGCTCACCAGGCCACAATAGGTGGCCGGCAGCACGACAGCTCACCAGGCCACTATAGGTGGCCGGCAGCACGACGGCTCACCAGGCTACTATAGGTGGCCGGCATCTCGACATCTCACTAGGCCACTATAGGTGACCGGCAGCACGACAGCTCACCAGGCCGCAGTAGGTGGCCGGCAGCACGACAGCTCACCAGGCCACTATAGGTGGCCGGCAGCACGACAGCTCAACACGCCACTGCAGGTGGCCGGCATCTCGACAGCTCACCAGGCCACTATAGGTGACCGGCAGCACGACAGCTCACTAGGCCACTATAGGTGGCCGGCAGCACGACAGCTCAACACGCCACTGCAGGTGGCCGGCATCTCGACAGCTAACCAGGCCACTATAGGTGGCCGGCAGCACGACAGCTCACCAGGCAACTATGGGTGGCCGGCAGCACGACGGCTCACCAGGCTACTATAGGTGGCCGGCATCTCGACAGCTCACTAGGCCACTATAGGTGGCCGGTAGCACGACAGCTCACCAGGCCACTTTAGGTGGCCGGCAGCACGACAGCTCACCAGGCCACAAAAGGTGACCGGCAGCACGACAGCTCACCAGGCTACTATAGGTGGCCGGCATCTCGACAGCTCACTGGGCCACTATAGGTGACCGGCAGCACGACAGCTCACCAGGCCACAATAGGTGGCCGGCAGCACGACAGCTCACCAGGCCACTATAGGTGGCCGGCAGCACGACAGCTCAACAGGCCACTGTAGGTGGCCGGCATCTCGACAGCTCACCAGGCCACTATAGGTGACCGGCAGCACGCCAGCTCACCAGGCCACTATAGGTGACCGGCTGCACGACAGCTCACCAGGCCACAATAGGTGGCCGCAGCACGACAGCTCACCAGGCCACAATAGGTGGCCGGCAGCACAACAGATCACCAGGGCACTATAGGTGACCGGCAGCACGACAGCTCACCAGGCCAAAATAGGTGGCCGGCAGCCCGACAGCTTACGTGGCTACTTTAAGTGGCCGGCATCTCGACAACCCATTAGGCCACTAAAGGTGACCGTCAGCACGACAGCTCACCAGGCCACTATAGGTGGCCGGCAGCACGACAGCTCACCAGGCCACAAAAGGTGACCGGCAGCACGACAGCTCACCAGGCTACTATAGGTGGCCGGCATCTCGACAGCTCACTAGGCCACTATAGGTGACCGGCAGCACGACAGCTCACCAGGCCACAATAGGTGGCCGGCAGCACGACAGCTCACCAGGCCACTATAGGTGGCCGGCGGCACGACAGCTCAACAGGCCATTGTAGGTGGCCGGCATCTCGACAGCTCACCAGGCCACTATAGGTGGCCGGCGGCACGACAGCTCAACAGGCCATTGTAGGTGGCCGGCATCTCGACAGCTCACCAGGCCACTATAGGTGGCCGGCAGCACGACAGCTCACCAGGCAACTATAGGCGACCGGCAGCACGACAGCTCACCAGGCCACTGTAGGTGGCCGGTATCTCGACAGCACACCAGGCCACTATATGTGGCCGGCAGCTCGAGAGCTCACCAGGCCACTTTAGGTGGCCGGCAGCACGACAGATCACCAGGCAACTATAGGTGACCGGCAGCACGACAGCTCACCAGGCCACAATAGGTGGCCGGCAGCTCGAGAGCTCACCAGGACACTATAAGTGGACGGCAGCACGACAGATAACCAGGCCACTATAGGTGGCCGGCAACACAACAGCTCACCAGGCCACTGTAGGTGGCCGGCAGCACGACAGCTCACCAGGCCACAAAAGGTGACCGGCAGCACGACAGCTCACCAGGCTACTATAGGTGGCCGGCATCTCGACAGCTCACTAGGCCACTATAGGTGACCGGCAGCACGACAGCTCACCAGGCCACAATAGGTGGCCGGCAGCACGACAGCTCACCAGGCCACTATAGGTGGCCGGCAGCATGACAGCTCAACAGGCCACTGTAGGTGGCCGGCATCTCGACAGCTCACCAGGCCACTATAGGTGACCGGCAGCACGCCAGCTCACCAGGCCACTATAGGTGACCGGCTGCACGACAGCTCACCAGGCCACAATAGGTGGCCGCAGCACGACAGCTCACCAGGCCACAATAGGTGGCCGGCAGCACAACAGATCACCAGGGCACTATAGGTGACCGGCAGCACGACAGCTCACCAGGCCAAAATAGGTGGCCGGCAGCCCGACAGCTTACGTGGCTACTTTAAGTGGCCGGCATCTCGACAACCCATTAGGCCACTAAAGGTGACCGTCAGCACGACAGCTCACCAGGCCACTATAGGTGGCCGGCAGCACGACAGCTCACCAGGCCACAAAAGGTGACCGGCAGCACGACAGCTCACCAGGCTACTATAGGTGGCCGGCATCTCGACAGCTCACTAGGCCACTATAGGTGACCGGCAGCACGACAGCTCACCAGGCCACAATAGGTGGCCGGCAGCACGACAGCTCACCAGGCCACTATAGGTGGCCGGCGGCACGACAGCTCAACAGGCCATTGTAGGTGGCCGGCATCTCGACAGCTCACCAGGCCACTATAGGTGACCGGCAGCACGACAGCTCACTAGGCCACTATAGGTGGCCGGCAGCACGACAGCTCACCAGGCAACTATAGGCGACCGGCAGCACGACAGCTCACCAGGCCACTGTAGGTGGCCGGCATCTCGACAGCACACCAGGCCACTATAGGTGGCCGGCAGCTCGAGAGCTCACCAGGCCACTTTAGGTGGCCGGCAGCACGACAGATCACCAGGCAACTATAGGTGACCGGCAGCACGACAGCTCACCAGGCCACTCTAGGTGGCCGGCAGCTCGAGAGCTCACCAGGACACTATAAGTGGACGGCAGCACGACAGATCACCAGGCCACTATAGGTGGCCGGTAACACGACAGCTCACCAGGCAACTATAGGTGACCGGCAGCACGACAGCTCACCAGGCCACTGTAGGTGGCCGGCATCTCGACAGCTCACCGCGCCACTGTAGGTGGCCGGCAGCACGACAGCTCACCAGGCCACTCTAGGTGGCCGGCAGCTCGAGAGCTCACCAGGACACTATAAGTGGACGGCAGCACGACAGATCACCAGGCCACTATAGGTGGCCGGCAACACGACAGCTCACCAGGCAACTAAAGGTGACCGGCAGCACGACAGCTCACCAGGCCACTGTAGATGGCCGGCAGCTCGAGAGCTCACCAGGCCACTATAGGTGGCCGGCAGCACGACAGATCACCAGGCCACTATAGGTGGCCGGCATCTCGACAGCTCACCACGCCACTATAGGTGACCGGCAGCACGACAGCTCACCAGGCCACAATAGGTGGCCGGCAGCACGACAGCTCACCAGGCCACTATAGGTGGCCGGCAGCACGACAGCTCAACAGGCCACTGTAGGTGGCCGGCATCTCGACAGCTCACCAGGCCACTATAGGTGACCGGCAGCATGCCAGCTCACCAGGCCACTATAGGTGACCGGCTGCACGACAGCTCACCAGGCCACAATAGGTGGCCGCAGCACGACAGCTCACCAGGCCACAATAGGTGGCCGGCAGCACAACAGATCACCAGGGCACTATAGGTGACAGGCAGCACGACAGCTCACCAGGCCAAAATAGGTGGCCGGCAGCCCGACAGCTTACGTGACTACTTTAAGTGGCCGGCATCTCGACAACCCATTAGGCCACCAAAGGTGACCGTCAGCACGACAGCTCACCAGGCCACTATAGGTGGCCGGTAGCACGACAGCTCACCAGGCCACAAAAGGTGACCGGCAGCACGACAGCTCACCAGGCTATTATAGGTGGCCGGCATCTCGACAGCTCACTAGGCCACTATAGGTGACCGGCAGCACGACAGCTCACCAGGCCACAATAGGTGGCCGGCAGCACGACAGCTCACCAGGCCACTATAGGTGGCCGGCGGCACGACAGCTCAACAGGCCATTGTAGGTGGCCGGCATCTCGACAGCTCACCAGGCCACTATAGGTGACCGGCAGCACGACAGCTCACTAGGCCACTATAGGTGGCCGGCAGCACGACAGCTCACCAGGCAACTATAGGCGACCGGCAGCACGACAGCTCACCAGGCCACTGTAGGTGGCCGGCATCTCGACAGCACACCAGGCCACTATAGGTGGCCGGCAGCTCGAGAGCTCACCAGGCCACTACAGGTGGCCGGCAGCACGACAGATCACCAGGCAACTATAGGTGACCGGCAGCACGACAGCTCACCAGGCCACTCTAGGTGGCCGGCAGCTCGAGAGCTCACCAGGACACTATAAGTGGACGGCAGCACGACAGATCACCAGGCCACTATAGGTGGCCGGTAACACGACAGCTCACCAGGCAACTATAGGTGACCGGCAGCACGACAGCTCACCAGGCCACTGTAGGTGGCCGGCATCTCGACGGCTCACCACGCCACTGTAGGTGGCCGGCAGCACGACAGCTCACCAGGCCACTCTAGGTGGCCGGCAGCTCGAGAGCTCACCAGGACACTATAAGTGGACGGCAGCACGACAGATCACCAGGCAACTAAAGGTGACCGGCAGCACGACAGCTCACCAGGCCACTGTAGGTGGCCGGCAGCACGACAGCTCACCAGGCCACTCTAGGTGGCCGGTAGCTCGAGAGCTCACCAGGACACTATAAGTGGACGGCAGCACGACAGATCACCAGGCCACTATAGGTGGCCAGCATCTCGACAGCTCACCACGCCACTGTAGGTGGCCGGCAGCACGACAGCTCACCAGGCCACTGTAGGTGGCCGGCAGCTCGAGAGCTCACCAGGACACTATAAGTGGACGGCAGCACGACAGCTCACCAGGCCACTGTAGGTGGCCGGCATCTCGACAGCTCACCACGCCACTGTAGGTGGCCGGCAGCATCACAGCTCACCAGGCCACTCTAGGTGGCCGGCAGCTCGAGAGCTCACCTGGACACTATAAGTGGACGGCAGCACGACAGCTCACCAGGCCACTGTAGGTGGCCGGCATCTCGACAGCTCACCACGCCACTGTAGGTGGCCGGCAGCATCACAGCTCACCAGGCCACTATAGGTGGCCGGCGGCACGACAGCTCAACAGGCCATTGTAGGTGGCCGGCATCTCGACAGCTCACCAGGCCACTATAGGTGACCGGCAGCACGACAGCTCACTAGGCCACTATAGGTGGCCGGCAGCACGACAGCTCACCAGGCAACTATAGGCGACCGGCAGCACGACAGCTCACCAGGCCACTGTAGGTGGCCGGCATCTCGACAGCACACCAGGCCACTATAGGTGGCCGGCAGCACGACAGATCACCAGGCAACTATAGGTGACCGGCAGCACGACAGCTCACCAAGCCACTCTAGGTGGCCGGCAGCTCGAGAGCTCACCAGGACACTATAAGTGGACGGCAGCACGACAGATCACCAGGCCACTATAGGTGGCCGGCAACACGACAGCTCACCAGGCAACTATAGGTGGCCGGCAACACGACAGCTCACCAGGCCACAATAGGTGGCCGGCACCACCACAGCTGACCAGGCAACTCTAGGTGGCCGGCAGCACGACAGCTCACCAGGCCACTATAGGTGGCCGGCAGCACGACGGCTCACCAGGCTACTATAGGTGGCCGGCATCTCGACATCTCACTAGGCCACTATAGGTGACCGGCAGCACGACAGCTCACCAGGCCACAATAGGTGGCCGGCAGCACGACAGCTCACCTGGCCACTATAGGTGGCCGGCAGCACGGCAGCTCAACAGGCCACTGTAGGTGGCCGGCATCTCGACAGCTCACCAGGCCACTATAGGTGACCGGCAGCACGACAGCTCACTAGGCCACTATAGGTGGCCGGCAGCACGACAGCTCACCAGGCAACTATAAGCGACCGGCAGCACGACAGCTCACCAGGCCACTGTAGGTGGCCGGCATCTCGACAGCACACCAGGCCACTATAGGTGGCCGGCAGCTCGAAAGCTCACCAGGCCACTATAGGTGGCCGGCAGCACGACAGATCACCAGGCAACTATAGGTGACAGGCAGCACGACAGCACACCAGGCCACTGTAGGTGGCCGGCATCTCGACAGCTCACCACGCCACTGTAGGTGGCCGGCAGCACGACAGCTCACCAGGCCACTGTAGGTGGCCGGCAGCTCGAGAGCTCACCAGGACACTATAAGTGGACGGCAGCACGACAGCTCACCAGGCCACTGTAGGTGGCCGGCATCTCGACAGCTCACCACGCCACTGTAGGTGGCCGGCAGCATCACAGCTCACCAGGCCACTCTAGGTGGCCGGCAGCTCGAGAGCTCACCAGGACACTATAAGTGGACGGCAGCACGACAGCTCACCAGGCCACTGTAGGTGGCCGGCATCTCGACAGCTCACCACGCCACTGTAGGTGGCCGGCAGCATCACAGCTCACCAGGCCACTCTAGGTGGCCGGCAGCTCGAAAGCTCACCAGGCCACTATAGGTGGCCGGCAGCACGACAGATCACCAGGCAACTATAGGTGACCGGCAGCACGACAGCACACCAGGCCACTGTAGGTGGCCGGCATCTCGACAGCTCACCACGCCACTGTAGGTGGCCGGCAGCACGACAGCTCACCAGGCCACTGTAGGTGGCCGGCAACTCGAGAGCTCACCAGGACACTATAAGTGGACGGCAGCACGACAGCTCACCAGGCCACTGTAGGTGGCCGGCATCTCGACAGCTCACCACGCCACTGTAGGTGGCCGGCAGCATCACAGCTCACCAGGCCACTCTAGGTGGCCGGCAGCTCGAAAGCTCACCAGGCCACTATAGGTGGCCGGCAGCACGACAGATCACCGGGCAACTATAGGTGACCGGCAGCACGACAGCACACCAGGCCACTGTAGGTGGCCGGCATCTCGACAGCTCACCACGCCACTGTAGGTGGCCGGCAGCACGACAGCTCACCAGGCCACTGTAGGTGGCCGGCAACTCGAGAGCTCACCAGGACACTATAAGTGGACGGCAGCACGACAGATCACCAGGCCACTATAGGTGGCCGGCAACACGACAGCTAACCAGGCAACTATAGGTGGCCGGCAACACGACAGCTCACCAGGCCACAATAGGTGGCCGGCAGCACGACAGCTCAACAGGCCACTGTAGGTGGCCGGCATCTCGACAGCTCACCAGGCCACTATAGGTGACCGGCATCTCGACAGCTCACCACGTCACTGTAGATGGCCGGCAGCTCGAGAGCTCACCAGGCCACTATAGGTGGCCGGCAGCACGACAGATCACCAGGCCACTATAGGTGGCCGGCAACACGACAGCTCACCAGGCCACAATAGGTGGTCGCACCACCACAGTTGACCAGGCAACTCTAGGTGGCCGGCAGCACGACAGCTCACTAGGCCACTATAGGTGGCCGGCAGCACGACAGCTCACCAGGCCACTATAGGTGGCCGACAGCACGACAGCTCACCAGGCCACTATAGGTGGCCGGCAACACGACAGCTCACCAGGCCACTATAGGTGGCCGGCAGCACGCCAGATCACCAGGCAACTATAGGTGACCGGCAGCACGACAGCTCACCAGGCCACTGTAGGTGGCCGGCATCTCGACAGCTCACCAGGCCACTATAGATGACCGGCAGCACGACAGCTCACCAGGCCACGATAGGTGGCCGGCAGCTCGAAAGCTCACCAGGATACTATAAGTGGACGGCAGCACGACAGATCACCAGGCCACTATAGGTGGCCGGCAACACGACAGCTAACCAGGCAACTATAGGTGGCCGGCAACACGACAGCCCACCAGGCCACAATAGGTGGCCGGCAGCACGACAGCTCACCAGGCCACTATAGGTGACCGGCAGCACGACAGCTCACCAGGCCACTGTAGGTGGCCGGCATCTCGACAGCTCACCAGGCCACTATAGATGACCGGCAGCACGACAGCTCACCAGGCCACGATAGGTGGCCGGCAGCTCGAAAGCTCACCAGGATACTATAAGTGGACGGCAGCACGACAGATCACCAGGCCACTATAGGTGGCCGACAGCACGACAGCTCACCAGGCCACTATAGGTGGCCGGCAACACGACAGCTCACCAGGCCACAATAGGTGGTCGCACCACCACAGTTGACCAGGCAACTCTAGGTGGCCGGCAGCACGACAGCTCACTAGGCCACTATAGGTGGCCGGCAGCACGACAGCTCACCAGGCCACTATAGGTGGCCGACAGCACGACAGCTCACCAGGCCACTATAGGTGGCCGGCAACACGACAGCTCACCAGGCCACTATAGGTGACCGGCAGCACGACAGCACACCAGGCCACTGTAGGTGGCCGGCATCTCGACAGCTCACCACGCCACTGTAGGTGGCCGGCAGCACGACAGCTCACCAGGCCACTGTAGGTGGCCGGCAACTCGAGAGCTCACCAGGACACTATAAGTGGACGGCAGCACGACAGATCACCAGGCCACTATAGGTGGCCGGCAACACGACAGCTAACCAGGCAACTATAGGTGGCCGGCAACACGACAGCTCACCAGGCCACAATAGGTGGCCGGCAGCACGACAGCTCAACAGGCCACTGTAGGTGGCCGGCATCTCGACAGCTCACCAGGCCACTATAGGTGACCGGCATCTCGACAGCTCACCACGTCACTGTAGATGGCCGGCAGCTCGAAAGCTCACCAGGCCACGATAGGTGGCCGGCAGCACGACAGATCACCAGGCAACTATAGGTGGCCGGCAGCACGACAGCTCACCAGGCCAGTGTAGGTGGCCGGCAGCTCGAGAGCTCACCAGGACACTATAAGTGGACGGCAGCACGACAGCTCACCAGGCCACTATAGGTTACCGGCAGCACGACAGCTCACCAGGCCACTATAGGTGGCCGGCAACACGACAGCTCACCAGGCCACTATAGGTGGCCGGCAGCACGCCAGATCACTAGGCAACTGTAGGTGACCGGCAGCTCGACAGCTCACCAGGCCACTGTAGGTGGCCGGCATCTCGACAGCTCACCACGCCACTGTAGGTGGCCGGCAGCACGACAGCTCACCAGGCCACTCTAGGTGGCCGGCAGCTCGAGAGCTCACCAGGACACTATAAGTGGACGGCAGCACGACAGATCACCCGGCCACTATAGGTGGCCGGCGGCACGACAGCTCAACAGGCCATTGTAGGTGGCCGGCATCTCGACAGCTCACCAGGCCACTATAGGTGACCGGCATCTCAACATCTCACTAGGCCACTATAGGTGACCGGCAGCACGACAGCTCACCAGGCCACAATAGGTGGTCGCACCACCACAGTTGACCAGGCAACTCTAGGTGGCCGGCAGCACGACAGCTCACTAGGCCACTATAGGTGACCGGCAGCACGACAGCTCACCAGGCCACGATAGGTGGCCGGCAGCACGACAGATCACCAGGCAACTATAGGTGGCCGGCAGCTCGAGAGCTCACCAGGACACTATACGTGGACGGCAGCACGACAGCTCACCAGGCCACTATAGGTTACCGGCAGCACGACAGCTCACCAGGCCACTATAGGTGGCCGGCAGCACGACAACTCACCAGGCCACTATACGTGGCCGGCAGCACGACAGCTCACCAGGCCACTATAGGTGGCCGGCAACACGACAGCTCACCAGGCCACTGTAGGTGGCCGGCATCTCGACAGCTCACCAGGCCACTATAGGTGGCCGGCAGCACGACAGCTCACCAGGCCACTATAGGTGACCGGCAGCACGACAGCTCACCAGGCCACGATAGGTGGCCGGCAGCACGACAGATCACCAGGCAACTATAGGTGGCCGGCAGCACGACAGCTCACCAGGCCACTGTACGTGGCCGGCAGCTCGAGAGCTCACCAGGATACTATAAGTGGACGGCAGCACGACAGCTCACCAGGCCACTATAGGTTACCGGCAGCACGACAGCTCACCAGGCCACTATAGGTGGCCGGCAACACGACAGCTCACCAGGCCACTATAGGTGGCCGGCAGCACGCCAGATCACTAGGCAACTATAGGTGACCGGCAGCACGACAGCTCACCAGGCCACTGTAGGTGGCCGGCATCTCGACAGCTCACCACGCCACTGTAGGTGGCCGGCAGCACGACAGCTCACCAGGCCACTCTAGGTGGCCGGCAGCTCGAGAGCTCACCAGGCAACTATAGGTGGCCGGCAACACGACAGCTCACCAGGCCACAATAGATGGCCGGCACCACCACAGCTGACCAGGCAACTCTAGGTGGCCGGCAGCACGACAGCTCACCAGGCCACTATAGGTGGCCGGCAGCACGACGGCTCACCAGGCTACTATAGGTGGCCGGCATCTCGACATCTCACTAGGCCACTATAGGTGACCGGCAGCACGACAGCTCACCAGGCCACAATAGGTGGCCGGCAGCCCGACAGCTCACCAGGCCACTATAGGTGGCCGGCAGCACGGTAGCTCAACACGCCACTGCAGGTGGCCGGCATCTCGACAGCTCACCAGGCCACTATAGGTGACCGGCAGCACGACAGCTCACTAGGCCACTATAGGTGGCCGGCAGCACGACAGCTCACCAGACAACAATAGGTGGCCGGCAACACGACAGCTCACCAGGCCACAATAGATGGCCGGCACCACCACAGCTGACCAGGCAACTCTAAGTGGCCGGCAGCACGACAGCTCACCAGGCCACTATAGGTGGCCGGCAGCACGACGGCTCACCAGGCTACTATAGATGGCCGGCACCACCACAGCTGGCCAGGCAACTCTAGGTGGCCGGCAGCACGACAGCTCACGAGGCCACTATAGGTGGCCGGCAGCACGACGGCTCACCAGGCTACTATAGGTGGCCGGCATTTCGACAGCTCACTAGGCCACTATAGGTGACCGGCTACTATAGGTGGCCGGCATCTCTATAGGTGGCCGGCATCTCGACAGTTCACTAGGCCACTATAGGTGATCGGCAGCACGACAGCTCACCAGGCCACAATAGGTGGCCGGCAGCACGACGGCTCACCAGGCTACTATAGGTGGCCGGCATCTCGACAGCTCACTAGGCCACTATAGGTGACCGGCAGCACGACAGATCATCAGGCCACTAAAGGTGGCCGGCAACACGACAGCTCACCAGGCAACTATAGGTGGCCGGCAACACGACAGCTCTCAGGCCACAATAGGTGGCCGGCACCACCACAGCTGACCAGGCAACTCTAGGTGGCCGGCAGCACGACAGCTCACCAGGCCACTATTGGTGGTCGGCAGCACGACAGCTCAACAGGCCACTGTAGGTGGCCGGCATCTCGACAGCTCATCAGGCCACTATAGGTGGCCGGCAGCACGCCAGATCACCAGGCAACTATAGGTGACCGGCAGCACGACAGCTCACCAGGCCACTGTAGGTGGCCGGCAGCACGACAGCTCACCAGGCCACTCTAGGTGGCCGGCAGCTCGAGAGCTCACCAGGCAACTATAGGTGGGCGGCAACACGACAGCTCTCCAGGCCACAATAGATGGCCGGCACCACCACAGCTGACCAGGCAACTCTAGGTGGCCGGCAGCACGACAGCTCACCAGGCCACTATAGGTGGCCGGCAGCACGACGGCTCACCAGGCTACTATAGGTGACCGGCATCTCGACATCTCACTAGGCCACTATAGGTGACCGGCAGCACGACAGCTCACCAGGCCACAGTAGGTGGCCGGCAGCACGACAGCTCACCAGGCCACTATAGGTGGCCGGCAGCACGACAGCTCAACACACCACTGCAGGTGGCCGGCATCTCGACAGCTCACCAGGCCACTATAGGTGACCGGCAGCACGACAGCTCACTAGGCCACTATAGGTGGCCGGCAGCACGACAGCTCAACACGCCACTGCAGGTGGCCGGCATCTCGACAGCTAACCAGGCCACTATAGGTGGCCGGCAGCACGACAGCTCACCAGGCAACTATGGGTGGCCGGCAGCACGACGGCTCACCAGGCTACTATAGGTGGCCGGCATCTCGACAGCTCACTAGGCCACTATAGGTGGCCGGTAGCACGACAGCTCACCAGGCCACTTTAGGTGGCCGGCAGCACGACAGCTCACCAGGCCACAAAAGGTGACCGGCAGCACGACAGCTCACCAGGCTACTATAGGTGGCCGGCATCTCGACAGCTCACTAGGCCACTATAGGTGACCGGCAGCAGGACAGCTCACCAGGCCACAATAGGTGGCCGGCAGCACGACAGCTCACCAGGCCACTATAGGTGGCCGGCAGCACGACAGCTCAACAGGCCACTGTAGGTGGCCGGCATCTCGACAGCTCACCAGGCCACTATAGGTGACCGGCAGCACGCCAGCTCACCAGGCCACTATAGGTGACCGGCTGCACGACAGCTCACCAGGCCACAATAGGTGGCCGCAGCACGACAGCTCACCAGGCCACAATAGGTGGCCGGCAGCACAACAGATCACCAGGGCACTATAGGTGACCGGCAGCACGACAGCTCACCAGGCCAAAATAGGTGGCCGGCAGCCCGACAGCTTACGTGGCTACTTTAAGTGGCCGGCATCTCGACAACCCATTAGGCCACTAAAGGTGACCGTCAGCACGACAGCTCACCAGGCCACTATAGGTGGCCGGCAGCACGACAGCTCACCAGGCCACAAAAGGTGACCGGCAGCACGACAGCTCACCAGGCTACTATAGGTGGCCGGCATCTCGACAGCTCACTAGGCCACTATAGGTGACCGGCAGCACGACAGCTCACCAGGCCACAATAGGTGGCCGGCAGCACGACAGCTCACCAGGCCACTATAGGTGGCCGGCGGCACGACAGCTCAACAGGCCATTGTAGGTGGCCGGCATCTCGACAGCTCACCAGGCCACTATAGGTGACCGGCAGCACGACAGCTCACTAGGCCACTATAGGTGGCCGGCAGCACGACAGCTCACCAGGCAACTATAGGCGACCGGCAGCACGACAGCTCACCAGGCCACTGTAGGTGGCCGGCATCTCGACAGCACACCAGGCCACTATAGGTGGCCCGCAGCTCGAGAGCTCACCAGGCCACTTTAGGTGGCCGGCAGCACGACAGATCACCAGGCAACTATAGGTGACCGGCAGCACGACAGCTCACCAGGCCACTCTAGGTGGCCGGCAGCTCGAGAGCTCACCAGGACACTATAAGTGGACGGCAGCACGACAGATAACCAGGCCACTATAGGTGGCCGGCAACACGACAGCTCACCAGGCCACTGTAGGTGGCCGGCAGCACGACAGCTCACCAGGCCACAAAAGGTGACCGGCAGCACGACAGCTCACCAGGCTACTATAGGTGGCCGGCATCTCGACAGCTCACTAGGCCACTATAGGTGACCGGCAGCACGACAGCTCACCAGGCCACAATAGGTGGCCGGCAGCACGACAGCTCACCAGGCCACTATAGGTGGCCGGCGGCACGACAGCTCAATAGGCCATTGTAGGTGGCCGGCATCTCGACAGCTCACCAGGCCACTATAGGTGACCGGCAGCACGACAGCTCACTAGGCCACTATAGGTGGCCGGCAGCACGACAGCTCACCAGGCAACTATAGGCGACCGGCAGCACGACAGCTCACCAGGCCACTGTAGGTGGCCGGCATCTCGACAGCACACCAGGCCACTATAGGTGGCCGGCAGCTCGAGAGCTCACCAGGCCACTTTAGGTGGCCGGCAGCACGACAGATCACCAGGCAACTATAGGTGACCGGCAGCACGACAGCTCACCAGGCCACTCTAGGTGGCCGGCAGCTCGAGAGCTCACCAGGACACTATAAGTGGACGGCAGCACGACAGATAACCAGGCCACTATAGGTGGCCGGCAACACGACAGCTTACCAGGCAACTATAGGTGACCGGCAGCACGACAGCTCACCAGGCCACTGTAGGTGGCCGGCATCTCGACAGCTCACCACGCCACTATAGGTGGCCGGCAGCACGACAGCTCACCAGGCCACTCTAGGAGGCCGGCAGCTCGAGAGCTCACCAGGACACTATAAGTGGACGGCAGCACGACAGATCACCAGGCCACTATAGGTGGCCGGCAACACGACAGCTCACCAGGCAACTATAGGTGACCGGCAGCACGACAGCTCACCAGGCCACTGTAGGTGGCCGGCATCTCGACAGCTCACCACGCCACTGTAGGTGCCCGGCAGCACGACAGCTCACCAGGCCACTCTAGGTGGCCGGTAGCTCGAGAGCTCACCAGGACACTATAAGTGGACGGCAGCACGACAGATCACCAGGCCACTATAGGTGGCCGGCAACACGACAGCTCACCAGGCAACTATAGGTGGCCGGCACCACCACAGCTGACCAGGCAACTCTAGGTGGCCGGCAGCACGACAGCTCACCAGGCCACTATAGGTGGCCGGCAGCACGACGGCTCACCAGGCTATTATAGGTGGCCGGCATCTCGACATCTCACTAGGCCACTATAGGTGACCGGCAGCACTACAGCTCACCAGGCCACAATAGGTGGCCGGCAGCACGACAGTTCACCTGGCCACTATAGGTGGCCGGCAGCACGGCAGCTCAACAGGCCACTGTAGGTGGCCGGCATCTCGACAGCTCACCAGGCCACTATAGGTGACCGGCAGCACGACAGCTCACTAGGCCACTATAGGTGGCCGGCAGCACGACAGCTCACCAGGCAACTATAAGCGACCGGCAGCACGACAGCTCACCAGGCCACTGTAGGTGGCCGGCATCTCGACAGCACACCAGGCCACTATAGGTGGCCGGCAGCTCGAAAGCTCACCAGGCCACTATAGGTGGCCGGCAGCACGACAGATCACCAGGCAACTATAGGTGACCGGGAGCACGACAGCTCACCAGGCCACTGTAGGTGGCCGGCATCTCGACAGCTCACCACGCCACTGTAGGTGGCCGGCAGCACGACAGCTCACCAGGCCACTGTAGGTGGCCGGTAGCTCGAGAGCTCACCAGGACACTATAAGTGGACGGCAGCACGACAGCTCACCAGGCCACTGTAGGTGGCCGGCATCTCGACAGCTCACCACGCCACTGTAGGTGGCCGGCAGCATCACAGCTCACCAGGCCACTGTAGGTGGCCGGCAACTCGAGAGCTCACCAGGACACTATAAGTGGACGGCAGCACGACAGATCACCAGGCCACTATAGGTGGCCGGCAACACGACAGCTAACCAGGCAACTATAGGTGGCCGGCAACACGACAGCTCACCAGGCCACAATAGGTGGCCGGCAGCACGACAGCTCAACAGGCCACTGTAGGTGGCCGGCATCTCGACAGCTCACCAGGCCACTATAGGTGACCGGCATCTCGACAGCTCACCACGTCACTGTAGGTGGCCGGCAGCTCGAGAGCTCACCAGGCCACTATAGGTGGCCGGCAGCACGACAGATCACCAGGCCACTATAGGTGGCCGGCAACACGACAGCTCACCAGGCCACAATAGGTGGTCGCACCACCACAGTTGACCAGGCAACTCTAGGTGGCCGGCAGCACGACAGCTCACTAGGCCACTATAGGTGGCCGGCAGCACGACAGCTCACCAGGCCACTATAGGTGGCCGGCAGCACGACAGCTCACCAGGCCACTATAGGTGGCCGGCAACACGACAGCTCACCAGGCCACTATAGGTGGCCGGCAGCACGCCAGATCACCAGGCAACTATAGGTGACCGGCAGCACGACAGCTCACCAGGCCACTGTAGGTGGCCGGCATCTCGACAGCTCACCAGGCCACTATAGGTGACCGGCAGCACGACAGCTCACCAGGCCACGATAGGTGGCCGGCAGCACGACAGCTCACCAGGCCACTATAGGTGGCCGGCAGCACGACAGCTCACCAGGCCACTATAGGTGACCAGCAGCACGACAGCTCACCAGGCCACGATAGGTGGCCGGCAGCACGACAGATCACCAGGCAACTATAGGTGGCCGGCAGCACGACAGCTCACCAGGCCTCTGTAGGTGGCCGGCACCTCGAGAGCTCACCAGGACACTATAAGTGGACGGCAGCACGACAGCTCACCAGGCCACTATAGGTTACCGGCAGCACGACAGCTCACCAGGCCACTATAGGTGGCCGGCAACACGACAGCTCACCAGGCCACTATAGGTGGCCAGCAGCACGCCAGATCACTAGGCAACTATAGGTGACCGGCAGCACGACAGCTCACCAGGCCACTGTAGGTGGCCGGCATCTCGACAGCTCACCACGCCATTGTAGGTGGCCGGCAGCACGACAGTTCACCAGGCCACTCTAGGTGGCCGGCAGCTCGAGAGCTCACCAGGCAACTATAGGTGGCCGGCAACACGACAGCTCACCAGGCCACAATAGATGGCCGGCACCACCACAGCTGACCAGGCAACTCTAGGTGGCCGGCAGCACGACAGCTCACCAGGCCACTATAGGTGGCCGGCAGCACGACGGCTCACCAGGCTACTATAGGTGGCCGGCATCTCGACATCTCACTAGGCCACTATAGGTGACCGGCAGCACGACAGCTCACCAGGCCACAATAGGTGGCCGGCAGCACGACAGCTCACCAGGCCACTATAGGTGGCCGGCAGCACGATAGCTCAACACGCCACTGCAGGTGGCCGGCATCTCGACAGCTCACCAGGCCACTATAGGTGACCGGCAGCACGACAGCTCACTAGGCCACTATAGGTGGCCGGCTGCACGACAGCTCACCAGGAACTACAGGTGGCCGGCAACACGACAGCTCATCAGGCCACTATAGGTGGCCGGCAGCACGCCAGATCACCAGGCAACTATAGGCGACCGGCAGCACGACAGCTCACCAGGCCACTATAGGTGGCCGGCAGCACGACGGCTCACCAGGCTACTATAGATGGCCGGCACCACCACAGCTGACCAGGCAACTCTAGGTGGCCGGCAGCACGACAGCTCACGAGGCCACTATAGGTGGCCGGCAGCACGACGGCTCACCAGGCTACTATAGGTGGCCGGCATTTCGACAGCTCACTAGGCCACTATAGGTGACCGGCAGCACGACAGCTCACCAGGCCACTGTAGGTGGCCGGCATCTCGACAGCTCACCACGCCACTGTAGGTGGCCGGCAGCACGACAGCTCACCAGGCCACTCTAGGTGGCCGGCAGCTCGAGAGCTCACCAGGCAACTATAGGTGGCCGGCAACACGACAGCTCACCAGGCCACAATAGATGGCCGGCACCACCACAGCTGACCAGGCAACTCTAGGTGGCCGGCAGCACGACAGCTCACCAGGCCACTATAGGTGGCCGGCAGCACGACGGCTCACCAGGCTACTATAGGTGGCCGGCATCTCGACATCTCACTAGGCCACTATAGGTGACCGGCAGCACGACAGCTCACCAGGCCACAATAGGTGGCCGGCAGCACGACAGTTCACCTGGCCACTATAGGTGGCCGGCAGCACGGCAGCTCAACAGGCCACTGTAGGTGGCCGGCATCTCGACAGCTCACCAGGCCACTATAGGTGACCGGCAGCACGACAGCTCACTAGGCCACTATAGGTGGCCGGCAGCACGACAGCTCACCAGGCAACTATAAGCGACCGGCAGCACGACAGCTCACCAGGCCACTGTAGGTGGCCGGCATCTCGACAGCACACCAGGCCACTATAGGTGGCCGGCACCTCGAGAGCTCACCAGGACACTATAAGTGGACGGCAGCACGACAGCTCACCAGGCCACTATAGGTTACCGGCAGCACGACAGCTCACCAGGCCACTATAGGTGGCCGGCAACACGACAGCTCACCAGGCCACTATAGGTGGCCAGCAGCACGCCAGATCACTAGGCAACTATAGGTGACCGGCAGCACGACAGCTCACCAGGCCACTGTAGGTGGCCGGCATCTCGACAGCTCACCACGCCATTGTAGGTGGCCGGCAGCACGACAGTTCACCAGGCCACTCTAGGTGGCCGGCAGCTCGAGAGCTCACCAGGCAACTATAGGTGGCCGGCAGCACGACAGATCACCAGGCAACTATAGGTGACCGGGAGCACGACAGCTCACCAGGCCACTGTAGGTGGCCGGCATCTCGACAGCTCACCACGCCACTGTAGGTGGCCGGCAGCACGACAGCTCACCAGGCCACTGTAGGTGGCCGGCAGCTCGAGAGCTCACCAGGACACTATAAGTGGACGGCAGCACGACAGCTCACCAGGCCACTGTAGGTGGCCGGCATCTCGACAGCTCACCACGCCACTGTAGGTGGCCGGCAGCATCACAGCTCACCAGGCCACTGTAGGTGGCCGGCAGCTCGAAAGCTCACCAGGCCACTATAGGTGGACGGCAGCACGACAGATCACCAGGCCACTATAGGTGGCCGGCAACACGACAGCTCACCAGGCCACAATAGGTGGCCGGCAGCACGACAGCTCAACAGGCCACTGTAGGTGGCCGGCATCTCGACAGCTCACCACGCCACTGTAGGTGGCCGGCAGCATCACAGCTCACCAGGCCACTGTAGGTGGCCGGCAGCTCGAAAGCTCACCAGGCCACTATAGGTGGCCGGCAGCACGACAGATCACCAGGCCACTATAGGTGGCCGGCAACACGACAGCTCACCAGGCCACAATAGGTGGCCGGCAGCACGACAGCTCAACAGGCCACTGTAGGTGGCCGGCATCTCGACAGCTCACCAGGCCACTATAGGTGACCGGCATCTCGACAGCTCACCACGTCACTGTAGGTGGCCGGCAGCTCGAGAGCTCACCAGGCCACTATAGGTGGCCGGCAGCACGACAGATCACCAGGCCACTATAGGTGGCCGGCAACACGACAGCTCACCAGGCCACAATAGGTGGTCGCACCACCACAGTTGACCAGGCAACTCTAGGTGGCCGGCAGGACGACAGCTCACTAGGCCACTATAGGTGGCCGGCAGCACGACAGCTCACCAGGCCACTATAGGTGGCCGGCAGCACGACAGCTCACCAGGCCACTATAGGTGGCCGGCAACACGACAGCTCACCAGGCCACTATAGGTGGCCGGCAGCACGCCAGATCACCAGGCAACTATAGGTGACCGGCAGCACGACAGCTCACCAGGCCACTGTAGGTGGCCGGCATCTCGACAGCTCACCAGGCCACTATAGGTGACCGGCAGCACGACAGCTCACCAGGCCACGATAGGTGGCCGGCAGCACGACAGCTCACCAGGCCACTATAGGTGGCCGGCAGCACGACAGCTCACCAGGCCACTATAGGTGACCAGCAGCACGACAGCTCACCAGGCCACGATAGGTGGCCGGCAGCACGACAGATCACCAGGCAACTATAGGTGGCCGGCAGCACGACAGCTCACCAGGCCTCTGTAGGTGGCCGGCAGCTCGAGAGCTCACCAGGACACTATAAGTGGACGGCAGCACGACAGCTCACCAGGCCACTATAGGTTACCGGCAGCACGACAGCTCACCAGGCCACTATAGGTGGCCGGCAACACGACAGCTCACCAGGCCACTATAGGTGGCCGGCAGCACGCCAGATCACTAGGCAACTATAGGTGACCGGCAGCACGACAGCTCACCAGGCCACTGTAGGTGGCCGGCATCTCGACAGCTCACCACGCCACTGTAGGTGGCCGGCAGCACGACAGCTCACCAGGCCACTCTAGGTGGCCGGCAGCTCGAGAGCTCACCAGGCAACTATAGGTGGCCGGCAACACGACAGCTCACCAGGCCACAATAGATGGCCGGCACCACCACAGCTGACCAGGCAACTCTAGGTGGCCGGCAGCACGACAGCTCACCAGGCCACTATAGGTGGCCGGCAGCACGACGGCTCACCAGGCTACTATAGGTGGCCGGCATCTCGACATCTCACTAGGCCACTATAGGTGACCGGCAGCACGACAGCTCACCAGGCCACAATAGGTGGCCGGCAGCACGACAGCTCACCAGGCCACTATAGGTGGCCGGCAGCACGATAGCTCAACACGCCACTGCAGGTGGCCGGCATCTCGACAGCTCACCAGGCCACTATAGGTGACCGGCAGCACGACAGCTCACTAGGCCACTATAGGTGGCCGGCTGCACGACAGCTCACCAGGCAACTACAGGTGGCCGGCAACACGACAGCTCATCAGGCCACTATAGGTGGCCGGCAGCACGCCAGATCACCAGGCAACTATAGGTGACCGGCAGCACGACAGCTCACCAGGCCACTATAGGTGGCCGGCAGCACGACGGCTCACCAGGCTACTATAGATGGCCGGCACCACCACAGCTGACCAGGCAACTCTAGGTGGCCGGCAGCACGACAGCTCACCAGGCCACAATAGATGGCCGGCACCACCACAGCTGACCAGGCAACTCTAGGTGGCCGGCAGCACGACAGCTCACCAGGCCACTATAGGTGGCCGGCAGCACGACGGCTCACCAGGCCACAATAGATGGCCGGCACCACCACAGCTGACCAGGCAACTCTAGGTGGCCGGCAGCACGACAGCTCACCAGGCCACAATAGATGGCCGGCACCACCACAGCTGACCAGGCAACTCTAGGTGGCCGGCAGCACGACAGCTCACCAGGCAACTACAGGTGGCCGGCAACACGACAGCTCATCAGGCCACTATAGGTGGCCGGCAGCACGCCAGATCACCAGGCAACTATAGGTGACCGGCAGCACGACAGCTCACCAGGCCACTATAGGTGGCCGGCAGCACGACGGCTCACCAGGCTACTATAGATGGCCGGCACCACCACAGCTGACCAGGCAACTCTAGGTGGCCGGCAGCACGACAGCTCACCAGGCCACAATAGATGGCCGGCACCACCACAGCTGACCAGGCAACTCTAGGTGACCGGCAGCACGACAGCTCACTAGGCCACTATAGGTGGCCGGCAGCACGACGGCTCACCAGGCTACTATAGGTGGCCGGCATCTCGACATCTCACTAGGCCACTATAGGTGACCGGCAGCACGACAGCTCACCAGGCCACAATAGGTGGCCGGCAGCACGACAGCTCACCAGGCCACTATAGGTGGCCGGCAGCACGATAGCTCAACACGCCACTGCAGGTGGCCGGCATCTCGACAGCTCACCAGGCCACTATAGGTGACCGGCAGCACGACAGCTCACCAGGCCACTATAGGTGGCCGGCAGCACGACGGCTCACCAGGCTACTATAGATGGCCGGCACCACCACAGCTGACCAGGCAACTCTAGGTGGCCGGCAGCACGCCAGATCACCAGGCAACTATAGGTGACCGGCAGCACGACAGCTCACCAGGCCACTATAGGTGGCCGGCAGCACGACGGCTCACCAGGCTACTATAGATGGCCGGCACCACCACAGCTGACCAGGCAACTCTAGGTGGCCGGCAGCACGACAGCTCACCAGGCCACAATAGATGGCCGGCACCACCACAGCTGACCAGGCAACTCTAGGTGGCCGGCAGCACGACAGCTCACCAGGCAACTACAGGTGGCCGGCAACACGACAGCTCATCAGGCCACTATAGGTGGCCGGCAGCACGCCAGATCACCAGGCAACTATAGGTGACCGGCAGCACGACAGCTCACCAGGCCACTATAGGTGGCCGGCAGCACGACGGCTCACCAGGCTACTATAGATGGCCGGCACCACCACAGCTGACCAGGCAACTCTAGGTGGCCGGCAGCACGACAGCTCACCAGGCCACAATAGATGGCCGGCACCACCACAGCTGACCAGGCAACTCTAGGTGACCGGCAGCACGACAGCTCACTAGGCCACTATAGGTGGCCGGCAGCACGACGGCTCACCAGGCTACTATAGGTGGCCGGCATCTCGACATCTCACTAGGCCACTATAGGTGACCGGCAGCACGACAGCTCACCAGGCCACAATAGGTGGCCGGCAGCACGACAGCTCACCAGGCCACTATAGGTGGCCGGCAGCACGATAGCTCAACACGCCACTGCAGGTGGCCGGCATCTCGACAGCTCACCAGGCCACTATAGGTGACCGGCAGCACGACAGCTCACCAGGCCACAATAGATGGCCGGCACCACCACAGCTGACCAGGCAACTCTAGGTGGCCGGCAGCACGACAGCTCATCAGGCCACTATAGGTGGCCGGCAGCACGCCAGATCACCAGGCAACTACAGGTGGCCGGCAACACGACAGCTCATCAGGCCACTATAGGTGGCCGGCAGCACGCCAGATCACCAGGCAACTATAGGTGACCGGCAGCACGACAGCTCACCAGGCCACTATAGGTGGCCGGCAGCACGCCAGATCACCAGGCAACTATAGGTGACCGGCAGCACGACAGCTCACCAGGCCACTATAGGTGGCCGGCAGCACGACGGCTCACCAGGCTACTATAGGTGGCCGGCATTTCGACAGCTCACTAGGCCACTATAGGTGACCGGCAGCACGACAGCTCACCAGGCCACTGTAGGTGGCCGGCATCTCGACAGCTCACCACGCCACTGTAGGTGGCCGGCAGCACGACAGCTCACCAGGCCACTCTAGGTGGCCGGCAGCTCGAGAGCTCACCAGGCAACTATAGGTGGCCGGCAACACGACAGCTCACCAGGCCACAATAGATGGCCGGCACCACCACAGCTGACCAGGCAACTCTAGGTGGCCGGCAGCACGACAGCTCACCAGGCCACTATAGGTGGCCGGCAGCACGACGGCTCACCAGGCTACTATAGGTGGCCGGCATCTCGACATCTCACTAGGCCACTATAGGTGACCGGCAGCACGACAGCTCACCAGGCCACTGTAGGTGGCCGGCATCTCGACAGCTCACCACGCCACTGTAGGTGGCCGGCAGCACGACAGCTCACCAGGCCACTCTAGGTGGCCGGCAGCTCGAGAGCTCAATAGGTAACTATAGGTGGCCGGCAACACGACAGCTCACCAGGCCACAATAGATGGCCGGCACCACCACAGCTGACCAGGCAACTCTAGGTGGCCGGCAGCACGACAGCTCACCAGGCCACTATAGGTGGCCGGCAGCACGACGGCTCACCAGGCCACAATAGATGGCCGGCACCACCACAGCTGACCAGGCAACTCTAAGTGGCCGGCAGCACGACAGCTCACCAGGCCACTATAGGTGGCCGGCAGCACGACGGCTCACCAGGCTACTATAGATGGCCGGCACCACCACAGCTGACCAGGCAACTCTAGGTGGCCGGCAGCACGACAGCTCACGAGGCCACTATAGGTGGCCGGCAGCACGACGGCTCACCAGGCCACTATAGGTGGCCGGCAGCACGACGGCTCACCAGGCTACTATAGGTGGCCGGCATCTCGACATCTCACTAGGCCACTATAGGTGACCGGCAGCACGACAGCTCACCAGGCCACAGTAGGTGGCCGGCAGCACGACAGCTCACCAGGCCACTGTAGGTGGCCGGCAGCACGACAGATCACCAGGCAACTATAGGTGACCAGCAGCACGACAGCTGACCAGGCCACTGTAGGTGGCCGGCATCTCGACAGCTCACCACGCCACTGTAGGTGGCCGGCAGCACGACAGATCACCAGGCAACTATAGGTGACCGGCAGCACGACAGCTCACCAGGCCACTGTAGGTGGCCGGCATCTCGACAGCTTACCACGCCACTGTAGGTGGCCGGCAGCACGACAGCTCACCAGGCCACTGTAGGTGGCCGGCAGCTCGAGAGCTCACCAGGACACTATAAGTGGACGGCAGCACGACAGCTCACCAGGCCACTGTAGGTGGCCGGCATCTCGACAGCACACCAGGCCACTATAGGTGGCCGGCAGCTCGAGAGCTCACCAGGCCACTATAGGTGGCCGGCAGCACGACAGATCACCAGGCAACTATAGGTGACCGGCAGCACGACAGCTCACCAGGCCACTGTAGGTGGCCGGCATCTCGACAGCTCACCACGCCACTGTAGGTGGCCGGCAGCACGACAGCTCACCAGGCCACTGTAGGTGGCCGGCAGCACGACAGCTCACCAGGCCACTCTAGGTGGCCGGCAGCTCGAGAGCTCACCAGGCAACTATAGGTGGCCGGCAACACGACAGCTCACCAGGCCACAATAGGTGGCCGGCACCACCACAGCTGACCAGGCAACTCTAGGTGGCCGGCAGCACGACAGCTCACCAGGCCACTGTAGGTGGTCGGCAGCACGACGGCTCACAGGGCTACTATAGGTGGCCGGCATTTCGACAGCTCACTAGGCCACTATAGGTGGCCGGCATCTCGACATCTCACTAGGCCACTATAGGTGACCGGCAGCACGACAGCTCACCAGGCCACAATAGGTGGCCGGCAGCACGACAGCTCACCAGGCCACTATAGGTGGCCGGCAGCACGACAGCTCAACACGCCACTGCAGGTGGCCGGCATCTCGACAGCTCACCAGGCCACTATAGGTGGCCGGCAGCACGACAGCTCACTAGGCCACTATAGGTGGCCGGCAGCACGACAGCTCACCAGGCAACTATAGGCGACCGGCAGTACGACAGCTCACCAGGCCACTGTAGGTGGCCGGCATCTCGACAACACACCAGGCCACTATAGGTGGCCGGCAGCTCGAGAGCTCACCAGGCTACTATAGGTGGCCGGCAGCACGACAGATCACCAGGCAACTATAGGTGACCGGCAGCACGACAGCTCACCAGGCCACTGTAGGTGGCCGGCATCTCGACAGCTCACCACGCCACTGTAGGTGGCCGGCAGCACGACAGCTCACCAGGCCACTGTAGGTGGCCGGCAGCTCGAGAGCTCACCAGGACACTATAAGTGGACGGCAGCACGACAGATCACCAGGCCACTATAGGTGGCCGGCAACACGACAGCTCGGCAGGCAACTATAGGTGGCCGGCAATACGACAGCTCACCAGGCCACAATAGATGGCCGGCACCACCACAGCTGACCAGGCAACTCTAGGTGGCCGGCAGCACGACAGCTCACCATGCCACTATAGGTGGCCGGCAGCACGACGGCTCACCAGGCTACTATAGGTGGCCGGCAACTCGACATCTCACTAGGCCACTATAGGTGACCGGCAGCACGACAGCTCACCAGGCCACAATAGGTGGCCGGCAGCACGACAGCTCACCAGGCCACTATAGGTGGCCGGCAGCACGACAGCTCAACACGCCACTGCAGGTGGCCGGCATCTCGACAGCTCACCACGCCACTATAGGTGACCGGCAGCACGACAGCTCACTAGGCCACTATTGGTGGCCGGCAGCACGACAGCTCACCAGGCAACTATAGGCGACCGGCAGTACGACAGCTCACCAGGCCACTGTAGGTGGCCGGCATCTCGACAGCACACCAGGCCACTATAGGTGGCCGGCAGCTCGAGAGCTCACCAGGCCACTATAGGTGGCCGGCAGCACGACAGATCACCAGGCAACTATAGGTGACCGGAAGCACGACAGCTCACCATTCCACTGTAGGTGGCCGGCATCTCGACAGCTCACCACGCCACTGTAGGTGGCCGGCAGCACGACAGCTCACCAGGCCACTGTAGGTGGCCGGCAGCTCGAGAGCTCACCAGGACACTATAAGTGGACGGCAGCACGACAGCTCACCAGGCCACTGTAGGTGGCCGGCATCTCGACAGCTCACCACGCCACTGTAGGTGGCCGGCAGCACCACAGCTCACCAGGCCAATGTAGGTGGCCGGCAGCTCGAGAGCTCACCAGGACACTATAAGTGGACGGCAGCACGACAGATCACCAGGCCACTATAGGTGGCCGGCAACACGACAGCTAACCAGGCAACTATAGGTGGCCGGCAACACGACAGCTCACCAGGCCACAATAGGTGGCCGGCACCACCACAGCTGACCAGGCAACTCTAGGTGGCCGGCAGCACGACAGCTCACCAGGCCACTGCAGGTGGCCGGCATCTCGACAGCTCACCAGGAAACAATAGGTGGCCGGCAGGACGACAGCTCACCAGGCCACTATAGGTGGCCGGCAGCACGACAGCTCAACACGCCACTGCAGGTGGCCGGCATCTCGACAGCTCACCAGGCCACTATAGGTGACCGGCAGCACGACAGCTCACTAGGCCACTATAGGTGGCCGGCAGCACGACAGCTCACCAGGCAACTATAGGCGACCGGCAGTACGACAGCTCACCAGGCCACTGTAGGTGGCCGGCATCTCGACAACACACCAGGCCACTATAGGTGGCCGGCAGCTCGAGAGCTCACCAGGCTACTATAGGTGGCCGGCAGCACGACAGATCACCAGGCAACTATAGGTGACCGGCAGCACGACAGCTCACCAGGCCACTGTAGGTGGCCGGCATCTCGACAGCTCACCCCGCCACTGTAGGTGGCCGGCAGCACGACAGCTCACCAGGCCACTGTAGGTGGCCGGCGGCTCGAGAGCTCACCAGGACACTCTAAGTGGACGGCAGCACGACAGAACACCAGGCCACTATAGGTGGCCGGCAACACGACAGCTCACCAGGCCACAATAGATGGCCGGCACCACCACAGCTGACCAGGCAACTCTAGGTGGCCGGCAGCACGACAGCTCACCAGGCCACTATAGGTGGCCGGCAGCACGACGGCTCACCAGGCTACTATAGGTGGCCGGCATCTCGACATCTCACTAGGCCACTATAGGTGACCGGCAGCACGACAGCTCACCAGGCCACAATAGGTGGCCGGCAGCACGACAGCTCACCAGGCCACTATAGGTGGCCGGCAGCACGACAGCTCAACACGCAACTGCAGGTGGCCGGCATCTCGACAGCTCACCAGGCCACTATAGGTGACCGGCAGCACGACAGCTCACTAGGCCACTATAGGTGGCCGGCAGCACGACAGCTCACCAGGCAACTATAGGCGACCGGCAGTACGACAGCTCACCAGGCCACTGTAGGTGGCCGGCATCTCGACAGCACACCAGGCCACTATAGGTGGCCGGCAGCGCGAGAGCTCACCAGGCCACTATAGGTGGCCGGCAGCACGACAGATCACCAGGCAACTATAGGTGACCGGCAGCACGACAGCTCACCAGGCCACTGTAGGTGGCCGGCATCTCGACAGCTCACCACGCCACTGTAGGTGGCCGGCAGCACGACAGCTCACCAGGCCACTGTAGGTGGCCGGCAGCTCGAGAGCTCACCAGGACACTATAAGTGGACGGCAGCACGACAGCTCACCAGGCCACTGTAGGTGGCCGGCATCTCGACAGCTCACCTGGCCACTGTAGGTGGCCGGCAGCACCACAGCTCACCAGGCCACTGTATGTGGCCGGCAGCTCGAGAGCTCACCAGGACACTATAAGTGGACGGCAGCACGACAGATCACCAGGCCACTATAGGTGGCCGGCAACACGACAGCTAACCAGGCAACTATAGGTGGCCGGCAACACGACAGCTCACCAGGCCACAATAGGTGGCCGGCACCACCACAGCTGACCAGGCAACTCTAGGTGGCCGGCATCTCGACAGCTCACTAGGCCACTATAGGTGACCGGCAGCACGACAGCTCACCAGGCCACAATAGGTGGCCGGCAGCACGACAGCTCACCAGGCCACTATAGGTGGCCGGCAGAATGACAGCTCAACAGGCCACTGTAGGTGGCCGCCATCTCGACAGCTCACCAGGCCACTATAGGTGACCGGCAGCACGACAGCTCACCAGGCCACTATAGGTGGCCGGCAGCACGACAGCTCACCACGCCACTATAGGTGACCGGCAGCACGACAGCTCACCAGGCCACGATAGGTGGCCGGCAGCACGACAGCTCACCAGGCCACTATAGGTGGCCGGCAGAATGACAGCTCAACAGGCCACTGTAGGTGGCCGCCATCTCGACAGCTCACCAGGCCACTATAGGTGACCGGCAGCACGACAGCTCACCAGGCCACTATAGGTGGCCGGCAGCACGACAGCTCACCAGGCCACAATAGGTGGCCGGCAGCACGACAGCTCACCAGGCCACTATAGGTGGCCAGCAGCACGACAGCTCAACACGCAACTGCAGGTGGCCGGCAACACGACAGCTCACCAGGCCACTATAGGTGGCCGGCAACACGACAGCTCACCAGGCCACAATAGGTGGCCGGCACCACCACAGCTGACCAGGCAACTCTAGGTGGCCGGCATCTCGACAGCTCACTAGGCCACTATAGGTGACCGGCAGCACGACGGCTCACCAGGCTACTATAGGTGGCCGCCATCTCGACAGCTCACCAGGCCACTATAGGTGACCGGCAGCACGACAGCTCACCAGGCCACTATAGGTGGCCGGCAGCACGACAGCTCACCAGGCCACTATAGGTGACCGGCAGCACGACGGCTCACCAGGCTACTATAGATGGCCGGCACCACCACAGCTGACCAGGCAACTCTAGATGGCCGGCAGCACGACAGCTCACCAGGCCACTATAGGTGGCCGGCAGAATGACAGCTCAACAGGCCACTGTAGGTGGCTGGCAGCACGACAGATCGCCAAGCCACTATAGGTGGCCGGCAACACGACAGCTCACCAGGCCACTATAGGTGGCCGGCACCACCACAGCTGACCAGGCAACTCTAGGTGGCCGGCATCTCGACAGCTCACTAGGCCACTATAGGTGACCGGCAGCACGACAGCTCACTAGGCCACAATAGGTGGCCGGCAGCACGACAGCTCACCAGGCCACTATAGGTGGCCGGCAGAATGACAGCAAAACAGGCCACTGTAGGTGGCCGCCATCTCGACAGCTCACCAGGCCACTATAGGTGACCGGCAGCACGACAGCTCACCAGGCCACTATAGGTGGCCGGCAGCACGACAGCTCACCAGGCCACTATAGGTGACCGGCAGCACGACGGCTCACCAGGCTACTATAGACGGCCGGCACCACCACAGCTGACCAGGCAACTCTAGATGGCCGGCAGCACGACAGCTCACCAGGCCACTATAGGTGGTCGGCAGCACGACAGCTCAACAGTCCACTGTAGGTGGCCGGCATCTCGACTGCTCACCAGGACACTATAAGTGGACGGCAGCACGACAGATCACCAGGCCACTATAGGTGGCCGGCAACACGAGAGCTCACCAGGCAACTATAGGTGGCCGGCACCACGACAGCTCACCAGGCCACAAAAGATGGCCGGCACCACCACAGCTGACCAGGCAACTCTAGGTGGCCGGCAGCACGACAGCTCACCAGGCCACTATAGGTGGCCGGCAGCACGACGGCTCACCAGGCTACTATAGGTGGCCGCCATCTCGACAGCTCACCAGGCCACTATAGGTGACCGGCAGCACGACAGCTCACCAGGCCACTATAGGTGGCCGGCAGCACGACAGCTCACCAGGCCACTATAGGTGACCGGCAGCACGACGGCTCACCAGGCTACTATAGATGGCCGGCACCACCACAGCTGACCAGGCAACTCTAGATGGCCGGCAGCACGACAGCTCACCAGGCCACTATAGGTGGCCGGCAGAATGACAGCTCAACAGGCCACTGTAGGTGGCCGCCATCTCGGCAGCTCACCAGGACACTATAAGTGGACGGCAGCACTACAGATCACCAGGCCACTATAGGTGGCCGGCAACACGACAGCTCACCAGGCAACTATAGGTGGCCGGCACCACGACAGCTCACCAGGCCACAATTGATGGCCGGCAACACGACAGCTCACCAGGCCACAATAGATGGCCGGCACCACCACAGCTGACCAGGCAACTCTAGGTGGCCGGCAGCACGACAGCTCACCAGGCCACTATAGGTGGCCGGCAGCACGACGGCTCACCAGGCTACTATAGGTGGCCGGCATCTCGACATCTCACTAGGCCACTATAGGTGACCGGCAGCACGACAGCTCACTAGGCCACTATAAGTGGCCGGCTGCACGACAGCTCACCAGGCAACTACAGGTGGCCGGCAGCACGACAGCTCACCAGGCCACAATAGGTGGCCGGCAGCACGACAGCTCACCAGGCCACTATAGGTGGCCGGCAGCACGATAGCTCAACACGCCACTGCAGGTGGCCGGCATCTCGACAGCTCACCAGGCCACTATAGGTGACCGGCAGCACGACAGCTCACTAGGCCACTATAAGTGGCCGGCTGCACGACAGCTCACCAGGCAACTACAGGTGGCCGGCAACACGACAGCTCATCAGGCCACTATAGGTGGCCGGCAGCACGCCAGATCACCAGGCAACTATAGGTGACCGGCAGCACGACAGCTCACCAGGCCACTATAGGTGGCCGGCAGCACGACGGCTCACCAGGCTACTATAGATGGCCGGCACCACCACAGCTGACCAGGCAACTCTAGGTGGCCGGCAGCACGACAGCTCACGAGGCCACTATAGGTGGCCGGCAGCACGACGGCTCACCAGGCTACTATAGGTGGCCGGCATTTCGACAGCTCACTAGGCCACTATAGGTGACCAGCAGCACGACAGCTCACCAGGCCACTGTAGGTGGCCGGCATCTCGACAGCTCACCACGCCACTGTAGGTGGCCGGCAGCACGACAGCTCACCAGGCCACTCTAGGTGGCCGGCAGCTCGAGAGCTCACCAGGCAACTATAGGTGGCCGGCAACACGACAGCTCACCAGGCCACAATAGATGGCCGGCACCACCACAGCTGACCAGGCAACTCTAGGTGGCCGGCAGCACGACAGCTCACCAGGCCACTATAGGTGGCCGGCAGCACGACGGCTCACCAGGCTACTATAGGTGGCCGGCATCTCGACATCTCACTAGGCCACTATAGGTGACCGGCAGCACGACAGCTCACCAGGCCACTGTAGGTGGCCGGCATCTCGACAGCTCACCACGCCACTGTAGGTGGCCGGCAGCACGACAGCTCACCAGGCCACTCTAGGTGGCCGGCAGCTCGAGAGCTCAATAGGCAACTATAGGTGGCCGGCAACACGACAGCTCACCAGGCCACAATAGATGGCCGGCACCACCACAGCTGACCAGGCAACTCTAGGTGGCCGGCAGCACGACAGCTCACCCGGCCACTATAGGTGGCCGGCAGCACGACGGCTCACCAGGCCACAATAGATGGCCGGCACCACCACAGCTGACCAGGCAACTCTAAGTGGCCGGCAGCACGACAGCTCACCAGGCCACTATAGGTGGCCGGCAGCACGACGGCTCACCAGGCTACTATAGATGGCCGGCACCACCACAGCTGACCAGGCAACTCTAGGTGGCCGGCAGCACGACAGCTCACGAGGCCACTATAGGTGGCCGGCAGCACGACGGCTCACCAGGCCACTATAGGTGGCCGGCAGCACGACGGCTCACCAGGCTACTATAGGTGGCCGGCATCTCGACATCTCACTAGGCCACTATAGGTGACCGGCAGCACGACAGCTCACCAGGCCACAGTAGGTGGCCGGCAGCACGACAGCTCACCAGGCCACTGTAGGTGGCCGGCAGCACGACAGATCACCAGGCAACTATAGGTGACCGGCAGCACGACAGCTGACCAGGCCACTGTCGGTGGCCGGCATCTCGACAGCTCACCACGCCACTGTAGGTGGCCGGCAGCACGACAGATCACCAGGCAACTATAGGTGACCGGCAGCACGACAGCTCACCAGGCCACTGTAGGTGGCCGGCATCTCGACAGCTCACCACGCCACTGTAGGTGGCCGGCAGCACGACAGCTCACCAGGCCACTGTAGGTGGCCGGCAGCTCGAGAGCTCACCAGGACACTATAAGTGGACGGCAGCACGACAGCTCACCAGGCCACTGTAGGTGGCCGGCATCTCGACAGCACACCAGGCCACTATAGGTGGCCGGCAGCTCGAGAGCTCACCAGGCCACTATAGGTGGCCGGCAGCACGACAGATCACCAGGCAACTATAGGTGACCGGCAGCACGACAGCTCACCAGGCCACTGTAGGTGGCCGGCATCTCGACAGCTCACCACGCCACTGTAGGTGGCCGGCAGCACGACAGCTCACCAGGCCACTGTAGGTGGCCGGCAGCACGACAGCTCACCAGGCCACTCTAGGTGGCCGGCAGCTCGAGAGCTCACCAGGCAACTATAGGTGGCCGGCAACACGACAGCTCACCAGGCCACAATAGGTGGCCGGCACCACCACAGCTGACCAGGCAACTCTAGGTGGCCGGCAGCACGACAGCTCACCAGGCCACTGTAGGTGGCCGGCAGCACGACGGCTCACAGGGCTACTATAGGTGGCCGGCATTTCGACATCTCACTAGGCCACTATAGGTGACCGGCAGCACGACAGCTCACCAGGCCACAATAGGTGGCCGGCAGCACGACAGCTCACCAGGCCACTATAGGTGGCCGGCAGCACGACAGCTCAACACGCCACTGCAGGTGGCCGGCATCTCGACAGCTCACCAGGCCACTATAGGTGACCGGCAGCACGACAGCTCACTAGGCCACTATAGGTGGCCGGCAGCACGACAGCTCACCAGGCAACTATAGGCGACCGGCAGTACGACAGCTCACCAGGCCACTGTAGGTGGCCGGCATCTCGACAACACACCAGGCCACTATAGGTGGCCGGCAGCTCGAGAGCTCACCAGGCTACTATAGGTGGCCGGCAGCACGACAGATCACCAGGCAACTATAGGTGACCGGCAGCACGACAGCTCACCAGGCCACTGTAGGTGGCCGGCATCTCGACAGCTCACCACGCCACTGTAGGTGGCCGGCAGCACGACAGCTCACCAGGCCACTGTAGGTGGCCGGCAGCTCGAGAGCTCACCAGGACACTATAAGTGGACGGCAGCACGACAGATCACCAGGCCACTATAGGTGGCCGGCAACACGACAGCTCAGCAGGCAACTATAGGTGGCCGGCAACACGACAGCTCACCAGGCCACAATAGATGGCCGGCACCACCACAGCTGACCAGGCAACTCTAGGTGGCCGGCAGCACGACAGCTCACCATGCCACTATAGGTGGCCGGCAGCACGACGGCTCACCAGGCTACTATAGGTGGCCGGCAACTCGACATCTCACTAGGCCACTATAGGTGACCGGCAGCACGACAGCTCACCAGGCCACAATAGGTGGCCGGCAGCACGACAGCTCACCAGGCCACTATAGGTGGCCGGCAGCACGACAGCTCAACACGCCACTGCAGGTGGCCGGCATCTCGACAGCTCACCACGCCACTATAGGTGACCGGCAGCACGACAGCTCACTAGGCCACTATTGGTGGCCGGCAGCACGACAGCTCACCAGGCAACTATAGGCGACCGGCAGTACGACAGCTCACCAGGCCACTGTAGGTGGCCGGCATCTCGACAGCACACCAGGCCACTATAGGTGGCCGGCAGCTCGAGAGCTCACCAGGCCACTATAGGTGGCCGGCAGCACGACAGATCACCAGGCAACTATAGGTGACCGGAAGCACGACAGCTCACCATTCCACTGTAGGTGGCCGGCATCTCGACAGCTCACCACGCCACTGTAGGTGGCCGGCAGCACGACAGCTCACCAGGCCACTGTAGGTGGCCGGCAGCTCGAGAGCTCACCAGGACACTATAAGTGGACGGCAGCACGACAGCTCACCAGGCCACTGTAGGTGGCCGGCATCTCGACAGCTCACCACGCCACTGTAGGTGGCCGGCAGCACCACAGCTCACCAGGCCACTGTAGGTGGCCGGCAGCTCGAGAGCTCACCAGGACACTATAAGTGGACGGCAGCACGACAGATCACCAGGCCACTATAGGTGGCCGGCAACACGACAGCTAACCAGGCAACTATAGGTGGCCGGCAACACGACAGCTCACCAGGCCACAATAGGTGGCCGGCACCAGCACAGCTGACCAGGCAACTCTAGGTGGCCGGCAGCACGACAGCTCACCAGGCCACTGCAGGTGGCCGGCATCTCGACAGCTCACCAGGCCACAATAGGTGGCCGGCAGGACGACAGCTCACCAGGCCACTATAGGTGGCCGGCAGCACGACAGCTCAACACGCCACTGCAGGTGGCCGGCATCTCGACAGCTCACCAGGCCACTATAGGTGACCGGCAGCACGACAGCTCACTAGGCCACTATAGGTGGCCGGCAGCACGACAGCTCACCAGGCAACTATAGGCGACCGGCAGTACGACAGCTCACCAGGCCACTGTAGGTGGCCGGCATCTCGACAACACACCAGGCCACTATAGGTGGCCGGCAGCTCGAGAGATCACCAGGCTACTATAGGTGGCCGGCAGCACGACAGATCACCAGGCAACTATAGGTGACCGGCAGCACGACAGCTCACCAGGCCACTGTAGGTGGCCGGCATCTCGACAGCTCACCCCGCCACTGTAGGTGGCCGGCAGCACGACAGCTCACCAGGCCACTGTAGGTGGCCGGCAGCTCGAGAGCTCACCAGGACATTCTAAGTGGACGGCAGCACGACAGATCACCAGGCCACTATAGGTGGCTGGCAACACGACAGCTCACCAGGCCACAATAGATGGCCGGCACCACCACAGCTGACCAGGCAACTCTAGGTGGCCGGCAGCACGACAGCTCACCAGGCCACTATAGGTGGCCGGCAGCACGACGGCTCACCAGGCTACTATAGGTGGCCGGCATCTCGACATCTCACTAGGCCACTATAGGTGACCGGCAGCACGACAGCTCACCAGGCCACAATAGGTGGCCGGCAGCACGACAGCTCACCAGGCCACTATAGGTGGCCGGCAGCACGACAGCTCAACACGCCACTGCAGGTGGCCGGCATCTCGACAGCTCACCAGGCCACTATAGGTGACCGGCAGCACGACAGCTCACTAGGCCACTATAGGTGGCCGGCAGCACGACAGCTCACCAGGCAACTATAGGCGACCGGCAGTACGACAGCTCACCAGGCCACTGTAGGTGGCCGGCATCTCGACAACACACCAGGCCACTATAGGTGGCCGGCAGCTCGAGAGCTCACCAGGCTACTATAGGTGGCCGGCAGCACGACAGATCACCAGGCAACTATAGGTGACCGGCAGCACGACAGCTCACCAGGCCACTGTAGGTGGCCGGCATCTCGACAGCTCACCACGCCACTGTAGGTGGCCGGCAGCACGACAGCTCACCAGGCCACTGTAGGTGGCCGGCAGCTCGAGAGCTCACCAGGACACTATAAGTGGACGGCAGCACGACAGATCACCAGGCCACTATAGGTGGCCGGCAACACGACAGCTCAGCAGGCAACTATAGGTGGCCGGCAACACGACAGCTCACCAGGCCACAATAGATGGCCGGCACCACCACAGCTGACCAGGCAACTCTAGGTGGCCGGCAGCACGACAGCTCACCATGCCACTATAGGTGGCCGGCAGCACGACAGATCACCAGGCCACTATAGGTGGCCGGCAACACGACAGCTCAGCAGGCAACTATAGGTGGCCGGCAACACGACAGCTCACCAGGCCACAATAGATGGCCGGCACCACCACAGCTGACCAGGCAACTCTAGGTGGCCGGCAACTCGACATCTCACTAGGCCACTATAGGTGACCGGCAGCACGACAGCTCACCAGGCCACAATAGGTGGCCGGCAGCACGACAGCTCACCAGGCCACTATAGGTGGCCGGCAGCACGACAGCTCAACACGCCACTGCAGGTGGCCGGCATCTCGACAGCTCACCACGCCACTATAGGTGACCGGCAGCACGACAGCTCACTAGGCCACTATTGGTGGCCGGCAGCACGACAGCTCACCAGGCAACTATAGGTGACCGGCAGTACGACAGCTCACCAGGCCACTGTAGGTGGCCGGCATCTCGACAGCACACCAGGCCACTATAGGTGGCCGGCAGCTCGAGAGCTCACCAGGCCACTATAGGTGGCCGGCAGCACGACAGATCACCAGGCAACTATAGGTGACCGGAAGCACGACAGCTCACCATTCCACTGTAGGTGGCCGGCATCTCGACAGCTCACCACGCCACTGTAGGTGGCCGGCAGCACGACAGCTCACCAGGCCACTGTAGGTGGCCGGCAGCTCGAGAGCTCACCAGGACACTATAAGTGGACGGCAGCACGACAGCTCACCAGGCCACTGTAGGTGGCCGGCATCTCGACAGCTCACCACGCCACTGTAGGTGGCCGGCAGCACCACAGCTCACCAGGCCACTGTAGGTGGCCGGCAGCTCGAGAGCTCACCAGGACACTATAAGTGGACGGCAGCACGACAGATCACCAGGCCACTATAGGTGGCCGGCAACACGACAGCTAACCAGGCAACTATAGGTGGCCGGCAACACGACAGCTCACCAGGCCACTATAGGTGGCCGGCACCACCACAGCTGACCAGGCAACTCTAGGTGGCCGGCATCTCGACAGCTCACTAGGCCACTATAGGTGACCGGCAGCACGACAGCTCACTAGGCCACAATAGGTGGCCGGCAGCACGACAGCTCACCAGGCCACTATAGGTGGCCGGCAGAATGACGGCTCACCAGGCTACTATAGGTGGCCGGCAACTCGACATCTCACTAGGCCACTATAGGTGACCGGCAGCACGACAGCTCACCAGGCCACAATAGGTGGCCGGCAGCACGACAGCTCACCAGGCCACTATAGGTGGCCGGCAGCACGACAGCTCAACACGCCACTGCAGGTGGCCGGCATCTCGACAGCTCACCAGGCCACAATAGGTGGCCGGCAACACGACAGCTAACCAGGCAACTATAGGTGGCCGGCAGCACGACAGCTCACCATGCCACTATAGGTGGCCGGCAGCACGACGGCTCACCAGGCTACTATAGGTGGCCGGCAACTCGACATCTCACTAGGCCACTATAGGTGACCGGCAGCACGACAGCTCACCAGGCCACTATAGGTGGCCGGCAGCTCGAGAGCTCACCAGGCCACTATAGGTGGCCGGCAGCACGACAGATCACCAGGCAACTATAGGTGACCGGAAGCACGACAGCTCACCATTCCACTGTAGGTGGCCGGCATCTCGACAGCTCACCACGCCACTGTAGGTGGCCGGCAGCACGACAGATCACCAGGCCACTATAGGTGGCCGGCAGCACGACAGCTCAACACGCCACTGCAGGTGGCCGGCATCTCGACAGCTCACCAGGCCACAATAGGTGGCCGGCAGCACGACAGCTCACCAGGCCACTATAGGTGGCCAGCAGCACGACAGCTCAACACGCAACTGCAGGTGGCCGGCATCTCGACAGCTCACCAGGCCACAATAGGTGGCCGGCAGCACGACAGCTCACCAGGCCACTATAGGTGGCCGGCAGCTCGAGAGCTCACCAGGCCACTATAGGTGGCCGGCAGCACGACAGATCACCAGGCAACTATAGGTGACCGGAAGCACGACAGCTCACCATTCCACTGTAGGTGGCCGGCATCTCGACAGCTCACCACGCCACTGTAGGTGGCCGGCAGCACGACAGATCACCAGGCCACTATAGGTGGCCGGCAGCACGACGGCTCACCAGGCTACTATAGGTGGCCGGCAACTCGACATCTCACTAGGCCACTATAGGTGACCGGCAGCACGACAGCTCACCAGGCCACAATAGGTGGCCGGCAGCACGACAGCTCACCAGGCCACTATAGGTGGCCGGCAGCACGACAGCTCAACACGCCACTGCAGGTGGCCGGCATCTCGACAGCTCACCACGCCACTGTAGGTGGCCGGCAGCACGACAGATCACCAGGCCACTATAGGTGGCCGGCAGCACGACAGCTCAACACGCCACTGCAGGTGGCCGGCATCTCGACAGCTCACCAGGCCACAATAGGTGGCCGGCAGCACGACAGCTCACCAGGCCACTATAGGTGGCCGGCAGCTCGAGAGCTCACCAGGCCACTATAGGTGGCCGGCAGCACGACAGATCACCAGGCAACTATAGGTGACCGGAAGCACGACAGCTCACCATTCCACTGTAGGTGGCCGGCATCTCGACAGCTCACCACGCCACTGTAGGTGGCCGGCAGCACGACAGATCACCAGGCCACTATAGGTGGCCGGCAGCACGACGGCTCACCAGGCTACTATAGGTGGCCGGCAACTCGACATCTCACTAGGCCACTATAGGTGACCGGCAGCACGACAGCTCACCACGCCACTGTAGGTGGCCGGCAGCACGACAGATCACCAGGCAACTATAGGTGACCGGAAGCACGACAGCTCACCATTCCACTGTAGGTGGCCGGCATCTCGACAGCTCACCACGCCACTGTAGGTGGCCGGCAGCACGACAGATCACCAGGCCACTATAGGTGGCCGGCAGCACGACAGCTCAACACGCCACTGCAGGTGGCCGGCATCTCGACAGCTCACCAGGCCACAATAGGTGGCCGGCAGCACGACAGCTCACCAGGCCACTATAGGTGGCCGGCAGCTCGAGAGCTCACCAGGCCACTATAGGTGGCCGGCAGCACGACAGATCACCAGGCAACTATAGGTGACCGGCAGCACGACAGCTCACCAGGCCACTGTAGGTGGCCGGCATCTCGACAGCTCACCACGCCACTGTAGGTGGCCGGCAGCACGACAGCTCACCAGGCCACTGTAGGTGGCCGGCAGCTCGAGAGCTCACCAGGACACTATAAGTGGACGGCAGCACGACAGATCACCAGGCCACTATAGGTGGCCGGCAACACGACAGCTAACCAGGCAACTATAGGTGGCCGGCAGCACGACAGCTCACCATGCCACTATAGGTGGCCGGCAGCACGACGGCTCACCAGGCTACTATAGGTGGCCGGCAACTCGACATCTCACTAGGCCACTATAGGTGACCGGCAGCACGACAGCTCACCAGGCCACAATAGGTGGCCGGCAGCACGACAGCTCACCAGGCCACTATAGGTGGCCGGCAGCACGACAGCTCAACACGCCACTGCAGGTGGCCGGCATCTCGACAGCTCACCAGGCCACAATAGGTGGCCGGCAGCACGACAGCTCACCAGGCCACTATAGGTGGCCGGCATCTCGACAGCACACCAGGCCACTATAGGTGGCCGGCAGCTCGAGAGCTCACCAGGCCACTATAGGTGGCCGGCAGCACGACAGATCACCAGGCAACTATAGGTGACCGGAAGCACGACAGCTCACCATTCCACTGTAGGTGGCCGGCATCTCGACAGCTCACCACGCCACTGTAGGTGGCCGGCAGCACGACAGATCACCAGGCCACTATAGGTGGCCGGCAACACGACAGCTAACCAGGCAACTATAGGTGGCCGGCAACACGACAGCTCACCAGGCCACAATAGGTGGCCGGCACCAGCACAGCTGACCAGGCAACTCTAGGTGGCCGGCAGCACGACAGCTCACCAGGCCACTGCAGGTGGCCGGCATCTCGACAGCTCACCAGGAAACAATAGGTGGCCGGCAGGACGACAGCTCACCAGGCCACTATAGGTGGCCGGCAGCACGACAGCTCAACACGCCACTGCAGGTGGCCGGCATCTCGACAGCTCACCAGGCCACTATAGGTGACCGGCAGCACGACAGCTCACTAGGCCACTATAGGTGGCCGGCAGCACGACAGCTCACCAGGCAACTATAGGCGACCGGCAGTACGACAGCTCACCAGGCCACTGTAGGTGGCCGGCATCTCGACAACACACCAGGCCACTATAGGTGGCCGGCAGCTCGAGAGCTCACCAGGCTACTATAGGTGGCCGGCAGCACGACAGATCACCAGGCAACTATAGGTGACCGGCAGCACGACAGCTCACCAGGCCACTGTAGGTGGCCGGCATCTCGACAGCTCACCCCGCCACTGTAGGTGGCCGGCAGCACGACAGCTCACCAGGCCACTGTAGGTGGCCGGCGGCTCGAGAGCTCACCAGGACACTCTAAGTGGACGGCAGCACGACAGATCACCAGGCCACTATAGGTGGCCGGCAACACGACAGCTCACCAGGCCACAATAGATGGCCGGCACCACCACAGCTGACCAGGCAACTCTAGGTGGCCGGCAGCACGACAGCTCACCAGGCCACTATAGGTGGCCGGCAGCACGACGGCTCACCAGGCTACTATAGGTGGCCGGCATCTCGACATCTCACTAGGCCACTATAGGTGACCGGCAGCACGACAGCTCACCAGGCCACAATAGGTGGCCGGCAGCACGACAGCTCACCAGGCCACTATAGGTGGCCGGCAGCACGACAGCTCAACACGCAACTGCAGGTGGCCGGCATCTCGACAGCTCACCAGGCCACTATAGGTGACCGGCAGCACGACAGCTCACTAGGCCACTATAGGTGGCCGGCAGCACGACAGCTCACCAGGCAACTATAGGCGACCGGCAGTACGACAGCTCACCAGGCCACTGTAGGTGGCCGGCATCTCGACAGCACACCAGGCCACTATAGGTGGCCGGCAGCGCGAGAGCTCACCAGGCCACTATAGGTGGCCGGCAGCACGACAGATCACCAGGCAACTATAGGTGACCGGCAGCACGACAGCTCACCAGGCCACTGTAGGTGGCCGGCATCTCGACAGCTCACCACGCCACTGTAGGTGGCCGGCAGCACGACAGCTCACCAGGCCACTGTAGGTGGCCGGCAGCTCGAGAGCTCACCAGGACACTATAAGTGGACGGCAGCACGACAGCTCACCAGGCCACTGTAGGTGGCCGGCATCTCGACAGCTCACCTGGCCACTGTAGGTGGCCGGCAGCACCACAGCTCACCAGGCCACTGTATGTGGCCGGCAGCTCGAGAGCTCACCAGGACACTATAAGTGGACGGCAGCACGACAGATCACCAGGCCACTATAGGTGGCCGGCAACACGACAGCTAACCAGGCAACTATAGGTGGCCGGCAACACGACAGCTCACCAGGCCACAATAGGTGGCCGGCACCACCACAGCTGACCAGGCAACTCTAGGTGGCCGGCATCTCGACAGCTCACTAGGCCACTATAGGTGACCGGCAGCACGACAGCTCACCAGGCCACAATAGGTGGCCGGCAGCACGACAGCTCACCAGGCCACTATAGGTGGCCGGCAGAATGACAGCTCAACAGGCCACTGTAGGTGGCCGCCATCTCGACAGCTCACCAGGCCACTATAGGTGACCGGCAGCACGACAGCTCACCAGGCCACTATAGGTGGCCGGCAGCACGACAGCTCACCACGCCACTATAGGTGACCGGCAGCACGACAGCTCACCAGGCCACGATAGGTGGCCGGCAGCACGACAGCTCACCAGGCCACTATAGGTGGCCGGCAGAATGACAGCTCAACAGGCCACTGTAGGTGGCCGCCATCTCGACAGCTCACCAGGCCACTATAGGTGACCGGCAGCACGACAGCTCACCAGGCCACTATAGGTGGCCGGCAGCACGACAGCTCACCAGGCCACAATAGGTGGCCGGCAGCACGACAGCTCACCAGGCCACTATAGGTGGCCAGCAGCACGACAGCTCAACACGCAACTGCAGGTGGCCGGCAACACGACAGCTCACCAGGCCACTATAGGTGGCCGGCAACACGACAGCTCACCAGGCCACAATAGGTGGCCGGCACCACCACAGCTGACCAGGCAACTCTAGGTGGCCGGCATCTCGACAGCTCACTAGGCCACTATAGGTGACCGGCAGCACGACGGCTCACCAGGCTACTATAGGTGGCCGCCATCTCGACAGCTCACCAGGCCACTATAGGTGACCGGCAGCACGACAGCTCACCAGGCCACTATAGGTGGCCGGCAGCACGACAGCTCACCAGGCCACTATAGGTGACCGGCAGCACGACGGCTCACCAGGCTACTATAGATGGCCGGCACCACCACAGCTGACCAGGCAACTCTAGATGGCCGGCAGCACGACAGCTCACCAGGCCACTATAGGTGGCCGGCAGAATGACAGCTCAACAGGCCACTGTAGGTGGCCGGCAGCACGACAGATCGCCAAGCCACTATAGGTGGCCGGCAACACGACAGCTCACCAGGCCACTATAGGTGGCCGGCACCACCACAGCTGACCAGGCAACTCTAGGTGGCCGGCATCTCGACAGCTCACTAGGCCACTATAGGTGACCGGCAGCACGACAGCTCACTAGGCCACAATAGGTGGCCGGCAGCACGACAGCTCACCAGGCCACTATAGGTGGCCGGCAGAATGACAGCAAAACAGGCCACTGTAGGTGGCCGCCATCTCGACAGCTCACCAGGCCACTATAGGTGACCGGCAGCACGACAGCTCACCAGGCCACTATAGGTGGCCGGCAGCACGACAGCTCACCAGGCCACTATAGGTGACCGGCAGCACGACGGCTCACCAGGCTACTATAGACGGCCGGCACCACCACAGCTGACCAGGCAACTCTAGATGGCCGGCAGCACGACAGCTCACCAGGCCACTATAGGTGGTCGGCAGCACGACAGCTCAACAGGCCACTGTAGGTGGCCGGCATCTCGACAGCTCACCAGGACACTATAAGTGGACGGCAGCACGACAGATCACCAGGCCACTATAGGTGGCCGGCAACACGAGAGCTCACCAGGCAACTATAGGTGGCCGGCACCACGACAGCTCACCAGGCCACAAAAGATGGCCGGCACCACCACAGCTGACCAGGCAACTCTAGGTGGCCGGCAGCACGACAGCTCACCAGGCCACTATAGGTGGCCGGCAGCACGACGGCTCACCAGGCTACTATAGGTGGCCGCCATCTCGACAGCTCACCAGGCCACTATAGGTGACCGGCAGCACGACAGCTCACCAGGCCACTATAGGTGGCCGGCAGCACGACAGCTCACCAGGCCACTATAGGTGACCGGCAGCACGACGGCTCACCAGGCTACTATAGATGGCCGGCACCACCACAGCTGACCAGGCAACTCTAGATGGCCGGCAGCACGACAGCTCACCAGGCCACTATAGGTGGCCGGCAGAATGACAGCTCAACAGGCCACTGTAGGTGGCCGCCATCTCGGCAGCTCACCAGGACACTATAAGTGGACGGCAGCACTACAGATCACCAGGCCACTATAGGTGGCCGGCAACACGACAGCTCACCAGGCAACTATAGGTGGCCGGCACCACGACAGCTCACCAGGCCACAATTGATGGCCGGCACCACCACAGCTGACCAGGCAACTCTAGGTGGCCGGCAGCACGACAGCTCACCAGGCCACTATAGGTGGCCGGCAGCACGACGGCTCACCAGGCTACTATAGGTGGCCGGCATCTCGACATCTCACTAGGCCACTATAGGTGACCGGCAGCACGACAGCTCACCAGGCCACAATAGGTGGCCGGCAGCACGACAGCTCACCAGGCCACTATAGGTGGCCAGCAGCACGACAGCTCAACACGCAACTGCAGGTGGCCGGCAACACGACAGCTCACCAGGCCACTATAGGTGGCCGGCAACATGACAGCTCACCAGGCCACAATAGGTGGCCGGCACCACCACAGCTGACCAGGCAACTCTAGGTGGCCGGCATCTCGACAGCTCACTAGGCCACTATAGGTGACCGGCAGCACGACAGCTCACCAGGCCACTGTAGGTGGCCGGCAGCTCGAGAGCTCACCAGGCAACTATAGGTGGCCGGCAACACGACAGCTCACCAGGCCACAATAGATGGCCGGCACCACCACAGCTGACCAGGCAACTCTAGGTGGCCGGCAGCACGACAGCTCACCAGGCCACTATAGGTGGCCGGCAGCACGACGGCTCACCAGGCTACTATAGGTGGCCGGCATCTCGACATCTCACTAGGCCACTATAGGTGACCGGCAGCACGACAGCTCACTAGGCCACTATAAGTGGCCGGCTGCACGACAGCTCACCAGGCAACTACAGGTGGCCGGCAGCACGACAGCTCACCAGGCCACAATAGGTGGCCGGCAGCACGACAGCTCACCAGGCCACTATAGGTGGCCGGCAGCACGATAGCTCAACACGCCACTGCAGGTGGCCGGCATCTCGACAGCTCACCAGGCCACTATAGGTGACCGGCAGCACGACAGCTCACTAGGCCACTATAAGTGGCCGGCTGCACGACAGCTCACCAGGCAACTACAGGTGGCCGGCAACACGACAGCTCACCAGGCCACTATAGGTGGCCGGCAGCACGCCAGATCACCAGGCAACTATAGGTGACCGGCAGCACGACAGCTCACCAGGCCACTATAGGTGGCCGGCAGCACGACGGCTCACCAGGCTACTATAGATGGCCGGCACCACCACAGCTGACCAGGCAACTCTAGGTGGCCGGCAGCACGACAGCTCACCAGGCCACTATAGGTGGCCGGCAGCACGACGGCTCACCAGGCTACTATAGGTGGCCGGCATCTCGACATCTCACTAGGCCACTATAGGTGACCGGCAGCACGACAGCTCACCAGGCCACAATAGGTGGCCGGCAGCACGACAGCTCACCAGGCCACTATAGGTGGCCAGCAGCACGACAGCTCAACACGCAACTGCAGGTGGCCGGCAACACGACAGCTCACCAGGCCACTATAGGTGGCCGGCAACATGACAGCTCACCAGGCCACAATAGGTGGCCGGCACCACCACAGCTGACCAGGCAACTCTAGGTGGCCGGCATCTCGACAGCTCACTAGGCCACTATAGGTGACCGGCAGCACGACAGCTCACCAGGCCACTGTAGGTGGCCGGCAGCTCGAGAGCTCACCAGGCAACTATAGGTGGCCGGCAACACGACAGCTCACCAGGCCACAATAGATGGCCGGCACCACCACAGCTGACCAGGCAACTCTAGGTGGCCGGCAGCACGACAGCTCACCAGGCCACTATAGGTGGCCGGCAGCACGACGGCTCACCAGGCTACTATAGGTGGCCGGCATCTCGACATCTCACTAGGCCACTATAGGTGACCGGCAGCACGACAGCTCACTAGGCCACTATAAGTGGCCGGCTGCACGACAGCTCACCAGGCAACTACAGGTGGCCGGCAGCACGACAGCTCACCAGGCCACAATAGGTGGCCGGCAGCACGACAGCTCACCAGGCCACTATAGGTGGCCGGCAGCACGATAGCTCAACACGCCACTGCAGGTGGCCGGCATCTCGACAGCTCACCAGGCCACTATAGGTGACCGGCAGCACGACAGCTCACTAGGCCACTATAAGTGGCCGGCTGCACGACAGCTCACCAGGCAACTACAGGTGGCCGGCAACACGACAGCTCATCAGGCCACTATAGGTGGCCGGCAGCACGCCAGATCACCAGGCAACTATAGGTGACCGGCAGCACGACAGCTCACCAGGCCACTATAGGTGGCCGGCAGCACGACGGCTCACCAGGCTACTATAGATGGCCGGCACCACCACAGCTGACCAGGCAACTCTAGGTGGCCGGCAGCACGACAGCTCACGAGGCCACTATAGGTGGCCGGCAGCACGACGGCTCACCAGGCTACTATAGGTGGCCGGCATTTCGACAGCTCACTAGGCCACTATAGGTGACCAGCAGCACGACAGCTCACCAGGCCACTGTAGGTGGCCGGCATCTCGACAGCTCACCACGCCACTGTAGGTGGCCGGCAGCACGACAGCTCACCAGGCCACTCTAGGTGGCCGGCAGCTCGAGAGCTCACCAGGCAACTATAGGTGGCCGGCAACACGACAGCTCACCAGGCCACAATAGATGGCCGGCACCACCACAGCTGACCAGGCAACTCTAGGTGGCCGGCAGCACGACAGCTCACCAGGCCACTATAGGTGGCCGGCAGCACGACGGCTCACCAGGCTACTATAGGTGGCCGGCATCTCGACATCTCACTAGGCCACTATAGGTGACCGGCAGCACGACAGCTCACCAGGCCACTGTAGGTGGCCGGCATCTCGACAGCTCACCACGCCACTGTAGGTGGCCGGCAGCACGACAGCTCACCAGGCCACTCTAGGTGGCCGGCAGCTCGAGAGCTCAATAGGCAACTATAGGTGGCCGGCAACACGACAGCTCACCAGGCCACAATAGATGGCCGGCACCACCACAGCTGACCAGGCAACTCTAGGTGGCCGGCAGCACGACAGCTCACCAGGCCACTATAGGTGGCCGGCAGCACGACGGCTCACCAGGCCACAATAGATGGCCGGCACCACCACAGCTGACCAGGCAACTCTAAGTGGCCGGCAGCACGACAGCTCACCAGGCCACTATAGGTGGCCGGCAGCACGACGGCTCACCAGGCTACTATAGATGGCCGGCACCACCACAGCTGACCAGGCAACTCTAGGTGGCCGGCAGCACGACAGCTCACGAGGCCACTATAGGTGGCCGGCAGCACGACGGCTCACCAGGCCACTATAGGTGGCCGGCAGCACGACGGCTCACCAGGCTACTATAGGTGGCCGGCATCTCGACATCTCACTAGGCCACTATAGGTGACCGGCAGCACGACAGCTCACCAGGCCACAGTAGGTGGCCGGCAGCACGACAGCTCACCAGGCCACTGTAGGTGGCCGGCAGCACGACAGATCACCAGGCAACTATAGGTGACCGGCAGCACGACAGCTGACCAGGCCACTGTAGGTGGCCGGCATCTCGACAGCTCACCACGCCACTGTAGGTGGCCGGCAGCACGACAGATCACCAGGCAACTATAGGTGACCGGCAGCACGACAGCTCACCAGGCCACTGTAGGTGGCCGGCATCTCGACAGCTCACCACGCCACTGTAGGTGGCCGGCAGCACGACAGCTCACCAGGCCACTGTAGGTGGCCGGCAGCTCGAGAGCTCACCAGGACACTATAAGTGGACGGCAGCACGACAGCTCACCAGGCCACTGTAGGTGGCCGGCATCTCGACAGCACACCAGGCCACTATAGGTGGCCGGCAGCTCGAGAGCTCACCAGGCCACTATAGGTGGCCGGCAGCACGACAGATCACCAGGCAACTATAGGTGACCGGCAGCACGACAGCTCACCAGGCCACTGTAGGTGGCCGGCATCTCGACAGCTCACCACGCCACTGTAGGTGGCCGGCAGCACGACAGCTCACCAGGCCACTGTAGGTGGCCGGCAGCACGACAGCTCACCAGGCCACTCTAGGTGGCCGGCAGCTCGAGAGCTCACCAGGCAACTATAGGTGGCCGGCAACACGACAGCTCACCAGGCCACAATAGGTGGCCGGCACCACCACAGCTGACCAGGCAACTCTAGGTGGCCGGCAGCACGACAGCTCACCAGGCCACTGTAGGTGGCCGGCAGCACGACGGCTCACAGGGCTACTATAGGTGGCCGGCATTTCGATATCTCACTAGGCCACTATAGGTGACCGGCAGCACGACAGCTCACCAGGCCACAATAGGTGGCCGGCAGCACGACAGCTCACCAGGCCACTATAGGTGGCCGGCAGCACGACAGCTCAACACGCCACTGCAGGTGGCCGGCATCTCGACAGCTCACCAGGCCACTATAGGTGACCGGCAGCACGACAGCTCACTAGGCCACTATAGGTGGCCGGCAGCACGACAGCTCACCAGGCAACTATAGGCGACCGGCAGTACGACAGCTCACCAGGCCACTGTAGGTGGCCGGCATCTCGACAACACACCAGGCCACTATAGGTGGCCGGCAGCTCGAGAGCTCACCAGGCTACTATAGGTGGCCGGCAGCACGACAGATCACCAGGCAACTATAGGTGACCGGCAGCACGACAGCTCACCAGGCCACTGTAGGTGGCCGGCATCTCGACAGCTCACCACGCCACTGTAGGTGGCCGGCAGCACGACAGCTCACCAGGCCACTGTAGGTGGCCGGCAGCTCGAGAGCTCACCAGGACACTATAAGTGGACGGCAGCACGACAGATCACCAGGCCACTATAGGTGGCCGGCAACACGACAGCTCAGCAGGCAACTATAGGTGGCCGGCAACACGACAGCTCACCAGGCCACAATAGATGGCCGGCACCACCACAGCTGACCAGGCAACTCTAGGTGGCCGGCAGCACGACAGCTCACCATGCCACTATAGGTGGCCGGCAGCACGACGGCTCACCAGGCTACTATAAGTGGCCGGCAACTCGACATCTCACTAGGCCACTATAGGTGACCGGCAGCACGACAGCTCACCAGGCCACAATAGGTGGCCGGCAGCACGACAGCTCACCAGGCCACTATAGATGGCCGGCAGCACGACAGCTCAACACGCCACTGCAGGTGGCCGGCATCTCGACAGCTCACCACGCCACTATAGGTGACCGGCAGCACGACAGCTCATTAGGCCACTATTGGTGGCCGGCAGCACAACAGCTCACCAGGCAACTATAGGCGACCGGCAGTACGACAGCTCACCAGGCCACTGTAGGTGGCCGGCATCTCGACAGCACACCAGGCCACTATAGGTGGCCGGCAGCTCGAGAGCTCACCAGGCCACTATAGGTGGCCGGCAGCACGACAGATCACCAGGCAACTATAGGTGACCGGAAGCACGACAGCTCACCATTCCACTGTAGGTGGCCGGCATCTCGACAGCTCACCACGCCACTGTAGGTGGCCGGCAGCACGACAGCTCACCAGGCCACTGTAGGTGGCCGGCAGCTCGAGAGCTCACCAGGACACTATAAGTGGACGGCAGCACGACAGCTCACCAGGCCACTGTAGGTGGCCGGCATCTCGACAGCTCACCACGCCACTGTAGGTGGCCGGCAGGACCACAGCTCACCAGGCCACTGTAGGTGGCCGGCAGCTCGAGAGCTCACCAGGACACTATAAGTGGACGGCAGCACGACAGATCACCAGGCCACTATAGGTGGCCGGCAACACGACAGCTAACCAGGCAACTATAGGTGGCCGGCAACACGACAGCTCACCAGGCCACAATAGGTGGCCGGCACCAGCACAGCTGACCAGGCAAGTCTAGGTGGCCGGCAGCACGACAGCTCACCAGGCCACTGCAGGTGGCCGGCATCTCGACAGCTCACCAGGCCACAATAGGTGGCCGGCAGGACGACAGCTCACCAGGCCACTATAGGTGGCCGGCAGCACGACAGCTCAACACGCCACTGCAGGTGGCCGGCATCTCGACAGCTCACCAGGCCACTATAGGTGACCGGCAGCACGACAGCTCACTAGGCCACTATAGGTGGCCGGCAGCACGACAGCTCACCAGGCAACTATAGGCGACCGGCAGTACGACAGCTCACCAGGCCACTGTAGGTGGCCGGCATCTCGACAACACACCAGGCCACTATAGGTGGCCGGCAGCTCGAGAGATCACCAGGCTACTATAGGTGGCCGGCAGCACGACAGATCACCAGGCAACTATAGGTGACCGGCAGCACGACAGCTCACCAGGCCACTGTAGGTGGCCGGCATCTCGACAGCTCACCCCGCCACTGTAGGTGGCCGGCAGCACGACAGCTCACCAGGCCACTGTAGGTGGCCGGCATCTCGACAGCTCACCCCGCCACTGTAGGTGGCCGGCAGCACGACAGCTCACCAGGCCACTGTAGGTGGCCGGCAGCTCGAGAGCTCACCAGGACATTCTAAGTGGACGGCAGCACGACAGATCACCAGGCCACTATAGGTGGCCGGCAACACGACAGCTCACCAGGCCACAATAGATGGCCGGCACCACCACAGCTGACCAGGCAACTCTAGGTGGCCGGCAGCACGACAGCTCACCAGGCCACTATAGGTGGCCGGCAGCACGACGGCTCACCAGGCTACTATAGGTGGCCGGCATCTCGACATCTCACTAGGCCACTATAGGTGACCGGCAGCACGACAGCTCACCAGGCCACAATAGGTGGCCGGCAGCACGACAGCTCACCAGGCCACTATAGGTGGCCGGCAGCACGACAGCTCAACACGCCACTGCAGGTGGCCGGCATCTCGACAGCTCACCAGGCCACTATAGGTGACCGGCAGCACGACAGCTCACTAGGCCACTATAGGTGGCCGGCAGCACGACAGCTCACCAGGCAACTATAGGCGACCGGCAGTACGACAGCTCACCAGGCCACTGTAGGTGGCCGGCATCTCGACAACACACCAGGCCACTATAGGTGGCCGGCAGTTCGAGAGCTCACCAGGCTACTATAGGTGGCCGGCAGCACGACAGATCACCAGGCAACTATAGGTGACCGGCAGCACGACAGCTCACCAGGCCACTGTAGGTGGCCGGCATCTCGACAGCTCACCACGCCACTGTAGGTGGCCGGCAGCACGACAGCTCACCAGGCCACTGTAGGTGGCCGGCAGCTCGAGAGCTCACCAGGACACTATAAGTGGACGGCAGCACGACAGATCACCAGGCCACTATAGGTGGCCGGCAACACGACAGCTCAGCAGGCAACTATAGGTGGCCGGCAACACGACAGCTCACCAGGCCACAATAGATGGCCGGCACCACCACAGCTGACCAGGCAACTCTAGGTGGCCGGCAGCACGACAGCTCACCATGCCACTATAGGTGGCCGGCAGCACGACGGCTCACCAGGCTACTATAGGTGGCCGGCAACTCGACATCTCACTAGGCCACTATAGGTGACCGGCAGCACGACAGCTCACCAGGCCACAATAGGTGGCCGGCAGCACGACAGCTCACCAGGCCACTATAGGTGGCCGGCAGCACGACAGCTCAACACGCCACTGCAGGTGGCCGGCATCTCGACAGCTCACCACGCCACTATAGGTGACCGGCAGCACGACAGCTCACTAGGCCACTATTGGTGGCCGGCAGCACGACAGCTCACCAGGCAACTATAGGCGACCGGCAGTACGACAGCTCACCAGGCCACTGTAGGTGGCCGGCATCTCGACAGCACACCAGGCTACTATAGGTGGCCGGCAGCTCGAGAGCTCACCAGGCCACTATAGGTGGCCGGCAGCACGACAGATCACCAGGCAACTATAGGTGACCGGAAGCACGACAGCTCACCATTCCACTGTAGGTGGCCGGCATCTCGACAGCTCACCACGCCACTGTAGGTGGCCGGCAGCACGACAGCTCACCAGGCCACTGTAGGTGGCCGGCAGCTCGAGAGCTCACCAGGACACTATAAGTGGACGGCAGCACGACAGCTCACCAGGCCACTGTAGGTGGCCGGCATCTCGACAGCTCACCACGCCACTGTAGGTGGCCGGCAGCACCACAGCTCACCAGGCCACTGTAGGTGGCCGGCAGCTCGAGAGCTCACCAGGACACTATAAGTGGACGGCAGCACGACAGATCACCAGGCCACTATAGGTGGCCGGCAACACGACAGCTAACCAGGCAACTATAGGTGGCCGGCAACACGACAGCTCACCAGGCCACAATAGGTGGCCGGCACCAGCACAGCTGACCAGGCAAGTCTAGGTGGCCGGCAGCACGACAGCTCACCAGGCCACTGCAGGTGGCCGGCATCTCGACAGCTCACCAGGCCACAATAGGTGGCCGGCAGGACGACAGCTCACCAGGCCACTATAGGTGGCCGGCAGCACGACAGCTCAACACGCCACTGCAGGTGGCCGGCATCTCGACAGCTCACCAGGCCACTATAGGTGACCGGCAGCACGACAGCTCACTAGGCCACTATAGGTGGCCGGCAGCACGACAGCTCACCAGGCAACTATAGGCGACCGGCAGTACGACAGCTCACCAGGCCACTGTAGGTGGCCGGCATCTCGACAACACACCAGGCCACTATAGGTGGCCGGCAGCTCGAGAGATCACCAGGCTACTATAGGTGGCCGGCAGCACGACAGATCACCAGGCAACTATAGGTGACCGGCAGCACGACAGCTCACCAGGCCACTGTAGGTGGCCGGCATCTCGACAGCTCACCCCGCCACTGTAGGTGGCCGGCAGCACGACAGCTCACCAGGCCACTGTAGGTGGCCGGCAGCTCGAGAGCTCACCAGGACATTCTAAGTGGACGGCAGCACGACAGATCACCAGGCCACTATAGGTGGCCGGCAACACGACAGCTCACCAGGCCACAATAGATGGCCGGCACCACCACAGCTGACCAGGCAACTCTAGGTGGCCGGCAGCACGACAGCTCACCAGGCCACTATAGGTGGCCGGCAGCACGACGGCTCACCAGGCTACTATAGGTGGCCGGCATCTCGACATCTCACTAGGCCACTATAGGTGACCGGCAGCACGACAGCTCACCAGGCCACAATAGGTGGCCGGCAGCACGACAGCTCACCAGGCCACTATAGGTGGCCGGCAGCACGACAGCTCAACACGCCACTGCAGGTGGCCGGCATCTCGACAGCTCACCAGGCCACTATAGGTGACCGGCAGCACGACAGCTCACTAGGCCACTATAGGTGGCCGGCAGCACGACAGCTCACCAGGCAACTATAGGCGACCGGCAGTACGACAGCTCACCAGGCCACTGTAGGTGGCCGGCATCTCGACAACACACCAGCCCACTATAGGTGGCCGGCAGCTCGAGAGCTCACCAGGCTACTATAGGTGGCCGGCAGCACGACAGATCACCAGGCAACTATAGGTGACCGGCAGCACGACAGCTCACCAGGCCACTGTAGGTGGCCGGCATCTCGACAGCTCACCACGCCACTGTAGGTGGCCGGCAGCACGACAGCTCACCAGGCCACTGTAGGTGGCCGGCAGCTCGAGAGCTCACCAGGACACTATAAGTGGACGGCAGCACGACAGATCACCAGGCCACTATAGGTGGCCGGCAACACGACAGCTCAGCAGGCAACTATAGGTGGCCGGCAACACGACAGCTCACCAGGCCACAATAGATGGCCGGCACCACCACAGCTGACCAGGCAACTCTAGGTGGCCGGCAGCACGACAGCTCACCATGCCACTATAGGTGGCCGGCAGCACGACGGCTCACCAGGCTACTATAGGTGGCCGGCAACTCGACATCTCACTAGGCCACTATAGGTGACCGGCAGCACGACAGCTCACCAGGCCACAATAGGTGGCCGGCAGCACAACAGCTCACCAGGCCACTATAGGTGGCCGGCAGCACGACAGCTCAACACGCCACTGCAGGTGGCCGGCATCTCGACAGCTCACCACGCCACTATAGGTGACCGGCAGCACGACAGCTCACTAGGCCACTATTGGTGGCCGGCAGCACGACAGCTCACCAGGCAACTATAGGCGACCGGCAGTACGACAGCTCACCAGGCCACTGTAGGTGGCCGGCATCTCGACAGCACACCAGGCTACTATAGGTGGCCGGCAGCTCGAGAGCTCACCAGGCCACTATAGGTGGCCGGCAGCACGACAGATCACCAGGCAACTATAGGTGACCGGAAGCACGACAGCTCACCATTCCACTGTAGGTGGCCGGCATCTCGACAGCTCACCACGCCACTGTAGGTGGCCGGCAGCACGACAGCTCACCAGGCCACTGTAGGTGGCCGGCAGCTCGAGAGCTCACCAGGACACTATAAGTGGACGGCAGCACGACAGCTCACCAGGCCACTGTAGGTGGCCGGCATCTCGACAGCTCACCACGCCACTGTAGGTGGCCGGCAGCACCACAGCTCACCAGGCCACTGTAGGTGGCCGGCAGCTCGAGAGCTCACCAGGACACTATAAGTGGACGGCAGCACGACAGATCACCAGGCCACTATAGGTGGCCGGCAAAACGACAGCTAACCAGGCAACTATAGGTGGCCGGCAACACGACAGCTCACCAGGCCACAATAGGTGGCCGGCACCACCACAGCTGACCAGGCAACTCTAGGTGGCCGGCAGCACGACAGCTCACCAGGCCACTGCAGGTGGCCGGCATCTCGACAGCTCACCAGGCCACAATAGGTGGCCGGCAGGACGACAGCTCACCAGGCCACTATAGGTGGCCGGCAGCACGACAGCTCAACACGCCACTGCAGGTGGCCGGCATCTCGACAGCTCACCAGGCCACTATAGGTGACCGGCAGCACGACAGCTCACTAGGCCACTATAGGTGGCCGGCAGCACGACAGCTCACCAGGCAACTATAGGCGACCGGCAGTACGACAGCTCACCAGGCCACTGTAGGTGGCCGGCATCTCGACAACACACCAGGCCACTATAGGTGGCCGGCAGCTCGAGAGATCACCAGGCTACTATAGGTGGCCGGCAGCACGACAGATCACCAGGCAACTATAGGTGACCGGCAGCACGACAGCTCACCAGGCCACTGTAGGTGGCCGGCATCTCGACAGCTCACCCCGCCACTGTAGGTGGCCGGCAGCACGACAGCTCACCAGGCCACTGTAGGTGGCCGGCAGCTCGAGAGCTCACCAGGACATTCTAAGTGGACGGCAGCACGACAGATCACCAGGCCACTATAGGTGGCCGGCAACACGACAGCTCACCAGGCCACAATAGATGGCCGGCACCACCACAGCTGACCAGGCAACTCTAGGTGGCCGGCAGCACGACAGCTCACCAGGCCACTATAGGTGGCCGGCAGCACGACGGCTCACCAGGCTACTATAGGTGGCCGGCATCTCGACATCTCACTAGGCCACTATAGGTGACCGGCAGCACGACAGCTCACCAGGCCACAATAGGTGGCCGGCAGCACGACAGCTCACCAGGCCACTATAGGTGGCCGGCAGCACGACAGCTCAACACGCAACTGCAGGTGGCCGGCATCTCGACAGCTCACCAGGCCACTATAGGTGACCGGCAGCACGACAGCTCACTAGGCCACTATAGGTGGCCGGCAGCACGACAGCTCACCAGGCAACTATAGGCGACCGGCAGTACGACAGCTCACCAGGCCACTGTAGGTGGCCGGCATCTCGACAGCACACCAGGCCACTATAGGTGGCCGGCAGCGCGAGAGCTCACCAGGCCACTATAGGTGGCCGGCAGCACGACAGATCACCAGGCAACTATAGGTGACCGGCAGCACGACAGCTCACCAGGCCACTATAGGTGGCCGGCAGCACGACAGCTCACCAGGCCACTATAGGTGACCGGCAGCACGACAGCTCACCAGGCCACGATAGGTGGCCGGCAGCACGACAGCTCACCAGGCCACTATAGGTGGCCGGCAGAATGACAGCTCAACAGGCCACTGTAGGTGGCCGCCATCTCGACAGCTCACCAGGCCACTATAGGTGACCGGCAGCACGACAGCTCACCAGGCCACTATAGGTGGCCGGCAGCACGACAGCTCACCAGGCCACTATAGGTGACCGGCAGCACGACAGCTCACCAGGCCACGATAGGTGGACGGCAGCACGACAGCTCACCAGGCCACTGTAGGTGGCCGGCATCTCGACAGCTAACCATGCCACTGTAGGTGGCCGGCAGCACCACAGCTCACCAGGCCACTGTAGGTGGCCGGCAGCTCGAGAGCTCACCAGGACACTATAAGTGGACGGCCGCACGACAGCTCACCAGGCCACTGTAGGTGGCCGGCATCTCGACAGCTCACCATGCCACTGTAGGTGGCCGGCTGCACCACAGCTCACCAGGCCACTGTAGGTGGCCGGCAGCTCGAGAGCTCACCAGGACACTATAAGTGGACGGCAGCACGACAGATCACCAGGCCACTATAGGTGGCCGGCAACACGACAGCTAACCAGGCAACTATAGGTGGCCGGCAACACGACGGCTCACCAGGCTACTATAGGTGGCCGGCATCTCGACAGCTCACTAGGCCACTTTAGGTGACCGGCAGCACGACAGATCACCAGGCCACTAAAGGTGGCCGGCAACACGACAGCTCACCAGGCAACTATAGGTGGCCGGCAACACGACAGCTCTCAGGCCACAATAGGTGGCCGGCACCACCACAGCTGGCCAGGCAACTCTAGGTGGCCGTCAGCACGACAGCCCACCAGGCCACTATAGGTGGTCGGCAGCACGACAGCTCAACAGGCCACTGTAGGTGGCCGGCATATCGACAGCTCACCAGGCCACTATAGGTGACCGGCATCTCGACAGCTCACCACGTCACTGTAGGTGGCCGGCAGCTCGAGAGCTCACCAGGCCACTATAGGTGGCCGGCAGCACGACAGATCGCCAAGCCACTATAGGTGGCCGGCAACACGACAGCTCACCAGGCCACTATAGGTGGCCGGCAACACGACAGCTCACCAGGCCACTATAGGTGGCCGGCAACACGACAGCTCACCAGGCCACAATAGGTGGCCGGCACCACCACAGCTGACCAGGCAACTCTAGGTGGCCGGCATCTCGACAGCTCACTAGGCCACTATAGGTGACCGGCAGCAAGACAGCTCACTAGGCCACAATAGGTGGCCGGCAGCACGACAGCTCACCAGGCCACTATAGGTGGCCGGCAGAATAACAGCTCAACAGGCCACTGTAGGTGGCCGCCATCTCGACAGCTCACCAGGCCACTATAGGTGACCGGCAGCACGACAGCTCACCAGGCCACTATAGGTGGCCGGCAGCACGACAGCTCACCAGGCCACTATAGGTGACCGGCAGCACGACGGCTCACCAGGCTACTATAGACGGCCGGCACCACCACAGCTGACCAGGCAACTCTAGATGGCGGCAGCACGACAGCTCACCAGGCCACTATAGGTGGTCGGCAGCACGACAGCACAACAGGCCACTGTAGGTGGCCGGCATCTCGACAGCTCACCAGGACACTATAAGTGGACGGCAGCACGACAGATCACCAGGCCACTATAGGTGGCCGGCAACACGAGAGCTCACCAGGCAACTATAGGTGGCCGGCACCACGACAGCTCACCAGGCCACAATAGATGGCCGGCACCACCACAGCTGACCAGGCAACTCTAGGTGGCCGGCAGCACGACAGCTCACCAGGCCACTATAGGTGGCCGGCAGCACGACGGCTCACCAGGCTACTATAGGTGGCCGCCATCTCGACAGCTCACCAGGCCACTATAGGTGACCGGCAGCACGACATCTCACTAGGCCACTATAGGTGACCGGCAGCACGACAGCTCACCAGGCCACAATAGGTGGCCGGCAGCACGACAGCTCACCAGGCCACTATAGGTGGCCGGCAGCACGACAGCTCAACACGCAACTGCAGGTGGCCGGCAACACGACAGCTCACCAGGCCACTATAGGTGGCCGGCAACACGACAGCTCACCAGGCCACAATTGATGGCCGGCACCACCACAGCTGACCAGGCAACTCTAGGTGGCCGGCAGCACGACAGCTCACCAGGCCACTATAGGTGGCCGGCAGCACGACGGCTCACCAGGCTACTATAGGTGGCCGGCATCTCGACATCTCACTAGGCCACTATAGGTGACCGGCAGCACGACAGCTCACCAGGCCACAATAGGTGGCCGGCAGCACGACAGCTCACCAGGCCACTATAGGTGGCCGGCAGCACGACAGCTCAACACGCAACTGCAGGTGGCCGGCAACACGACAGCTCACCAGGCCACTATAGGTGGCCGGCAACACGACAGCTCACCAGGCCACTATAGGTGACCGGCAGCACGACAGCTCACTAGGCCACTATAGGTGGCCGGCAGCACGACAGCTCACCAGGCAACTATAGGCGACCGGCAGTACGACAGCTCACCAGGCCACTGTAGGTGGCCGGCATCTCGACAGCACACCAGGCCACTATAGGTGGCCGGCAGCGCGAGAGCTCACCAGGCCACTATAGGTGGCCGGCAGCACGACAGATCACCAGGCAACTATAGGTGACCGGCAGCACGACAGCTCACCAGGCCACTGTAGGTGGCCGGCATCTCGACAGCTCACCACGCCACTGTAGGTGGCCGGCAGCACGACAGCTCACCAGGCCACTGTAGGTGGCCGGCAGCTCGAGAGCTCACCAGGACACTATAAGTGGACGGCAGCACGACAGCTCACCAGGCCACTGTAGGTGGCCGGCATCTCGACAGCTCACCTGGCCACTGTAGGTTGCCGGCAGCACCACAGCTCACCAGACCACTGTAGGTGGCCGGCAGCTCGAGAGCTCACCAGGACACTATAAGTGGACGGCAGCACGACAGATCACCAGGCCACTATAGGTGGCCGGCAACACGACAGCTAACCAGGCAACTATAGGTGGCCGGCAACACGACAGCTCACCAGGCCACAATAGGTGGCCGACACCACCACAGCTGACCAGGCAACTCTAGGTGGCCGGCATCTCGACAGCTCACTAGGCCACTATAGGTGACCGGCAGCACGACAGCTCACCAGGCCACAATAGGTGGCCGGCAGCACGACAGCTCACCAGGCCACTATAGGTGGCCGGCAGAATGACAGCTCAACAGGCCACTGTAGGTGGCCGCCATCTCGACAGCTCACCAGGCCACTATAGGTGACCGGCAGCACGACAGCTCACCAGGCCACTATAGGTGGCCGGCAGCACGACAGCTCACCAGGCCACTATAGGTGACCGGCAGCACGACAGCTCACCAGGCCACGATAGGTGGCCGGCAGCACGACAGCTCACCAGGCCACTATAGGTGGCCGGCAGAATGACAGCTCAACAGGCCACTGTAGGTGGCCGCCATCTCGACAGCTCACCAGGCCAGTGGAGGTGACCGGCAGCACGACAGCTCACCAGGCCACTATAGGTGGCCGGCAGCACGACAGCTCACCAGGCCACTATAGGTGACCGGCAGCACGACAGCTCACCAGGCCACGATAGGTGGACGGCAGCACGACAGCTCACCAGGCCACTGTAGGTGGCCGGCATCTCGACAGCTCACCATGCCACTGTAGGTGGCCGGCAGCACCACAGCTCACCAGGCCACTGTAGGTGGCCGGCAGCTCGAGAGCTCACCAGGACACTATAAGTGGACGGCAGCACGACAGATCACCAGGCCACTATAGGTGGTCGGCAACACGACAGCTAACCAGGCAACTATAGGTGCCCGGCAACACGACAGCTCACCAGGCCACAATAGGTGGCCGGCACCACCACAGCTGACCAGGCAACTCTAGGTGGCCGGCATCTCGACAGCTCACTAGGCCACTATAGGTGACCGGCAGCACGACAGCTCACCAGGCCACAATAGGTGGCCGGCAGCACGACGGCTCACTAGGCTACTATAGGTGGCCGGCATCTCGACAGCTCACTAGGCCACTTTAGGTGACCGGCAGCACGACAGATCACCAGGCCACTAAAGGTGGCCGGCAACACGACAGCTCACCAGGCAACTATAGGTGGCCGGCAACACGACAGCTCTCAGGCCACAATAGGTGGCCGGCACCACCACAGCTGACCAGGCAACTCTAGGTGGCCGTCAGCACGACAGCCCACCAGGCCACTCTAGGTGGCCGTCAGCACGACAGCCCACCAGGCCACTATAGGTGGTCGGCAGCACGACAGCTCAACAGGCCACTGTAGGTGGCCGGCAGCTCGAGAGCTCACCAGGCCACTATAGGTGGCCGGCAGCACGACAGATCGCCAGGCCACTATAGGTGGCCGGCAACACGACAGCTCACCAGGCCACTATAGGTGGCCGGCAACACGACAGCTCACCAGGCCACTATAGGTGGCCGGCAACACGACAGCTCACCAGGCCACAATAGGTGGCCGGCACCACCACAGCTGACCAGGCAACTCTAGGTGGCCGGCATCTCGACAGCTCACTAGGCCACTATAGGTGACCGGCAGCACGACAGCTCACCAGGCCACAATAGGTGGCCGGCAGCACGACAGCTCACCAGGCCACTATAGGTGGCCGGCAGAATGACAGCTCACCAGGCTACTATAGGTGGCCGCCATCTCGACAGCTCACCAGGCCACTATAGGTGACCGGCAGCACGACAGCTCACCAGGCCACTATAGGTGGCCGGCAGCACGACAGCTCACCAGGCCACTATAGGTGACCGGCAGCACGACGGCTCACCAGGCTACTATAGACGGCCGGCACCACCACAGCTGACCAGGCAACTCTAGATGGCCGGCAGCACGACAGCTCACCAGGCCACAATAGGTGGCCGGCACCACCACAGCTGACCAGGCAACTCTAGGTGGCCGGCATCTCGACAGCTCACTAGGCCACTATAGGTGACCGGCAGCACTACAGCTCACCAGGCCACAATAGGTGGCCGGCAGCACGACAGCTCACCAGGCCACTATAGGTGGCCGGCAGAATGACAGCTCAACAGGCCACTATAGGTGACCGCCATCTCGACAGCTCACCAGGCCACTATAGGTGACCGGCAGCACGACAGCTCACCAGGCCACTATAGGTGGCCGGCAGCACGACAGCTCACCAGGCCACTATAGGTGACCGGCAGCACGACAGCTCACCAGGCCACGGTAGGTGGCCGGCAGCACGACAGCTCACCAGGCCACTATAGGTGGCCGGCAGAATGACAGCTCAACAGGCCACTGTAGGTGGCCGCCATCTCGACAGCTCACCAGGCCACTATAGGTGACCGGCAGCACGACAGCTCACCAGGCCACTATAGGTGGCCGGCAGCACGACAGCTCACCAGGCCACTATAGGTGACCGGCAGCACGACAGCTCACCAGGCCACGATAGGTGGACGGCAGCACGACAGCTCACCAGGCCACTGTAGGTGGCCGGCATCTCGACAGCTAACCATGCCACTGTAGGTGGCCGGCAGCACCACAGCTCACCAGGCCACTGTAGGTGGCCGGCTGCTCGAGAGCTCACCAGGACACTATAAGTGGACGGCAGCACGACAGCTCACCAGGCCACTGTAGGTGGCCGGCATCTCGACAGCTCACCATGCCACTGTAGGTGGCCGGCTGCACCACAGCTCACCAGGCCACTGTAGGTGGCCGGAAGCTCGAGAGCTCACCAGGACACTATAAGTGGACGGCAGCACGACAGATCACCAGGCCACTATAGGTGGCCGGCAACACGACAGCTAACCAGGCAACTATAGGTGGCCGGCAACACGACAGCTCACCAGGCCACAATAGGTGGCCGGCACCACCACAGCTGACCAGGCAACTCTAGGTGGCCGGCATCTCGACAGCTCACTAGGCCACTATAGGTGACCGGCAGCACGACAGCTCACCAGGCCACAATAGGTGGCCGGCAGCACGACGGCTCACCAGGCTACTATAGATGGCCGGCATCTCGACAGCTCACTAGGCCACTTTAGGTGACCGGCAGCACGACAGATCACCAAGCCACTAAAGGTGGCCGGCAACACGACAGCTCACCAGGCAACTATAGGTGGCCGGCAACACGACAGCTCTCAGGCCACAATAGGTGGCCGGCACCACCACAGCTGGCCAGGCAACTCTAGGTGGCCGTCAGCACGACAGCCCACCAGGCCACTATAGGTGGTCGGCAGCACGACAGCTCAACAGGCCACTGTAGGTGGCCGGCATCTCGACAGCTCACCAGGCCACTATAGGTGACCGGCATCTCGACAGCTCACCACGTCACTGTAGGTGGCCGGCAGCTCGAGAGCTCACCAGGCCACTATAGGTGGCCGGCAGCACGACAGATCGCCAAGCCACTATAGGTGGCCGGCAACACGACAGCTCACCAGGCCACTATAGGTGGCCGGCAACACGACAGCTCACCAGGCCACTATAGGTGGCCGGCAACACGACAGCTCACCAGGCCACAATAGGTGGCCGGCACCACCACAGCTGACCAGGCAACTCTAGGTGGCCGGCATCTCGACAGCTCACTAGGCCACTATAGGTGACCGGCAGCACGACAGCTCACTAGGCCACAATAGGTGGCCGGCAGCACGACAGCTCACCAGGCCACTATAGGTGGCCGGCAGAATGACAGCTCAACAGGCCACTGTAGGTGGCCGCCATCTCGACAGCTCACCAGGCCACTATAGGTGACCGGCAGCACGACAGCTCACCAGGCCACTATAGGTGGCCGGCAGCACGACAGCTCACCAGGCCACTATAGGTGACCGGCAGCACGACAGCTCACCAGGCCACGATAGGTGGCCGGCAGCACGACAGCTCACCAGGCCACTATAGGTGGCCGGCAGAATGACAGCTCAACAGGCCACTGTAGGTGGCCGCCATCTCGACAGCTCACCAGGCCACTATAGGTGACCGGCAGCACGACAGCTCACCAGGCCACTATAGGTGGCTCGCCATCTCGACAGCTCACCAGGCCACTATAGGTGACCGGCAGCACGACAGCTCACCAGGCCACTATAGGTGGCCGGCAGCACGACAGCTCACCAGGCCACTATAGGTGACCGGCAGCACGACAGCTCACCAGGCCACGATAGGTGGCCGGCAGCACGACAGCTCACCAGGCAATTATAGGCGACCGGCAGTACGACAGCTCACCAGGCCACTGTAGGTGGCCGGCATCTCGACAGCACACCAGGCCACTATAGGTGGCCGGCAGCGCGAGAGCTCACCAGGCCACTATAGGTGGCCGGCAGAATGACAGCTCAACAGGCCACTGTAGGTGGCCGCCATCTCGACAGCTCACCAGGCCACTATAGGTGACCGGCAGCACGACAGCTCACCAGGCCACTATAGGTGGCCGGCAGCACGACAGCTCACCAGGCCACTATAGGTGACCGGCAGCACGACAGCTCACTAGGCCACTATAGGTGGCCGGCAGCACGACAGCTCACCAGGCAATTATAGGCGACCGGCAGTACGACAGCTCACCAGGCCACTGTAGGTGGCCGGCATCTCGACAGCACACCAGGCCACTATAGGTGGCCGGCAGCGCGAGAGCTCACCAGGCCACTATAGGTGGCCGGCAGCACGACAGATCACCAGGCAACTATAGGTGACCGGCAGCACGACAGCTCACCAGGCCACTGTAGGTGGCCGGCATCTCGACAGCTCACCACGCCACTGTAGGTGGCCGGCAGCACGACAGCTCACCAGGCCACTGTAGGTGGCCGGCAGCTCGAGAGCTCACCAGGACACTATAAGTGGACGGCAGCACGACAGCTCACCAGGCCACTGTTGGTGGCCGGCATCTCGACAGCTCACCTGGCCACTGTAGGTGGCCGGCAGCACCACAGCTCACCAGACCACTGTAGGTGGCCGGCAGCTCGAGAGCTCACCAGGACACTATAAGTGGACGGCAGCACGACAGATCACCAGGCCACTATAGGTGGCCGGCAACACGACAGCTAACCAGGCAACTATAGGTGGCCGGCAACACGACAGCTCACCAGGCCACAATAGGTGGCCGACACCACCACAGCTGACCAGGCAACTCTAGGTGGCCGGCATCTCGACAGCTCACTAGGCCACTATAGGTGACCGGCAGCACGACAGCTCACCAGGCCACAATAGGTGGCCGGCAGCACGACAGCTCACCAGGCCACTATAGGTGGCCGGCAGAATGACAGCTCAACAGGCCACTGTAGGTGGCCGCCATCTCGACAGCTCACCAGGTCACTATAGGTGACCGGCAGCACGACAGCTCACCAGGCCACTATAGGTGGCCGGCAGCACGACAGCTCACCAGGCCACTATAGGTGACCGGCAGCACGACAGCTCACCAGGCCACGATAGGTGGCCGGCAGCACGACAGCTCACCAGGCCACTATAGGTGGCCGGCAGAATGACAGCTCAACAGGCCACTGTAGGTGGCCGCCATCTCGACAGCTCACCAGGCCACTATAGGTGACCGGCAGCACGACAGCTCACCAGGCCACTATAGGTGGCCGGCAGCACGACAGCTCACCAGGCCACTATAGGTGACCGGCAGCACGACAGCTCACCAGGCCACGATAGGTGGACGGCAGCACGACAGCTCACCAGGCCACTGTAGGTGGCCGGCATCTCGACAGCTCACCATGCCACTGTAGGTGGCCGGCAGCACCACAGCTCACCAGGCCACTGTAGGTGGCCGGCAGCTCGAGAGCTCACCAGGACACTATAAGTGGACGGCAGCACGACAGCTCACCAGGCCACTGTAGGTGGCCGGCATCTCGACAGCTCACCATGCCACTGTAGGTGGCCGGCTGCACCACAGCTCACCAGGCCACTGTAGGTGGCCGGCAGCTCGAGAGCTCACCAGGACACTATAAGTGGACGGCAGCACGACAGATCACCAGGCCACTATAGGTGGCCGGCAACACGACAGCTAACCAGGCAACTATAGGTGCCCGGCAACACGACAGCTCACCAGGCCACAATAGGTGGCCGGCACCACCACAGCTGACCAGGCAACTCTAGGTGGCCGGCATCTCGACAGCTCACTAGGCCACTATAGGTGACCGGCAGCACGACAGCTCACCAGGCCACAATAGGTGGCCGGCAGCACGATGGCTCACTAGGCTACTATAGGTGGCCGGCATCTCGACAGCTCACTAGGCCACTTTAGGTGACCGGCAGCACGACAGATCACCAGGCCACTAAAGGTGGCCGGCAACACGACAGCTCACCAGGCAACTATAGGTGGCCGGCAACACGACAGCTCTCAGGCCACAATAGGTGGCCGGCACCACCACAGCTGACCAGGCAACTCTAGGTGGCCGTCAGCACGACAGCCCACCAGGCCACTCTAGGTGGCCGTCAGCACGACAGCCCACCAGGCCACTATAGGTGGTCGGCAGCACGACAGCTCAACAGGCCACTGTAGGTGGCCGGCAGCTCGAGAGCTCACCAGGCCACTATAGGTGGCCGGCAGCACGACAGATCGCCAGGCCACTATAGGTGGCCGGCAACACGACAGCTTACCAGGCCACTATAGGTGGCCGGCAACACGACAGCTCACCAGGCCACTATAGGTGGCCGGCAACATGACAGCTCACCAGGCCACAATAGGTGGCCGGCACCACCACAGCTGACCAGGCAACTCTAGGTGGCCGGCATCTCGACAGCTCACTAGGCCACTATAGGTGACCGGCAGCACGACAGCTCACCAGGCCACAATAGGTGGCCGGCAGCACGACAGCTCACCAGGCCACTATAGGTGGCCGGCAGAATGACAGCTCACCAGGCTACTATAGGTGGCCGCCATCTCGACAGCTCACCAGGCCACTATTGGTGACCGGCAGCACGACAGCTCACCAGGCCACTATAGGTGGCCGGCAGCACGACAGCTCACCAGGCCACTATAGGTGACCGGCAGCACGACGGCTCACCAGGCTACTATAGACGGCCGGCACCACCACAGCTGACCAGGCAACTCTAGATGGCCGGCAGCACGACAGCTCACCAGGCCACTATAGGTGGCCGGCAGAATGACAGCTCAACAGGCCACTGTAGGTGGCCGCCATCTCGACAGCTCACCAGGACACTATAAGTGGACGGCAGCACGACAGATCACCAGGCCACTATAGGTGGCCGGCAACACGACAGCTCACCAGGCAACTATAGGTGGCCGGCACCACGACAGCTCACCAGGCCACAATAGATGGCCGGCACCACCACAGCTGACCAGGCAACTCTAGGTGGCCGGCAGCAAGACAGCTCACCAGGCCACTATAGGTGGCCGGCAGCACGACGGCTCACCAGGCTACTATAGGTGGCCGGCATCTCGACATCTCACTAGGCCACTATAGGTGACCGGCAGCACGACAGCTCACCAGGCCACAATAGGTGGCCGGCAGCACGACAGCTCACCAGGCCACTATAGGTGGCCAGCAGCACGACAGCTCAACACGCAACTGCAGGTGGCCGGCAACACGACAGCTCACCAGGCCACTATAGGTGGCCGGCAACACGACAGCTCACCAGGCCACAAAAGGTGGCCGGCACCACCACAGCTGACCAGGCAACTCTAGGTGGCCGGCATCTCGACAGCTCACTAGGCCACTATAGGTGACCGGCAGCACGACAGCTCACCAGGCCACTATAGGTGGCCGGCAGCATGACAGCTCAACACGCAACTGCAGGTGGCCGGCAACACGACAGCTCACCAGGCCACTATAGGTGGCCGGCAACACGACAGCTCACCAGGCCACAATAGGTGACCGGCAGCACGACAGCTCACCAGGCCACAATAGGTGGCCGGCAGCACGACAGCTCACCAGGCCACTATAGGTGGCCGGCAGAATGACAGCTCACCAGGCTACTATAGGTGGCCGCCATCTCGACAGCTCACCAGGCCACTATAGGTGACCGGCAGCACGACAGCTCACCAGGCCACTATAGGTGGCCGGCAGCACGACAGCTCACCAGGCCACTATAGGTGACCGGCAGCACGACGGCTCACCAGGCTACTATAGACGGCCGGCACCACCACAGCTGACCAGGCAACTCTAGATGGCCGGCAGCACGACAGCTCACCAGGCCACAATAGGTGGCCGGCACCACCACAGCTGACCAGGCAACTCTAGGTGGCCGGCATCTCGACAGCTCACTAGGCCACTATAGGTGACCGGCAGCACGACAGCTCACCAGGCCACGATAGGTGGACGGCAGCACGACAGCTCACCAGGCCACTGTAGGTGGCCGGCATCTCGACAGCTAACCATGCCACTGTAGGTGGCCGGCAGCACCACAGCTCACCAGGCCACTGTAGGTGGCCGGCAGCTCGAGAGCTCACCAGGACACTATAAGTGGACGGCCGCACGACAGCTCACCAGGCCACTGTAGGTGGCCGGCATCTCGACAGCTCACCATGCCACTGTAGGTGGCCGGCTGCACCACAGCTCACCAGGCCACTGTAGGTGGCCGGCAGCTCGAGAGCTCACCAGGACACTATAAGTGGACGGCAGCACGACAGATCACCAGGCCACTATAGGTGGCCGGCAACACGACAGCTAACCAGGCAACTATAGGTGGCCGGCAACACGACGGCTCACCAGGCTACTATAGGTGGCCGGCATCTCGACAGCTCACTAGGCCACTTTAGGTGACCGGCAGCACGACAGATCACCAGGCCACTAAAGGTGGCCGGCAACACGACAGCTCACCAGGCAACTATAGGTGGCCGGCAACACGACAGCTCTCAGGCCACAATAGGTGGCCGGCACCACCACAGCTGGCCAGGCAACTCTAGGTGGCCGTCAGCACGACAGCCCACCAGGCCACTATAGGTGGTCGGCAGCACGACAGCTCAACAGGCCACTGTAGGTGGCCGGCATATCGACAGCTCACCAGGCCACTATAGGTGACCGGCATCTCGACAGCTCACCACGTCACTGTAGGTGGCCGGCAGCTCGAGAGCTCACCAGGCCACTATAGGTGGCCGGCAGCACGACAGATCGCCAAGCCACTATAGGTGGCCGGCAACACGACAGCTCACCAGGCCACTATAGGTGGCCGGCAACACGACAGCTCACCAGGCCACTATAGGTGGCCGGCAACACGACAGCTCACCAGGCCACAATAGGTGGCCGGCACCACCACAGCTGACCAGGCAACTCTAGGTGGCCGGCATCTCGACAGCTCACTAGGCCACTATAGGTGACCGGCAGCAAGACAGCTCACTAGGCCACAATAGGTGGCCGGCAGCACGACAGCTCACCAGGCCACTATAGGTGGCCGGCAGAATAACAGCTCAACAGGCCACTGTAGGTGGCCGCCATCTCGACAGCTCACCAGGCCACTATAGGTGACCGGCAGCACGACAGCTCACCAGGCCACTATAGGTGGCCGGCAGCACGACAGCTCACCAGGCCACTATAGGTGACCGGCAGCACGACGGCTCACCAGGCTACTATAGACGGCCGGCACCACCACAGCTGACCAGGCAACTCTAGATGGCGGCAGCACGACAGCTCACCAGGCCACTATAGGTGGTCGGCAGCACGACAGCACAACAGGCCACTGTAGGTGGCCGGCATCTCGACAGCTCACCAGGACACTATAAGTGGACGGCAGCACGACAGATCACCAGGCCACTATAGGTGGCCGGCAACACGAGAGCTCACCAGGCAACTATAGGTGGCCGGCACCACGACAGCTCACCAGGCCACAATAGATGGCCGGCACCACCACAGCTGACCAGGCAACTCTAGGTGGCCGGCAGCACGACAGCTCACCAGGCCACTATAGGTGGCCGGCAGCACGACGGCTCACCAGGCTACTATAGGTGGCCGCCATCTCGACAGCTCACCAGGCCACTATAGGTGACCGGCAGCACGACATCTCACTAGGCCACTATAGGTGACCGGCAGCACGACAGCTCACCAGGCCACAATAGGTGGCCGGCAGCACGACAGCTCACCAGGCCACTATAGGTGGCCGGCAGCACGACAGCTCAACACGCAACTGCAGGTGGCCGGCAACACGACAGCTCACCAGGCCACTATAGGTGGCCGGCAACACGACAGCTCACCAGGCCACAATTGATGGCCGGCACCACCACAGCTGACCAGGCAACTCTAGGTGGCCGGCAGCACGACAGCTCACCAGGCCACTATAGGTGGCCGGCAGCACGACGGCTCACCAGGCTACTATAGGTGGCCGGCATCTCGACATCTCACTAGGCCACTATAGGTGACCGGCAGCACGACAGCTCACCAGGCCACAATAGGTGGCCGGCAGCACGACAGCTCACCAGGCCACTATAGGTGGCCGGCAGCACGACAGCTCAACACGCAACTGCAGGTGGCCGGCAACACGACAGCTCACCAGGACACTATAAGTGGACGGCAGCACGACAGATCACCAGGCCACTATAGGTGGCCGGCAACACGACAGCTCACCAGGCCACTATAGGTGGTCGGCAGCACGACAGCACAACAGGCCACTGTAGGTGGCCGGCATCTCGACAGCTCACCAGGACACTATAAGTGGACGGCAGCACGACAGATCACCAGGCCACTATAGGTGGCCGGCAACACGACAGCTCACCAGGCCACTATAGGTGGCCGGCAACACGACAGCTCACCAGGCCACAATTGATGGCCGGCACCACCACAGCTGACCAGGCAACTCTAGGTGGCCGGCAGCACGACAGCTCACCAGGCCACTATAGGTGGCCGGCAGCACGACGGCTCACCAGGCCACTATAGGTGGCCGGCAGCACGACGGCTCACCAGGCTACTATAGGTGGCCGGCATCTCGACATCTCACTAGGCCACTATAGGTGACCGGCAGCACGACAGCTCACCAGGCCACAATAGGTGGCCGGCAGCACGACAGCTCACCAGGCCACTATAGGTGGTCGGCAGCACGACAGCACAACAGGCCACTGTAGGTGGCCGGCATCTCGACAGCTCACCAGGACACTATAAGTGGACGGCAGCACGACAGATCACCAGGCCACTATAGGTGGCCGGCAACACGACAGCTCACCAGGCTACTATAGGTGGCCGGCATCTCGACATCTCACTAGGCCACTATAGGTGACCGGCAGCACGACAGCTCACCAGGCCACAATAGGTGGCCGGCAGCACGACAGCTCACCAGGCCACTATAGGTGGTCGGCAGCACGACAGCACAACAGGCCACTGTAGGTGGCCGGCATCTCGACAGCTCACCAGGACACTATAAGTGGACGGCAGCACGACAGATCACCAGGCCACTATAGGTGGCCGGCAACACGACAGCTCACCAGGCCACTATAGGTGGCCGGCACCACCACAGCTGACCAGGCAACTCTAGGTGGCCGGCAGCACGACAGCTCACCAGGCCACTATAGGTGGCCGGCAGCACGACGGCTCACCAGGCTACTATAGGTGGCCGGCATCTCGACATCTCACTAGGCCACTATAGGTGACCGGCAGCACGACAGCTCACCAGGCCACAATAGGTGGCCGGCAGCACGACAGCTCACCAGGCCACTATAGGTGGTCGGCAGCACGACAGCACAACAGGCCACTGTAGGTGGCCGGCATCTCGACAGCTCACCAGGACACTATAAGTGGACGGCAGCACGACAGATCACCAGGCCACTATAGGTGGCCGGCAACACGACAGCTCACCAGGCCACTATAGGTGGCCGGCAACACGACAGCTCACCAGGCCACAATTGATGGCCGGCACCACCACAGCTGACCAGGCAACTCTAGGTGGCCGGCAGCACGACAGCTCACCAGGCCACTATAGGTGGCCGGCAGCACGACGGCTCACCAGGCTACTATAGGTGGCCGGCATCTCGACATCTCACTAGGCCACTATAGGTGACCGGCAGCACGACAGCTCACCAGGCCACAATAGGTGGCCGGCAGCACGACAGCTCACCAGGCCACTATAGGTGGCCGGCAGCACGACAGCTCAACACGCAACTGCAGGTGGCCGGCAACACGACAGCTCACTAGGCCACTATAGGTGGCCGGCAACACGACAGCTCACCAGGCCACTATAGGTGACCGGCAGCACGACAGCTCACTAGGCCACTATAGGTGGCCGGCAGCACGACAGCTCACCAGGCAACTATAGGCGACCGGCAGTACGACAGCTCACCAGGCCACTGTAGGTGGCCGGCATCTCGACAGCACACCAGGCCACTATAGGTGGCCGGCAGCGCGAGAGCTCACCAGGCCACTATAGGTGGCCGGCAGCACGACAGATCACCAGGCAACTATAGGTGACCGGCAGCACGACAGCTCACCAGGCCACTGTAGGTGGCCGGCATCTCGACAGCTCACCACGCCACTGTAGGTGGCCGGCAGCACGACAGCTCACCAGGCCACTGTAGGTGGCCGGCAGCTCGAGAGCTCACCAGGACACTATAAGTGGACGGCAGCACGACAGCTCACCAGGCCACTGTAGGTGGCCGGCATCTCGACAGCTCACCTGGCCACTGTAGGTTGCCGGCAGCACCACAGCTCACCAGACCACTGTAGGTGGCCGGCAGCTCGAGAGCTCACCAGGACACTATAAGTGGACGGCAGCACGACAGATCACCAGGCCACTATAGGTGGCCGGCAACACGACAGCTAACCAGGCAACTATAGGTGGCCGGCAACACGACAGCTCACCAGGCCACAATAGGTGGCCGACACCACCACAGCTGACCAGGCAACTCTAGGTGGCCGGCATCTCGACAGCTCACTAGGCCACTATAGGTGACCGGCAGCACGACAGCTCACCAGGCCACAATAGGTGGCCGGCAGCACGACAGCTCACCAGGCCACTATAGGTGGCCGGCAGAATGACAGCTCAACAGGCCACTGTAGGTGGCCGCCATCTCGACAGCTCACCAGGCCACTATAGGTGACCGGCAGCACGACAGCTCACCAGGCCACTATAGGTGGCCGGCAGCACGACAGCTCACCAGGCCACTATAGGTGACCGGCAGCACGACAGCTCACCAGGCCACGATAGGTGGCCGGCAGCACGACAGCTCACCAGGCCACTATAGGTGGCCGGCAGAATGACAGCTCAACAGGCCACTGTAGGTGGCCGCCATCTCGACAGCTCACCAGGCCAGTGGAGGTGACCGGCAGCACGACAGCTCACCAGGCCACTATAGGTGGCCGGCAGCACGACAGCTCACCAGGCCACTATAGGTGACCGGCAGCACGACAGCTCACCAGGCCACGATAGGTGGACGGCAGCACGACAGCTCACCAGGCCACTGTAGGTGGCCGGCATCTCGACAGCTCACCATGCCACTGTAGGTGGCCGGCAGCACCACAGCTCACCAGGCCACTGTAGGTGGCCGGCAGCTCGAGAGCTCACCAGGACACTATAAGTGGACGGCAGCACGACAGATCACCAGGCCACTATAGGTGGTCGGCAACACGACAGCTAACCAGGCAACTATAGGTGCCCGGCAACACGACAGCTCACCAGGCCACAATAGGTGGCCGGCACCACCACAGCTGACCAGGCAACTCTAGGTGGCCGGCATCTCGACAGCTCACTAGGCCACTATAGGTGACCGGCAGCACGACAGCTCACCAGGCCACAATAGGTGGCCGGCAGCACGACGGCTCACTAGGCTACTATAGGTGGCCGGCATCTCGACAGCTCACTAGGCCACTTTAGGTGACCGGCAGCACGACAGATCACCAGGCCACTAAAGGTGGCCGGCAACACGACAGCTCACCAGGCAACTATAGGTGGCCGGCAACACGACAGCTCTCAGGCCACAATAGGTGGCCGGCACCACCACAGCTGACCAGGCAACTCTAGGTGGCCGTCAGCACGACAGCCCACCAGGCCACTCTAGGTGGCCGTCAGCACGACAGCCCACCAGGCCACTATAGGTGGTCGGCAGCACGACAGCTCAACAGGCCACTGTAGGTGGCCGGCAGCTCGAGAGCTCACCAGGCCACTATAGGTGGCCGGCAGCACGACAGATCGCCAGGCCACTATAGGTGGCCGGCAACACGACAGCTCACCAGGCCACTATAGGTGGCCGGCAACACGACAGCTCACCAGGCCACTATAGGTGGCCGGCAACACGACAGCTCACCAGGCCACAATAGGTGGCCGGCACCACCACAGCTGACCAGGCAACTCTAGGTGGCCGGCATCTCGACAGCTCACTAGGCCACTATAGGTGACCGGCAGCACGACAGCTCACCAGGCCACAATAGGTGGCCGGCAGCACGACAGCTCACCAGGCCACTATAGGTGGCCGGCAGAATGACAGCTCACCAGGCTACTATAGGTGGCCGCCATCTCGACAGCTCACCAGGCCACTATAGGTGACCGGCAGCACGACAGCTCACCAGGCCACTATAGGTGGCCGGCAGCACGACAGCTCACCAGGCCACTATAGGTGACCGGCAGCACGACGGCTCACCAGGCTACTATAGACGGCCGGCACCACCACAGCTGACCAGGCAACTCTAGATGGCCGGCAGCACGACAGCTCACCAGGCCACAATAGGTGGCCGGCACCACCACAGCTGACCAGGCAACTCTAGGTGGCCGGCATCTCGACAGCTCACTAGGCCACTATAGGTGACCGGCAGCACTACAGCTCACCAGGCCACAATAGGTGGCCGGCAGCACGACAGCTCACCAGGCCACTATAGGTGGCCGGCAGAATGACAGCTCAACAGGCCACTATAGGTGACCGCCATCTCGACAGCTCACCAGGCCACTATAGGTGACCGGCAGCACGACAGCTCACCAGGCCACTATAGGTGGCCGGCAGCACGACAGCTCACCAGGCCACTATAGGTGACCGGCAGCACGACAGCTCACCAGGCCACGGTAGGTGGCCGGCAGCACGACAGCTCACCAGGCCACTATAGGTGGCCGGCAGAATGACAGCTCAACAGGCCACTGTAGGTGGCCGCCATCTCGACAGCTCACCAGGCCACTATAGGTGACCGGCAGCACGACAGCTCACCAGGCCACTATAGGTGGCCGGCAGCACGACAGCTCACCAGGCCACTATAGGTGACCGGCAGCACGACAGCTCACCAGGCCACGATAGGTGGACGGCAGCACGACAGCTCACCAGGCCACTGTAGGTGGCCGGCATCTCGACAGCTAACCATGCCACTGTAGGTGGCCGGCAGCACCACAGCTCACCAGGCCACTGTAGGTGGCCGGCTGCTCGAGAGCTCACCAGGACACTATAAGTGGACGGCAGCACGACAGCTCACCAGGCCACTGTAGGTGGCCGGCATCTCGACAGCTCACCATGCCACTGTAGGTGGCCGGCTGCACCACAGCTCACCAGGCCACTGTAGGTGGCCGGAAGCTCGAGAGCTCACCAGGACACTATAAGTGGACGGCAGCACGACAGATCACCAGGCCACTATAGGTGGCCGGCAACACGACAGCTAACCAGGCAACTATAGGTGGCCGGCAACACGACAGCTCACCAGGCCACAATAGGTGGCCGGCACCACCACAGCTGACCAGGCAACTCTAGGTGGCCGGCATCTCGACAGCTCACTAGGCCACTATAGGTGACCGGCAGCACGACAGCTCACCAGGCCACAATAGGTGGCCGGCAGCACGACGGCTCACCAGGCTACTATAGATGGCCGGCATCTCGACAGCTCACTAGGCCACTTTAGGTGACCGGCAGCACGACAGATCACCAAGCCACTAAAGGTGGCCGGCAACACGACAGCTCACCAGGCAACTATAGGTGGCCGGCAACACGACAGCTCTCAGGCCACAATAGGTGGCCGGCACCACCACAGCTGGCCAGGCAACTCTAGGTGGCCGTCAGCACGACAGCCCACCAGGCCACTATAGGTGGTCGGCAGCACGACAGCTCAACAGGCCACTGTAGGTGGCCGGCATCTCGACAGCTCACCAGGCCACTATAGGTGACCGGCATCTCGACAGCTCACCACGTCACTGTAGGTGGCCGGCAGCTCGAGAGCTCACCAGGCCACTATAGGTGGCCGGCAGCACGACAGATCGCCAAGCCACTATAGGTGGCCGGCAACACGACAGCTCACCAGGCCACTATAGGTGGCCGGCAACACGACAGCTCACCAGGCCACTATAGGTGGCCGGCAACACGACAGCTCACCAGGCCACAATAGGTGGCCGGCACCACCACAGCTGACCAGGCAACTCTAGGTGGCCGGCATCTCGACAGCTCACTAGGCCACTATAGGTGACCGGCAGCACGACAGCTCACTAGGCCACAATAGGTGGCCGGCAGCACGACAGCTCACCAGGCCACTATAGGTGGCCGGCAGAATGACAGCTCAACAGGCCACTGTAGGTGGCCGCCATCTCGACAGCTCACCAGGCCACTATAGGTGACCGGCAGCACGACAGCTCACCAGGCCACTATAGGTGGCCGGCAGCACGACAGCTCACCAGGCCACTATAGGTGACCGGCAGCACGACAGCTCACCAGGCCACGATAGGTGGCCGGCAGCACGACAGCTCACCAGGCCACTATAGGTGGCCGGCAGAATGACAGCTCAACAGGCCACTGTAGGTGGCCGCCATCTCGACAGCTCACCAGGCCACTATAGGTGACCGGCAGCACGACAGCTCACCAGGCCACTATAGGTGGCTCGCCATCTCGACAGCTCACCAGGCCACTATAGGTGACCGGCAGCACGACAGCTCACCAGGCCACTATAGGTGGCCGGCAGCACGACAGCTCACCAGGCCACTATAGGTGACCGGCAGCACGACAGCTCACCAGGCCACGATAGGTGGCCGGCAGCACGACAGCTCACCAGGCAATTATAGGCGACCGGCAGTACGACAGCTCACCAGGCCACTGTAGGTGGCCGGCATCTCGACAGCACACCAGGCCACTATAGGTGGCCGGCAGCGCGAGAGCTCACCAGGCCACTATAGGTGGCCGGCAGAATGACAGCTCAACAGGCCACTGTAGGTGGCCGCCATCTCGACAGCTCACCAGGCCACTATAGGTGACCGGCAGCACGACAGCTCACCAGGCCACTATAGGTGGCCGGCAGCACGACAGCTCACCAGGCCACTATAGGTGACCGGCAGCACGACAGCTCACTAGGCCACTATAGGTGGCCGGCAGCACGACAGCTCACCAGGCAATTATAGGCGACCGGCAGTACGACAGCTCACCAGGCCACTGTAGGTGGCCGGCATCTCGACAGCACACCAGGCCACTATAGGTGGCCGGCAGCGCGAGAGCTCACCAGGCCACTATAGGTGGCCGGCAGCACGACAGATCACCAGGCAACTATAGGTGACCGGCAGCACGACAGCTCACCAGGCCACTGTAGGTGGCCGGCATCTCGACAGCTCACCACGCCACTGTAGGTGGCCGGCAGCACGACAGCTCACCAGGCCACTGTAGGTGGCCGGCAGCTCGAGAGCTCACCAGGACACTATAAGTGGACGGCAGCACGACAGCTCACCAGGCCACTGTTGGTGGCCGGCATCTCGACAGCTCACCTGGCCACTGTAGGTGGCCGGCAGCACCACAGCTCACCAGACCACTGTAGGTGGCCGGCAGCTCGAGAGCTCACCAGGACACTATAAGTGGACGGCAGCACGACAGATCACCAGGCCACTATAGGTGGCCGGCAACACGACAGCTAACCAGGCAACTATAGGTGGCCGGCAACACGACAGCTCACCAGGCCACAATAGGTGGCCGACACCACCACAGCTGACCAGGCAACTCTAGGTGGCCGGCATCTCGACAGCTCACTAGGCCACTATAGGTGACCGGCAGCACGACAGCTCACCAGGCCACAATAGGTGGCCGGCAGCACGACAGCTCACCAGGCCACTATAGGTGGCCGGCAGAATGACAGCTCAACAGGCCACTGTAGGTGGCCGCCATCTCGACAGCTCACCAGGCCACTATAGGTGACCGGCAGCACGACAGCTCACCAGGCCACTATAGGTGGCCGGCAGCACGACAGCTCACCAGGCCACTATAGGTGACCGGCAGCACGACAGCTCACCAGGCCACGATAGGTGGCCGGCAGCACGACAGCTCACCAGGCCACTATAGGTGGCCGGCAGAATGACAGCTCAACAGGCCACTGTAGGTGGCCGCCATCTCGACAGCTCACCAGGCCACTATAGGTGACCGGCAGCACGACAGCTCACCAGGCCACTATAGGTGGCCGGCAGCACGACAGCTCACCAGGCCACTATAGGTGACCGGCAGCACGACAGCTCACCAGGCCACGATAGGTGGACGGCAGCACGACAGCTCACCAGGCCACTGTAGGTGGCCGGCATCTCGACAGCTCACCATGCCACTGTAGGTGGCCGGCAGCACCACAGCTCACCAGGCCACTGTAGGTGGCCGGCAGCTCGAGAGCTCACCAGGACACTATAAGTGGACGGCAGCACGACAGCTCACCAGGCCACTGTAGGTGGCCGGCATCTCGACAGCTCACCATGCCACTGTAGGTGGCCGGCTGCACCACAGCTCACCAGGCCACTGTAGGTGGCCGGCAGCTCGAGAGCTCACCAGGACACTATAAGTGGACGGCAGCACGACAGATCACCAGGCCACTATAGGTGGCCGGCAACACGACAGCTAACCAGGCAACTATAGGTGCCCGGCAACACGACAGCTCACCAGGCCACAATAGGTGGCCGGCACCACCACAGCTGACCAGGCAACTCTAGGTGGCCGGCATCTCGACAGCTCACTAGGCCACTATAGGTGACCGGCAGCACGACAGCTCACCAGGCCACAATAGGTGGCCGGCAGCACGATGGCTCACTAGGCTACTATAGGTGGCCGGCATCTCGACAGCTCACTAGGCCACTTTAGGTGACCGGCAGCACGACAGATCACCAGGCCACTAAAGGTGGCCGGCAACACGACAGCTCACCAGGCAACTATAGGTGGCCGGCAACACGACAGCTCTCAGGCCACAATAGGTGGCCGGCACCACCACAGCTGACCAGGCAACTCTAGGTGGCCGTCAGCACGACAGCCCACCAGGCCACTCTAGGTGGCCGTCAGCACGACAGCCCACCAGGCCACTATAGGTGGTCGGCAGCACGACAGCTCAACAGGCCACTGTAGGTGGCCGGCAGCTCGAGAGCTCACCAGGCCACTATAGGTGGCCGGCAGCACGACAGATCGCCAGGCCACTATAGGTGGCCGGCAACACGACAGCTTACCAGGCCACTATAGGTGGCCGGCAACACGACAGCTCACCAGGCCACTATAGGTGGCCGGCAACATGACAGCTCACCAGGCCACAATAGGTGGCCGGCACCACCACAGCTGACCAGGCAACTCTAGGTGGCCGGCATCTCGACAGCTCACTAGGCCACTATAGGTGACCGGCAGCACGACAGCTCACCAGGCCACAATAGGTGGCCGGCAGCACGACAGCTCACCAGGCCACTATAGGTGGCCGGCAGAATGACAGCTCACCAGGCTACTATAGGTGGCCGCCATCTCGACAGCTCACCAGGCCACTATTGGTGACCGGCAGCACGACAGCTCACCAGGCCACTATAGGTGGCCGGCAGCACGACAGCTCACCAGGCCACTATAGGTGACCGGCAGCACGACGGCTCACCAGGCTACTATAGACGGCCGGCACCACCACAGCTGACCAGGCAACTCTAGATGGCCGGCAGCACGACAGCTCACCAGGCCACTATAGGTGGCCGGCAGAATGACAGCTCAACAGGCCACTGTAGGTGGCCGCCATCTCGACAGCTCACCAGGACACTATAAGTGGACGGCAGCACGACAGATCACCAGGCCACTATAGGTGGCCGGCAACACGACAGCTCACCAGGCAACTATAGGTGGCCGGCACCACGACAGCTCACCAGGCCACAATAGATGGCCGGCACCACCACAGCTGACCAGGCAACTCTAGGTGGCCGGCAGCAAGACAGCTCACCAGGCCACTATAGGTGGCCGGCAGCACGACGGCTCACCAGGCTACTATAGGTGGCCGGCATCTCGACATCTCACTAGGCCACTATAGGTGACCGGCAGCACGACAGCTCACCAGGCCACAATAGGTGGCCGGCAGCACGACAGCTCACCAGGCCACTATAGGTGGCCAGCAGCACGACAGCTCAACACGCAACTGCAGGTGGCCGGCAACACGACAGCTCACCAGGCCACTATAGGTGGCCGGCAACACGACAGCTCACCAGGCCACAAAAGGTGGCCGGCACCACCACAGCTGACCAGGCAACTCTAGGTGGCCGGCATCTCGACAGCTCACTAGGCCACTATAGGTGACCGGCAGCACGACAGCTCACCAGGCCACTATAGGTGGCCGGCAGCATGACAGCTCAACACGCAACTGCAGGTGGCCGGCAACACGACAGCTCACCAGGCCACTATAGGTGGCCGGCAACACGACAGCTCACCAGGCCACAATAGGTGGCCGGCACCACCACAGCTGACCAGGCAACTCTAGGTGGCCGGCATCTCGACAGCTCACTAGGCCACTATAGGTGACCGGCAGCACGACAGCTCACCAGGCCACTGTAGGTGGCCGGCAGCTCGAGAGCTCACCAGGACACTATAAGTGGACGGCAGCACGACAGATCACCAGGCCACTATAGGTGGCCGGCAACACGACAGCTCACCAGGCAACTATAGGTGGCCGGCACCACGACAGCTCACCAGGCCACAATAGGTGGCCGGCACCACCACAGCTGACCAGGCAACTCTAGGTGGCCGGCATCTCGACAGCTCACTAGGCCACTATAGGTGACCGGCAGCACGACAGCTCACCAGGCCACTGTAGGTGGCCGGCATCTCGACAGCTCACTAGGCCACTATAGGTGACCGGCAGCACGACAGCTCACCAGGCCACTGTAGGTGGCCGGCAGCTCGAGAGCTCACCAGGACACTATAAGTGGACGGCAGCACGACAGATCACCAGGCCACTATAGGTGGCCGGCAACACGACAGCTCACCAGGCCACAATAGGTGGCCGGCAGCACGACAGCTCACCAGGCCACTATAGGTGGCCGGCAGCATGACAGCTCAACACGCAACTGCAGGTGGCCGGCAACACGACAGCTCACCAGGCCACTATAGGTGGCCGGCAGCACCACAGCTCACCAGACCACTGTAGGTGGCCGGCAGCTCGAGAGCTCACCAGGACACTATAAGTGGACGGCAGCACGACAGATCACCAGGCCACTATAGGTGGCCGGCAACACGACAGCTAACCAGGCAACTATAGGTGACCGGCAGCACGACAGCTCACCAGGCCACTATAGGTGGCCGGCAACACGACAGCTAACCAGGCAACTATAGGTGGCCGGCAACACGACAGCTCACCAGGCCACAATAGGTGGCCGACACCACCACAGCTGACCAGGCAACTCTAGGTGGCCGGCATCTCGACAGCTCACTAGGCCACTATAGGTGACCGGCAGCACGACAGCTCACCAGGCCACAATAGGTGGCCGGCAGCACGACAGCTCACCAGGCCACTATAGGTGGCCGGCAGAATGACAGCTCAACAGGCCACTGTAGGTGGCCGCCATCTCGACAGCTCACCAGGCCACTATAGGTGACCGGCAGCACGACAGCTCACCAGGCCACTATAGGTGGCCGGCAGCACGACAGCTCACCAGGCCACTATAGGTGACCGGCAGCACGACAGCTCACCAGGCCACGATAGGTGGCCGGCAGCACGACAGCTCACCAGGCCACTATAGGTGGCCGGCAGAATGACAGCTCAACAGGCCACTGTAGGTGGCCGCCATCTCGACAGCTCACCAGGCCACTATAGGTGACCGGCAGCACGACAGCTCACCAGGCCACTATAGGTGGCCGGCAGCACGACAGCTCACCAGGCCACTATAGGTGACCGGCAGCACGACAGCTCACCAGGCCACGATAGGTGGACGGCAGCACGACAGCTCACCAGGCCACTGTAGGTGGCCGGCATCTCGACAGCTCACCATGCCACTGTAGGTGGCCGGCAGCACCACAGCTCACCAGGCCACTGTAGGTGGCCGGCAGCTCGAGAGCTCACCAGGACACTATAAGTGGACGGCAGCACGACAGATCACCAGGCCACTATAGGTGGCCGGCAACACGACAGCTAACCAGGCAACTATAGGTGCCCGGCAACACGACAGCTCACCAGGCCACAATAGGTGGCCGGCACCACCACAGCTGACCAGGCTACTCTAGGTGGCCGGCAGGACGACAGCTCACCAGGCCACTGTAGGTGGCCGGCATCTCGACAGCACACCAGGCCACTATAGGTGGCCGGCAGCGCGAGAGCTCACCAGGCCACTATAGGTGGCCGGCAGGACGACAGATCACCAGGCAACTGTAGGTGGCCGGCATCTCGACAGCACACCAGGCCACTATAGGTGGCCGGCAGCTCGAGAGCTCACCAGGACACTATAAGTGGACGGCAGCACGACAGATCACCAGGCAACTATAGGTGCCCGGCAACACGACAGCTCACCAGGCCACAATAGGTGGCCGGCACCACCACAGCTGACCAGGCTACTCTAGGTGGCCGGCAGGACGACAGCTCACCAGGCCACTGTAGGTGGCCGGCATCTCGACAGCTCACCAGGCCACGATAGGTGGCCGGCAGCACGACAGCTCACCAGGCCACTATAGGTGGCCGGCAGAATGACAGCTCAACAGGCCACTGTAGGTGGCCGCCATCTCGACAGCTCACCAGGCCACTATAGGTGACCGGCAGCACGACAGCTCACCAGGCCACTATAGGTGGCCGGCAGCACGACAGCTCACCAGGCCACTATAGGTGACCGGCAGCACGACAGCTCACCAGGCCACGATAGGTGGACGGCAGCACGACAGCTCACCAGGCCACTGTAGGTGGCCGGCATCTCGACAGCTCACCAGGCCACTATAGGTGACCGGCAGCACGACAGCTCACCAGGCCACGATAGGTGGACGGCAGCACGACAGCTCACCAGGCCACTGTAGGTGGCCGGCATCTCGACAGCTCGTCATGCCACTGTAGGTGGCCGGCTGCACCACAGCTCACCAGGCCACTGTAGGTGGCCGGCAGCTCGAGAGCTCACCAGGACACTATAAGTGGACGGCAGCACGACAGATCACCAGGCCACTATAGGTGGCCGGCAACACGACAGCTAACCAGGCAACTATAGGTGCCCGGCAACACGACAGCTCACCAGGCCACAATAGGTGGCCGGCACCACCACAGCTGACCAGGCTACTCTAGGTGGCCGGCAGGACGACAGCTCACCAGGCCACTGTAGGTGGCCGGCATCTCGACAGCACACCAGGCCACTATAGGTGGCCGGCAGCGCGAGAGCTCACCAGGCCACTATAGGTGGCCGGCAGGACGACAGATCACCAGGCAACTGTAGGTGGCCGGCATCTCGACAGCACACCAGGCCACTATAGGTGGCCGGCAGCGCGAGAGCTCACCAGGCCACTATAGGTGGCCGGCAGGACGACAGATCACCAGGCAACTATAGGTGACCGGCAGCACGACAGCTCACCAGGCCACTGTAGGTGGCCGGCATCTCGACAGCTCACCACGCCACTGTAGGTGGCCGGCAGCACGACAGCTCACCAGGCCACTGTAGGTGGCCGGCAGCTCGACAGCACACCAGGCCACTATAGGTGGCCGGCAGCGCGAGAGCTCACCAGGCCACTATAGGTGGCCGGCAGGACGACAGATCACCAGGCAACTATAGGTGACCGGCAGCACGACAGCTCACCAGGCCACTGTAGGTGGCCGGCATCTCGACAGCTCACCACGCCACTGTAGGTGGCCGGCAGCACGACAGCTCACCAGGCCACTGTAGGTGGCCGGCAGCTCGAGAGCTCACCAGGACACTATAAGTGGACGGCAGCACGACAGCTCACCAGGCCACTGTAGGTGGCCGGCATCTCGACAGCTCACCTGGCCACTGTAGGTGGCCGGCAGCACCACAGCTCACCAGACCACTGTAGGTGGCCGGCAGCTCGAGAGCTCACCAGGACACTATAAGTGGACGGCAGCACGACAGATCACCAGGCCACTATAGGTGGCCGGCAACACGACAGCTAACCAGGCAACTATAGGTGGCCGGCAACACGACAGCTCACCAGGCCACAATAGGTGGCCGACACCACCACAGCTGACCAGGCAACTCTAGGTGGCCGGCATCTCGACAGCTCACTAGGCCACTATAGGTGACCGGCAGCACGACAGCTCACCAGGCCACAATAGGTGGCCGGCAGCACGACAGCTCACCAGGCCACTATAGGTGGCCGGCAGAATGACAGCTCAACAGGCCACTGTAGGTGGCCGCCATCTCGACAGCTCACCAGGCCACTATAGGTGACCGGCAGCACGACAGCTCACCAGGCCACTATAGGTGGCCGGCAGCACGACAGCTCACCAGGCCACTATAGGTGACCGGCAGCACGACAGCTCACCAGGCCACGATAGGTGGCCGGCAGCACGACAGCTCACCAGGCCACTATAGGTGGCCGGCAGAATGACAGCTCAACAGGCCACTGTAGGTGGCCGCCATCTCGACAGCTCACCAGGCCACTATAGGTGACCGGCAGCACGACAGCTCACCAGGCCACTATAGGTGGCCGGCAGCACGACAGCTCACCAGGCCACTATAGGTGACCGGCAGCACGACAGCTCACCAGGCCACGATAGGTGGACGGCAGCACGACAGCTCACCAGGCCACTGTAGGTGGCCGGCATCTCGACAGCTCACCATGCCACTGTAGGTGGCCGGCAGCACCACAGCTCACCAGGCCACTGTAGGTGGCCGGCAGCTCGAGAGCTCACCAGGACACTATAAGTGGACGGCAGCACGACAGCTCACCAGGCCACTGTAGGTGGCCGGCATCTCGACAGCTCGTCATGCCACTGTAGGTGGCCGGCTGCACCACAGCTCACCAGGCCACTGTAGGTGGCCGGCAGCTCGAGAGCTCACCAGGACACTATAAGTGGACGGCAGCACGACAGATCACCAGGCCACTATAGGTGGCCGGCAACACGACAGCTAACCAGGCAACTATAGGTGCCCGGCAACACGACAGCTCACCAGGCCACAATAGGTGGCCGGCACCACCACAGCTGACCAGGCTACTCTAGGTGGCCGGCATCTCGACAGCTCACTAGGCCACTATAGGTGACCGGCAGCACGACAGCTCACCAGGCCACAATAGGTGGCCGGCAGCACGACGGCTCACTAGGCTACTATAGGTGGCCGGCATCTCGACAGCTCACTAGGCCACTTTAGGTGACCGGCAGCACGACAGATCACCAGGCCACTAAAGGTGGCCGGCAACACGACAGCTCACCAGGCAACTATAGGTGGCCGGCAACACGACAGCTCTCAGGCCACAATAGGTGGCCGGCACCACCACAGCTGACCAGGCAACTCTAGGTGGCCGTCAGCACGACAGCCCACCAGGCCACTCTAGGTGGCCGTCAGCACGACAGCCCACCAGGCCACTATAGGTGGTCGGCAGCACGACAGCTCAACAGGCCACTGTAGGTGGCCGGCAGCTCGAGAGCTCACCAGGCCACTATAGGTGGCCGGCAGCACGACAGATCGCCAGGCCACTATAGGTGGCCGGCAACACGACAGCTCACCAGGCCACTATAGGTGGCCGGCAACACGACGGCTCACTAGGCTACTATAGGTGGCCGGCATCTCGACAGCTCACTAGGCCACTTTAGGTGACCGGCAGCACGACAGATCACCAGGCCACTAAAGGTGGCCGGCAACACGACAGCTCACCAGGCAACTATAGGTGGCCGGCAACACGACAGCTCTCAGGCCACAATAGGTGGCCGGCACCACCACAGCTGACCAGGCAACTCTAGGTGGCCGTCAGCACGACAGCCCACCAGGCCACTCTAGGTGGCCGTCAGCACGACAGCCCACCAGGCCACTATAGGTGGTCGGCATCTCGACAGCTCACTAGGCCACTATAGGTGACCGGCAGCACGACAGCTCACCAGGCCACTATAGGTGGCCGGCATTTCGACAGCTCACTAGGCCACTATAGGTGACCGGCAGCACGACAGCTCACCAGGCCACAATAGGTGGCCGGCAGCACGACAGCTCAACAGGCCACTGTAGGTGGCCGGCAGCTCGAGAGCTCACCAGGCCACTATAGGTGGCCGGCAGCACGACAGATCGCCAGGCCACTATAGGTGGCCGGCAACACGACAGCTCACCAGGCCACTATAGGTGGCCGGCAACACGACAGCTCACCAGGCTACTATAGGTGGCCGGCAACACGACAGCTCACCAGGCCACAATAGGTAGCCGGCACCACCACAGCTGACCAGGCAACTCTAGGTGGCCGACATCTCGACAGCTCACTAGGCCACTATAGGTGACCGGCAGCACGACAGCTCACCAGGCCACAATAGGTGGCCGGCAGCACGACAGCTCACCAGGCCACTATAGGTGGCCGGCAGAATGACAGCTCACCAGGCTACTATAGGTGGCCGCCATCTCGACAGCTCACCAGGCCACTATAGGTGACCGGCAGCACGACAGCTCACCAGGCCACTATAGGTGACCGGCAGCACGACAGCTCACCAGGCCACAATAGGTGGCCGGCAGCACGACAGCTCACCAGGCCACTATAGGTGGCCGGCATTTCGACAGCTCACTAGGCCACTATAGGTGACCGGCAGCACGACAGCTCACCAGGCCACAATAGGTGGCCGGCAGCACGACAGCTCACCAGGCCACAATAGGTGGCCGGCACCACCACAGCTGACCAGGCAACTCTAGGTGGCCGGCAGCACGACAGCTCACCAGGCCACTATAGGTGGCCCGCAGCACGACAGCTCACCAGGCCACAATAGGTGGCCGGCACCACCACAGCTGACCAGGCAACTCTAGGTGGCCGGCAGCACGACAGCTCACCAGGCCACTATAGGTGGCCCGCAGCACGACAGCTCACCAGGCCACTTTAAGGTGGCCGGCAGCACGACAGCTTAGCAGGCCACTGTAGGTGGCCGGCATCTCGACAGCTCACCAGGCCACTATAGGTGACCGGCAACACGACAGCTTACTAGGCCACTTTAGGTGGCCGGCAGCACGACAGCTCACCAGGCAACTTTAGGCGACCGGCAGCACGACAGCTCACCAGGCCACGGTAGGTGGCCGGCATCTCGACAGCACACCAGGCCACTATAGGTGGCCGGCAGCACGACAGCTCAACAGGCCACTGTAGGTGGCCGGCACCACCACAGCTGACCAGGCACTTCTAGGTGGCCGGCAGCACGACAGCTCACCAGGCCACTATAGGTGGCCGGCAGCAAGACAGCTCAACAGGCCACTGTAGGTGGCCGGCATCTCGAAAGCTCACCAGGCCACTATAGGTGACCGGCATCTCAACAGCTCACCACGTCACTGTAGGTGGCCGGCAGCTCGAGAGCTCACCAGGCCACTATAGGTGGCCGGCAGCACGACAGATCACCAGGCCAGCCACTATAGGTGGCCGGCAACACGACAGCTCATCAGGCCACTATAGGTGGCCGGCAGCACGACAGCTCACCAGGCCACTATAGGTGGCCGGCAGCACGACGGCTCACCAGGCTACTATAGATGGCCGGCACCACCACAGCTGACCAGGCAACTCTAGGTGGCCGGCAGCACGACAGCTCACCAGGCCACTATAGGTGGCCGGCAGCACGACGGCTCACCAGGCTACTATAGGTGGCCGCCATCTCGACAGCTCACCAGGCCACTATAGGTGACCGGCAGCACGACAGCTCACCAGGCCACTATAGGTGGCCGGCAGCACGACAGCTCACCAGGCCACTATAGGTGACCGGCAGCACGACGGCTCACCAGGCTACTATAGACGGCCGGCACCACCACAGCTGACCAGGCAACTCTAGATGGCCGGCAGCACGACAGCTCACCAGGCCACTATAGGTGGCCGGCAGAATGACAGCTCAACAGGCCACTGTAGGTGGCCGCCATCTCGGCAGCTCACCAGGACACTATAAGTGGACGGCAGCACGACAGATCACCAGGCCACTATAGGTGGCCGGCAACACGACAGCTCACCAGGCAACTATAGGTGGCCGGCACCACGACAGCTCACCAGGCCACAATTGATGGCCGGCACCACCACAGCTGACCAGGCAACTCTAGGTGGCCGGCAGCACGACAGCTCACCAGGCCACTATGGGTGGCCGGCAGCACGACGGCTCACCAGGCTACTATAGGTGGCCGGCATCTCGACATCTCACTAGGCCACTATAGGTGACCGGCAGCACGACAGCTCACCAGGCCACAATAGGTGGCCGGCAGCACGACAGCTCACCAGGCCACTATAGGTGGCCGGCAGCACGACAGCTCAACACGCAACTGCAGGTGGCCGGCAACACGACAGCTCACCAGGCCACTATAGGTGGCCGGCAACACGACAGCTCACCAGGCCACAATAGGTGGCCGGCACCACCACAGCTGACCAGGCAACTCTAGGTGGCCGGCATCTCGACAGCTCACTAGGCCACTAAAGGTGGCCGGAAACACGACAGCTCACCAGGCAACTATAGGTGGCCGGCACCATGACAGCTCACCAGGCCACAATAGATGGCCGGCACCACCACAGCTGACCAGGCAACTCTAGGTGGCCGGCAGCACGACAGCTCACCAGGCCACTATAGGTGGCCGGCAGCACGACGGCTCACCAGGCTACTATAGGTGGCCGGCATCTCGACATCTCACTAGGCCACTATAGGTGACCGGCAGCACGACAGCTCACCAGGCCACAATAGGTGGCCGGCAGCACGACAGCTCACCAGGCCACTATAGGTGGCCGGCAGCACGACAGCTCAACACGCAACTGCAGGCGGCCGGCATCTCGACAGCTCACCAGGCTACTATAGACGGCCGGCACCACCACAGCTGACCAGGCAACTCTAGATGGCCGGCAGCACGACAGCTCACCAGGCCACTATACGTGGCCGGCAGAATGACAGCTCAACAGGCCACTGTAGGTGGCCGCCATCTCGGCAGCTCACCAGGACACTATAAGTGGACGGCAGCACGACAGATCACCAGGCCACTATAGGTGGCCGGCAACACGACAGCTCACCAGGCAACTATAGGTGGCCGGCACCATGACAGCTCACCAGGCCACAATAGATGGCCGGCACCACCACAGCTGACCAGGCAACTCTAGGTGGCCGGCAGCACGACAGCTCACCAGGCCACTATAGGTGGCCGGCAGCACGACGGCTCACCAGGCTACTATAGGTGGCCGGCATCTCGACATCTCACTAGGCCAGTATAGGTGACCGGCAGCACGACAGCTCACCAGGCCACAATAGGTGGCCGGCAGCACGACAGCTCACCAGGCCACTATAGGTGGCCGGCAGCACGACAGCTCAACACGCAACTGCAGGTGGCCGGCATCTCGACAGCTCACCAGGCCACTATAGGTGACCGGCAGCACGACAGCTCACTAGGCCACTATAGGTGGCCGGCAGCACGACAGCTCACCAGGCAACTATAGGCGACCGGCAGTACGACAGCTCACCAGGCCACTGTAGGTGGCCGGCATCTCGACAGCACACCAGGCCACTATAGGTGGCCGGCAGCGCGAGAGCTCACCAGGCCACTATAGGTGGCCGGCAGCACGACAGATCACCAGGCAACTATAGGTGACCGGCAGCACGACAGCTCACCAGGCCACTGTAGGTGGCCGGCATCTCGACAGCTCACCACGCCACTGTAGGTGGCCGGCAGCACGACAGCTCACCAGGCCACTGTAGGTGGCCGGCAGCTCGAGAGCTCACCAGGACACTATAAGTGGACGGCAGCACGACAGCTCACCAGGCCACTGTAGGTGGCCGGCATCTCGACAGCTCACCTGGCCACTGTAGGTGGCCGGCAGCACCACAGCTCACCAGGCCACTGTAGGTGGCCGGCAGCTCGAGAGCTCACCAGGACACTATAAGTGGACGGCAGCACGACAGATCACCAGGCCACTATAGGTGGCCGGCAACACGACAGCTAACCAGGCAACTATAGGTGGCCGGCAACACGACAGCTCACCAGGCCACAATAGGTGGCCGGCACCACCACAGCTGACCAGGCAACTCTAGGTGGCCGGCATCTCGACAGCTCACTAGGCCACTATAGGTGACCGGCAGCACGACAGCTCACCAGGCCACAATAGGTGGCCGGCAGCACGACAGCTCACCAGGCCACTATAGGTGGCCGGCAGAATGACAGCTCAACAGGCCACTGTAGGTGGCCGCCATCTCGACAGCTCACCAGGCCACTATAGGTGACCGGCAGCACGACAGCTCACCAGGCCACTATAGGTGGCCGGCAGCACGACAGCTCACCAGGCCACTATAGGTGACCGGCAGCACGACAGCTCACCAGGCCACGATAGGTGGCCGGCAGCACGACAGCTCACCAGGCCACTATAGGTGGCCGGCAGAATGACAGCTCAACAGGCCACTGTAGGTGGCCGCCATCTCGACAGCTCACCAGGCCACTATAGGTGACCGGCAGCACGACAGCTCACCAGGCCACTATAGGTGGCCGGCAGCACGACAGCTCACCAGGCCACTATAGGTGACCGGCAGCACGACAGCTCACCAGGCCACGATAGGTGGACGGCAGCACGACAGCTCACCAGGCCACTGTAGGTGGCCGGCATCTCGACAGCTCACCATGCCACTGTAGGTGGCCGGCAGCACCACAGCTCACCAGGCCACTGTAGGTGGCCGGCAGCTCGAGAGCTCACCAGGACACTATAAGTGGACGGCAGCACGACAGCTCACCAGGCCACTGTAGGTGGCCGGCATCTCGACAGCTCACCATGCCACTGTAGGTGGCCGGCTGCACCACAGCTCACCAGGCCACTGTAGGTGGCCGGCAGCTCGAGAGCTCACCAGGACACTATAAGTGGACGGCAGCACGACAGATCACCAGGCCACTATAGGTGGCCGGCAACACGACAGCCAACCAGGCAACTATAGGTGCCCGGCAACACGACAGCTCACCAGGCCACAATAGGTGGCCGGCACCACCACAGCTGACCAGGCAACTCTAGGTGGCCGGCATCTCGACAGCTCACTAGGCCACTATAGGTGACCGGCAGCACGACAGCTCACCAGGCCACAATAGGTGGCCGGCAGCACGACAGCTCACTAGGCTACTATAGGTGGCCGGCATCTCGACAGCTCACTAGGCCACTTTAGGTGACCGGCAGCACGACAGATCACCAGGCCACTAAAGGTGGCCGGCAACACGACAGCTCACCAGGCAACTATAGGTGGCCGGCAACACGACAGCTCTCAGGCCACAATAGGTGGCCGGCACCACCACAGCTGACCAGGCAACTCTAGGTGGCCGTCAGCACGACAGCCCACCAGGCCACTATAGGTGGTCGGCAGCACGACAGCTCAACAGGCCACTGTAGGTGGCCGGCATCTCGACAGCTCACCAGGCCACTATAGGTGACCGGCATCTCGACAGCTCACCACGTCACTGTAGGTGGCCGGCAGCTCGAGAGCTCACCAGGCCACTATAGGTGGCCGGCAGCACGACAGATCGCCAGGCCACTATAGGTGGCCGGCAACACGACAGCTCACCAGGCCACTATAGGTGGCCGGCAACACGACAGCTCACCAGGCCACTATAGGTGGCCGGCAACACGACAGCTCACCAGGCCACAATAGGTGGCCGGCACCACCACAGCTGACCAGGCAACTCTAGGTGGCCGGCATCTCGACAGCTCACTAGGCCACTATAGGTGACCGGCAGCACGACAGCTCACCAGGCCACAATAGGTGGCCGGCAGCACGACAGCTCACCAGGCCACTATAGGTGGCCGGCAGAATGACAGCTCACCAGGCTACTATAGGTGGCCGCCATCTCGACAGCTCACCAGGCCACTATAGGTGACCGGCAGCACGACAGCTCACCAGGCCACTATAGGTGGCCGGCAGCACGACAGCTCACCAGGCCACTATAGGTGACCGGCAGCACGACGGCTCACCAGGCTACTATAGACGGCCGGCACCACCACAGCTGACCAGGCAACTCTAGATGGCCGGCAGCACGACAGCTCACCAGGCCACTATAGGTGGCCGGCAGAATGACAGCTCAACAGGCCACTGTAGGTGGCCGCCATCTCGACAGCTCACCAGGACACTATAAGTGGACGGCAGCACGACAGATCACCAGGCCACTATAGGTGGCCGGCAACACGACAGCTCACCAGGCAACTATAGGTGGCCGGCACCACGACAGCTCACCAGGCCACAATAGATGGCCGGCACCACCACAGCTGACCAGGCAACTCTAGGTGGCCGGCAGCACGACAGCTCACCAGGCCACTATAGGTGGCCGGCAGCACGACGGCTCACCAGGCTACTATAGGTGGCCGGCATCTCGACATCTCACTAGGCCACTATAGGTGACCGGAAGCACGACAGCTCACCAGGCCACAATAGGTGGCCGGCAGCACGACAGCTCACCAGGCCACTATAGGTGGCCAGCAGCACGACAGCTCAACACGCAACTGCAGGTGGCCGGCAACACGACAGCTCACCAGGCCACTATAAGTGGCCGGCAACACGACAGCTCACCAGGCCACAATAGGTGGCCGGCACCACCACAGCTGTCCAGGCAACTCTAGGTGGCCGGCATCTCGACAGCTCACTAGGCCACTATAGGTGACCGGCAGCACGACAGCTCACCAGGCCACAATAGGTGGCCGGCAGCACGACAGCTCACCAGGCCACTATAGGTGGCCGGCAGAATGACAGCTCAACAGGCCACTGTAGGTGGCCGCCATCTCGACAGCTCACCAGGCCACTATAGGTGACCGGCAGCACGACAGCTCACCAGGCCACTGTAGGTGGCCGGCAGCACGACAGCTCACCAGGCCACTGTAGGTGGCCGGCAGCTCGAGAGCTCACCAGGACACTATAAGTGGGCGGCAGCACGACAGCTCACCAGGCCACTATAGGTGACCGGCAGCACGACAGCTCACCAGGCCACTATAGGTGGCCGGCAACACGACAGCTCACCAGGCCACTATAGGTGGCCGGCAGCACGACAGATCACCAGGCACCTATAGGTGACCGGCAGCACGACAGCTCACCAGGCCACTGTAGGTGGCCGGCATCTCGACAGCTCACCACGCCACTGTAGGTGGCCGGCAGCACGACAGCTCACCAGGCCACTGTAGGTGGCCGGCATCTCGACAGCTCACCACGCCACTGTAGGTGGCCGGCAGTTCGAGAGCTCACCAGGACACTATAAGTGGACGACAGCACGACAGATCACCAGGCCACTATAGGTGGCCGGCAACACGACAGCTCAACAGGCAACTATAGGTGGCCGGCAACACGACAGCTCACCAGGCCACAATAGGTGGCCGGCACCACCACAGCTGACCAGGCAACTCTAGGTGGCCGGCAGCACGACAGCTCACCAGGCCACTATAGGTGGTCGGCAGCACGACAGCTCAACAGGCCACTGTATGTGGCCGGCATCTCGACAGCTCACCAGGCCACTATAGGTGACCGGCATCTCGACAGCTCACCACGTCACTGTAGGTGGCCGGCAGCTCGAGAGCTCACCAGGCCACTATAGGTGGCCGGCAACACGACAGCTCACCAGGCCACTATAGGTGGCCGGCAACACGACAGCTCACCAGGCCACAATAGGTGGCCGGCACCACCACAGCTGACCAGGCAACTCTAGGTGGCCGGCAGCACGACAGCTCACCAGGCCACTATAGGTGGCCGGCAGCACGACGGCTCACCAGGCTACTATAGGTGGCCGGCATCTCGACATCTCACTAGGCCACTATAGGTGACCGGCAGCACGACAGCTCACCAGGCCACTATAGGTGGCCGGCAGCACGACAGCTCACCAGGCCACTATAGGTGACCGGCAGCACGACGGCTCACCAGGCTACTATAGACGGCCGGCACCACCACAGCTGACCAGGCAACTCTAGATGGCCGGCAGCACGACAGCTCACCAGGCCACTATATGTGGTCGGTAGCACGACAGCTCAACAGGCCACTGTAGGTGGCCGGCATCTCGACAGCTCACCAGGACACTATAAGTGGACGGCAGCACGACAGATCACCAGGCCACTATAGGTGGCCGGCAACACTACAGCTCACCAGGCAACTATAGGTGGCCGGCACCACGACAGCTCACCAGGCCACAATAGATGGCCGGCACCACCACAGCTGACCAGGCAACTCTAGGTGGCCGGCAGCACGACAGCTCACCAGGCCACTATAGGTGGCCGGCAGCACGACGGCTCACCAGGCTACTATAGGTGGCCGCCATTTCGACAGCTCCCCAGGCCACTATAGGTGACCGGCAGCACGACAGCTCACCAGGCCACTATAGGTGGCCGGCAGCACGACAGCTCACCAGGCCACTATAGGTGACCGGCAGCACGACGGCTCACCAGGCTACTATAGACGGCCGGCACCACCACAGCTGACCAGGCAACTCAAGATGGCCGGCAGCACGACAGCTCACCAGGCCACTATAGGTGGCCGGCAGAATGACAGCTCAACAGGCCACTGTAGGTGGCCGCCATCTCGGCAGCTCACCAGGACACTATAAGTGGACGGCAGCACGACAGATCACCAGGCCACTATAGGTGGCCGGCAACACGACAGCTCACCAGGCAACTATAGGTGGCCGGCACCACGACAGCTCACCAGGCCACAATTGATGGCCGGCACCACCACAGCTGACCAGGCAACTCTAGGTGGCCGGCAGCACGACAGCTCACCAGGCCACTATAGGTGGCCGGCAGCACGACGGCTCACCAGGCTACTATAGGTGGCCGGCATCTCGACATCTCACTAGGCCACTATAGGTGACCGGCAGCACGACAGCTCACCAGGCCACTATAGGTGACCGGCAGCACGACAGCTCACCAGGCCACGATAGGTGGACGGCAGCACGACAGCTCACCAGGCCACTGTAGGTGGCCGGCATCTCGACAGCTCACCATGCCACTGTAGGTGGCCGGCAGCACCACAGCTCACCAGGCCACTGTAGGTGGCCGGCAGCTCGAGAGCTCACCAGGACACTATAAGTGGACGGCAGCACGACAGCTCACCAGGCCACTGTAGGTGGCCGGCATCTCGACAGCTCACCATGCCACTGTAGGTGGCCGGCTGCACCACAGCTCACCAGGCCACTGTAGGTGGCCGGCAGCTCGAGAGCTCACCAGGACACTATAAGTGGACGGCAGCACGACAGATCACCAGGCCACTATAGGTGGCCGGCAACACGACAGCCAACCAGGCAACTATAGGTGCCCGGCAACACGACAGCTCACCAGGCCACAATAGGTGGCCGGCACCACCACAGCTGACCAGGCAACTCTAGGTGGCCGGCATCTCGACAGCTCACTAGGCCACTATAGGTGACCGGCAGCACGACAGCTCACCAGGCCACAATAGGTGGCCGGCAGCACGACAGCTCACTAGGCTACTATAGGTGGCCGGCATCTCGACAGCTCACTAGGCCACTTTAGGTGACCGGCAGCACGACAGATCACCAGGCCACTAAAGGTGGCCGGCAACACGACAGCTCACCAGGCAACTATAGGTGGCCGGCAACACGACAGCTCTCAGGCCACAATAGGTGGCCGGCACCACCACAGCTGACCAGGCAACTCTAGGTGGCCGTCAGCACGACAGCCCACCAGGCCACTATAGGTGGTCGGCAGCACGACAGCTCAACAGGCCACTGTAGGTGGCCGGCATCTCGACAGCTCACCAGGCCACTATAGGTGACCGGCATCTCGACAGCTCACCACGTCACTGTAGGTGGCCGGCAGCTCGAGAGCTCACCAGGCCACTATAGGTGGCCGGCAGCACGACAGATCGCCAGGCCACTATAGGTGGCCGGCAACACGACAGCTCACCAGGCCACTATAGGTGGCCGGCAACACGACAGCTCACCAGGCCACTATAGGTGGCCGGCAACACGACAGCTCACCAGGCCACAATAGGTGGCCGGCACCACCACAGCTGACCAGGCAACTCTAGGTGGCCGGCATCTCGACAGCTCACTAGGCCACTATAGGTGACCGGCAGCACGACAGCTCACCAGGCCACAATAGGTGGCCGGCAGCACGACAGCTCACCAGGCCACTATAGGTGGCCGGCAGAATGACAGCTCACCAGGCTACTATAGGTGGCCGCCATCTCGACAGCTCACCAGGCCACTATAGGTGACCGGCAGCACGACAGCTCACCAGGCCACTATAGGTGGCCGGCAGCACGACAGCTCACCAGGCCACTATAGGTGACCGGCAGCACGACGGCTCACCAGGCTACTATAGACGGCCGGCACCACCACAGCTGACCAGGCAACTCTAGATGGCCGGCAGCACGACAGCTCACCAGGCCACTATAGGTGGCCGGCAGAATGACAGCTCAACAGGCCACTGTAGGTGGCCGCCATCTCGACAGCTCACCAGGACACTATAAGTGGACGGCAGCACGACAGATCACCAGGCCACTATAGGTGGCCGGCAACACGACAGCTCACCAGGCAACTATAGGTGGCCGGCACCACGACAGCTCACCAGGCCACAATAGATGGCCGGCACCACCACAGCTGACCAGGCAACTCTAGGTGGCCGGCAGCACGACAGCTCACCAGGCCACTATAGGTGGCCGGCAGCACGACGGCTCACCAGGCTACTATAGGTGGCCGGCATCTCGACATCTCACTAGGCCACTATAGGTGACCGGAAGCACGACAGCTCACCAGGCCACAATAGGTGGCCGGCAGCACGACAGCTCACCAGGCCACTATAGGTGGCCAGCAGCACGACAGCTCAACACGCAACTGCAGGTGGCCGGCAACACGACAGCTCACCAGGCCACTATAAGTGGCCGGCAACACGACAGCTCACCAGGCCACAATAGGTGGCCGGCACCACCACAGCTGTCCAGGCAACTCTAGGTGGCCGGCATCTCGACAGCTCACTAGGCCACTATAGGTGACCGGCAGCACGACAGCTCACCAGGCCACAATAGGTGGCCGGCAGCACGACAGCTCACCAGGCCACTATAGGTGGCCGGCAGAATGACAGCTCAACAGGCCACTGTAGGTGGCCGCCATCTCGACAGCTCACCAGGCCACTATAGGTGACCGGCAGCACGACAGCTCACCAGGCCACTGTAGGTGGCCGGCAGCACGACAGCTCACCAGGCCACTGTAGGTGGCCGGCAGCTCGAGAGCTCACCAGGACACTATAAGTGGGCGGCAGCACGACAGCTCACCAGGCCACTATAGGTGACCGGCAGCACGACAGCTCACCAGGCCACTATAGGTGGCCGGCAACACGACAGCTCACCAGGCCACTATAGGTGGCCGGCAGCACGACAGATCACCAGGCACCTATAGGTGACCGGCAGCACGACAGCTCACCAGGCCACTGTAGGTGGCCGGCATCTCGACAGCTCACCACGCCACTGTAGGTGGCCGGCAGCACGACAGCTCACCAGGCCACTGTAGGTGGCCGGCATCTCGACAGCTCACCACGCCACTGTAGGTGGCCGGCAGTTCGAGAGCTCACCAGGACACTATAAGTGGACGACAGCACGACAGATCACCAGGCCACTATAGGTGGCCGGCAACACGACAGCTCAACAGGCAACTATAGGTGGCCGGCAACACGACAGCTCACCAGGCCACAATAGGTGGCCGGCACCACCACAGCTGACCAGGCAACTCTAGGTGGCCGGCAGCACGACAGCTCACCAGGCCACTATAGGTGGTCGGCAGCACGACAGCTCAACAGGCCACTGTATGTGGCCGGCATCTCGACAGCTCACCAGGCCACTATAGGTGACCGGCATCTCGACAGCTCACCACGTCACTGTAGGTGGCCGGCAGCTCGAGAGCTCACCAGGCCACTATAGGTGGCCGGCAACACGACAGCTCACCAGGCCACTATAGGTGGCCGGCAACACGACAGCTCACCAGGCCACAATAGGTGGCCGGCACCACCACAGCTGACCAGGCAACTCTAGGTGGCCGGCAGCACGACAGCTCACCAGGCCACTATAGGTGGCCGGCAGCACGACGGCTCACCAGGCTACTATAGGTGGCCGGCATCTCGACATCTCACTAGGCCACTATAGGTGACCGGCAGCACGACAGCTCACCAGGCCACTATAGGTGGCCGGCAGCACGACAGCTCACCAGGCCACTATAGGTGACCGGCAGCACGACGGCTCACCAGGCTACTATAGACGGCCGGCACCACCACAGCTGACCAGGCAACTCTAGATGGCCGGCAGCACGACAGCTCACCAGGCCACTATATGTGGTCGGTAGCACGACAGCTCAACAGGCCACTGTAGGTGGCCGGCATCTCGACAGCTCACCAGGACACTATAAGTGGACGGCAGCACGACAGATCACCAGGCCACTATAGGTGGCCGGCAACACTACAGCTCACCAGGCAACTATAGGTGGCCGGCACCACGACAGCTCACCAGGCCACAATAGATGGCCGGCACCACCACAGCTGACCAGGCAACTCTAGGTGGCCGGCAGCACGACAGCTCACCAGGCCACTATAGGTGGCCGGCAGCACGACGGCTCACCAGGCTACTATAGGTGGCCGCCATTTCGACAGCTCCCCAGGCCACTATAGGTGACCGGCAGCACGACAGCTCACCAGGCCACTATAGGTGGCCGGCAGCACGACAGCTCACCAGGCCACTATAGGTGACCGGCAGCACGACGGCTCACCAGGCTACTATAGACGGCCGGCACCACCACAGCTGACCAGGCAACTCAAGATGGCCGGCAGCACGACAGCTCACCAGGCCACTATAGGTGGCCGGCAGAATGACAGCTCAACAGGCCACTGTAGGTGGCCGCCATCTCGGCAGCTCACCAGGACACTATAAGTGGACGGCAGCACGACAGATCACCAGGCCACTATAGGTGGCCGGCAACACGACAGCTCACCAGGCAACTATAGGTGGCCGGCACCACGACAGCTCACCAGGCCACAATTGATGGCCGGCACCACCACAGCTGACCAGGCAACTCTAGGTGGCCGGCAGCACGACAGCTCACCAGGCCACTATAGGTGGCCGGCAGCACGACGGCTCACCAGGCTACTATAGGTGGCCGGCATCTCGACATCTCACTAGGCCACTATAGGTGACCGGCAGCACGACAGCTCACCAGGCCACAATAGGTGGCCGGCAGCACGACAGCTCACCAGGCCACTATAGGTGGCCGGCAGCACGACAGCTCAACACGCAACTGCAGGTGGCCGGCAACACGACAGCTCACCAGGCCACTATAGGTGGCCGGCAACACGACAGCTCACCAGGCCACAATAGGTGGCCGGCACCACCACAGCTGACCAGGCAACTCTAGGTGGCCGGCATCTCGACAGCTCACTAGGCCACTATAGTTGACCGGCAGCACGACAGCTCACCAGGCCACTGTAGGTGGCCGGCAGCTCGAGAGCTCACCAGGACACTATAAGTGGACGGCAGCACGACAGATCACCAGGCCACTATAGGTGGCCGGCAACACGACAGCTCACCAGGCAACTATAGGTGGCCGGCACCACGACAGCTCACCAGGCCACAATAGATGGCCGGCACCACCACAGCTGACCAGGCAACTCTAGGTGGCCGGCAGCACGACAGCTCACCAGGCCACTATAGGTGGCCGGCAGCACGACGGCTCACCAGGCTACTATAGGTGGCCGGCATCTCGACATCTCACTAGGCCACTATAGGTGACCGGCAGCACGACAGCTCACCAGGCCACAATAGGTGGCCGGCAGCACGACAGCTCACCAGGCCACTATAGGTGGCCGGCAGCACGACAGCTCAACACGCAACTGCAGGTGACCGGCATCTCGACAGCTCACCAGGCCACTATAGGTGACCGGCAGCACGACAGCTCACCAGGCCACTGTAGGTGGCCGGCAGCACGACAGCTCACCAGGCCACTGTAGGTGGCCGGCAGCTCGAGAGCTCACCAGGACACTATAAGTGGACGGCAGCACGACAGCTCACCAGGCCACTATAGGTGACCGGCAGCACGACAGCTCACCAGGCCACTATAGGTGGCCGGCAACACGACAGCTCACCAGGCCACTATAGGTGGCCGGCAGCACGACAGATCACCAGGCACCTATAGGTGACCGGCAGCACGACAGCTCACCAGGCCACTGTAGGTGGCCGGCATCTCGACAGCTCACCACGCCACTGTAGGTGGCCGGCAGCACGACAGCTCACCAGGCCACTGTAGGTGGCCGGCATCTCGACAGCTCACCACGCCACTGTAGGTGGCCGGCAGTTCGAGAGCTCACCAGGACACTATAAGTGGACGGCAGCACGACAGATCACCAGGCCACTATAGGTGGCCGGCAACACGACAGCTCACCAGGCAACTATAGGTGGCCGGCAACACGACAGCTCACCAGGCCACAATAGGTGGCCGGCACCACCACAGCTGACCAGGCAACTCTAGGTGGCCGGCAGCACGACAGCTCACCAGGCCACTATAGGTGGTCGGCAGCACGACAGCTCAACAGGCCACTGTAGGTGGCCGGCATCTCGACAGCTCACCAGGCCACTATAGGTGACCGGCATCTCGACAGCTCACCACGTCACTGTAGGTGGCCGGCAGCTCGAGAGCTCACCAGGCCACTATAGGTGGCCGGCAGCACGACAGATCACCAGGCCACTATAGGTGGCCGGCAACACGACAGCTCATCAGGCCACTATAGGTGGCCGACAACACGACAGCTCACCAGGCCACAATAGGTGGTCGCACCACCACAGTTGACCAGGCAACTCTAGGTGGCCGGCAGCACGACAGCTCAGCAGGCCACCATAGGTGGCCGGCAGCACGACGGCTCACCAGGCTACTACAGGTGGACAGCACCACGACAACTCACCAGGCCACTATAGGTGGCCGGCAGCACGACAGATCACCAGGCAACTATAGGTGACCGGCAGCACGACAGCTGACCAGGCCACTGTAGGTGGCCGGCATCTCGACAGCTCACCACGCCACTATAGGTGACCGGCATCTCGACAGCTCACCACGTCACTGTAGGTGGCCGGCAGCTCGAGAGCTCACCAGGCCACTATAGGTGGCCGGCAGCACGACAGATCACCAGGCCACTATAGGTGGCCGGCAACACGACAGCTCATCAGGCCACTATAGGTGGCCGACAACACGACAGCTCACCAGGCCACAATAGGTGGTCGCACCACCACAGTTGACCAGGCAACTCTAGGTGGCCGGCAGCACGACAGATCACCAGGCCACTATAGGTGGCCGGCAACACGACAGCTCATCAGGCCACTATAGGTGGCCGACAACACGACAGCTCACCAGGCCACAATAGGTGGTCGCACCACCACAGTTGACCAGGCAACTCTAGGTGGCCGGCAGCACGACAGCTCAGCAGGCCACTATAGGTGGCCGGCAACACGACAGCTCACCAGGCCACAATAGGTGGCCGGCACCACCACAGCTGACCAGGCAACTCTAGGTGGCCGGCAGCACGACAGCTCAGCAGGCCACTATAGGTGGCCGGCAGCACGACGGCTCACCAGGCTACTATAGGTGGCCGGCATCTCGACAGCTCACTAGGCCACTATAGGTGACCGGCAGCACGACAGCTCACCAGGCCACAATAGGTGGCCGGCCGCACGACAGCTCACCAGGCCACTATAGGTGGCCGGCAGAATGACAGCTCAACAGGCCACTGTAGGTGGCCGCCATCTCGACAGCTCACCAGGCCACTATAGGTGACCGGCAGCACGACAGCTCACCAGGCCACTATAGGTGGCCGGCAGCACGACAGCTCACCAGGCCACTATAAGTGACCGGCAGCACGACAGCTCACCAGGCCACGATAGGTGGCCGGCAGCACGACAGACCACCAGGCAACTATAGGTGACCGGCAGCACGACAGCTCACCAGGCTACTGTAGGTGGCCGGCATCTCGACAGCTCACCACGCCACTGTAGGTGGCCGGCAGCACGACAGCTCACCAGGCCACTGTAGGTGGCCGGCAGCTCGAGAGCTCACCAGGACACTATAAGTGGACGGCAGCACGACACCTCACCAGGCCACTATAGGTGACCGGCAGCACGACAGCTCACCAGGCCACTATAGGTGGCCGGCAACACGACAGCTCACCAGGCCACTATAGGTGGCCGGCAGCACGACAGATCACCAGGCAACTATAGGTGACCGGCAGCACGACAGCTGACCAGGCCACTGTAGGTGGCCGGCATCTCGACAGCTCACCACGCCACTGTAGGTGGCCGGCAGCACGACAGCTCACCAGGCCACTCTAGGTGGCCGGCAGCTCGAGAGCTCACCAGGACACTATAAGTGGACGGCAGCACGACAGATCACCAGGCCACTATAGGTGGCCGGCAACACGACAGCTCACCAGGCAACTATAGGTGGCCGGCAACACGACAGCTCAGCAGGCCACAATAGGTGGCCGGCACCACCACAGCTGACCAGGCAACTCTAGGTGGCCGGCAGCACGACAGCTCACCAGGCCACTATAGGTGGCCGGCAGCACGACGGCTCACCAGGCTACTATAGGTGGCCGGCATCTCGACATCTCACTAGGCCACTATAGGAGACCGGCAGCACGACAGCTCACCAGGCCACAATAGGTGGCCGGCAGCACGACAGCTCACCAGGCCACTTTAAGGTGGCCGGCAGCAAGACAGCTCAACAGGCCCCTGTAGGTGGCCGGCATCTCGACAGCTCACCAGGCCACTATAGGTGACCGGCAGCACGACAGCTTACTAGGCCACTATATGTGGCCGGCAGCACGACAGCTCACCAGGCAACTATAGGCGACCGGCAGCACGACAGCTCACCAGGCCACTGTAGGTGGCCGGCATCTCGACAGCACACCAGGCCACTATAGATGGCCGGCAGCTCGAGAACTCACCAGGCCACTATAGGTGGCCGGCAGCACGACAGATCACCAGGCAACTATAGGTGACCGGCAGCACGACAGCTCACCAGGCCACTGTAGGTGGCCGACATCTCGACAGCTCACCACGCCACTGTAGGTGGCCGGCAGCACGACAGCTCACCAGGCCACTGTAGGTGGCCGGCAGCTCGAGAGCTCACCAGGACACTATAAGTGGACGGCAGCACGACAGCTCACCAGGCCACTGTAGGTGGCCGGCATCTCGACAGCTCACCACGCCACTGTAGGTGGCCGGCAGCACCACAGCTCACCAGGCCACTGTAGGTGGCCGGCAGCTCGAGAGCTCACCAGGACACTATAAGTGGACGGCAGGACGACAGATCACCAGGCCACTATAGGTGGCCGGCAACACGACAGCTAACCAGGCAACTATAGGTGGCCGGCAACACGACAGCTCACCAGGCCACAATAGGTGGCCGGCACCACCACAGCTGACCAGGCAACTCTAGGTGGCCGGCAGCACGACAGCTCACCAGGCCACTATAGGTGGCCCGCAGCACGACGGCTCACCAGGCTACTATAGGTGGCCGGCATTTCGACAGCTCACTAGGCCACTATAGGTGACCGGCAGCACGACAGCTCACCAGGCAACTATAGGTGACCGGCAGCACGACAGCTCACCAGGCCACTGTAGGTGGCCGGCATCTCGACAGCTCACCACGCCACTGTAGGTGGCCGGCAGCACGACAGCTCACCAGGCCACTGTAGGTGGCCGGCAGCTCGAGAGCTCACCAGGACACTATAAGTGGACGGCAGCACGACAGCTCACCAGGCCACTGTAGGTGGCCGGCATCTCGACAGCTCACCACGCCACTGTAGGTGGCCGGCAGCACCACAGCTCACCAGGCCACTGTAGGTGGCCGGCAGCTCGAGAGATCACCAGGCAACTATAGGTGACCGGCAGCACGACAGCTCACCAGGCCACTGTAGGTAACTATAGGTGACCGGCAGCACGACAGCTCACCAGGCCACTGTAGGTGGCCGGCATCTCGACAGCTCACCACGCCACTGTAGGTGGCCGGCAGCACGACAGCTCACCAGGCCACTGTAGGTGGCCGGCAGCTCGAGAGCTCACCAGGACACTATAAGTGGACGGCAGCACGACAGCTCACCAGGCCACTGTAGGTGGCCGGCATCTCGACAGCTCACCACGCCACTGTAGGTGGCCGGCAGCACCACAGCTCACCAGGCCACTGTAGGTGGCCGGCAGCTCGAGAGATCACCAGGCAACTATAGGTGACCGGCAGCACGACAGCTCACCAGGCCACTGTAGGTGGCCGGCATCTCGACAGCTCACCACGCCACTGTATGTGGCCGGCAGCACGACAGCTCACCAGGCCACTGTAGGTGGCCGGCAGCTCGAGAGCTCACCAGGACACTATAAGTGGACGGCAGCACGACAGCTCACCAGGCCACTGTAGGTGGCCGGCACTCGACAGCTCACCACGCCACTGTAGGTGGCCGGCAGCACCACAGCTCACCAGGCCACTGTAGGTGGCCGGCAGCTCGAGAGCTCACCAGGACACTATAAGTGGACGGCAGCACGACAGATCACCAGGCCACTATAGGTGGCCGGCAACACGACAGCTAACCAGGCAACTATAGGTGGCCGGCAACACGACAGCTCACCAGGCCACAATAGGTGGCCGGCACCACCACAGCTGACCAGGCAACTCTATGTGGCCGGCAGCACGACAGCTCACCAGGCCAGTATAGGTGGCCCGCAGCACGACGGCTCACCAGGCTACTATAGGTGGCCGGCATTTCGACAGCTCACTAGGCCACTATAGGTGACCGGCAGCACGACAGCTCACCAGGCCACAATAGGTGGCCGGCAGCACGACAGCTCACCAGGCCACTATAGGTGGCCGGCAGCACGACAGCTCAACAGGCCACTGTAGGTGGCCGGCACCACCACAGCTGACCAGGCAACTCTAGGTGGCCGGCAGCACGACAGCTCACCAGGCCACTATAGGTGGCCGGTAGCACGACAGCTCAACAGGCCACTGTAGGTTGCCGGCATCTCGACAGCTCACCAGGCCACTATAGGTGACCGGCATCTCGACAGCTCACCACGTCACTGTAGGTGGCCGGCAGCTCGAGAGCTCACCAGGCCACTATAAGTGGCCGGCAGCACGACAGATCACCAGGCCACTATAGGTGGCCGGCAACACGACAGTTCATCAGGCCACTATAGGTGGCCGGCAACACGACAGCTCACCAGGCCACAATAGGTGGTCGCACCACCACAGTTGACCAGGCAACTCTAGGTGGCCGGCAGCACGGCAGATCACCAGGCAACTATAGGTGACCGGCAGCACGAGAGCTGACCTGGCCACTGTAGGTGGCCGGCATCTCGACAGCTCACCACGCCACTGTAGGTGGCCGGCAGCACGACAGCTCACCAGGCCACTCTAGGTGGCCGGCAGCTCGAGAGCTCACCAGGACACTATAAGTGGACGGCAGCACGACAGATCGCCAGGCCACTATAGGTGGCCGGCAACACGACAGCTCACCAGGCCACAATAGGTGGCCGGCACTACCACAGCTGACCAGGCAACTCTAGGTGGCCGGCAGCACGACAGCTCACCAGGCCACTATAGGTGGCCGGCAGCACGACGGCTCACCAGGCTACTATAGGTGGCCGGCATCTCGACATCTCACTAGGCCACTATAGGAGACCGGCAGCACGACAGCTCACCAGGCCACAATAGGTGGCCGGCAGCACGACAGCTCACCAGGCCACTTTAAGGTGGCCGGCAGCACGACAGCTCACCAGGCCACTGTAGGTGGCCGGCAGCTCGAGAGCTCACCAGGACACTATAAGTGGACGGCAGCACGACACCTCACCAGGCCACTATATGTGACCGGCAGCACGACAGCTCACCAGGCCACTATAGGTGGCCGGCAACACGACAGCTCACCAGGCCACTATAGGTGGCCGGCAGCACGACAGATCACCAGGCAACTATAGGTGACCGGCAGCACGACAGCTGACCAGGCCACTGTAGGTGGCCGGCATCTCGACAGCTCACCACGCCACTGTAGGTGGCCGGCAGCACGACAGCTCACCAGGCCACTCTAGGTGGCCGGCAGCTCGAGAGCTCACCAGGACACTATAAGTGGACGGCAGCACGACAGATCACCAGGCCACTATAGGTGGCCGGGAACACGACAGCTCACCAGGCAACTATAGGTGGCCGGCAACACGACAGCTCACCAGGCCACAATAGGTGGCCGGCACCACCACAGCTGACCAGGCAACTCTAGGTGGCCGGCAGCACGACAGCTCACCAGGCCACTATAGGTGGCCGGCAGCACGGCGGCTCACCAGGCTACTATAGGTGGCCGGCATCTCGACATCTCACTAGGCCACTATAGGAGACCGGCAGCACGACAGCTCACCAGGCCACAATAGGTGGCCGGCAGCACGACAGCTCACCAGGCCACTTTAAGGTGGCCGGCAGCACGACAGCTCAACAGGCCACTGTAGGTGGCCGGCATCTCGACAGCTCACCAGGCCACTATAGGTGACCGGCAGCACGACAGCTTACTAGGCCACTATAGGTGGCCGGCAGCACGACAGCTCACCAGGCAACTATAGGCGACCGGCAGCACGAAAGCTCACCAGGCCACTGTAGGTGGCCGGCATCTCGACAGCACACCAGGCCACTATAGGTGGCCGGCAGCTCGAGAACTCACCAGGCCACTATAGGTGGCCGGCAGCACGACAGATCACCAGGCAACTATAGGTGACCGGCAGCACGACAGCTCACCAGGCCACTTAAGGTGGCCGGCATCTCGACAGCTCACCACGCCACTGTAGGTGGCCGGCCGCACGACAGCTCACCAGGCCACTGTAGGTGGCCGGCAGCTCGAGAGCTCACCAGGACACTATAAGTGGACGGCAGCACGACAGCTCACCAGGCCACTGTAGGTGGCCGGCATCTCGACAGCTCGCCACGCCACTGTAGGTGGCCGGCAGCACCACAGCTCACCAGGCCACTGTAGGTGGCCGGCAGCTCGAGAGCTCACCAGGACACTATAAGTGGACGGCAGCACGACAGATCACCAGGCCACTATAGGTGGCCGGCAACACGACAGCTAACCAGGCAACTATAGGTGGCCGGCAACACGACAGCTCACCAGGCCACAATAGGTAGCCGGCACCACCACAGCTGACCAGGCAACTCTAGGTGGCCGGCAGCACGACAGCTCACCAGGCCACTATAGGTGGCCCGCAGCACGACGGATCACCAGGCTACTATAGGTGGCCGGCATTTCGACAGCTCACTAGGCCACTATAGGTGACCGGCAGCACGACAGCTCACCAGGCCACAATAGGTGGCCGGCAGCACGACAGCTCTCCTGGCCACTATAGGTGGCCGGCAGCACGACAGCTCAACAGGCCACTGTAGGTGGCCGGCACCACCACAGCTGACCAGGTGGCCGGCAGCACGACAGCTCACCAGGCCACTCTAGGTGGCCGGCAGCTCGAGAGCTCACCAGGACACTATAAGTGGACGGCAGCACGACAGATCACCAGGCCACTATAGGTGGCCGGCAACACGACAGCTCACCAGGCAACTATAGGTAGCCGGCAACACGACAGCTAACCAGGCCACAATAGGTGGCCGGCACCACCACAGCTGACCAGGCAACTCTATGTGGCCTGCAGCACGACAGCTCACCAGGCCACTATAGGTGGCCGGCAGCACGACGGCTCACCAGGCTACTATAGGTGGCCGGCATCTCGACATCTCACTAGGCCACTTTAGGAGACCGGCAGCACGACAGCTCACCAGGCCACAATAGGTGGCCGGCAGCACGACAGCTCACCAGGCCACTTTAAGGTGGCCGGCAGCACGACAGCTCAACAGGCCACTGTAGGTGGCCGGCATCTCGACAGCTCACCAGGCCACTATAGGTGACCGGCAGCACGACAGCTTACTAGGCCACTATAGGTGGCCGGCAGCACGACAGCTCACCAGGCAACTATAGGCGACCGGCAGCACGACAGCTCACCAGGCTACTGTAGGTGGCCGGCATCTCGACAGCACACCAGGCCACTATAGGTGGCCGGCAGCTCGAGAGCTCACCAGGCCACTACAGGTGGCCGGCAGCACGACAGATCACCAGGCAACTATAGGTGACCGGCAGCACGACAGCTCACCAGGCCACTGTAGGTGGCCGGCATCTCGACAGCTCACCACGCCACTGTAGGTGGCCGGCAGCACGACAGCTCACCAGGCCACTGTAGGTGGCCGGCAGCTCGAGAGCTCACCAGGACACTATAAGTGGACGGCAGCACGACAGCTCACCAGGCCACTGTAGGTGGCCGGCATCTCGACAGCTCACCACGCCACTGTAGGTGGCCGGCAGCACCACAGCTCACCAGGCCACTGTAGGTGGCCGGCAGCTCGAGAGCTCACCAGGACACTATAAGTGGACGGCAGCACGACAGATCACCAGGCCACTATAGGTGGCCGGCAACACGACAGCTAACCAGGCAACTATAGGTGGTCGGAAACACGACAGCTCACCAGGCCACAATAGGTGGCCGGCACCACCACAGCTGACCAGGCAACTCTAGGTGGCCGGCAGCACGACAGCTCACCGGGCCACTATAGGTGGCCCGCAGCACGACGGCTCACCAGGCTACTATAGGTGGCCGGCATTTCGACAGCTCACTAGGCCACTATAGGTGACCGGCAGCATGACAGCTCACCATGCCACAATAGGTGGCCGGCAGCACGACAGCTCACCAGGCCACTATAGGTGGCCGGCAGCACGACAGCTCAACAGGCCACTGTAGGTGGCCGGCACCACCACAGCTGACCAGGCAACTCTAGGTGGCCGGCAGCACGACAGCTCACCAGGCCACTATAGGTGGCCGGCAGCACGACAGCTCAACAGGCCACTGTAGGTGGCCGGCATCTCGACAGCTCACCAGGCCACTATAGGTGACCGGCATCTCGACAGCTCACCACGTCACTGTAGGTGGCCGGCAGCTCGAGAGCTCACCAGGCCACTATAGGTGGCCGGCAGCACGACAGATCACCAGGCCACTATAGGTGGCCGGCAGCACGACGGCTTACCAGGCTACTATAGGTGGCCGGCATCTCGACATCTCACTAGGCCACTATTGGAGACCGGCAGCACGACAGCTCACCAGGCCACAATAGGTGGCCGGCAACACCACAGCTGACCAGGCAACTCTAGGTGGCCGGCAGCACGACATCTCACTAGGCCACTATAGGAGACCAGCAGCACGACAGCTCACCAGGCCACAATAGGTGGCCGGCAACACCACAGCTGACCAGGCAACTCTAGGTGGCCGGCAGCACGACAGCTCACCAGGCCACTCTAGGTGGCCGGCAACACGACAGCTCACCAGGCAACTATAGGTGGCCGGCAACACGACAGCTCACCAGGCCACAATAGGTGGCCGGCACCACCACAGCTGACCAGGCAACTCTAGGTGGCCGGCAGCACGACAGCTCACCAGGCCACTATAGGTGGCCGGCAGCACGACGGAACACCAGGCCACTCTAGGTGGCCGGCAACACGACAGCTCACCAGGCCACTATAGGTGGCCGGCAACACGACAGCTAACCAGGCAACTATAGGTGGCCGGCAACACGACAGCTCACCAAGCCACTATAGGTGGCCGGCAACACGACAGCTCACCAGGCCACTACAGGTGGCCGGCAACACAACAGCTAACCAGGCAACTATAGGTGGCCGGCAACACGACAGCTCACCAGGCCACAATAGGTGGCCGGCACCACCACAGCTGACCAGGCAACTCTAGGTGGCCGGCAGCACGACAGCTCACCAGGCCACTATAGGTGACCGGCATCTCGACATCTCACTAGGCCACTATAGGAGACCGGCAGCACGACAGCTCACCACGCCACTGTAGGTGACCGGCAGCACGACAGCTCACCAGGCCACTCTAGGTGGCCGGCAACACGACAGCTCACCAGGCCACTATAGGTGGCCGGCAACACGACAGCTAACCAGGCAACTATAGGTGGCCGGCAACACGACAGCTCACCAGGCCACTATAGGTGACCGGCATCTCGACAGCTCACCACGTCACTGTAGGTGGCCGGCAGCTCGAGAGCACACCAGGCCACTATAGGTGGCCGGCAACACTACAGCTCACCAGGCAACTATAGGTGGCCGGCAACACGACAGCTCACCAGGCCACGATAGGTGGCCGGCACCACCACAGCTGACCAGGCAACTCTAGGTGGCCGGCAGCACGACAGCTCACCAGGCCACTATAGGTGCCCGGCAGCACGACGGCTCACCAGGCTACTATAGGTGGCCGGCATCTCGACATCTCACTAGGCCACTATAGGAGACCGGCAGCACGACAGCTCACCAGGCCACAATAGGTGGCCGGCAGCACGACAGCTCACCAGGCCACTTTAAGGTGGCCGGCAGCACGACAGCTCAACAGGCCACTGTAGGTGGCCGGCATCTCGACAGCTCACCAGGCCACTATAGGTGGCCGGCAGCACGACAGCTCACCAGGCAACTATAGGCGACCGGCAGCACGACAGCTCACCAGGCCACTGTAGGTGGCCGGCATCTCGACAGCACACCAGGCCACTATAGGTGGCCGGCAGCTCGAGAACTCACCAGGCCACTATAGGTGGCCGGCAGCACGACAGATCACCAGGCAACTATAGGTGACCGGCAGCACGACAGCTCACCAGGCCACTGTAGGTGGCCGGCATCTCGACAGCTCACCACGCCACTGTAGGTGGCCGGCAGCACGACAGCTCACCAGGCCACTCTAGGTGGCCGGCAACACGACAGCTCACCAGGCAACTATAGGTGGCCGGCAGCACGACAGCTCACCAGGCCACTATAGGTGACCGGCATCTCGACAGCTCACCACGTCACTGTAGGTGGCCGGCAGCTCGAGAGCTCACCAGGCCACTATAGGTGGCCAGCAGCACGACAGCTCACCAGGCCACTTTAAGGTGGCCGGCAGCACGACAGCTCAACAGGCCACTGTAGGTGGCCGGCATCTCGACAGCTCACCAGGCCACTATAGGTGACCGGCAGCACGACAGCTTACTAGGCCACTATAGGTGGCCGGCAGCACCACAGCTCACCAGGCCACTGTAGGTGGCCGGCAGCTCGAGAGCTCACCAGGACACTATAAGTGGATGGCTGCACGACCGATCACCAGGCCACTATAGGTGGCCGGCAACACTACAGCTCACCAGGCAACTATAGGTGGCCGGCAACACGACAGCTCACCAGGCCACGATAGGTGGCCGGCACCACCACAGCTGACCAGGCAACTCTAGGTGGCCGGCAGCACGACAGCTCACCAGGCCACTATAGGTGCCCGGCAGCACGACGGCTCACCAGGCTACTATAGGTGGCCGGCATCTCGACATCTCACTAGGCCACTATAGGAGACCGGCAGCACGACAGCTCACCAGGCCACAATAGGTGGCCGGCAGCACGACAGCTCACCAGGCCACTTTAAGGTGGCCGGCAGCACGACAGCTCAACAGGCCACTGTAGGTGGCCGGCATCTCGACAGCTCACCAGGCCACTATAGGTGGCCGGCAGCACGACAGCTCACCAGGCAACTATAGGCGACCGGCAGCACGACAGCTCACCAGGCCACTGTAGGTGGCCGGCATCTCGACAGCACACCAGGCCACTATAGGTGGCCGGCAGCTCGAGAACTCACCAGGCCACTATAGGTGGCCGGCAGCACGACAGATCACCAGGCAACTATAGGTGACCGGCAGCACGACAGCTCACCAGGCCACTGTAGGTGGCCGGCATCTCGACAGCTCACCACGCCACTGTAGGTGGCCGGCAGCACGACAGCTCACCAGGCCACTGTAGGTGGCCGGCATCTCGATAGCTCACCACGCCACTGTAGGTGGCCGGCAGCACCACAGCTCTCCAGGCCACTGTAGGTGGCCGGCAGCTCGAGAGCTAACCAGGACACTATAAGTGGACGGCAGCACGACAGATCACCAGGCCACTATAGGTGGCCGGCAACACGACAGCTAACCAGGCAACTATAGGTGGCCGGCAACACGACAGCTCACCAGGCCACAATAGGTGGCCGGCACCACCACAGCTGACCAGGCAACTCTAGGTGGCCGGCAGCACGACAGCTCACCAGGCCACCATAGGTGGCCCGCAGCACGACGGCTCACCAGGCTACTATAGGTGGCCGGCATTTCGACAGCTCACTAGGCCACTATAGGTGACCGGCAGCACGACAGCTCACCAGGCCACAATAGGTGGCCGGCAGCACGACAGCTCACCAGGCCACTATAGGTGGCCGGCAGCACGACAGCTCACCAGGCCACTGTAGGTGGCCGGCACCACCACAGCTGACCAGGCAACTCTAGGTGGCCGGCAGCACGACAGCTCACCAGGCCACTATAGGTGGCCGGCAGCACGACAGCTCAACAGGCCACTGTAGGTGGCCGGCATCTCGACAGCTGACTACGTCACTGTAGGTGGCCGGCAGCTCGAGAGCTCGAGAGCAGCACGACAGATCACCAGGCCACTATAGGTGGCCGGAAACACGACAGCTCATCAGGCCACTATAGGTGGCCGGCAACACGACAGCTCACCAGGCCACAATAGGTGGTCGCACCACCACAGTTGACCAGGCAACTCTAGGTGGCCGGCAGCACGACAGATCACCAGGCAACTATAGGTGACCGGCAGCACGAGAGCTGACCAGGCCACTGTAGGTGGCCGGCATCTCGACAGCTCACCACGCCACTGTAGGTGGCCGGCAGCACGACAGCTCACCAGGCCACTCTAGGTGGCCGGCAGCTCGAGAGCTCACCAGGACACTATAAGTGGACGGCAGCACGACAGATCACCAGGCCACTATAGGTGGCCGGCAACACGGCAGCTCACCAGGCAACTATAGGTGGCCGGCAACACGACAGCTCACCAGGCCACAATAGGTGGCCGGCACCCCCACAGCTGACCAGGCAACTCTAGGTGGCCGGCAGCACGACATCTCACCAGGCCACTAAAGGTGGCCGGCAGCACGACGGCTCACCAGGCTACTATAGGTGGCCGGCATCTCGACATCTCACTAGGCCACTATAGGAGACCGGCAGCACGACAGCTCACCAGGCCACAATAGGTGGCCGGCAGCACGACAGCTCACCAGGCCACTTTAAGGTGGCCGGCAGCACGACAGCTCAACAGGCCACTGTAGGTGGCCGGCATCTCGACAGCTCACCAGGCCACTATAGGTGACCGGCAGCACGACAGCTTACTAGGCTACTATAGGTGGCCGGCAGCACGACAGCTCACCAGGCAACTATAGGCGACCGGCAGCACGACAGCTCACCAGGCCACTATAGGTGGCCCGCAGCACGACGGCTCACCAGGCTACTATAGGTGGCCGGCAACACGACAGCTCACCAGGCCACAATAGGTGGCCGGCACCACCACAGCTGACCAGGCAACTCTAGGTGGCCGGCAGCACGACAGCTCACCAGGCCACTGTAGGTGGCCGGCAGCTCGGAAGCTCACCAGGACACTATAAGTGGACGGCAGCACGACACCTCACCAGGCCACTATAGGTGACCGGCAGCACGACAGCTCACCAGGCAACTATAGGCGACCGGCAGCACGACAGCTCACCAGGCCACTATAGGTGGCCCGCAGCACGACGGCTCACCAGGCTACTATAGGTGGCCGGCAGCACGACAGCTTACTAGGCCACTATAGGTGGCCGGCAGCACGACAGCTCACCAGGCAACTATAGGCCACCGGCAGCACGACAGCTCACCAGGCCACTATAGGTGGCCCGCAGCACGACGGCTCACCAGGCTACTATAGGTGGCCGGCAGCACGACAGCTCACCAGGCCACTAAAGGTGGCCGGCAGCACGACGGCTCACCAGGCTACTATAGGTGGCCGGCATCTCGACATCTCACTAGGCCACTATAGGAGACCGGCAGCACGACAGCTCACCAGGCCACAATAGGTGGCCGGCAGCACGACAGCTCACCAGGCCACTTTAAGGTGGCCGGCAGCACGACAGCTCAACAGGCCACTGTAGGTGGCCGGCATCTCGACAGCTCACCAGGCCACTATAGGTGACCGGCAGCACGACAGCTTACTAGGCCACTATAGGTGGCCGGCAGCACGACAGCTCACCAGGCCACTATAGGTGGCCGGCAACACGACAGCTAACCAGGCAACTATAGGTGGCCGGCAACACGACAGCTCACCAGGCCACAATAGGTGGCCGGCACCACCACAGCTGACCAGGCAACTCTAGGTGGCCGGCAGCACGACAGCTCACCAGGCCACCATAGGTGGCCCGCAGCACGACGGCTCACCAGGCTACTATAGGTGGCCGGCATTTCGACAGCTCACTAGGCCACTATAGGTGACCGGCAGCACGACAGCTCACCAGGCCACAATAGGTGGCCGGCAGCACGACAGCTCACCAGGCCACTATAGGTGGCCGGCAGCACGACAGCTCACCAGGCCACTGTAGGTGGCCGGCACCACCACAGCTGACCAGGCAACTCTAGGTGGCCGGCAGCACGACAGCTCACCAGGCCACTATAGGTGGCCCGCAGCACGACGGCTCACTAGGCCACTATAGGAGACCGGCAGCACGACAGCTCACCAGGCCACAATAGGTGGCCGGCAGCACGACAGCTCACCAGGCCACTTTAAGGTGGCCGGCAGCACGACAGCTCAACAGGCCACTGTAGGTGGCCGGCATCTCGACAGCTCACCAGGCCACTATAGGTGACCGGCAACACGACAGCTCACCAGGCCATTATAGGTGGCCGGCAGCACGACAGATCACCAGGCAACTATAGGTGACCGGCAGCACGACAGCTGACCAGGCCACTGTAGGTGGCCGGCATCTCGACAGCCCACCACGCCACTGTAGGTGGCCGGCAGCACGACAGCTCACCAGGCCACTCTAGGTGGCCGGCAGCTCGAGAGCTCACCAGGACACTATAAGTGGACGGCAGCACGACAGATCACCAGGCCACTATAGGTGGTCGGCAGCACGACGGCTCACCATGCTACTATAGGTGGCCGGCATTTCGACAGCTCACTAGGCCACTATAGGTGACCGGCAGCACGACAGCTCACCAGGCCACAATAGGTGGCCGGCAGCACGACAGCTCACCAGGCCACAATAGGTGGCCGGCACCACCACAGCTGACCAGGCAACTCTAGGTGGCCGGCAGCACGACAGCTCACCAGGCCACTATAGGTGACCGGCAACACAACAGCTAACCAGGCAACTATTGGTGGCCGTCAACACGACAGCTCACCAGGCCACAATAGGTGGCCGGCAACACCACAGCTGACCAGGCAACTCTAGGTGGCCGGCATTTCGACAGCTAACCAGGCAACTATAGGTGGCCGGCAACACGACAGCTCACCAGGCCACTATAGGTGGCCGGCAACACAACAGCTGACCAGGCAACTCTAGGTGGCCGGCATTTCGACAGCTAACCAGGCAACTATAGGTGGCCGGCAACACGACAGCTCACCAGGCCACTATAGGTGACCGGCAACACAACAGCTAACCAGGCAACTATTGGTGGCCGTCAACACGACAGCTCACCAGGCCACAATAGGTGGCCGGCAACACCACAGCTGACCAGGCAACTCTAGGTGGCCGGCAGCACGACAGCTCACCAGGCCACAATAGGTGGCCGGCAGCACGACAGCTCACCAGGCCACAATAGGTGGCCGGCACCACCACAGCTGACCAGGCAACTCTAGGTGGCCGGCAGCACGACAGCTCACCAGGCCACTATAGGTGACCGGCAACACAACAGCTAACCAGGCAACTATTGGTGGCCGTCAACACGACAGCTCACCAGGCCACAATAGGTGGCCGGCAACACCACAGCTGACCAGGCAACTCTAGGTGGCCGGCAGCACGACAGCTCACCAGGCCACAATAGGTGGCCGGCACCACCACAGCTGACCAGGCAACTCTAGGTGGCCGGCATTTCGACAGCTAACCAGGCAACTATAGGTGGCCGGCAACACGACAGCTCACCAGGCCACTATAGGTGGCCGGCAACAGAACAGCTAACCAGGCAACTATAGGTGGCCGTCAACACGACAGCTCACCAGGCCACAATAGGTGGCCGGCACCACCACAGCTGACCAGGCAACTCTAGGTGGCCGGCAGCACGACAGCTCACCAGGCCACTATAGGTGACCGGCAACACAACAGCTAACCAGGCAACTAAAGGTGGCCGTCAACACGACAGCTCACCAGGCCACAATAGGTGGCCGGCACCACCACAGCTGACCAGGCAACTCTAGGTGGCCGGCAGCACGACAGCTCACCAGGCCACAATAGGTGGCCGGCACCACCACAGCTGACCAGGCAACTCTAGGTGGCCGGCATTTCGACAGCTAACCAGGCAACTATAGGTGGCCGGCAACACGACAGCTCACCAGGCCACTATAGGTGGCCGGCAACACAACAGCTAACCAGGCAACTATAGGTGGCCGTCAACACGACAGCTCACCAGGCCACAATAGGTGGCCGGCACCACCACAGCTGACCAGGCAACTCTAGGTGGCCGGCAGCACGACAGCTCACCAGGCCACTATAGGTGACCGGCATCTCGACAGCTCACCACGTCACTGTAGGTGGCCGGCAGCTCGAGAGCTCACCAGGCCACTATAGGTGGCCGGCAGCACGACAGATCACCAGGCCACTATAGGTGGCCGGCATCTCGACAGCTCACCAGGCCACTATAGGTGACCGGCAGCACGACAGCTTACTAGGCCACTATAGGTGGCCGGCAGCACGACAGCTCACAAGGCAACTATAGGTGACCGGCAGCACGACAGCTTACTAGGCCACTATAGGTGGCCAGCAGCACGACAGCTCACCAGGCAACTATAGGTGGCCGGCAACACGACAGCTCACCAGGCCACTATAGATGGCCGGCAACACAACAGCTAACCAGGCAACTATAGGTGACCGGCAGCACGACAGCTTACTAGGCCACTATAGGTGGCCGGCAGCACCACAGCTCACCAGGCCACTGTAGGTGGCCGGCAGCTCGAGAGCTCACCAGGACACTATAAGTGGACGGCAGCACGACAGATCACCAGGCCACTATAGGTGGCCGGCAACACGACAGCTAACCAGGCAACTATAGGTGGCCGGCAACACGACAGCTCACCAGGCCACTATAGGTGGCCGGCAACACAACAGCTAACCAGGCAACTATAGGTGGCCGGCAACACGACAGCTCACCAGGCCACAATAGGTGGCCGGCACCACCACAGCTGACCAGGCAACTCTAGGTGGCCGGCAGCACGACAGCTCACCAGGCCACTATAGGTGACCGGCATCTCGACAGCTCACCACGTCACTGTAGGTGGCCGGCAGCTCGAGAGCACACCAGGCCACTATAGGTGGCCGGCAGCACGACAGATCACCAGGCCACTATAGGGGGCCGGCAACACGACAGCTCATTAGGCCACTATAGGTGGCCCGCAGCACGACGGCTCACCATGCTACTATAGGTGGCCGGCATTTCGACAGCTCACTAGGCCATTATAGGTGACCGGCAGCACGACAGCTCACCAGGCCACAATAGGTGGCCGGCAGCACGACAGCTCACCAGGCCACAATAGGTGGCCGGCACCACCACAGCTGACCAGGCAACTCTAGGTGGCCGGCATTTCGACAGCTAACCAGGCAACTATAGGTGGCCGGCAACACGACAGCTCACCAGGCCACTATAGGTGGCCGGCAACACAGCAGCTAACCAGGCAACTATAGGTGGCCGTCAACACGACAGCTCACCAGGCCACAATAGGTGGCCGGCACCACCACAGCTGACCAGGCAACTCTAGGTGGCCGGCAGCACGACAGCTCACCAGGCCACTATAGGTGACCGGCAACACAACAGCTAACCAGGCAACTATAGGTGGCCGTCAACACGACAGCTCACCAGGCCAAAATAGGTGGCCGGCACCACCACAGCTGACCAGGCAACTCTAGGTGGCCGGCAGCACGACAGCTCACCAGGCCACAATAGGTGGCCGGCACCACCACAGCTGACCAGGCAACTCTAGGTGGCCGGCATTTCGACAGCTAACCAGGCAACTATAGGTGGCCGGCAACACGACAGCTCACCAGGCCACTATAGGTGGCCGGCAACACAGCAGCTAACCAGGCAACTATAGGTGGCCGTCAACACGACAGCTCACCAGGCCACAATAGGTGGCCGGCACCACCACAGCTGACCAGGCAACTCTAGGTGGCCGGCAGCACGACAGCTCACCAGGCCACTATAGGTGACCGGCATCTCGACAGCTCACCACGTCACTGTAGGTGGCCGGCAGCTCGAGAGCACACCAGGCCACTATGGGTGGCCGGCAGCACGACAGATCACCAGGCCACTATAGGTGGCCGGCAACACGACAGCTCATCAGGCCACTATAGGTGGCCCGCAGCACGACGGCTCACCAGGCTACTATAGGTGGACGGCATTTCGACAGCTCACTAGGCCACTATAGGTGACCGGCAGCACGACAGCTCACCAGGCCACAATAGGTGGCCGGCAGCACGACAGCTCACCAGGCCACTATAGGTGGCCGGCAGCACGACAGCTCAACAGGCCACTGTAGGTGGCCGGCACCACCACAGCTGACCAGGCAACTCTAGGTGGCCGGCAGCACGACAGCTCACCAGGCCACTGTAGGTGGCCGGCAGCTCGAGAGCTCACCAGGACACTATAGTTGGACGGCAGCACGACACCTCACCAGGCAACTATAGGTGACCGGCAGCACGACAGCTCACCAGGCCACTATAGGTGGCCGGCAACACGACAGCTCACCAGGCCACTATAGGTGGCCGGCAGCACGACAGATCACCAGGCAACTATAGGTGACCGGCAGCACGACAGCTGACCAGGCCACTGTTGGTGGCCGGCATCTCGACAGCTCACCACGCCACTGTAGGTGGCCGGCAGCACGACAGCTCACCAGGCCACTCTAGGTGGCCGGCAACACGACAGCTCACCAGGCAACTATAGGTGGCCGGCAACACGACAGCTCACCAGGCCACAATAGGTGGCCGGCACCACCACAGCTGACCAGGCAACTCTAGGTGGCCGGCAGCACGACAGCTCACCAGGCCACTATAGGTGGCCGGCAGCACGACGGCCCACCAGGCTACTATAGGTGGCCGGCATCTCGACATCTCACTAGGCCACTATAGGAGACCGGTAGCACGACAGCTCACCACGCCACTGTAGGTGACCGGCAGCACGACAGCTCACCAGGCCACTCTAGGTGGCCGGCAACACGACAGCTCACCAGGCCACTATAGGTGGCCGGCAACACGACAGCTAACCAGGCAACTATAGGTGGCCGGCAACACGACAGCTCACCAGGCCACTATAGGTGGCCGGCAACACAACAGCTAACCAGGCAACTATAGGTGGCCGGCAACACGACAGCTCACCAGGCCACAATAGGTGGCCGGCACCACCACAGCTGACCAGGCAACTCTAGGTGGCCGGCAGCACGACAGCTCACCAGGCCACTATAGGTGACCGGCATCTCGACAGCTCACCACTTCACTGTAGGTGGCCGGCAGCTCGAGAGCACACCAGGCCACTATAGGTGGCCGGCAACACGACATATCACCAGGCCACAATAGGTGGCCGGCACCACCACAGCTGACCAGGCAACTCTAGGTGGCCGGCATTTCGACAGCTAACCAGGCAACTATAGGTGGCCGGCAACACGACAGCTCACCAGGCCACTATAGGTGGCCGGCAACACAACAGCTAACCAGGCAACTATAGGTGGCCGTCAACACGACAGCTCACCAGGCCACAATAGGTGGCCGGCACCACCACAGCTGACCAGGCAACTCTAGGTGGCCGGCAGCACGACAGCTCACCAGGCCACTATAGGTGACCGGCAACACAACAGCTAACCAGGCAACTATAGGTGGCCGTCAACACGACAGCTCACCAGGCCACAATAGGTGGCCGGCACCACCACAGCTGACCAGGCAACTCTAGGTGGCCGGCAGCACGACAGCTCACCAGGCCACAATAGGTGGCCGGCACCACCACAGCTGACCAGGCAACTCCAGGTGGCCGGCATTTCGACAGCTAACCAGGCAACTATAGGTGGCCGGCAACACGACAGCTCACCAGGCCACTGTAAGTGGCCGGCAGCACGACAGCTCACCAGGCCACTCTAGGTGGCCGGCAACACGACAGATCACCAGGCAACTATAGGTGACCGGCACCACCACAGCTGACCAGGCAACTCTAGGTGGCCGGCAGCACGACAGCTCACCAGGCCACAATAGGTGGCCGGCACCACCACAGCTGACCAGGCAACTCTAGGTGGCCGGCATTTCGACAGCTAACCAGGCAACTATAGGTGGCCGGCAACACGACAGCTCACCAGGCCACTATAGGTGGCCGGCAACACAACAGCTAACCAGGCAACTATAGGTGGCCGTCAACACGACAGCTCACCAGGCCACAATAGGTGGCCGGCACCACCACAGCTGACCAGGCAACTCTAGGTGGCCGGCAGCACGACAGCTCACCAGGCCACTATAGGTGACCGGCAACACAACAGCTAACCAGGCCACAATAGGTGGCCGGCACCACCACAGCTGACCAGGCAACTCTAGGTGGCCGGCAGCACGACAGCTCACCAGGCCACAATAGGTGGCCGGCACCACCACAGCTGACCAGGCAACTCTAGGTGGCCGGCAGCACGACAGCTCACCAGGCCACTATAGGTGACCGGCATCTCGACAGCTCACCACGTCACTGTAGGTGGCCGGCAGCTCGAGAGCTCACCAGGCCACTATAGGTGGCCGGCAGCACGACAGATCACCAGGCCACTATAGGTGGCCGGCATCTCGACAGCTCACCAGGCCACTATAGGTGACCGGCAGCACGACAGCTTACTAGGCCACTATAGGTGGCCGGCAGCACGACAGCTCACAAGGCAACTATAGGTGACCGGCAGCACGACAGCTTACTAGGCCACTATAGGTGGCCAGCAGCACGACAGCTCACCAGGCCACTATAGGTGGCCGGCAGCACGACAGATCACCAGGCCACTATAGGTGGCCGGCATCTCGACAGCTCACCAGGCCACTATAAGTGACCGGCAGCACGACAGCTCACCAGGCCACTATAGGTGACCGGCATCTCGACAGCTCACCACGTCACTGTAGGTGGCCGGCAGCTCGAGAGCACACCAGGCCACTATGGGTGGCCGGCAGCACGACAGATCACCAGGCCACTATAGGTGGCCGGCAACACGACAGCTCATCAGGCCACTATAGGTGGCCCGCAGCACGACGGCTCACCAGGCTACTATAGGTGGCCGGCATTTCGACAGCTCACTAGGCCACTATAGGTGACCGGCAGCACGACAGCTGACCAGGCCACAATAGGTGGCCGGCAGCACGACAGCTCACCAGGCCACTATAGGTGGCCGGCAGCACGACAGATCACCAGGCAACTATAGGTGACCGGCAGCACGACAGCTGACCAGGCCACTGTTGGTGGCCAGCATCTCGACAGCTCACCACGCCACTGTAGGTGGCCGGCAGCACGAAAGCTCCCCAGGCCACTCTAGGTGGCCGGCAACACGACAGCTCACCAGGCAACTATAGGTGGCCGGCAACACGACAGCTCACCAGGCCACAATAGGTGGCCGGCACCACCACAGCTGACCAGGCAGCTCTAGGTGGCCGGCAGCACGACAGCTCACCAGGCCACTATAGGTGGCCGGCAGCACGACGGCCCACCAGGCTACTATAGGTGGCCGGCATCTCGACATCTCACTAGGCCACTATAGGAGACCGGCAGCACGACAGCTCACCACGCCACTGTAGGTGACCGGCAGCACGACAGCTAACCAGGCAACTATAGGTGGCCGGCAACACGACAGCTCACCAGGCCACTATAGGTGGCCGGCAACACAACAGCTAACCAGGCAACTATAGGTGGCCGGCAACACGACAGCTCACCAGGCCACAATAGGTGGCCGGCACCACCACAGCTGACCAGGCAACTCTAGGTGGCCGGCAGCACGACAGCTCACCAGGCCACTATAGGTGACCGGCATCTCGACAGCTCACCACGTCACTGTAGGTGGCCGGCAGCTCGAGAGCACACCAGGCCACTATAGGTGGCCGGCAGCACGACAGCTCACCACGCCACTGTAAGTGGCCGGCGGCACGACAGCTCACCAGGCCACTCTAGGTGGCCGGCAACACGACAGATCGCCAGGCAACTATAGGTGACCGGCACCACCACAGCTGACCAGGCAACTCTAGGTGGCCGGCAGCACGACAGCTCACCAGGCCACAATAGGTGGCCGGCACCACCACAGCTGACCAGGCAACTCTAGGTGGCCGGCATTTCGACAGCTAACCAGGCAACTATAGGTGGCCGGCAACACGACAGCTCACCAGGCCACTATAGGTGGCCGGCAACACAACAGCTAACCAGGCAACTATAGGTGGCCGTCAACACGACAGCTCACCAGGCCACAATAGGTGGCCGGCACCACCACAGCTGACCAGGCAACTCTAGGTGGCCGGCAGCACGACAGCTCACCAGGCCACTATAGGTGACCGGCATCTCGACAGCTCACCACGTCACTGTAGGTGGCCGGCAGCTCGAGAGCACACCAGGCCACTATGGGTGGCCGGCAGCACGACAGATCACCAGGCCACTATAGATGGCCGGCAACACGACAGCTCATCAGGCCACTATAGGTGGCCCGCAGCACGACGGCTCACCAGGCTACTATAGGTGGCCGGCATTTCGACAGCTCACTAGGCCACTATCGGTGACCGGCAGCACGACAGCTCACCAGGCCACAATAGGTGGCCGGCACCACCACAGCTGACCAGGCAACTCTAGGTGGCCGGCAGCACGACAGCTCACCAGGCCACTATAGGTGACCGGCAACACAACAGCTAACCAGGCAACTATAGGTGGCCGTCAACACGACAGCTCACCAGGCCACAATAGGTGGCCGGCACCACCACAGCTGACCAGGCAACTCTAGGTGGCCGGCAGCACGACAGCTCACCAGGCCACAATAGGTGGCCGGCACCACCACAGCTGACCAGGCAACTCTAGGTGGCCGGCATTTCGACAGCTAACCAGGCAACTATAGGTGGCCGGCAACACGACAGCTCACCAGGCCACTATAGGTGGCCGGCAACACAACAGCTAACCAGGCAACTATAGGTGGCCGTCAACACGACAGCTCACCAGGCCACAATAGGTGGCCGGCACCACCACAGCTGACCAGGCAACTCTAGGTGGCCGGCAGCACGACAGCTCACCAGGCCACTATAGGTGACCGGCATCTCGACAGCTCACCACGTCACTGTAGGTGGCCGGCAGCTCGAGAGCTCACCAGGCCACTATAGGTGGCCGGCAGCACGACAGATCACCAGGCCACTATAGGTGGCCGGCATCTCGACAGCTCACCAGGCCACTATAGGTGACCGGCAGCACGACAGCTTACTAGGCCACTATAGGTGGCCGGCAGCACGACAGCTCACAAGGCAACTATAGGTGACCGGCAGCACGACAGCTTACTAGGCCACTATAGGTGGCCAGCAGCACGACAGCTCACCAGGCAACTATAGGTGGCCGGCAACACGACAGCTCACCAGGCCACTATAGGTGGCCGGCAACACAACAGCTAACCAGGCAACTATAGGTGACCGGCAGCACGACAGCTTACTAGGCCACTATAGGTGGCCGGCAGCACCACAGCTCACCAGGCCACTGTAGGTGGCCGGCAGCTCGAGAGCTCACCAGGACACTATAAGTGGACGGCAGCACGACAGATCACCAGGCCACTATAGGTGGCCGGCAACACGACAGCTAACCAGGCAACTATAGGTGGCCGGCAACACGACAGCTCACCAGGCCACTATAGGTGGCCGGCAACACAACACCTAACCAGGCAACTATAGGTGGCCGGCAACACGACAGCTCACCAGGCCACAATAGGTGGCCGGCACCACCACAGCTGACCAGGCAACTCTAGGTGGCCGGCAGCACGACAGCTCACCAGGCCACTATAGGTGACCGGCATCTCGACAGCTCACCACGTCACTGTAGGTGGCCGGCAGCTCGAGAGCACACCAGGCCACTATAGGTGGCCGGCAGCACGACAGATCACCAGGCCACTATAGGTGGCCGGCAACACGACAGCTCATTAGGCCACTATAGGTGGCCCGCAGCACGACGGCTCACCATGCTACTATAGGTGGCCGGCATTTCGACAGCTCACTAGGCCACTATAGGTGACCGGCAGCACGACAGCTCACCAGGCCACAATAGGTGGCCGGCAGCACGACAGCTCACCAGGCCACAATAGGTGGCCGGCACCACCACAGCTGACCAGGCAACTCTAGGTGGCCGGCATTTCGACAGCTAACCAGGCAACTATAGGTGGCCGGCAACACGACAGCTCACCAGGCCACTATAGGTGGCCGGCAACACAACAGCTAACCAGGCAACTATAGGTGGCCGTCAACACGACAGCTCACCAGGCCACAATAGGTGGCCGGCACCACCACAGCTGACCAGGCAACTCTAGGTGGCCGGCAGCACGACAGCTCACCAGGACACTATAGGTGGCCGGCAACACGACAGCTCACCAGGCCACTATAGGTGGCCGGCAACACAACAGCTAACCAGGCAACTATAGGTGGCCGTCAACACGACAGCTCACCAGGCCACAATAGGTGGCCGGCACCACCACAGCTGACCAGGCAACTCTAGGTGGCCGGCAGCACGACAGCTCACCAGGCCACAATAGGTGGCCGGCACCACCACAGCTGACCAGGCAACTCTAGGTGGCCGGCATTTCGACAGCTAACCAGGCAACTATAGGTGGCCGGCAACACGACAGCTCACCAGGCCACTATAGGTGGCCGGCAACACAACAGCTAACCAGGCAACTATAGGTGGCCGTCAACACGACAGCTCACCAGGCCACAATAGGTGGCCGGCACCACCACAGCTGACCAGGCAACTCTAGGTGGCCGGCAGCACGACAGCTCACCAGGCCACTATAGGTGACCGGCATCTCGACAGCTCACCACGTCACTGTAGGTGGCCGGCAGCTCGAGAGCACACCAGGCCACTATGGGTGGCCGGCAGCACGACAGATCACCAGGCCACTATAGATGGCCGGCAACACGACAGCTCATCAGGCCACTATAGGTGGCCCGCAGCACGACGGCTCACCAGGCTACTATAGGTGGCCGGCATTTCGACAGCTCACTAGGCCACTATAGGTGACCGGCAGCACGACAGCTCACCAGGCCACAATAGGTGGCCGGCACCACCACAGCTGACCAGGCAACTCTAGGTGGCCGGCAGCACGACAGCTCACCAGGCCACTATAGGTGACCGGCAACACAACAGCTAACCAGGCAACTATAGGTGGCCGTCAACACGACAGCTCACCAGGCCACAATAGGTGGCCGGCACCACCACAGCTGACCAGGCAACTCTAGGTGGCCGGCAGCACGACAGCTCACCAGGCCACAATAGGTGGCCGGCACCACCACAGCTGACCAGGCAACTCTAGGTGGCCGGCATTTCGACAGCTAACCAGGCAACTATAGGTGGCCGGCAACACGACAGCTCACCAGGCCACTATAGGTGGCCGGCAACACAACAGCTAACCAGGCAACTATAGGTGGCCGTCAACACGACAGCTCACCAGGCCACAATAGGTGGCCGGCACCACCACAGCTGACCAGGCAACTCTAGGTGGCCGGCAGCACGACAGCTCACCAGGCCACTATAGGTGACCGGCATCTCGACAGCTCACCACGTCACTGTAGGTGGCCGGCAGCTCGAGAGCTCACCAGGCCACTATAGGTGGCCGGCAGCACGACAGATCACCAGGCCACTATAGGTGGCCGGCATCTCGACAGCTCACCAGGCCACTATAGGTGACCGGCAGCACGACAGCTTACTAGGCCACTATAGGTGGCCGGCAGCACGACAGCTCACAAGGCAACTATAGGTGACCGGCAGCACGACAGCTTACTAGGCCACTATAGGTGGCCAGCAGCACGACAGCTCACCAGGCAACTATAGGTGGCCGGCAACACGACAGCTCACCAGGCCACTATAGGTGGCCGGCAACACAACAGCTAACCAGGCAACTATAGGTGACCGGCAGCACGACAGCTTACTAGGCCACTATAGGTGGCCGGCAGCACCACAGCTCACCAGGCCACTGTAGGTGGCCGGCAGCTCGAGAGCTCACCAGGACACTATAAGTGGACGGCAGCACGACAGATCACCAGGCCACTATAGGTGGCCGGCAACACGACAGCTAACCAGGCAACTATAGGTGGCCGGCAACACGACAGCTCACCAGGCCACTATAGGTGGCCGGCAACACAACACCTAACCAGGCAACTATAGGTGGCCGGCAACACGACAGCTCACCAGGCCACAATAGGTGGCCGGCACCACCACAGCTGACCAGGCAACTCTAGGTGGCCGGCAGCACGACAGCTCACCAGGCCACTATAGGTGACCGGCATCTCGACAGCTCACCACGTCACTGTAGGTGGCCGGCAGCTCGAGAGCACACCAGGCCACTATAGGTGGCCGGCAGCACGACAGATCACCAGGCCACTATAGGTGGCCGGCAACACGACAGCTCATTAGGCCACTATAGGTGGCCCGCAGCACGACGGCTCACCATGCTACTATAGGTGGCCGGCATTTCGACAGCTCACTAGGCCACTATAGGTGACCGGCAGCACGACAGCTCACCAGGCCACAATAGGTGGCCGGCAGCACGACAGCTCACCAGGCCACAATAGGTGGCCGGCACCACCACAGCTGACCAGGCAACTCTAGGTGGCCGGCATTTCGACAGCTAACCAGGCAACTATAGGTGGCCGGCAACACGACAGCTCACCAGGCCACTATAGGTGGCCGGCAACACAACAGCTAACCAGGCAACTATAGGTGGCCGTCAACACGACAGCTCACCAGGCCACAATAGGTGGCCGGCACCACCACAGCTGACCAGGCAACTCTAGGTGGCCGGCAGCACGACAGCTCACCAGGACACTATAGGTGACCGGCAACACAACAGCTAACCAGGCAACTATAGGTGGCCGTCAACACGACAGCTCACCAGGCCACAATAGGTGGCCGGCACCACCACAGCTGACCAGGCAACTCTAGGTGGCCGGCAGCACGACAGCTCACCAGGCCACAATAGGTGGCCGGCACCACCACAGCTGACCAGGCAACTCTAGGTGGCCGGCATTTCGACAGCTAACCAGGCAACTATAGGTGGCCGGCAACACGACAGCTCACCAGGCCACTATAGGTGGCCGGCAACACAACAGCTAACCAGGCAACTATAGGTGGCCGTCAACACGACAGCTCACCAGGCCACAATAGGTGGCCGGCACCACCACAGCTGACCAGGCAACTCTAGGTGGCCGGCAGCACGACAGCTCACCAGGCCACTATAGGTGACCGGCATCTCGACAGCTCACCACGTCACTGTAGGTGGCCGGCAGCTCGAGAGCACACCAGGCCACTATAGGTGGCCGGCAGCACGACAGATCACCAGGCCACTATAGGTGGCCGGCAACACGACAGCTCATCAGGCCACTATAGGTGGCCCGCAGCACGACGGCTCACCAGGCTACTATAGGTGGCCGGCATTTCGACAGCTCACTAGGCCACTATAGGTGACCGGCAGCACGACAGCTCACCAGGCCACAATAGGTGGCCGGCAGCACGACAGCTCACCAGGCCACTATAGGTGGCCGGCAGCACGACAGCTCAACAGGCCACTGTAGGTGGCCGGCACCACCACAGCTGACCAGGCAACTCTAGGTGGCCGGCAGCACGACAGCTCACCAGGCCACTGTAGGTGGCCGGCAGCTCGAGAGCTCACCAGGACACTATAAGTGGACGGCAGCACGACACCTCACCAGGCCACTATAGGTGACCGGCAGCACGACAGCTCACCAGGCCACTATAGGTGGCCGGCAACACGACAGCTCACCAGGCCACTATAGGTGGCCGGCAGCACGACAGATCACCAGGCAACTATAGGTGACCGGCAGCACGACAGCTGACCAGGCCACTGTTGGTGGCCGGCATCTCGACAGCTCACCACGCCACTGTAGGTGGCCGGCAGCACGACAGCTCACCAGGCCACTCTAGGTGGCCGGCAACACGACAGCTCACCAGGCAACTATAGGTGGCCGGCAACACGACAGCTCACCAGGCCACAATAGGTGGCCGGCACCACCACAGCTGACCAGGCGACTCTAGGTGGCCGGCAGCACGACAGCTCACCAGGCCACTATAGGTGGCCGGCAGCACGACGGCCCACCAGGCTACTATAGGTGGCCGGCATCTCGACATCTCACTAGGCCACTATAGGAGACCGGCAGCACGACAGCTCACCACGCCACTGTAGGTGACCGGCAGCACGACAGCTCACCAGGCCACTCTAGGTGGCCGGCAACACGACAGCTCACCAGGCCACTATAGGTGGCCGGCAACACGACAGCTAACCAGGCAACTATAGGTGGCCGGCAACACGACAGCTCACCCGGCCACTATAGGTGGCCGGCAACACAACAGCTAACCAGGCAACTATAGGTGGCCGGCAACACGACAGCTCACCAGGCCACAATAGGTGGCCGGCACCACCACAGCTGACCAGGCAACTCTAGGTGGCCGGCAGCACGACAGCTCACCAGGCCACTATAGGTGGCCGGCAGTACGACGGCCCACCAGGCTACTATAGGTGGCCGGCATCTCGACATCTCACTAGGCCACTATAGGAGACCGGCAGCACGACAGCTCACCACGCCACTGTAGGTGACCGGCAGCACGACAGCTCACCAGGCCACTCTAGGTGGCCGGCAACACGACAGCTCACCAGGCCACTATAGGTGGCCGGCAACACGACAGCTAACCAGGCAACTATAGGTGGCCGGCAACACGACAGCTCACCAGGCCACTATAGGTGGCCGGCAACACAACAGCTAACCAGGCAACTATAGGTGGCCGGCAACACGACAGCTCACCAGGCCACAATAGGTGGCCGGCAACACAACAGCTAACCAGGCAACTATAGGTGGCCGGCAACACGACAGCTCACCAGGCCACAATAGGTGGCCGGCACCACCACAGCTGACCAGGCAACTCTAGGTGGCCGGCAGCACGACAGCTCACCAGGCCACTATAGGTGGCCGGCAGCACGACGGCTCACCAGGCTACTATAGGTGGCCGGCATCTCGACATCTCACTAGGCCACTATAGGAGACCGGCAGCACGACAGCTCACCAGGCCACAATAGGTGGCCGGCAGCACGACAGCTCACCAGGCCACTTTAAGGTGGCCGGCAGCACGACAGCTCAACAGGCCACTGTAGGTGGCCGGCATCTCGACAGCTCACCAGGCCACTATAGGTGACCGGCAGCACGACAGCTTACTAGGCCACTATAGGTGGCCGGCAGCACGACAGCTCACCAGGCAACTATAGGCGACCGGCAGCACGACAGCTCACCAGGCCACTATAGGTGGCCCGCAGCACGACGGCTCACCAGGCTACTATAGGTGGCCGGCAACACGACAGCTCACCAGGCCACAATAGGTGGCCGGCACCACCACAGCTGACCAGGCAACTCTAGGTGGCCGGCAGCACGACAGCTCACCAGGCCACTGTAGGTGGCCGGCAGCTCGGAAGCTCACCAGGACACTATAAGTGGACGGCGGCACGACACCTCACCAGGCCACTATAGGTGACCGGCAGCACGACAGCTCACCAGGCCACTATAGGTGGCCGGCAACACGACAGCTCACCAGGCCATTATAGGTGGCCGGCAGCACGACAGATCACCAGGCAACTATAGGTGACCGGCAGCACGACAGCTGACCAGGCCACTGTAGGTGGCCGGCATCTCGACAGCTCACAACGCCACTGTAGGTGGCCGGCAGCACGACAGCTCACCAGGCCACTCTAGGTGGCCGGCAGCTCGAGAGCTCACCAGGACACTATAAGTGGACGGCAGCACGACAGATCACCAGGCCACTATAGGTGGTCGGCAACACGACAGCTCACCAGGCAACTATAGGTGGCCGGCAACACGACAGCTCACCAGGCCACAATAGGTGGCCGGCACCACCACAGCTGACCAGGCAACTCTAGGTGGCCGGCAGCACGACAGCTCACCAGGCCACTATAGGTGACCGGCATCTCGACAGCTCACCACGTCACTGTAGGTGGCCGGCAGCTCGAGAGCTCACCAGGCCACTATAGGTGGCCGGCAGCACGACAGATCACCAGGCCACTATAGGTGGCCGGCATCTCGACAGCTCACCAGGCCACTATAGGTGACCGGCAGCACGACAGCTTACTAGGCCACTATAGGTGGCCGGCAGCACGACAGCTCACAAGGCAACTATAGGTGACCGGCAGCACGACAGCTTACTAGGCCACTATAGGTGGCCAGCAGCACGACAGCTCACCAGGCCACTTTAAGGTGGCCGGCAGCACGACAGCTCAACAGGCCACTGTAGGTGGCCGGCATCTCGACAGCTCACCAGGCCACTATAGGTGACCGGCAGCACGACAGCTTACTAGGCCACTATAGGTGGCCGGCAGCACCACAGCTCACCAGGCCACTGTAGGTGGCCGGCAGCTCGAGAGCTCACCAGGACACTATAAGTGGACGGCAGCACGACAGATCACCAGGCCACTATAGGTGGCCGGCAACACGACAGCTAACCAGGCAACTATAGGTGGCCGGTAACACGACAGCTCACCAGGCCACTATAGGTGGCCGGCAACACAACAGCTAACCAGGCAACTATAGGTGGCCGGCAACACGACAGCTCACCAGGCCACAATAGGCGGCCGGCACCACCACAGCTGACCAGGCAACTCTAGGTGGCCGGCAGCACGACAGCTCACCAGGCCACTGTAGGTGACCGGCATCTCGACAGCTCACCACGTCACTGTAGGTGGCCGGCAGCTCGAGAGCACACCAGGCCACTATAGGTGGCCGGCAGCACGACAGATCACCAGGCCACAATAGGTGGCCGGCAGCACGACAGCTCACCAGGCCACTATAGGTGGCCGGCAGCACGACAGCTCAACAGGCCACTGTAGGTGGCCGGCACCACCACAGCTGACCAGGCAACTCTAGGTGGCCGGCAGCACCACAGCTCACCAGGCCACTGTAGGGTGCCGGCAGCTCGAGAGCTCACCAGGACACTATAAGTGGACGGCAGCACGACACCTCACCAGGCCACTATAGGTGACCGGCAGCACGACAGCTCACCAGGCCACTATAGGTGGCCGGCAACACGACAGCTCACCAGGCCACTATAGGTGGCCGGCAGCAAGACAGATCACCAGGCAACTATAGGTGACCGGCAGCACGACAGCTGACCAGGCCACTGTTGGTGGCCGGCATCTCGACAGCTCACCACGCCACTGTAGGTGGCCGGCAGCACGACAGCTCACCAGGCCACTCTAGGTGGCCGGCAACACGACAGCTCACCAGGCAACTATAGGTGGCCGGCAACACGACAGCTCACCAGGCCACGATAGGTGACCGGCAGCACGACAGCTCACCAGGCCACAATAGGTGGCCGGCAGCACGACAGCTCACCAGGCCACTATAGGTGGCCGGCAGCACGACAGCTCAACAGGCCACTGTAGGTGGCCGGCACCACCACAGCTGACCAGGCAACTCTAGGTGGCCGGCATCTCGACAGCTCACCACGCCACTGTAGGTGGCCGGCAACACGACAGCTCACCAGGCAACTATAGGTGGCCGGCAACACAACAGCTAACCAGGCAACTATAGGTGGCCGGCAACACGACAGCTAACCAGGCAACTATAGGTGGTCGGCAACACGACAGCTCACCAGGCAACTATAGGTGGCCGGCAACACGACAGCTCACCAGGCCACAATAGGTGGCCGGCACCACCACAGCTGACCAGGCAACTCTAGGTGGCCGGCAGCACGACAGCTCACCAGGCCACTATAGGTGACCGGCATCTCGACAGCTCACCACGTCACTGTAGGTGGCCGGCAGCTCGAGAGCTCACCAGGCCACTATAGGTGGCCGGCAGCACGACAGATCACCAGGCCACTATAGGTGGCCGGCATCTCGACAGCTCACCAGGCCACTATAGGTGACCGGCAGCACGACAGCTTACTAGGCCTCTATAGGTGGCCCGCAGCACGACGGCTCACCATGCTACTATAGGTGGCCGGCATTTCGACAGCTCACTAGGCCACTATAGGTGACCGGCAGCACGACAGCTCACCAGGCCACAATAGGTGGCCGGCAGCACGACAGCTCACCAGGCCACTATAGGTGGCCGGCAACACAACAGCTAACCAGGCAACTATAGGTGGCCGTCAACACGACAGCTCACCAGGCCACAATAGGTGGCCGGCACCACCACAGCTGACCAGGCAACTCTAGGTGGCCGGCAGCACGACAGCTCACCAGGCCACTATAGGTGACCGGCAACACAACAGCTAACCAGGCCACAATAGGTGGCCGGCACCACCACAGCTGACCAGGCAACTCTAGGTGGCCGGCAGCACGACAGCTCACCAGGCCACAATAGGTGGCCGGCACCACCACAGCTGACCAGGCAACTCTAGGTGGCCGGCAGCACGACAGCTCACCAGGCCACTATAGGTGACCGGCATCTCGACAGCTCACCACGTCACTGTAGGTGGCCGGCAGCTCGAGAGCTCACCAGGCCACTATAGGTGGCCGGCAGCACGACAGATCACCAGGCCACTATAGGTGGCCGGCATCTCGACAGCTCACCAGGCCACTATAGGTGACCGGCAGCACGACAGCTTACTAGGCCACTATAGGTGGCCGGCAGCACGACAGCTCACAAGGCAACTATAGGTGACCGGCAGCACGACAGCTTACTAGGCCATTATAGGTGGCCAGCAGCACGACAGCTCACCAGGCCACTATAGGTGGCCGGCAGCACGACAGATCACCAGGCCACTATAGGTGGCCGGCATCTCGACAGCTCACCAGGCCACTATAAGTGACCGGCAGCACGACAGCTCACCAGGCCACTATAGGTGACCGGCATCTCGACAGCTCACCACGTCACTGTAGGTGGCCGGCAGCTCGAGAGCACACCAGGCCACTATGGGTGGCCGGCAGCACGACAGATCACCAGGCCACTATAGGTGGCCGGCAACACGACAGCTCATCAGGCCACTATAGGTGGCCCGCAGCACGACGGCTCACCAGGCTACTATAGGTGGCCGGCATTTCGACAGCTCACTAGGCCACTATAGGTGACCGGCAGCACGACAGCTGACCAGGCCACAATAGGTGGCCGGCAGCACGACAGCTCACCAGGCCACTATAGGTGGCCGGCAGCACGACAGCTCAACAGGCCACTGTAGGTGGCCGGCACCACCACAGCTGACCAGGCAACTCTAGGTGGCCGGCAGCACGACAGCTCACCAGGCCACTGTAGGTGGCCGGCAGCTCGAGAGCTCACCAGGACACTATGAGTGGACGGCAGCACGACACCTCACCAGGCCACTATAGGTGACCGGCAGCACGACAGCTCACCAGGCCACTATAGGTGGCCGGCAACACGACAGCTCACCAGGCCACTATAGGTGGCCGGCAGCACGACAGATCACCAGGCAACTATAGGTGACCGGCAGCACGACAGCTGACCAGGCCACTGTTGGTGGCCGGCATCTCGACAGCTCACCACGCCACTGTAGGTGGCCGGCAGCACGACAGCTCCCCAGGCCACTCTAGGTGGCCGGCAACACGACAGCTCACCAGGCAACTATAGGTGGCCGGCAACACGACAGCTCACCAGGCCACAATAGGTGGCCGGCACCACCACAGCTGACCAGGCAACTCTAGGTGGCCGGCAGCACGACAGCTCACCAGGCCACTATAGGTGGCCGGCAGCACGACGGCCCACCAGGCTACTATAGGTGGCCGGCATCTCGACATCTCACTAGGCCACTATAGGAGACCGGCAGCACGACAGCTCACCACGCCACTGTAGGTGACCGGCAGCACGACAGCTCACCAGGCCACTCTAGGTGGCCGGCAACACGACAGCTCACCAGGCCACTATAGGTGGCCGGCAACACGACAGCTAACCAGGCAACTATAGGTGGCCGGCAACACGACAGCTCACCAGGCCACTATAGGTGGCCGGCAACACAACAGCTAACCAGGCAACTATAGGTGGCCGGCAACACGACAGCTCACCAGGCCACAATAGGTGGCCGGCACCACCACAGCTGACCAGGCAACTCTAGGTGGCCGGCAGCACGACAGCTCACCAGGCCACTATAGGTGACCGGCATCTCGACAGCTCACCACGTCACTGTAGGTGGCCGGCAGCTCGAGAGCACACCAGGCCACTATAGGTGGCCGGCAGCACGACAGCTCACCACGCCACTGTAAGTGGCCGGCAGCACGACAGCTCACCAGGCCACTCTAGGTGGCCGGCAACACGACAGATCACCAGGCAACTATAGGTGACCGGCACCACCACAGCTGACCAGGCAACTCTAGGTGGCCGGCAGCACGACAGCTCACCAGGCCACAATAGGTGGCCGGCAGCACGACAGCTCACCAGGCCACTTTAAGGTGGCCGGCAGCACGACAGCTCAACAGGCCACTGTAGGTGGCCGGCATCTCGACAGCTCACCAGGCCACTATAGGTGACCGGCAGCACGACAGCTTACTAGGCCACTATAGGTGGCCGGCAGCACGACAGCTCACCAGGCAACTATAGGCGACCGGCAGCACGACAGCTCACCAGGCCACTATAGGTGGCCCGCAGCACGACGGCTCACCAGGCTACTATAGGTGGCCGGCAACACGACAGCTCACCAGGCCACAATAGGTGGCCGGCACCACCACAGCTGACCAGGCAACTCTAGGTGGCCGGCAGCACGACAGCTCACCAGGCCACTGTAGGTGGCCGGCAGCTCGGAAGCTCACCAGGACACTATAAGTGGACGGCGGCACGACACCTCACCAGGCCACTATAGGTGACCGGCAGCACGACAGCTCACCAGGCCACTATAGGTGGCCGGCAACACGACAGCTCACCAGGCCACTATAGGTGGCCGGCAGCACGACAGATCACCAGGCAACTATAGGTGACCGGCAGCACGACAGCTGACCAGGCCACTGTAGGTGGCCGGCATCTCGACAGCTCACAACGCCACTGTAGGTGGCCGGCAGTACGACAGCTCACCAGGCCACTCTAGGTGGCCGGCAGCTCGAGAGCTCACCAGGACACTATAAGTGGACGGCAGCACGACAGATCACCAGGCCACTATAGGTGGTCGGCAACACGACAGCTCACCAGGCAACTATAGGTGGCCGGCAACACGACAGCTCACCAGGCCACAATAGGTGGCCGGCACCACCACAGCTGACCAGGCAACTCTAGGTGGCCGGCAGCACGACAGCTCACCAGGCCACTATAGGTGACCGGCATCTCGACAGCTCACCACGTCACTGTAGGTGGCCGGCACCTCGAGAGCTCACCAGGCCACTATAGGTGGCCGGCAGCACGACAGATCACCAGGCCACTATAGGTGGCCGGCATCTCGACAGCTCACCAGGCCACTATAGGTGACCGGCAGCACGACAGCTTACTAGGCCACTATAGGTGGCCGGCAGCACGACAGCTCACAAGGCAACTATAGGTGACCGGCAGCACGACAGCTTACTAGGCCACTATAGGTGGCCAGCAGCACGACAGCTCACCAGGCCACTTTAAGGTGGCCGGCAGCACGACAGCTCAACAGGCCACTGTAGGTGGCCGGCATCTCGACAGCTCACCAGGCCACTATAGGTGACCGGCAGCACGACAGCTTACTAGGCCACTATAGGTGGCCGGCAGCACCACAGCTCACCAGGCCACTGTAGGTGGCCGGCAGCTCGAGAGCTCACCAGGACACTATAAGTGGACGGCAGCACGACAGATCACCAGGCCACTATAGGTGGCCGGCAACACGACAGCTAACCAGGCAACTATAGGTGGCCGGCAACACGACAGCTCACCAGGCCACTATAGGTGGCCGGCAACACAACAGCTAACCAGGCAACTATAGGTGGCCGGCAACACGACAGCTCACCAGGCCACAATAGGCGGCCGGCACCACCACAGCTGACCAGGCAACTCTAGGTGGCCGGCAGCACGACAGCTCACCAGGCCACTATAGGTGACCGGCATCTCGACAGCTCACCACGTCACTGTAGGTGGCCGGCAGCTCGAGAGCACACCAGGCCACTATAGGTGGCCGGCAGCACGACAGATCACCAGGCCACAATAGGTGGCCGGCAGCACGACAGCTCACCAGGCCACTATAGGTGGCCGGCAGCACGACAGCTCAACAGGCCACTGTAGGTGGCCGGCACCACCACAGCTGACCAGGCAACTCTAGGTGGCCGGCAGCACCACAGCTCACCAGGCCACTGTAGGGTGCCGGCAGCTCGAGAGCTCACCAGGACACTATAAGTGGACGGCAGCACGACACCTCACCAGGCCACTATAGGTGACCGGCAGCACGACAGCTCACCAGGCCACTATAGGTGGCCGGCAACACGACAGCTCACCAGGCCACTATAGGTGGCCGGCAGCAAGACAGATCACCAGGCAACTATAGGTGACCGGCAGCACGACAGCTGACCAGGCCACTGTTGGTGGCCGGCATCTCGACAGCTCACCACGCCACTGTAGGTGGCCGGCAGCACGACAGCTCACCAGGCCACTCTAGGTGGCCGGCAACACGACAGCTCACCAGGCAACTATAGGTGGCCGGCAACACGACAGCTCACCAGGCCACGATAGGTGACCGGCAGCACGACAGCTCACCAGGCCACAATAGGTGGCCGGCAGCACGACAGCTCACCAGGCCACTATAGGTGGCCGGCAGCACGACAGCTCAACAGGCCACTGTAGGTGGCCGGCACCACCACAGCTGACCAGGCAACTCTAGGTGGCCGGCATCTCGACAGCTCACCACGCCACTGTAGGTGGCCGGCAACACGACAGCTCACCAGGCAACTATAGGTGGCCGGCAACACGACAGCTCATTAGGCCTCTATAGGTGGCCCGCAGCACGACGGCTCACCATGCTACTATAGGTGGCCGGCATTTCGACAGCTCACTAGGCCACTATAGGTGACCGGCAGCACGACAGCTCACCAGGCCACAATAGGTGGCCGGCAGCACGACAGCTCACCAGGCCACTATAGGTGGCCGGCAACACAACAGCTAACCAGGCAACTATAGGTGGCCGTCAACACGACAGCTCACCAGGCCACAATAGGTGGCCGGCACCACCACAGCTGACCAGGCAACTCTAGGTGGCCGGCAGCACGACAGCTCACCAGGCCACTATAGGTGACCGGCAACACAACAGCTAACCAGGCCACAATAGGTGGCCGGCACCACCACAGCTGACCAGGCAACTCTAGGTGGCCGGCAGCACGACAGCTCACCAGGCCACAATAGGTGGCCGGCACCACCACAGCTGACCAGGCAACTCTAGGTGGCCGGCAGCACGACAGCTCACCAGGCCACTATAGGTGACCGGCATCTCGACAGCTCACCACGTCACTGTAGGTGGCCGGCAGCTCGAGAGCTCACCAGGCCACTATAGGTGGCCGGCAGCACGACAGATCACCAGGCCACTATAGGTGGCCGGCATCTCGACAGCTCACCAGGCCACTATAGGTGACCGGCAGCACGACAGCTTACTAGGCCACTATAGGTGGCCGGCAGCACGACAGCTCACAAGGCAACTATAGGTGACCGGCAGCACGACAGCTTACTAGGCCACTATAGGTGGCCAGCAGCACGACAGCTCACCAGGCCACTATAGGTGGCCGGCAGCACGACAGATCACCAGGCCACTATAGGTGGCCGGCATCTCGACAGCTCACCAGGCCACTATAAGTGACCGGCAGCACGACAGCTCACCAGGCCACTATAGGTGACCGGCATCTCGACAGCTCACCACGTCACTGTAGGTGGCCGGCAGCTCGAGAGCACACCAGGCCACTATGGGTGGCCGGCAGCACGACAGATCACCAGGCCACTATAGGTGGCCGGCAACACGACAGCTCATCAGGCCACTATAGGTGGCCCGCAGCACGACGGCTCACCAGGCTACTATAGGTGGCCGGCATTTCGACAGCTCACTAGGCCACTATAGGTGACCGGCAGCACGACAGCTGACCAGGCCACAATAGGTGGCCGGCAGCACGACAGCTCACCAGGCCACTATAGGTGGCCGGCAGCACGACAGCTCAACAGGCCACTGTAGGTGGCCGGCACCACCACAGCTGACCAGGCAACTCTAGGTGGCCGGCAGCACGACAGCTCACCAGGCCACTGTAGGTGGCCGGCAGCTCGAGAGCTCACCAGGACACTATGAGTGGACGGCAGCACGACACCTCACCAGGCCACTATAGGTGACCGGCAGCACGACAGCTCACCAGGCCACTATAGGTGGCCGGCAACACGACAGCTCACCAGGCCACTATAGGTGGCCGGCAGCACGACAGATCACCAGGCAACTATAGGTGACCGGCAGCACGACAGCTGACCAGGCCACTGTTGGTGGCCGGCATCTCGACAGCTCACCACGCCACTGTAGGTGGCCGGCAGCACGACAGCTCCCCAGGCCACTCTAGGTGGCCGGCAACACGACAGCTCACCAGGCAACTATAGGTGGCCGGCAACACGACAGCTCACCAGGCCACAATAGGTGGCCGGCACCACCACAGCTGACCAGGCAACTCTAGGTGGCCGGCAGCACGACAGCTCACCAGGCCACTATAGGTGGCCGGCAGCACGACGGCCCACCAGGCTACTATAGGTGGCCGGCATCTCGACATCTCACTAGGCCACTATAGGAGACCGGCAGCACGACAGCTCACCACGCCACTGTAGGTGACCGGCAGCACGACAGCTCACCAGGCCACTCTAGGTGGCCGGCAACACGACAGCTCACCAGGCCACTATAGGTGGCCGGCAACACGACAGCTAACCAGGCAACTATAGGTGGCCGGCAACACGACAGCTCACCAGGCCACTATAGGTGGCCGGCAACACAACAGCTAACCAGGCAACTATAGGTGGCCGGCAACACGACAGCTCACCAGGCCACAATAGGTGGCCGGCACCACCACAGCTGACCAGGCAACTCTAGGTGGCCGGCAGCACGACAGCTCACCAGGCCACTATAGGTGACCGGCATCTCGACAGCTCACCACGTCACTGTAGGTGGCCGGCAGCTCGAGAGCACACCAGGCCACTATAGGTGGCCGGCAGCACGACAGCTCACCACGCCACTGTAAGTGGCCGGCAGCACGACAGCTCACCAGGCCACTCTAGGTGGCCGGCAACACGACAGATCACCAGGCAACTATAGGTGACCGGCACCACCACAGCTGACCAGGCAACTCTAGGTGGCCGGCAGCACGACAGCTCACCAGGCCACAATAGGTGGCCGGCACCACCACAGCTGACCAGGCAACTCTAGGTGGCCGGCATTTCGACAGCTAACCAGGCAACTATAGGTGGCCGGCAACACGACAGCTCACCAGGCCACTATAGGTGGCCGGCAACACAACAGCTAACCAGGCAACTATAGGTGGCCGTCAACACGACAGCTCACCAGGCCACAATAGGTGGCCGGCACCACCACAGCTGACCAGGCAACTCTAGGTGGCCGGCAGCACGACAGCTCACCAGGCCACTATAGGTGACCGGCATCTCGACAGCTCACCACGTCACTGTAGGCGGCCGGCAGCTCGAGAGCACACCAGGCCACTATGGGTGGCCGGCAGCACGACAGATCACCAGGCCACTATAGGTGGCCGGCAACACGACAGCTCATCAGGCCACTATAGGTGGCCCGCAGCACGACGGCTCACCAGGCTACTATAGGTGGCCGGCATTTCGACAGCTCACTAGGCCACTATAGGTGACCGGCAGCACGACAGCTCACCAGGCCACAATAGGTGGCCGGCACCACCACAGCTGACCAGGCAACTCTAGGTGGCCGGCAGCACGACAGCTCACCAGGCCACTATAGGTGACCGGCAACACAACAGCTAACCAGGCAACTATAGGTGGCCGTCAACGCGACAGCTCACCAGGCCACAATAGGTGGCCGGCACCACCACAGCTGACCAGGCAACTCTAGGTGGCCGGCAGCACGACAGCTCACCAGGCCACAATAGGTGGCCGGCACCACCACAGCTGACCAGGCAACTCTAGGTGGCCGGCATTTCGACAGCTAACCAGGCAACTATAGGTGGCCGGCAACACGACAGCTCACCAGGCCACTATATGTGGCCGGCAACACAACAGCTAACCAGGCAACTATAGGTGGCCGTCAACACGACAGCTCACCAGGCCACAATAGGTGGCCGGCACCACCACAGCTGACCAGGCAACTCTAGGTGGCCGGCAGCACGACAGCTCACCAGGCCACTATAGGTGACCGGCATCTCGACAGCTCACCACGTCACTGTAGGTGGCCGGCAGCTCGAGAGCTCACCAGGCCACTATAGGTGGCCGGCAGCACGATAGATCACCAGGCCACTATAGGTGGCCGGCATCTCGACAGCTCACCAGGCCACTATAGGTGACCGGCAGCACGACAGCTTACTAGGCCACTATAGGTGGCCGGCAGCACGACAGCTCACAAGGCAACTATAGGTGACCGGCAGCACGACAGCTTACTAGGCCACTATAGGTGGCCAGCAGCACGACAGCTCACCAGGCAACTATAGGTGGCCGGCAACACGACAGCTCACCAGGCCACTATAGGTGGCCGGCAACACAACAGCTAACCAGGCAACTATAGGTGACCGGCAGCACGACAGCTTACTAGGCCACTATAGGTGGCCGGCAGCACCACAGCTCACCAGGCCACTGTAGGTGGCCGGCAGCTCGAGAGCTCACCAGGACACTATAAGTGGACGGCAGCACGACAGATCACCAGGCCACTATAGGTGGCCGGCAACACGACAGCTAACCAGGCAACTATAGGTGGCCGGCAACACGACAGCTCACCAGGCCACTATAGGTGGCCGGCAACACAACAGCTAACCAGGCAACTATAGGTGGCCGGCAACACGACAGCTCACCAGGCCACAATAGGTGGCCGGCACCACCACAGCTGACCAGGCAACTCTAGGTGGCCGGCAGCACGACAGCTCACCAGGCCACTATAGGTGACCGGCATCTCGACAGCTCACCACGTCACTGTAGGTGGCCGGCAGCTCGAGAGCACACCAGGCCACTATAGGTGGCCGGCAGCACGACAGATCACCAGGCCACTATAGGTGGCCGGCAACACGACAGCTCATTAGGCCACTATAGGTGGCCCGCAGCACGACGGCTCACCATGCTACTATAGGTGGCCGGCATTTCGACAGCTCACTAGGCCACTATAGGTGACCGGCAGCACGACAGCTCACCAGGCCACAATAGTTGGCGGGCAGCACGACAGCTCACCAGGCCACAATAGGTGGCCGGCACCACCACAGCTGACCAGGCAACTCTAGGTGGCCGGCATTTCGACAGCTAACCAGGCAACTATAGGTGGCCGGCAACACGACAGCTCACCAGGCCACTATAGGTGGCCGGCAACACAACAGCTAACCAGGCAACTATAGGTGGCCGTCAACACGACAGCTCACCAGGCCACAATAGGTGGCCGGCACCACCACAGCTGACCAGGCAACTCTAGGTGGCCGGCAGCACGACAGCTCACCAGGACACTATAGGTGACCGGCAACACAACAGCTAACCAGGCAACTATAGGTGGCCGTCAACACGACAGCTCACCAGGCCACAATAGGTGGCCGGCACCACCACAGCTGACCAGGCAACTCTAGGTGGCCGGCAGCACGACAGCTCACCAGGCCACAATAGGTGGCCGGCACCACCACAGCTGACCAGGCAACTCTAGGTGGCCGGCATTTCGACAGCTAACCAGGCAACTATAGGTGGCCGGCAACACGACAGCTCACCAGGCCACTATAGGTGGCCGGCAACACAACAGCTAACCAGGCAACTATAGGTGGCCGTCAACACGACAGCTCACCAGGCCACAATAGGTGGCCGGCACCACCACAGCTGACCAGGCAACTCTAGGTGGCCGGCAGCACGACAGCTCACCAGGCCACTATAGGTGACCGGCATCTCGACAGCTCACCACGTCACTGTAGGTGGCCGGCAGCTCGAGAGCACACCAGGCCACTATAGGTGGCCGGCAGCACGACAGATCACCAGGCCACTATAGGTGGCCGGCAACACGACAGCTCATCAGGCCACTATAGGTGGCCCGCAGCACGACGGCTCACCAGGCTACTATAGGTGGCCGGCATTTCGACAGCTCACTAGGCCACTATAGGTGACCGGCAGCACGACAGCTCACCAGGCCACAATAGGTGGCCGGCAGCACGACAGCTCACCAGGCCACTATAGGTGGCCGGCAGCACGACAGCTCAACAGGCCACTGTAGGTGGCCGGCACCACCACAGCTGACCAGGCAACTCTAGGTGGCCGGCAGCACGACAGCTCACCAGGCCACTGTAGGTGGCCGGCAGCTCGAGAGCTCACCAGGACACTATAAGTGGACGGCAGCACGACACCTCACCAGGCCACTATAGGTGACCGGCAGCACGACAGCTCACCAGGCCACTATAGGTGGCCGGCAACACGACAGCTCACCAGGCCACTATAGGTGGCCGGCAGCACGACAGATCACCAGGCAACTATAGGTGACCGGCAGCACGACAGCTGACCAGGCCACTGTTGGTGGCCGGCATCTCGACAGCTCACCACGCCACTGTAGGTGGCCGGCAGCACGACAGCTCACCAGGCCACTCTAGGTGGCCGGCAACACGACAGCTCACCAGGCAACTATAGGTGGCCGGCAACACGACAGCTCACCAGGCCACAATAGGTGGCCGGCACCACCACAGCTGACCAGGTGACTCTAGGTGGCCGGCAGCACGACAGCTCACCAGGCCACTATAGGTGGCCGGCAGCACGACGGCCCACCAGGCTACTATAGGTGGCCGGCATCTCGACATCTCACTAGGCCACTATAGGAGACCGGCAGCACGACAGCTCACCACGCCACTGTAGGTGACCGGCAGCACGACAGCTCACCAGGCCACTCTAGGTGGCCGGCAACACGACAGCTCACCAGGCCACTATAGGTGGCCGGCAACACGACAGCTAACCAGGCAACTATAGGTGGCCGGCAACACGACAGCTCACCCGGCCACTATAGGTGGCCGGCAACACAACAGCTAACCAGGCAACTATAGGTGGCCGGCAACACGACAGCTCACCAGGCCACAATAGGTGGCCGGCACCACCACAGCTGACCAGGCAACTCTAGGTGGCCGGCAGCACGACAGCTCACCAGGCCACTATAGGTGGCCGGCAGTACGACGGCCCACCAGGCTACTATAGGTGGCCGGCATCTCGACATCTCACTAGGCCACTATAGGAGACCGGCAGCACGACAGCTCACCACGCCACTGTAGGTGACCGGCAGCACGACAGCTCACCAGGCCACTCTAGGTGGCCGGCAACACGACAGCTCACCAGGCCACTATAGGTGGCCGGCAACACGACAGCTAACCAGGCAACTATAGGTGGCCGGCAACACGACAGCTCACCAGGCCACTATAGGTGGCCGGCAACACAACAGCTAACCAGGCAACTATAGGTGGCCGGCAACACGACAGCTCACCAGGCCACAATAGGTGGCCGGCACCACCACAGCTGACCAGGCAACTCTAGGTGGCCGGCAGCACGACAGCTCACCAGGCCACTATAGGTGGCCGGCAGCACGACGGCTCACCAGGCTACTATAGGTGGCCGGCATCTCGACATCTCACTAGGCCACTATAGGAGACCGGCAGCACGACAGCTCACCAGGCCACAATAGGTGGCCGGCAGCACGACAGCTCACCAGGCCACTTTAAGGTGGCCGGCAGCACGACAGCTCAACAGGCCACTGTAGGTGGCCGGCATCTCGACAGCTCACCAGGCCACTATAGGTGACCGGCAGCACGACAGCTTACTAGGCCACTATAGGTGGCCGGCAGCACGACAGCTCACCAGGCAACTATAGGCGACCGGCAGCACGACAGCTCACCAGGCCACTATAGGTGGCCCGCAGCACGACGGCTCACCAGGCTACTATAGGTGGCCGGCAACACGACAGCTCACCAGGCCACAATAGGTGGCCGGCACCACCACAGCTGACCAGGCAACTCTAGGTGGCCGGCAGCACGACAGCTCACCAGGCCACTGTAGGTGGCCGGCAGCTCGGAAGCTCACCAGGACACTATAAGTGGACGGCGGCACGACACCTCACCAGGCCACTATAGGTGACCGGCAGCACGACAGCTCACCAGGCCACTATAGGTGGCCGGCAACACGACAGCCCACCAGGCCATTATAGGTGGCCGGCAGCACGACAGATCACCAGGCAACTATAGGTGACCGGCAGCACGACAGCTGACCAGGCCACTGTAGGTGGCCGGCATCTCGACAGCTCACAACGCCACTGTAGGTGGCCGGCAGCACGACAGCTCACCAGGCCACTCTAGGTGGCCGGCAGCTCGAGAGCTCACCAGGACACTATAAGTGGACGGCAGCACGACAGATCACCAGGCCACTATAGGTGGTCGGCAACACGACAGCTCACCAGGCAACTATAGGTGGCCGGCAACACGACAGCTCACCAGGCCACAATAGGTGGCCGGCACCACCACAGCTGACCAGGCAACTCTAGGTGGCCGGCAGCACGACAGCTCACCAGGCCACTATAGGTGACCGGCATCTCGACAGCTCACCACGTCACTGTAGGTGGCCGGCAGCTCGAGAGCTCACCAGGCCACTATAGGTGGCCGGCAGCACGACAGATCACCAGGCCACTATAGGTGGCCGGCATCTCGACAGCTCACCAGGCCACTATAGGTGACCGGCAGCACGACAGCTTACTAGGCCACTATAGGTGGCCGGCAGCACGACAGCTCACAAGGCAACTATAGGTGACCGGCAGCACGACAGCTTACTAGGCCACTATAGGTGGCCAGCAGCACGACAGCTCACCAGGCCACTTTAAGGTGGCCGGCAGCACGACAGCTCAACAGGCCACTGTAGGCATTTCGACAGCTCACTAGGCCACTATAGGTGACCGGCAGCACGACAGCTCACCAGGCCACAATAGGTGGCCGGCAGCACGACAGCTCACCAGGCCACTATAGGTGGCCGGCAGCACGACAGCTCAACAGGCCACTGTAGGTGGCCGGCACCACCACAGCTGACCAGGCAACTCTTGGTGGCCGGCAGCACGACAGCTCACCAGGCCACTGTAGGTGGCCGGCAGCTCGAGAGCTCATCAGGACACTATAAGTGGACGGCAGCACGACACCTCACCAGGCCACTATAGGTGACCGGCAGCACGACAGCTCACCAGGCCACTATAGGTGGCCGGCAGCACGACGGCTCACCAGGCTACTATAGGTGGCCGGCATCTCGACATCTCACTAGGCCACTATAGGTGGCCGGCAGCACGACAGCTCACCAGGCAACTATAGGTGGCCGGCAACACGACAGCTCACCAGGCCACTATAGGTGGCCGGCAACACAACAGCTAACCAGGCAACTATAGGTGGCCGGCAACACGACAGCTCACCAGGCCACAATAGGTGGCCGGCACCACCACAGCTGACCAGGCAACTCTAGGTGGCCGGCAGCACGACAGCTCACCAGGCCACTATAGGTGACCGGCATCTCGACAGCTCACCACGTCACTGTAGGTGGCCGGCAGCTCGAGAGCACACCAGGCCACTATAGGTGGCCGGCAGCACGACAGATCACCAGGCCACAATAGGTGGCCGGCAGCACGACAGCTCACCACGTCACTGTAGGTGGCCGGCAGCTCGAGAGCTCACCAGGCCACTATAGGTGGCCGGCAGCACGACAGATCACCAGGCCACTATAGGTGGCCGGCATCTCGACAGCTCACCAGGCCACTATAGGTGACCGGCAGCACGACAGCTTACTAGGCCACTATAGGTGGCCGGCAGCACGACAGCTCACAAGGCAACTATAGGTGACCGGCAGCACGACAGCTTACTAGGCCACTATAGGTGGCCAGCAGCACGACAGCTCACCAGGCCACTTTAAGGTGGCCGGCAGCACGACAGCTCAACAGGCCACTGTAGGTGGCCGGCATCTCGACAGCTCACCAGGCCACTATAGGCGACCGGCAGCACGACAGCTTACTAGGCCACTATAGGTGGCCGGCAGCACCACAGCTCACCAGGCCACTGTAGGTGGCCGGCAGCTCGAGAGCTCACCAGGACACTATAAGTGGACGGCAGCACGACAGACTTTTTTTTCTTTTTAGATTCTGTCGTGTGTCACTGGTTTTCGCGAATTTCTAATAAAAAATTGAATAAAATGGAGAACGGCGCTGGAGAATCGGTTGATTTGTTCTGCCCACGAAAATGCTCGGCGAGTAACAGAATCATCCACGCCAAGGATCATGCATCTGTTCAAATAAACATTGTTGATGTTGACCCAGAAACCGGCCGGATGGGTGATGGATCGAAGGTTTATGCCATTTGCGGTGAAATCAGGCGTATGGGAGAGTCGGACGATTGTATTTATCGTTTGGCCAAGAAAGACGGACTTATTACTAAATGATTGGCGAGTGTAGAGCGTCCGAATGATAACTAGGGGATAGTTACTAAGCGCGAATTGCAGTTTAACGTATTCTATTATAAAAACAAAGGAGCGAAGCACTCGGTAATAAAAGATCACCAGGCCACTATAGGTGGCCGGCAACACGACAGCTAACCAGGCAACTACAGGTGGCCGGCAACACGACAGCTCACCAGGCCACTATAGGTGGCCGGCAACACAACAGCTAACCAGGCAACTATAGGTGGCCGGCAACACGACAGCTCACCAGGCCACAATAGGTGGCCGGCACCACCACAGCTGACCAGGCAACTCTAGGTGGCCGGCAGCACGACAGCTCACCAGGCCACTATAGGTGACCGGCATCTCGACAGCTCACCACGTCACTGTAGGTGGCCGGCAGCTCGAGAGCACACCAGGCCACTATAGGTGGCCGGCAGCACGACAGCTCACCAGGCCACTATAGGTGACCGGCATCTCGACAGCTCACCACGTCACTGTAGGTGGCCGGCAGCTCGAGAGCTCACCAGGCCACTATAGGTGGCCGGCAGCACGACAGATCACCAGGCCACTATAGGTGGCCGGCATCTCGACAGCTCACCAGGCCACTATAGGTGACCGGCAGCACGACAGCTTACTAGGCCACTATAGGTGGCCGGCAGCACGACAGCTCACAAGGCAACTATAGGTGACCGGCAGCACGACAGCTTACTAGGCCACTATAGGTGGCCAGCAGCACGACAGCTCACCAGGCCACTTTAAGGTGGCCGGCAGCACGACAGCTCAACAGGCCACTGTAGGTGGCCGGCATCTCGACAGCTCACCAGGCCACTATAGGTGACCGGCAGCACGACAGCTTACTAGGCCACTATAGGTGGCCGGCAGCACCACAGCTCACCAGGCCACTGTAGGTGGCCGGCAGCTCGAGAGCTCACCAGGACACTATAAGTGGACGGCAGCACGACAGATCACCAGGCCACTATAGGTGGCCGGCAACACGACAGCTAACCAGGCAACTATAGGTGGCCGGCAACACGACAGCTCACCAGGCCACTATAGGTGGCCGGCAACACAACAGCTAACCAGGCAACTATAGGTGGCCGGCAACACGACAGCTCACCAGGCCACAATAGGCGGCCGGCACCACCACAGCTGACCAGGCAACTCTAGGTGGCCGGCAGCACGACAGCTCACCAGGCCACTATAGGTGACCGGCATCTCGACAGCTCACCACGTCACTGTAGGTGGCCGGCAGCTCGAGAGCACACCAGGCCACTATAGGTGGCCGGCAGCACGACAGATCACCAGGCCACAATAGGTGGCCGGCAGCACGACAGCTCACCAGGCCACTATAGGTGGCCGGCAGCACGACAGCTCAACAGGCCACTGTAGGTGGCCGGCACCACCACAGCTGACCAGGCAACTCTAGGTGGCCGGCAGCACCACAGCTCACCAGGCCACTGTAGGGTGCCGGCAGCTCGAGAGCTCACCAGGACACTATAAGTGGACGGCAGCACGACACCTCACCAGGCCACTATAGGTGACCGGCAGCACGACAGCTCACCAGGCCACTATAGGTGGCCGGCAACACGACAGCTCACCAGGCCACTATAGGTGGCCGGCAGCACGACAGATCACCAGGCAACTATAGGTGACCGGCAGCACGACAGCTGACCAGGCCACTGTTGGTGGCCGGCATCTCGACAGCTCACCACGCCACTGTAGGTGGCCGGCAGCACGACAGCTCACCAGGCCACTCTAGGTGGCCGGCAACACGACAGCTCACCAGGCAACTATAGGTGGCCGGCAACACGACAGCTCACCAGGCCACGATAGGTGACCGGCAGCACGACAGCTCACCAGGCCACAATAGGTGGCCGGCAGCACGACAGCTCACCAGGCCACTATAGGTGGCCGGCAGCACGACAGCTCAACAGGCCACTGTAGGTGGCCGGCACCACCACAGCTGACCAGGCAACTCTAGGTGGCCGGCATCTCGACAGCTCACCACGCCACTGTAGGTGGCCGGCGGCACGACAGCTCACCAGGCCACTCTAGGTGGCCGGCAACACGACAGCTCACCAGGCAACTATAGGTGGCCGGCAACACGACAGCTCATTAGGCCTCTATAGGTGGCCCGCAGCACGACGGCTCACCATGCTACTATAGGTGGCCGGCATTTCGACAGCTCACTAGGCCACTATAGGTGACCGGCAGCACGACAGCTCACCAGGCCACAATAGGTGGCCGGCAGCACGACAGCTCACCAGGCCACTATAGGTGGCCGGCAGCACGACAGCTCAACAGGCCACTGTAGGTGGCCGGCACCACCACAGCTGACCAGGCAACTCTTGGTGGCCGGCAGCACGACAGCTCACCAGGCCACTGTAGGTGGCCGGCAGCTCGAGAGCTCATCAGGACACTATAAGTGGACGGCAGCACGACACCTCACCAGGCCACTATAGGTGACCGGCAGCACGACAGCTCACCAGGCCACTATAGGTGGCCGGCAGCACGACGGCTCACCAGGCTACTATAGGTGGCCGGCATCTCGACATCTCACTAGGCCACTATAGGTGGCCGGCAGCACGACAGCTCACCAGGCAACTATAGGTGGCCGGCAACACGACAGCTCACCAGGCCACTATAGGTGGCCGGCAACACAACAGCTAACCAGGCAACTATAGGTGGCCGGCAACACGACAGCTCACCAGGCCACAATAGGTGGCCGGCACCACCACAGCTGACCAGGCAACTCTAGGTGGCCGGCAGCACGACAGCTCACCAGGCCACTATAGGTGACCGGCATCTCGACAGCTCACCACGTCACTGTAGGTGGCCGGCAGCTCGAGAGCACACCAGGCCACTATAGGTGGCCGGCAGCACGACAGATCACCAGGCCACAATAGGTGGCCGGCAGCACGACAGCTCACCACGTCACTGTAGGTGGCCGGCAGCTCGAGAGCTCACCAGGCCACTATAGGTGGCCGGCAGCACGACAGATCACCAGGCCACTATAGGTGGCCGGCATCTCGACAGCTCACCAGGCCACTATAGGTGACCGGCAGCACGACAGCTTACTAGGCCACTATAGGTGGCCGGCAGCACGACAGCTCACAAGGCAACTATAGGTGACCGGCAGCACGACAGCTTACTAGGCCACTATAGGTGGCCAGCAGCACGACAGCTCACCAGGCCACTTTAAGGTGGCCGGCAGCACGACAGCTCAACAGGCCACTGTAGGTGGCCGGCATCTCGACAGCTCACCAGGCCACTATAGGCGACCGGCAGCACGACAGCTTACTAGGCCACTATAGGTGGCCGGCAGCACCACAGCTCACCAGGCCACTGTAGGTGGCCGGCAGCTCGAGAGCTCACCAGGACACTATAAGTGGACGGCAGCACGACAGACTTTTTTTTCTTTTTAGATTCTGTCGTGTGTCACTGGTTTTCGCGAATTTCTAATAAAAAATTGAATAAAATGGAGAACGGCGCTGGAGAATCGGTTGATTTGTTCTGCCCACGAAAATGCTCGGCGAGTAACAGAATCATCCACGCCAAGGATCATGCATCTGTTCAAATAAACATTGTTGATGTTGACCCAGAAACCGGCCGGATGGGTGATGGATCGAAGGTTTATGCCATTTGCGGTGAAATCAGGCGTATGGGAGAGTCGGACGATTGTATTTATCGTTTGGCCAAGAAAGACGGACTTATTACTAAATGATTGGCGAGTGTAGAGCGTCCGAATGATAACTAGGGGATAGTTACTAAGCGCGAATTGCAGTTTAACGTATTCTATTATAAAAACAAAGGAGCGAAGCACTCGGTAATAAAAGATCACCAGGCCACTATAGGTGGCCGGCAACACGACAGCTAACCAGGCAACTACAGGTGGCCGGCAACACGACAGCTCACCAGGCCACTATAGGTGGCCGGCAACACAACAGCTAACCAGGCAACTATAGGTGGCCGGCAACACGACAGCTCACCAGGCCACAATAGGTGGCCGGCACCACCACAGCTGACCAGGCAACTCTAGGTGGCCGGCAGCACGACAGCTCACCAGGCCACTATAGGTGACCGGCATCTCGACAGCTCACCACGTCACTGTAGGTGGCCGGCGGCTCGAGAGCACACCAGGCCACTATAGGTGGCCGGCAGCACGACAGCTCACCAGGCCACTATAGGTGACCGGCATCTCGACAGCTCACCACGTCACTGTAGGTGGCCGGCAGCTCGAGAGCTCACCAGGCCACTATAGGTGGCCGGCAGCACGACAGATCACCAGGCCACTATAGGTGGCCGGCATCTCGACAGCTCACCAGGCCACTATAGGTGACCGGCAGCACGACAGCTTACTAGGCCACTATAGGTGGCCGGCAGCACGACAGCTCACAAGGCAACTATAGGTGACCGGCAGCACGACAGCTTACTAGGCCACTATAGGTGGCCAGCAGCACGACAGCTCACCAGGCCACTTTAAGGTGGCCGGCAGCACGACAGCTCAACAGGCCACTGTAGGTGGCCGGCACCACCACAGCTGACCAGGCAACTCTAGGTGGCCGGCAGCACGACAGCTCACCAGGCCACTATAGGTGACCGGCATCTCGACAGCTCACCACGTCACTGTAGGTGGCCGGCAGCTCGAGAGCACACCAGGCCACTATAGGTGGCCGGCAGCACGACAGCTCACAAGGCAACTATAGGTGACCGGCAGCACGACAGCTTACTAGGCCACTATAGGTGGCCAGCAGCACGACAGCTCACCAGGCCACTTTAAGGTGGCCGGCAGCACGACAGCTCAACAGGCCACAATAGGTGGCCGGCACCACCACAGCTGACCAGGCAACTCTAGGTGGCCGGCAGCACGACAGCTCACCAGGCCACTATAGGTGACCGGCATCTCGACAGCTCACCACGTCACTGTAGGTGGCCGGCAGCTCGAGAGCACACCAGGCCACTATAGGTGGCCGGCAGCACGACAGATCACCAGGCCACTATAGGTGGCCGGCAACACGACAGCTCATCAGGCCACTATAGGTGGCCCGCAGCACGACGGCTCACCATGCTACTATAGGTGGCCGGCATTTCGACAGCTCACTAGGCCACTATAGGTGACCGGCAGCACGACAGCTCACCAGGCCACAATAGGTGGCCGGCAGCACGACAGCTCACCAGGCCACTATAGGTGGCCGGCAGCACGACAGATCACCAGGCAACTATAGGTGACCGGCAGCACGACAGCTGACCAGGCCACTGTTGGTGGCCGGCATCTCGACAGCTCACCACGCCACTGTAGGTGGCCGGCAGCACGACAGCTCACCAGGCCACTCTAGGTGGCCGGCAACACGACAGCTCACAAGGCAACTATAGGTGGCCGGCAACACGACAGCTCACCAGGCCACAATAGGTGGCCGGCACCACCACAGCTGACCAGGCAACTCTAGGTGGCCGGCAGCACGACAGCTCACCAGGCCACTATAGGTGGCCGGCAGCACGACGGCTCACCAGGCTACTATAGGTGGCCGGCATCTCGACATCTCACTAGGCCACTATAGGAGACCGGCAGCACGACAGCTCACCACGCCACTGTAGGTGGCCGGCAGCACGACAGCTCACCAGGCCACTCTAGGTGGCCGGCAACACGACAGCTCACCAGGCCACTATAGGTGGCCGGCAACACGACAGCTAACCGGGCAACTATAGGTGGCCGGCAACACGACAGCTCACCAGGCCACTATAGGTGGCCGGCAACACAACAGCTAACCAGGCAACTATAGGTGGCCGGCAACACGACAGCTCACCAGGCCACAATAGGTGGCCGGCACCACCACAGCTGACCAGGCAACTCTAGGTGGACGGCAGCACGACAGCTCTCCAGGCCACTATAGGTGACCGGCATCTCGACAGCTCACCACGTCACTGTAGGTGGCCGGCAGCTCGAGAGCACACCAGGCCACTATAGGTGGCCGGCAGCACGACAGCTCACCACGCCACTGTAGGTGGCCGGCAGCACGACAGCTTAACAGGCCACTCTAGGTGGCCGGCAACACGACAGATCACCAGGCAACTATAGGTGACCGGCAGCACGACAGCTGACCAGGCCACTGTTGGTGGCCGGCATCTCGACAGCTCACCACGCCACTGTAGGTGGCCGGCAGCACGACAGCTCACCAGGCCACTCTAGGTGGCCGGCAACACGACAGCTCACCAGGCAACTATAGGTGGCCGGCAGCACGACAGGTCACCAGGCTACTATAGGTGACCGGCATCTCGACAGCTCACCACGTCACTGTAGGTGGCCGGCAGCTCGAGAGCTCACCAGGCCACTATAGGTGGCCAGCAGCACGACAGCTCACCAGGCCACTTTAAGGTGGCCGGCAGCACGACAGCTCAACAGGCCACTGTAGGTGGCCGGCATCTCGACAGCTCACCAGGCCACTATAGGTGACCGGCAGCACGACAGCTTACTAGGCCACTATAGGTGGCCGGCAGCACCACAGCTCACCAGGCCACTGTAGGTGGCCGGCAGCTTGAGAGCTCACCAGGACACTATAAGTGGACGGCAGCACGACAGATCACCAGGCCACTATAGGTGGCCGGCAACACGACAGCTCACCAGGCAACTATAGGTGGCCGGCAACACGACAGCTCACCAGGCCACAATAGGTGGCCGGCACCACCACAGCTGACCAGGCAACTCTAGGTGGCCGGCAGCACGACAGCTCACCAGGCCACTATAGGTGGCCGGCAGCACGACGGCTCACCAGGCTACTATAGGTGGCCGGCATCTCGACAGCTCACCAGGCCACTATAGGTGACCGGCAGCACGACAGCTTACTAGGCCACTATAGGTGGCCGGCAGCACCACAGCTCACCAGGCCACTGTAGGTGGCCGGCAGCTTGAGAGCTCACCAGGACACTATAAGTGGACGGCAGCACGACAGATCACCAGGCCACTATAGGTGGCCGGCAACACGACAGCTCACCAGGCAACTATAGGTGGCCGGCAACACGACAGCTCACCAGGCCACAATAGGTGGCCGGCACCACCACAGCTGACCAGGCAACTCTAGGTGGCCGGCAGCACGACAGCTCACCAGGCCACTATAAGTGGACGGCAGCACGACAGATCACCAGGCCACTATAGGTGGCCGGCAACACGACAGCTCACCAGGCAACTATAGGTGGCCGGCAACACGACAGCTCACCAGGCCACAATAGGTGGCCGGCACCACCACAGCTGACCAGGCAACTCTAGGTGGCCGGCAGCACGACAGATCACCAGGCCACTATAGGTGGCCGGCAACACGACAGCTCACCAGGCAACTATAGGTGGCCGGCAACACGACAGCTCACCAGGCCACAATAGGTGGCCGGCACCACCACAGCTGACCAGGCAACTCTAGGTGGCCGGCAGCACGACAGCTCACCAGGCCACAATAGGTGGCCGGCACCACCACAGCTGACCAGGCAACTCTAGGTGGCCGGCAGCACGACAGCTCACCACGTCACTGTAGGTGGCCGGCAGCTCGAGAGCACACCAGGCCACTATAGGTGGCCGGCAGCACGACAGATCACCAGGCCACAATAGGTGGCCGGCAGCACGACAGCTCACCAGGCCACTATAGGTGGCCGGCAGCACGACAGCTCAACAGGCCACTGTAGGTGGCCGGCACCACCACAGCTGACCAGGCAACTCTAGGTGGCCGGCAGCACCACAGCTCACCAGGCCACTGTAGGGTGCCGGCAGCTCGAGAGCTCACCAGGACACTATAAGTGGACGGCAGCACGACACCTCACCAGGCCACTATAGGTGACCGGCAGCACGACAGCTCACCAGGCCACTATAGGTGGCCGGCAACACGACAGCTCACCAGGCCACTATAGGTGGCCGGCAGCACGACAGATCACCAGGCAACTATAGGTGACCGGCAGCACGACAGCTGACCAGGCCACTGTTGGTGGCCGGCATCTCGACAGCTCACCACGCCACTGTAGGTGGCCGGCAGCACGACAGCTCACCAGGCCACTCTAGGTGGCCGGCAACACGACAGCTCACCAGGCAACTATAGGTGGCCGGCAACACGACAGCTCACCAGGCCACGATAGGTGACCGGCAGCACGACAGCTCACCAGGCCACAATAGGTGGCCGGCAGCACGACAGCTCACCAGGCCACTATAGGTGGCCGGCAGCACGACAGCTCAACAGGCCACTGTAGGTGGCCGGCACCACCACAGCTGACCAGGCAACTCTAGGTGGCCGGCATCTCGACAGCTCACCACGCCACTGTAGGTGGCCGGCGGCACGACAGCTCACCAGGCCACTCTAGGTGGCCGGCAACACGACAGCTCACCAGGCAACTATAGGTGGCCGGCAACACGACAGCTCATTAGGCCTCTATAGGTGGCCCGCAGCACGACGGCTCACCATGCTACTATAGGTGGCCGGCATTTCGACAGCTCACTAGGCCACTATAGGTGACCGGCAGCACGACAGCTCACCAGGCCACAATAGGTGGCCGGCAGCACGACAGCTCACCAGGCCACTATAGGTGGCCGGCAGCACGACAGCTCAACAGGCCACTGTAGGTGGCCGGCACCACCACAGCTGACCAGGCAACTCTTGGTGGCCGGCAGCACGACAGCTCACCAGGCCACTGTAGGTGGCCGGCAGCTCGAGAGCTCATCAGGACACTATAAGTGGACGGCAGCACGACACCTCACCAGGCCACTATAGGTGACCGGCAGCACGACAGCTCACCAGGCCACTATAGGTGGCCGGCAGCACGACGGCTCACCAGGCTACTATAGGTGGCCGGCATCTCGACATCTCACTAGGCCACTATAGGTGGCCGGCAGCACGACAGCTCACCAGGCAACTATAGGTGGCCGGCAACACGACAGCTCACCAGGCCACTATAGGTGGCCGGCAACACAACAGCTAACCAGGCAACTATAGGTGGCCGGCAACACGACAGCTCACCAGGCCACAATAGGTGGCCGGCACCACCACAGCTGACCAGGCAACTCTAGGTGGCCGGCAGCACGACAGCTCACCAGGCCACTATAGGTGACCGGCATCTCGACAGCTCACCACGTCACTGTAGGTGGCCGGCAGCTCGAGAGCACACCAGGCCACTATAGGTGGCCGGCAGCACGACAGATCACCAGGCCACAATAGGTGGCCGGCAGCACGACAGCTCACCACGTCACTGTAGGTGGCCGGCAGCTCGAGAGCTCACCAGGCCACTATAGGTGGCCGGCAGCACGACAGATCACCAGGCCACTATAGGTGGCCGGCATCTCGACAGCTCACCAGGCCACTATAGGTGACCGGCAGCACGACAGCTTACTAGGCCACTATAGGTGGCCGGCAGCACGACAGCTCACAAGGCAACTATAGGTGACCGGCAGCACGACAGCTTACTAGGCCACTATAGGTGGCCAGCAGCACGACAGCTCACCAGGCCACTTTAAGGTGGCCGGCAGCACGACAGCTCAACAGGCCACTGTAGGTGGCCGGCATCTCGACAGCTCACCAGGCCACTATAGGCGACCGGCAGCACGACAGCTTACTAGGCCACTATAGGTGGCCGGCAGCACCACAGCTCACCAGGCCACTGTAGGTGGCCGGCAGCTCGAGAGCTCACCAGGACACTATAAGTGGACGGCAGCACGACAGACTTTTTTTTCTTTTTAGATTCTGTCGTGTGTCACTGGTTTTCGCGAATTTCTAATAAAAAATTGAATAAAATGGAGAACGGCGCTGGAGAATCGGTTGATTTGTTCTGCCCACGAAAATGCTCGGCGAGTAACAGAATCATCCACGCCAAGGATCATGCATCTGTTCAAATAAACATTGTTGATGTTGACCCAGAAACCGGCCGGATGGGTGATGGATCGAAGGTTTATGCCATTTGCGGTGAAATCAGGCGTATGGGAGAGTCGGACGATTGTATTTATCGTTTGGCCAAGAAAGACGGACTTATTACTAAATGATTGGCGAGTGTAGAGCGTCCGAATGATAACTAGGGGATAGTTACTAAGCGCGAATTGCAGTTTAACGTATTCTATTATAAAAACAAAGGAGCGAAGCACTCGGTAATAAAAGATCACCAGGCCACTATAGGTGGCCGGCAACACGACAGCTAACCAGGCAACTACAGGTGGCCGGCAACACGACAGCTCACCAGGCCACTATAGGTGGCCGGCAACACAACAGCTAACCAGGCAACTATAGGTGGCCGGCAACACGACAGCTCACCAGGCCACAATAGGTGGCCGGCACCACCACAGCTGACCAGGCAACTCTAGGTGGCCGGCAGCACGACAGCTCACCAGGCCACTATAGGTGACCGGCATCTCGACAGCTCACCACGTCACTGTAGGTGGCCGGCAGCTCGAGAGCACACCAGGCCACTATAGGTGGCCGGCAGCACGACAGATCACCAGGCCACTATAGGTGGCCGGCAACACGACAGCTCATCAGGCCACTATAGGTGGCCCGCAGCACGACGGCTCACCATGCTACTATAGGTGGCCGGCATTTCGACAGCTCACTAGGCCACTATAGGTGACCGGCAGCACGACAGCTCACCAGGCCACAATAGGTGGCCGGCAGCACGACAGCTCACCAGGCCACTATAGGTGGCCGGCAGCACGACAGATCACCAGGCAACTATAGGTGACCGGCAGCACGACAGCTGACCAGGCCACTGTTGGTGGCCGGCATCTCGACAGCTCACCACGCCACTGTAGGTGGCCGGCAGCACGACAGCTCACCAGGCCACTCTAGGTGGCCGGCAACACGACAGCTCACAAGGCAACTATAGGTGGCCGGCAACACGACAGCTCACCAGGCCACAATAGGTGGCCGGCACCACCACAGCTGACCAGGCAACTCTAGGTGGCCGGCAGCACGACAGCTCACCAGGCCACTATAGGTGGCCGGCAGCACGACGGCTCACCAGGCTACTATAGGTGGCCGGCATCTCGACATCTCACTAGGCCACTATAGGAGACCGGCAGCACGACAGCTCACCACGCCACTGTAGGTGGCCGGCAGCACGACAGCTCACCAGGCCACTCTAGGTGGCCGGCAACACGACAGCTCACCAGGCCACTATAGGTGGCCGGCAACACGACAGCTAACCGGGCAACTATAGGTGGCCGGCAACACGACAGCTCACCAGGCCACTATAGGTGGCCGGCAACACAACAGCTAACCAGGCAACTATAGGTGGCCGGCAACACGACAGCTCACCAGGCCACAATAGGTGGCCGGCACCACCACAGCTGACCAGGCAACTCTAGGTGGACGGCAGCACGACAGCTCTCCAGGCCACTATAGGTGACCGGCATCTCGACAGCTCACCACGTCACTGTAGGTGGCCGGCAGCTCGAGAGCACACCAGGCCACTATAGGTGGCCGGCAGCACGACAGCTCACCACGCCACTGTAGGTGGCCGGCAGCACGACAGCTTAACAGGCCACTCTAGGTGGCCGGCAACACGACAGATCACCAGGCAACTATAGGTGACCGGCAGCACGACAGCTGACCAGGCCACTGTTGGTGGCCGGCATCTCGACAGCTCACCACGCCACTGTAGGTGGCCGGCAGCACGACAGCTCACCAGGCCACTCTAGGTGGCCGGCAACACGACAGCTCACCAGGCAACTATAGGTGGCCGGCAGCACGACAGGTCACCAGGCTACTATAGGTGACCGGCATCTCGACAGCTCACCACGTCACTGTAGGTGGCCGGCAGCTCGAGAGCTCACCAGGCCACTATAGGTGGCCAGCAGCACGACAGCTCACCAGGCCACTTTAAGGTGGCCGGCAGCACGACAGCTCAACAGGCCACTGTAGGTGGCCGGCATCTCGACAGCTCACCAGGCCACTATAGGTGACCGGCAGCACGACAGCTTACTAGGCCACTATAGGTGGCCGGCAGCACCACAGCTCACCAGGCCACTGTAGGTGGCCGGCAGCTTGAGAGCTCACCAGGACACTATAAGTGGACGGCAGCACGACAGATCACCAGGCCACTATAGGTGGCCGGCAACACGACAGCTCACCAGGCAACTATAGGTGGCCGGCAACACGACAGCTCACCAGGCCACAATAGGTGGCCGGCACCACCACAGCTGACCAGGCAACTCTAGGTGGCCGGCAGCACGACAGCTCACCAGGCCACTATAGGTGGCCGGCAGCACGACGGCTCACCAGGCTACTATAGGTGGCCGGCATCTCGACATCTCACTAGGCCACTATAGGAGACCGGCAGCACGACAACTCACAAGGCCACAATAGATGGCCGGCAGCACGACAGCTCACCAGGCCACTTTAAGGTGGCCGGCAGCACGACAGCTTAACAGGCCACTGTAGGTGGCCGGCATCTCGACAGCTCACCAGGCCACTATAGGTGACCGGCAACACGACAGCTTACTAGGCCACTATAGGTGGCCGGCAGCACGACAGCTCACTAGGCAACTTTAGGCGACCGGCAGCACGACAGCTCACCAGGCCACTGTAGGTGGCCGGCATCTCGACAGCACACCAGGCCACTATAGGTGGCCGGCAGCTCGAGAACTCACCAGGCCACTATAGGTGGCCGGCAGCACGACAGATCACCAGGCAACTATAGGTGACCGGCAGCACGACAGCTCACCAGGCCACTGTAGGTGGCCGGTATCTCGACAGCTCACCACGCCACTGTAGGTGGCCGGCAGCACGACAGCTCACCAGGCCACTGTAGGTGGCCGGCAGCTCGAGAGCTCACCAGGACACTATAAGTGGACGGCAGCACGACAGCTCACCAGGCCACTGTAGGTGGCCGGCATCTCGACAGCTCACCACGCCACTGTAGGTGGCCGGCAGCACCACAGCTCACCAGGCCACTGTAGGTGGCCGGCAGCTCGAGAGCTCACCAGGACACTATAAGTGGACGGCAGCACGACAGATGACCAGGCCACTATAGGTGGCCGGCAACACGACAGCTAACCAGGCAACTATAGGTGGCCGGCAACACGACAGCTCACCAGGCCACAATAGGTAGCCGGCACCACCACAGCTGACCAGGCAACTCTAGGTGGCCGGCAGCACGACAGCTTACCAGGCCACTATAGGTGGCCCGCAGCACGACGGCTCACCAGGCTACTATAGGTGGCCGGCATTTCGACAGCTCACTAGGCCACTATAGGTGACCGGCAGCACGACAGCTCACCAGGCCACAATAGGTGGCCGGCAGCACGACAGCTCACCAGGCCACAATAGGTGGCCGGCACCACCACAGCTGACCAGGCCACAATAGGTAGCCGGCAGCACGACAGCTCACCAGGCCACTATAGGTGGCCGGCAGCACGACAGCTCAACAGGCCACTGTAGGTGGCCGGCACCACCACAGCTGACCAGGCAACTCTAGGTGGCCGGCAGCACGACGGCTCACCAGGCTACTATAGCTGGCCGGCATCTCGACAGCTCACTAGGCCACTATAGGTGACCGGCAGCACGACAGCTCACCAGGCCACAATAGGTGGCCGGCAGCACGACGGCTCACCAGGCTACTATAGGTGGCCGGCACCACCACAGCTGACCAGGCAACTCTGGGTGGCCGGCAGCACGACAGCTCACCAGGCCACTATAGGTGGCCGGCGGCACGACAGCTCAACAGGCCACTGTAGGTGGCCGGCATCTCGACAGCTCACCAGGCCACTATAGGTGACCGGCATCTCGACAGCTCACCACGTCACTGTAGGTGGCCGGCAGCTCGAGAGCAAACCAGGCCACTATAGGTGGCCGGCTGCACGACAGATCACCGGGCCACTATAGGTGGCCGGCAACACGACAGCTCTCCAGGCCACTATAGGTGGCCGGCAACACGACAGCTCACCAGGTCACAATAGGTGGCCGGCACCACCACAGCTGACCAGGCAACTCTAGGTGGCCGGCAGCACGACAGCTCAGCAGGCCACTATAGGTGGCAGGCAGCACGACGGCTCACCAGGCTACTATAGGTGGCCGGCATCTCAACAGCTCACCACGTCACTGTAGGTGGCCGGCAGCTCGAGAGCTCACCAGGCCACTATAGGTGGCCGGCAGCACGACAGCTCACCAGGCCACAATAGGTGGCCGGCAGCACGACAGCTCAGCAGGCCACTATAGGTGGCCGGCAGCACGACGGCTCACCAGGCTACTATAGGTGGCCGGCATCTCAACAGTTCACTAGGCCACTATAGGTGGCCGGCAGCACGACAGCTCAACAGGCCACTGTAGGTGGCCGCCATCTCGACAGCTCACCAGGCCACTATAGGTGACCGGCAGCACGACAGCTCACCAGGCCAATATAGGTGACCGGCAGCACGACAGCTCACCAGGCAACTATAGGCGACCGGCAGCACGACAGCTCACCAGGCCACTGTAGGTGGCCGGCATTTCGACAGCTCACCAGGCCACTATAGGTGACCGGCAGCACGACAGCTCACCAGGCCACAATAGGTGGCCGGCAGCACGACAGCTCACCAGGCCACAATAGGTGGCCGGCAGCACGACAGATCACCAGGGCACTATAGGTGACCGGCAGCACAACAGCTCACCAGGCCACAATAGGTGGCCGGCAGCACGACAGATCACCAGGGCACTATAGGTGACCGGCAGCACGACAGCTCACCAGGCCACAATAGGTGGCCGGCAGCACGACAGCTCACCAGGCCACAATAGGTGGCCGGCAGCACGACAGATCACCAGGGCACTATAGGTGACCGGCAGCGCGACAGCTCACCAGGCCACTATAGGTGGCCGGCAGCACTACAGCTCACCAGGCTACAATAGGTGGCCGGACGCACTACAGCTCACCAGGCCACTATAGGTGACCGGCAGCACGACAGATCACCAGGCCACTATAGGTGGCCGGCAACTCGACAGCTCACTAGGCCACTATAGGTGGCCGGCAGCACGACAGCTCACCAGGCAACTATAGGCGACCAGCAGCACGACAGCTCACCAGGCCACTGTAGGTGGCTGGAAGCACGACAGCTCAGCAGGCCATTATGGGTGGCTGGAAGCACGACGCTCACCAGCACACTATAGGTGGCCAGCAGGTCGAGAGCTCACCAGCACACTATAGGTGACCGGCAGCACGAGAGCTAACCAGGCCACTATAGGTGGCTGGCAGCACAACAGCTCACCAGGCCACAATAGGTGGCCGGCACCACCACAGCTGACCAGGCAACTCTAGGTGGCCGGCAGCACGACGGCTCACCAGGCTACTATAGCTGGCCGGCATCTCGACAGCTCACTAGGCCACTATAGGTGACCGGCAGCACGACGGCTCACCAGGCTACTATAGGTGGCCGGCATCTCAACAGTTCACTAGGCCACTATAGGTGGCCGGCAGCACGACAGCTCAACAGGCCACTGTAGGTGGCCGCCATCTCGACAGCTCACCAGGCCACTATAGGTGACCGGCAGCACGACAGCTCACCAGGCCAATATAGGTGACCGGCAGCACGACAGCTCACCAGGCAACTATAGGCGACCGGCAGCACGACAGCTCACCAGGCCACTGTAGGTGGCCGGCATTTCGACAGCTCACCAGGCCACTATAGGTGACCGGCAGCACGACAGCTCACCAGGCCACAATAGGTGGCCGGCAGCACGACAGCTCACCAGGCCACAATAGGTGGCCGGCAGCACGACAGATCACCAGGGCACTATAGGTGACCGGCAGCACGACAGCTCACCAGGCCACAATAGGTGGCCGGCAGCACGACAGATCACCAGGGCACTATAGGTGACCGGCAGCACGACAGCTCACCAGGCCACAATAGGTGGCCGGCAGCACGACAGCTCACCAGGCCACAATAGGTGGCCGGCAGCACGACAGATCACCAGGGCACTATAGGTGACCGGCTGCGCGACAGCTCACCAGGCCACTATAGGTGGCCGGCAGCACTACAGCTCACCAGGCTACAATAGGTGGCCGGCAGCACTACAGCTCACCAGGCCACTATAGGTGACCGTCAGCACGACAGCTCACCAGGCCACAATAGGTGGCCGGCAGCACGACAGCTCACCAGGCCACAATAGGTGGCCGGCAGCACGACAGATCACCAGGGCACTATAGGTGACCGGCAGCGCGACAGCTCACCAGGCCACTATAGGTGGCCGGCAGCACTACAGCTCACCAGGCTACAATAGGTGGCCGGCACCACCACAGCTGACCAGGCAACTCTAGGTGGCCGGCAGCACGACAGCTCACCAGGCCACTGTAGGTGGCCGGCAGCTCGGAAGCTCACCAGGACACTATAAGTGGACGGCAGCACGACACCTCACCAGGCCACTATAGGTGACCGGCAGCACGACAGCTCACCAGGCCACTATAGGTGGCCGGCAACACGACAGCTCACCAGGCCATTATAGGTGGCCGGCAGCACGACAGATCACCAGGCAACTATAGGTGACCGGCAGCACGACAGCTGACCAGGCCACTGTAGGTGGCCGGCATCTCGACAGCCCACCACGCCACCTTAGGTGGCCGGCAGCACGACAGCTCACCAGGTCACTCTAGGTGGCCGGCAGCTCGAGAGCTCACCAGGACACTATAAGTGGACGGCAGCACGACAGATCACCAGGCCACTATAGGTGGTCGGCAACACGACAGCTCACCAGGCAACTATAGGTGGCCGGCAACACGACAGCTCACCAGGCCACAATAGGTGGCCGGCACCACCACAGCTGGCCAGGCAACTCTAGGTGGCCGGCAGCACGACAGCTCACCAGGCCACTATAGTTGACCGGCATCTCGACAGCTCACCACGTCACTGTAGGTGGCCGGCAGCTCGAGAGCTCACCAGGCCACTATAGGTGGCCGGCAGCACTACAGATCACCAGGCCACTATAGGTGGCCGGCATCTCGACAGCTCACCAGGCCACTATAGGTGACCGGCAGCACGACAGCTTACTAGGCCACTATAGGTGGCCGGCAGCACGACAGCTCACAAGGCAACTATAGGTGACCGGCAGCACGACAGCTTACTAGGCCACTATAGGTGGCCAGCAGCACGACAGCTCACCAGGCCACTTTAAGGTGGCCGGAAGCACGACAGCTCAACAGGCCACTGTAGGTGGCCGGCATCTCGACAGCTCACCAGGCCACTATAGGTGACCGGCAACACGACAGCTTACTAGACCACTATAGGTGGCCGGCAGCACCACAGCTCACCAGGCCACTGTAGGTGGCCGGCAGCTCGAGAGCTCACCAGGACACTATAAGTGGACGGCAGCACGACAGATCACCAGGCCACTATAGGTGGCCGGCAACACGACAGCTAACCAGGCAACTATAGGTGGCCGGCAACACGACAGCTAACCAGGCAACTATAGGTGGCCGGCAACACGACAGCTCACCAGGCCACAATAGGTGGCCGGCACCACCACAGCTGACCAGGCAACTCTAGGTGGCCGGCAGCACGACAGCTCACCAGGCCGCTATAGGTGACCGGCAACACAACAGCTAACCAGGCAACTATAGGTGGCCGTCAACACGACAGCTCACCAGGCCACAATAGGTGGCCGGCACCACCACAGCTGACCAGGCAACTCTAGGTGGCCGGCAGCACGACAGCTCACCAGGCCACAATAGGTGGCCGGCACCACCACAGCTGACCAGGCAACTCTAGGTGGCCGGCATTTCGACAGCTAACCAGGCAACTATAGGTGGCCGGCAACACGACAGCTCACCAGGCCACTATAGGTGGCCGGCAACACAACAGCTAACCAGGCAACTATAGGTGGCCGTCAACACGACAGCTCACCAGGCCACAATAGGTGGCCGGCACCACCACAGCTGACCAGGCAACTCTAGGTGGCCGGCAGCACGACAGCTCACCAGGCCACTATAGGTGACCGGCAACACAACAGCTAACCAGGCAACTATAGGTGGCCGTCAACACGACAGCTCACCAGGCCACAATAGGTGGCCGGCACCACCACAGCTGACCAGGCAACTCTAGGTGGCCGGCAGCACGACAGCTCACCAGGCCACAATAGGTGGCCGGCACCACCACAGCTGACCAGGCAACTCTAGGTGGCCGGCATTTCGACAGCTAACCAGGCAACTATAGGTGGCCGGCAACACGACAGCTCACCAGGCCACTATAGGTGGCCGGCAACACAACAGCTAACCAGGCAACTATAGGTGGCCGTCAACACGACAGCTCACCAGGCCACAATAGGTGGCCGGCACCACCACAGCTGACCAGGCAACTCTAGGTGGCCGGCAGCACGACAGCTCACCAGGCCACTATAGGTGACCGGCATCTCGACAGCTCACCACGTCACTGTAGGTGGCCGGCAGCTCGAGAGCTCACCAGGCCACTATAGGTGGCCGGCAGCACGACAGATCACCAGGCCACTATAGGTGGCCGGCATCTCGACAGCTCACCAGGCCACTATAGGTGACCGGCAGCACGACAGCTTACTAGGCCACTATAGGTGGCCGGCAGCACGACAGCTCACAAGGCAACTATAGGTGACCGGCAGCACGACAGCTTACTAGGCCACTATAGGTGGCCAGCAGCACGACAGCTCACCAGGCAAATATAGGTGGCCGGCAACACGACAGCTCACCAGGCCACTATAGGTGGCCGGCAACACAACAGCTAACCAGGCAACTATAGGTGACCGGCAGCACGACAGCTTACTAGGCCACTATAGGTGGCCGGCAGCACCACAGCTCACCAGGCCACTGTAGGTGGCCGGCAGCTCGAGAGCTCACCAGGACACTATAAGTGGACGGCAGCACGACAGATCACCAGGCCACTATAGGTGGCCGGCAACACGACAGCTAACCAGGCAACTATAGGTGGCCGGCAACACGACTGCTCACCAGGCCACTATAGGTGGCCGGCAACCACGACAGCTCACCAGGCCACTATAGGTGGCCGGCAACACGACAGCTAACCAGGCAACTATAGGGGGCCGGCAACACGACAGCTCACCAGGCCACTGTAGGTGGCCGGCAACACAACAGCTAACCAGGCAACTATAGGTGGCCGGCAACACGACAGCTCACCAGGCCACAATAGGTGGCCGGCACCACCACAGCTGACCAGGCAACTCTAGGTGGCCGGCAGCACGACAGCTCACCAGGCCACTATAGGTGACCGGCATCTCGACAGCTCACCACGTCACTGTAGGTGGCCGGCAGCTCGAGAGCACACCAGGCCACTATAGGTGGCCGGCAGCACGACAGCTCACCACGCCACTGTAAGTGGCCGGCAGCACGACAGCTCACCAGGCCACTCTAGGTGGCCGGCAACACGACAGATCACCAGGCAACTATAGGTGACCGGCAGCACGACAGCTGACCAGGTCACTGTTGGTGGCCGGCATCTCGACGGCTCACCACGCCACTGTAGGTGGCCGGCAGCACGACAGCTCACCAGGCCACTCTAGGTGGCCGGCAACACGACAGCTCACCAGGCAACTATAGGTGGCCGGCAGCACGACAGCTCACCAGGCCACTATAGGTGACCGGCATCTCGACAGCTCACCACGTCACTGTAGGTGGCCGGCAGCTCGAGAGCTCACCAGGCCACTATAGGTGGCCAGCAGCACGACAGCTCACCAGGCCACTTTAAGGTGGCCGGCAGCACGACAGCTCAACAGGCCACTGTAGGTGGCCGGCATCTCGAGTGCTCACCAGGCCACTATAGGTGACCGGCAGCACGACAGCTTACTAGGCCACTATAGGTGGCCGGCAGCACCACAGCTCACCAGGCCACTGTAGGTGGCCGGCAGCTCGAGAGCTCACCAGGACACTATAAGTGGATGGCTGCACGACCGATCACCAGGCCACTATAGGTGGCCGGCAACACTACAGCTCACCAGGCAACTATAGGTGGCCGGCAACACGACAGCTCACCAGGCCACGATAGGTGGCCGGCACCACCACAGCTGACCAGGCAACTCTAGGTGGCCGGCAGCACGACAGCTCACCAGGCCACTATAGGTGCCCGGCAGCACGACGGCTCACCAGGCTACTATAGGTGGCGGGCATCTCGACATCTCACTAGGCCACTATAGGAGACCGGCAGCACGACAGCTCACCAGGCCACAATAGGTGGCCGGCAGCACGACAGCTCACCAGGCCACTTTAAGGTGGCCGGCAGCACGACAGCTCAACAGGCCACTGTAGGTGGCCGGCATCTCGACAGCTCACCAGGCCACTATAGGTGGCCGGCAGCACGACAGCTCACCAGGCAACTATAGGCGACCGGCAGCACGACAGCTCACCAGGCCACTGTAGGTGGCCGGCATCTCGACAGCACACCAGGCCACTATAGGTGGCCGGCAGCTCGAGAACTAACCAGGCCACTATAGGTGGCCGGCAGCACGACAGATCACCAGGCAACTATAGGTGACCGGCAGCACGACAGCTCACCAGGCCACTGTAGGTGGCCGGCATCTCGACAGCTCACCACGCCACTGTAGGTGGCCGGCAGCACGACAGCTCACCAGGCCACTGTAGGTGGCCGGCAGCTCGAGAGCTCACCAGGACACTATAAGTGGACGGCAGCACGACAGCTAACCAGGCCACTGTAGGTGGCCGGCATCTCGATAGCTCACCACGCCACTGTAGGTGGCCGGCAGCACCACAGCTCTCCAGGCCACTGTAGGTGGCCGGCAGCTCGAGAGCTCACCAGGACACTATAAGTGGACGGCAGCACGACAGATCACCAGGCCACTATAGGTGGCCGGCAACACGACAGCTAACCAGGCAACTATAGGTGGCCGGCTCACCAGGCCACAATAGGTGGCCGGCACCACCACAGCTGACCAGGCAACTCTAGGTGGCCGGCAGCACGACAGCTCACCAGGCCACCATAGGTGGCCCGCAGCACGACGGCTCACCAGGCTACTATAGGTGGCCGGCATTTCGACAGCTCACTAGGCCACTATAGGTGACCGGCAGCACGACAGCTCACCAGGCCACAATAGGTGGCCGGCAGCACGACAGCTCACCAGGCCACTATAGGTGGCCGGCAGCACGACAGCTCAACAGGCCACTGTAGGTGGCCGGCACCACCACAGCTGACCAGGCAACTCTAGGTGGCCGGCAGCACGACAGCTCACCAGGCCACTATAGGTGGCCGGCAGCACGACAGCTCAACAGGCCACTGTAGGTGGCCGGCATCTCGACAGCTGACCACGTCACTGTAGGTGGCCGGCAGCTCGAGAGCTCGAGAGCAGCACGACAGATCACCAGGCCACTATAGGTGGCCGGCAACACGACAGCTCATCAGGCCACTATAGGTGGCCGGCAACACGACAGCTCACCAGGGCACAATAGGTGGTCGCACCACCACAGTTGACCAGGCAACTCTAGGTGGCCGGCAGCACGACAGATCACCAGGCAACTATAGGTGACCGGCAGCACGAGAGCTGACCAGGCCACTGTAGGTGGCCGGCATCTCGACAGCTCACCACGCCACTGTAGGTGGCCGGCAGCACGACAGCTCACCAGGCCACTCTAGGTGGCCGGCAGCTCGAGAGCTCACCAGGACACTATAAGTGGACGGCAGCACGACAGATCACCAGGCCACTATAGGTGGCCGGCAACACGACAGCTCACCAGGCAACTATAGGTGGCCGGCAACACGACAGCTCACCAGGCCACAATAGGTGGCCGGCACCACCACAGCTGACCAGGCAACTCTAGGTGGTCGGCAGCACGACATCTCACCAGGCCACTATAGGTGGCCGGCAGCACGACGGCTCACCAGGCTACTATAGGTGGCCGGCATCTCGACATCTCACTAGGCCACTATAGGAGACCGGCAGCACGACAGCTCACCAGGCCACAATAGGTGGCCGGCAGCACGACAGCTCACCAGGCCACTTTAAGGTGGCCGGCAGCACGACAGCTCAACAGGCCACTGTAGGTGGCCGGCATCTCGACAGCTCACCAGGCCACTATAGGTGACCGGCAGCACGACAGCTTACTAGGCCACTATAGGTGGCCGGCAGCACGACAGCTCACCAGGCAACTATTGGCGACCGGCAGCACGACAGCTCACCAGGCCACTATAGGTGGTCCGCAGCACGACGGCTCACCAGGCTAGTATAGGTGGCCGGCAACACGACAGCTCACCAGGCCACAATAGGTGGCCGGCACCACCACAGCTGACCAGGCAACTCTAGGTGGCCGGCAGCACGACAGCTCACCAGGCCACTGTAGGTGGCCGGCAGCTCGGAAGCTCACCAGGACACTATAAGTGGACGGCAGCACGACACCTCACCAGGCCACTATAGGTGACCGGCAGCACGACAGCTCACCAGGCCACTATAGGTGGCCGGCAACACGACAGCTCACCAGGCCATTATAGATGGCCGGCAGCACGACAGATCACCGGGCAACTATAGGTGACCGGCAGCACGACAGCTGACCAGGCCACTGTAGGTGGCCGGCATCTCGACAGCTCACAACGCCACTGTAGGTGGCCGGCAGCACGACAGCTCACCAGGCCACTCTAGGTGGCCGGCAGCTCGAGAGCTCACCAGGACACTATAAGTGGACGGCAGCACGACAGATCACCAGGCCACTATAGGTGGTCGGCAACACGACAGCTCACCAGGCAACTATAGGTGGCCGGCAACACGACAGCTCACCAGGCCACAATAGGTGGCCGGCACCACCACAGCTGACCAGGCAACTCTAGGTGGCCGGCAGCACGACAGCTCACCAGGCCACTATAGGTGACCGGCATCTCGACAGCTCACCACGTCACTGTAGGTGGCCGGCAGCTCGAGAGCTCACCAGGCCACTATAGGTGGCCGGCAGCACGACAGATCACCAGGCCACTATAGGTGGCCGGCATCTCGACAGCTCACCAGGCCACTATAGGTGACCGGCAGCACGACAGCTTACTAGGCCACAATAGGTGGCCGGCAGCACGACAGCTCACAAGGCAACTATAGGTGACCGGCAGCACGACAGCTTACTAGGCCACTATAGGTGGCCAGCAGCACGACAGCTCACCAGGCCACTTTAAGGTGGCCGGCAGCACGACAGCTCAACAGGCCACTGTAGGTGGCCGGCATCTCGACAGCTCACCAGGCCACTATAGGTGACCGGCAGCACGACAGCTTACTAGGCCACTATAGGTGGCCGGCAGCACCACAGCTCACCAGGCCACTGTAGGTGGCCGGCAGCTCGAGAGCTCACCAGGACACTATAAGTGGACGGCAGCACGACAGATCACCAGGCCACTATAGGTGGCCGGCAACACGACAGCTAACCAGGCAACTATAGGTGGCCGGCAACACGACAGCTCACCAGGCCACTATAGGTGGCCGGCAACACAACAGCTAACCAGGCAACTATAGGTGGCCGGCAACACGACAGCTCACCAGGCCACAATAGGTGGCCGGCACCACCACAGCTGACCAGGCAACTCTAGGTGGCCGGCAGCACGACAGCTCACCAGGCCACTATAGGTGACCGGCATCTCGACAGCTCACCACGTCACTGTAGGTGGCCGGCAGCTCGAGAGCACACCAGGCCACTATAGGTGGCCGGCAGCACGACAGATCACCAGGCCACAAAAGGTGGCCGGCAGCACGACAGCTCACCAGGCCACTATAGGTGGCCGGCAGCACGACAGCTCAACAGGCCACTGTAGGTGGCCGGCACCACCACAGCTGACCAGGCAACTCTAGGTGGCCGGCAGCACAACAGCTCACCAGGCCACTGTAGGTGGCCGGCAGCTCGAGAGCTCACCAGGACACTATAAGTGGACGGCAGCACGACACCTCACCAGGCCACTATAGGTGACCGGCAGCACGACAGCTCACCAGGCCACTATAGGTGGCCGGCAACACGACAGCTCACCAGGCCACTATAGGTGGCCGGCAGCACGACAGCTCACCAGGCCACTGTAGGTGGCCGGCAGCTCGAGAGCTCACCAGGACACTATAAGTGGACGGCAGCACGACACCTCACCAGGCCACTATAGGTAACCGGCAGCACGACAGCTCACCAGGCCACTATAGGTGGCCGGCAGCACGACGGCTCACCAGGACACTATAAGTGGACGGCAGCACGACACCTCACCAGGCCACTATAGGTGACCGGCAGCACGACAGCTCAACAGGCCACTGTAGGTGGCCGGCACCACCACAGCTGACCAGGCAACTCTAGGTGGCCGGCATCTCGACAGCTCACCACGCCACTGTAGGTGGCCGGCAGCACGACAGCTCACCAGGCCACTGTAGGTGGCCGGCAGCTCGAGAGCTCACCAGGACACTATAAGTGGACGGCAGCACGACACCTCACCAGGCCACTATAGGTGACCGGCAGCACGACAGCTCACCAGGCCACTATAGGTGGCCGGCAACACGACAGCTCACCAGGCCACTATAGGTGGCCGGCAGCACGACAGCTCACCAGGCCACTGTAGGTGGCCGGCAGCTCGAGAGCTCACCAGGACACTATAAGTGGACGGCAGCACGACACCTCACCAGGCCACTATAGGTGGCCGGCAGCACGACAGATCACCAGGCAACTATAGGTGACCGGCAGCACGACAGCTGACCAGGCCACTGTTGGTGGCCGGCATCTCGACAGCTCACCACGCCACTGTAGGTGGCCGGCAGCACAACAGCTCACCAGGCCACTCTAGGTGGCCGGCAACACGACAGCTCACCAGGCAACTATAGGTGGCCGGCAACACGACAGCTCACCAGGCCACAATAGGTGACCGGCAGCACGACAGCTCACCAGGCCACAATAGGTGGCCGGCAGCACGACAGCTCACCAGGCCACTATAGGTGGCCGGCAGCACGACAGCTCAACAGGCCACTGTAGGTGGCCGGCACCACCACAGCTGACCAGGCAACTCTAGGTGGCCGGCATCTCGACAGCTCACCACGCCACTGTAGGTGGCCGGCAGCACGACAGCTCACCAGGCCACTCTAGGTGGCCGGCAACACGACAGCTCACCAGGCAACTATAGGTGGCCGGCAACACGACAGCTCATTAGGCCACTATAGGTGGCCCGCAGCACGACGGCTCACCATGCTACTATAGGTGGCCGGCATTTCGACAGCTCACTAGGCCACTATAGGTGACCGGCAGCACGACAGCTCACCAGGCCACAATAGGTGGCCGGCAGCACGACAGCTCACCAGGCCACTATAGGTGGCCGGCAGCACGACAGCTCAACAGGCCACTGTAGGTGGCCGGCACCACCACAGCTGACCAGGCAACTCTAGGTGGCCGGCAGCACGACAGCTCACCAGGCCACTGTAGGTGGCCGGCAGCTCGAGAGCTCACCAGGACACTATAAGTGGACGGCAGCACGACACCTCACCAGGCCACTATAGGTAACCGGCAGCACGACAGCTCACCAGGCCACTATAGGTGGCCGGCAGCACGACGGCTCACCAGGCTACTATAGGTGGCCGGCATCTCGACATCTCACTAGGCCACTATAGGTGGCCGGCAGCACGACAGCTCACCAGGCAACTATAGGTGGCCGGCAACACGACAGCTCACCAGGCCACTATAGGTGGCCGGCAACACAACAGCTAACCAGGCAACTATAGGTGGCCGGCAACACGACAGCTCACCAGGCCACAATAGGTGGCCGGCACCACCACAGCTGACCAGGCAACTCTAGGTGGCCGGCAGCACGACAGCTCACCAGGCCACTATAGGTGACCGGCATCTCGACAGCTCACCACGTCACTGTAGGTGGCCGGCAGCTCGAGAGCACACCAGGCCATTAGGTGGCCGGCAGCACGACAGATCACCAGGCCACAATAGGTGGCCGGCAGCACGACAGCTCACCACGTCACTGTAGGTGGCCGGCAGCTCGAGAGCTCACCAGGCCACTATAGGTGGCCGGCAGCACGACAGATCACCAGGCCACTATAGGTGGCCGGCATCTCGACAGCTCACCAGGCCACTATAGGTGACCGGCAGCACGACAGCTTACTAGGCCACTATAGGTGGCCGGCAGCACGACAGCTCACAAGGCAACTATAGGTGACCGGCAGCACGACAGCTTACTAGGCCACTATAGGTGGCCAGCAGCACGACAGCTCACCAGGCCACTTTAAGGTGGCCGGCAGCACGACAGCTCAACAGGCCACTGTAGGTGGCCGGCATCTCGACAGCTCACCAGGCCACTATAGGCGACCGGCAGCACGACAGCTTACTAGGCCACTATAGGTGGCCGGCAGCACCACAGCTCACCAGGCCACTGTAGGTGGCCGGCAGCTCGAGAGCTCACCAGGACACTATAAGTGGACGGCAGCACGACAGATCACCAGGCCACTATAGGTGGCCGGCAACACGACAGCTAACCAGGCAACTACAGGTGGCCGGCAACACGACAGCTCACCAGGCCACTATAGGTGGCCGGCAACACAACAGCTAACCAGGCAACTATAGGTGGCCGGCAACACGACAGCTCACCAGGCCAAAATAGGTGGCCGGCACCACCACAGCTGACCAGGCAACTCTAGGTGGCCGGCAGCACGACAGCTGACCAGGCCACTGTTGGTGGCCGGCATCTCGACATCTCACCACGCCACTGTAGGTGGCCGGCAGCACGACAGCTCACCAGGCCACTCTAGGTGGCCGGCAACACGACAGCTCACAAGGCAACTATAGGTGGCCGGCAACACGACAGCTCACCAGGCCACAATAGGTGGCCGGCACCACCACAGCTGAAAAGGCAACTCTAGGTGGCCGGCAGCACGACAGCTCACCAGGCCACTATAGGTGGCCGGCAGCACGACGGCTCACCAGGCTACTATAGGTGGCCGGCATCTCGACATCTCACTAGGCCACTATAGGAGACCGGCAGCACGACAGATCACCAGGCCACTATAGGTGGCCGGCAACACGACAGCTAACCAGGCAACTACAGGTGGCCGGCAACACGACAGCTCACCAGGCCACTATAGGTGGCCGGCAACACAACAGCTAACCAGGCAACTATAGGTGGCCGGCAACACGACAGCTCACCAGGCCACTATAGGTGACCGGCATCTCGACAGCTCACCACGTCACTGTAGGTGGCCGGCAGCTCGAGAGCACACCAGGCCACTATAGGTGGCCGGCAGCACGACAGATCACCAGGCCACTATAGGTGGCCGGCAACACGACAGCTCATCAGGCCACTATAGGTGGCCCGCAGCACGACGGCTCACCATGCTACTATAGGTGGCCGGCATTTCGACAGCTCACTAGGCCACTATAGGTGACCGGCAGCACGACAGCTCACCAGGCCACAATAGGTGGCCGGCAGCGCGACAGCTCACCAGGCCACTATAGGAGGCCGGCAGCAGGACAGCTCAACAGGCCACTGTAGGTGGCCGGCACCACCACAGCTGACCAGGCAACACTAGGTGGCCGGCAGCACGACAGCTCACCAGGCCACTGTAGGTGGCCGGCAGCTCGAGAGCTCACCAGGACACTATAAGTGGACGGCAGCACGACACCTCACCAGGCCACTATAGGTGACCGGCAGCACGACAGCTCACCAGGCCACTATAGGTGGCCGGCAACACGACAGCTCACCAGGCCACTATAGGTGGCCGGCAGCACGACAGATCACCAGGCAACTATAGGTGACCGGCAGCACGACAGCTGACCAGGCCACTGTTGGTGGCCGGCATCTCGACATCTCACCACGCCACTGTAGGTGGCCGGCAGCACGACAGCTCACCAGGCCACTCTAGGTGGCCGGCAACACGACAGCTCACAAGGCAACTATAGGTGGCCGGCAACACGACAGCTCACCAGGCCACAATAGGTGGCCGGCACCACCACAGCTGAAAAGGCAACTCTAGGTGGCCGGCAGCACGACAGCTCACCAGGCCACTATAGGTGGCCGGCAGCACGACGGCTCACCAGGCTACTATAGGTGGCCGGCATCTCGACATCTCACTAGGCCACTATAGGAGACCGGCAGCACGACAGCTCACCACGCCACTGTAGGTGGCCGGCAGCACGACAGCTCACCAGGCCACTCTAGGTGGCCGGCAACACGACAGCCCACCAGGCCACTATAGGTGGCCGGCAACACGACAGCTAACCAGGCAACTATAGGTGGCCGGCAACACGACAGCTCACCAGGCCACTATAGGTGGCCGGCAACACAACAGCTAACCAGGCAACTATAGGTGGCCGGCAACACGACAGCTCACCAGGCCACAATAGGTGGCCGGCACCACCACAGCTGACCAGGCAACTCTAGGTGGACGGCAGCACGACAGCTCTCCAGGCCACTATAGGTGACCGGCATCTCGACAGCTCACCACGTCACTGTAAGTGGCCGGCAGCTCGAGAGCACACCAGGCCACTATAGGTGGCCGGCAGCACGACAGCTCACCACGCCATTGTAGGTGGCCGGCAGCACGACAGCTTACCAGGCCACTCTAGGTGGCCGGCAACACGACAGATCACCAGGCAACTATAGGTGACCTGCAGCACGACAGCTGACCAGGCCACTGTTGGTGGCCGGCATCTCGACAGCTCACCACGCCACTGTAGGTGGCCGGCAGCACGACAGCTCACCAGGCCACTCTAGGTGGCCGGCAACACGACAGCTCACCAGGCAACTATAGGTGGCCGGCAGCACGACAGCTCACCAGGCCACTATAGGTGACCGGCATCTCGACAGCTCACCACGTCACTGTAGGTGGCCGGCAGCTCGAGAGCTCACCAGGCCACTATAGGTGGCCAGCAGCACGACAGCTCACCAGGCCACTTTAAGGTGGCCGGCAGCACGACAGCTCAACAGGCCACTGTAGGTGGCCGGCATCTCGACAGCTCACCAGGCCACTATAGGTGACCGGCAGCACGACAGCTTACTAGGCCACTATAGGTGGCCGGCAGCACCACAGCTCACCAGGCCACTGTAGGTGGCCGGCAGCTCGAGAGCTCACCAGGACACTATAAGTGGACGGCAGCACGACAGATCACCAGGCCACTATAGGTGGCCGGCAACACGACAGCTCACCAGGCAACTATAGGTGGCCGGCAACACGACAGCTCACCAGGCCACAATAGGTGGCCGGCACCACCACAGCTGACCAGGCAACTCTAGGTGGCCGGCAGCACGACAGCTCACCAGGCCACTATAGGTGGCCGGCAGCACGACGGCTCACCAGGCTACTATAGGTGGCCGGCATCTCGACATCTCACTAGGCCACTATAGGAGACCGGCAGCACGACAACTCACCAGGTAACAATAGATGGCCGGCAGCACGACAGCTCACCAGGCCACTTTAAGGTGGCCGGCAGCACGACAGCTTAACAGGCCACTGTAGGTGGCCGGCATCTCGACAGCTCACCAGGCCACTATAGGTGACCGGCAACACGACAGCTTACTAGGCCACTATAGGTGGCCGGCAGCACGACAGCTCACCAGGCAACTTTAGGCGACCGGCAGCACGACAGCTCACCAGGCCACTGTAGGTGGCCGGCATCTCGACAGCACACCAGGCCACTATAGGTGGCCGGCAGCTCGAGAACTCACCAGGCCACTATAGGTGGCCGGCAGCACGACAGATCACCAGGCAACTATAGGTGACCGGCAGCACGACAGCTCACCAGGCCACTGTAGGTGGCCGGTATCTCGACAGCTCACCACGCCACTGTAGGTGGCCGGCAGCACGACAGCTCACCAGGCCACTGTAGGTGGCCGGCAGCTCGAGAGCTCACCAGGACACTATAAGTGGACGGCAGCACGACAGCTCACCAGGCCACTGTAGGTGGCCGGCATCTCGACAGCTCACCACGCCACTGTAGGTGGCCGGCAGCACCACAGCTCACCAGGCCACTGTAGGTGGCCGGCAGCTCGAGAGCTCACCAGGACACTATAAGTGGACGGCAGCACGACAGATCACCAGGCCACTATAGGTGGCCGGCAACACGACAGCTAACCAGGCAACTATAGGTGGCCGGCAACACGACAGCTCACCAGGCCACAATAGGTGGCCGGCACCACCACAGCTGACCAGGCAACTCTAGGTGGCCGGCAGCACGACAGCTCACCAGGCCACTATAGGTGGCCCGCAGCACGACGGCTCACCAGGCTACTATAGGTGGCCGGCATTTCGACAGCTCACTAGGCCACTATAGGTGACCGTCAGCACGACAGCTCACCAGGCCACAATAGGTGGCCGGCAGCACGACAGCTCACCAGGCCACAATAGGTGGCCGGCACCACCACAGCTGACCAGGCAACTCTAGGTGGCCGGCAGCACGACAGCTCACCAGGCCACTATAGGTGGCCCGCAGCACGACAGCTCACCAAGCCACTTTAAGGTGGCCGGCAGCACGACAGCTTAACAGGCCACTGTAGGTGGCCGGCACCACCACAGCTGACCAGGCAACTCTAGGTGGCCGGCAGCACGACAGCTCACCAGGCCACTATAGGTGGCCCGCAGCACGACAGCTCACCAGGCCACAATAGGTGGCCGGCACCACCACAGCTGACCAGGCAACTCTAGGTGGCCGGCAGCACGACAGCTCACCAGGCCACTATAGGTGGCCCGCAGCACGACAGCTCACCAGGCCACTTTAAGGTGGCCGGCAGCACGACAGCTTAACAGGCCACTGTAGGTGGCCGGCATCTCACAGCTCACCAGGCCACTATAGGTGACCGGCAACACGACAGCTTACTAGGCCACCTTAGGTGGCCGGCAGCACTACAGCTCACCAGGCAACTTTAGGCGACCGGCAGCACGACAGCTCACCAGGCCACTGTAGGTGGCCGGCATCTCGACAGCACACCAGGCCACTATAGGTGGCCGGCAGCACGACAGCTCAACAGGCCACTGTAGGTGGCCGGCACCACCACAGCTGACCAGGCAACTCTAGGTGGCCGGCAGCACGACAGCTCACCAGGCCACTATAGGTGGCCGGCAGCACGACAGCTCAACAGGCCACTGTAGGTGGCCGGCATCTCGACAGCTCACCAGGCCACTATAGGTGACCGGCATCTCAACAGCTCACCACGTCACTGTAGGTGGCCGGCAGCTCGAGAGCTCACCAGGCCACTATAGGTGGCCGGCAGCACGACAGATCACCAGGCCAGCCACTATAGGTGGCCGGCAACACGACAGCTCATCAGGCCACTATAGGTGGCCGGCAGCACGACAGCTCACCAGGCCACTATAGGTGGCCGGCAGCACGACGACTCACCAGGCTACTATAGATGGCCGGCACCACCACAGCTGACCAGGCAACTCTAGGTGGCCGGCAGCACGACAGCTCACCAGGCCACTACAGGTGGCCGCCCGCAGCACGACGGCTCACCAGGCTACTATAGATGGCCGGCACCACCACAACTGACGAGGCAACTCTAGGTGGCCGGCAGCACGACAGCTCACCAGGCCACTATAGGTGGCCGGCACCACCACAGTTGACCAGGCAACTCTAGGTGGCCGGCAGCACGACAGCTCAGCAGGCCACTATAGGCGGCCGGCAGCACGACGGCTCACCAGGCTACTATAGGTGGCCAGCAACACGACAGCTCACCAGGCCACAATAAGTGGCCGGCACCACCACAGCTGACCAGGCAACTCTAGGTGGCCGGCAGCACGACAGCTCACCAGGCCACTATAGGTGGCCGGCACCACCACAGCTGACCAGGCAACTCTAAGTGGCCGGCAGCACGACAGCTCACCAGGCCACTATAGGTGGCCGGCAGCACGACAGCTCACCAGACCACTATAGGTGACCGGCAGCACGACAGCTCACCAGGCCACTATAGGTGGCCGGCAGCACGACGGCTCACCAGGCTACTATAGGTGGCCGGCATCTCGACAGCTCACTAGGCCACTATAGGTGGCCGGCAGCACGACAGCTCACCAGGCAACTATAGGCGACCGGCAGCACGACAGCTCACCAGGCCACTGTAGGTGGCCGGCATCTCGACAGCACACCAGGCCACTATAGGTGGCCGGCATCTCGACAGCTCACTAGGCCACTATAGTTGGCCAGCAGCACGACAGCTCGCCAGGCAACTATAGGCGACCAGCAGCACGACAGCTCACCAGGCCACTGTAGGTGGCCGGCATTTCGACAGCTCACCAGGCCACTATAGGTGACCGGCAGCACGACAGCTCACCAGGCCACTAGAGGTGACCGGCAGCACGACAGCTCACCAGGCCACAATAGGTGGCCGGCACCACCACAGCTGACCAGGCAACTCTAGGTGGCCGGCAGCACGACAGCTCACCAGGCCACTATAGGTGGCCCGCAGCACGACAGCTCACCAAGCCACTTTAAGGTGGCCGGCAGCACGACAGCTTAACAGGCCACTGTAGGTGGCCGGCACCACCACAGCTGACCAGGCAACTCTAGGTGGCCGGCAGCACGACAGCTCACCAGGCCACTATAGGTGGCCCGCAGCACGACAGCTCACCAGGCCACAATAGGTGGCCGGCACCACCACAGCTGACCAGGCAACTCTAGGTGGCCGGCAGCACGACAGCTCACCAGGCCACTATAGGTGGCCCGCAGCACGACAGCTCACCAGGCCACTTTAAGGTGGCCGGCAGCACGACAGCTTAACAGGCCACTGTAGGTGGCCGGCATCTCGACAGCTCACCAGGCCACTATAGGTGACCGGCAACACGACAGCTTACTAGGCCACTTTAGGTGGCCGGCAGCACGACAGCTCACCAGGCAACTTTAGGCGACCGGCAGCACGACAGCTCACCAGGCCACTGTAGGTGGCCGGCATCTCGACAGCACACCAGGCCACTATAGGTGGCCGGCAGCACGACAGCTCAACAGGCCACTGTAGGTGGCCGGCACCACCACAGCTGACCAGGCAACTCTAGGTGGCCGGCAGCACGACAGCTCACCATGCCACTATAGGTGGCCGGCAGCACGACAGCTCAACAGGCCACTGTAGGTGGCCGGCATCTCGACAGCTCACCAGGCCACTATAGGTGACCGGCATCTCAACAGCTCACCACGTCACTGTAGGTGGCCGGCAGCTCGAGAGCTCACCAGGCCACTATAGGTGGCCGGCAGCACGACAGATCACCAGGCCAGCCACTATAGGTGGCCGGCAACACGACAGCTCATCAGGCCACTATAGGTGGCCGGCAGCACGACAGCTCACCAGGCCACTATAGGTGGCCGGCAGCACGACGACTCACCAGGCTACTATAGATGGCCGGCACCACCACAGCTGACCAGGCAACTCTAGGTGGCCGGCAGCACGACAGCTCACCAGGCCACTACAGGTGGCCGCCCGCAGCACGACGGCTCACCAGGCTACTATAGATGGCCGGCACCACCACAACTGACGAGGCAACTCTAGGTGGCCGGCAGCACGACAGCTCACCAGGCCACTATAGGTGGCCGGCACCACCACAGTTGACCAGGCAACTCTAGGTGGCCGGCAGCACGACAGCTCAGCAGGCCACTATAGGTGGCCGGCAGCACGACGGCTCACCAGGCTACTATAGGTGGCAAGCAACACGACAGCTCACCAGGCCACAATAAGTGGCCGGCACCACCACAGCTGACCAGGCAACTCTAGGTGGCCGGCAGCACGACAGCTCACCAGGCCACTATAGGTGGCCGGCACCACCACAGCTGACCAGGCAACTCTAAGTGGCCGGCAGCACGACAGCTCACCAGGCCACTATAGGTGGCCGGCAGCACGACAGCTCACCAGACCACTATAGGTGACCGGCAGCACGACAGCTCACCAGGCCACTATAGGTGGCCGGCAGCACGACGGCTCACCAGGCTACTATAGGTGGCCGGCATCTCGACAGCTCACTAGGCCACTATAGGTGGCCGGCAGCACGACAGCTCACCAGGCAACTATAGGCGACCGGCAGCACGACAGCTCACCACTGTAGGTGGCCGGCATCTCGACAGCACACCAGGCCACTATAGGTGGCCGGCATCTCGACAGCTCACTAGGCCACTATAGTTGGCCAGCAGCACGACAGCTCGCCAGGCAACTATTGGCGACCAGCAGCACGACAGCTCACCAGGCCACTGTAGGTGGCCGGCATTTCGACAGCTCACCAGGCCACTATAGGTGACCGGCAGCACGACAGCTCACCAGGCCACTAGAGGTGACCGGCAGCACGACAGCTCACCAGGCCACAATAGGTGGCCGGCAGCACGACAGCTCACCAGGCCACAATAGGTGGCCGGCAGCACGACAGATCAACAGGCCACTATAGGTGACCGGCAGCACGACAGCTCACCAGGCCACAATAGGTGGCCGGCAGCACGACAGCTCACCAGGCCAAAATAGGTGGCCGGCATCTCGACAGCTCACTAGGCCACTATAGGTGGCCGGCAGCACGACAGCTCACCAGGCAACTATAGGCGACCGGCAGCACGACAGCTCACCACTGTAGGTGGCCGGCATCTCGACAGCACACCAGGCCACTATAGGTGGCCGGCATCTCGACAGCTCACTAGGCCACTATAGTTGGCCAGCAGCACGACAGCTCGCCAGGCAACTATAGGCGACCAGCAGCACGACAGCTCACCAGGCCACTGTAGGTGGCCGGCATTTCGACAGCTCACCAGGCCACTATAGGTGACCGGCAGCACGACAGCTCACCAGGCCACTAGAGGTGACCGGCAGCACGACAGCTCACCAGGCCACAATAGGTGGCCGGCAGCACGACAGCTCACCAGGCCACAATAGGTGGCCGGCAGCACGACAGATCAACAGGCCACTATAGGTGACCGGCAGCACGACAGCTCACCAGGCCACAATAGGTGGCCGGCAGCACGACAGCTCACCAGGCCAAAATAGGTGGCCGGCAGCACGACAGATCACTAGGCCACTATAGGTGACCGGCAGCACGACAGCTCACCAGGCCACAATAGGTGGCCGGCAGCACGACAGCTCACCAGGCCACTATAGGTGGCCGGCAGCACGACAGCTCAACAGGCCACTGTAGGTGGCCGGCACCACCACAGCTGACCAGGCAACTCTAGGTGGCCGGCAGCACGACGGCTCACCAGGCTACTATAGCTGGCCGGCATCTCGACAGCTCACTAGGCCACTATAGGTGACCGGCAGCACGACAGCTCACCAGGCCACAATAGGTGGCCGGCAGCACGACGGCTCACCAGGCTACTATAGGTGGCCGGCACCACCACAGCTGACCAGGCAACTCTGGGTGGCCGGCAGCACGACAGCTCACCAGGCCACTATGGGTGGCCGGCAGCACGACAGCTCAACAGGCCACTGTAGGTGGCCGGCATCTCGACAGCTCACCAGGCCACTATAGGTGACCGGCATCTCGACAGCTCACCACGTCACTGTAGGTGGCCGGCAGCTCGAGAGCAAACCAGGCCACTATAGGTGGCCGGCTGCACGACAGATCACCGGGCCACTATAGGTGGCCGGCAACACGACAGCTCTCCAGGCCACTATAGGTGGCCGGCAACACGACAGCTCACCAGGTCACAATAGGTGGCCGGCACCACCACAGCCGACCAGGCAACTCTAGGTGGCCGGCAGCACGACAGCTCAGCAGGCCACTATAGGTGGCAGGCAGCACGACGGCTCACCAGGCTACTATAGGTGGCCGGCATCTCAACAGCTCACCACGTCACTGTAGGTGGCCGGCAGCTCGAGAGCTCACCAGGCCACTATAGGTGGCCGGCAGCACGACAGCTCACCAGGCCACAATAGGTGGCCGGCAGCACGACAGCTCAGCAGGCCACTATAGGTGGCCGGCAGCACGACGGCTCACCAGGCTACTATAGGTGGCCGGCATCTCAACAGTTCACTAGGCCACTATAGGTGGCCGGCAGCACGACAGCTCAACAAGCCACTGTAGGTGGCCGCCATCTCGACAGCTCACCAGGCCACTATAGGTGACCGGCAGCACGACAGCTCACCAGGCCAATATAGGTGACCGGCAGCTCGAGAGCTCACCAGGACACTATAAGTGGACGGCAGCACGACAGATCACCAGGCCACTATAGGTGGTCGGCAACACGACAGCTCACCAGGCAACTATAGGTGGCCGGCAACACGACAGCTCACCAGGCCACAATAGGTGGCCGGCACCACCACAGCTGACCAGGCAACTCTAGGTGGCCGGCAGCACGACAGCTCAACAGGCCACTGTAGGTGGCCGCCATCTCGACAGCTCACCAGGCCATTATAGGTGGCCGGCAGCACGACAGATCACCGGGCAACTATAGGTGACCGGCAGCACGACAGCTGACCAGGCCACTGTAGGTGGCCGGCATCTCGACAGCTCACAACGCCACTGTAGGTGGCCGGCAGCACGACAGCTCACCAGGCCACTCTAGGTGGCCGGCAGCTCGAGAGCTCACCAGGACACTATAAGTGGACGGCAGCACGACAGATCACCAGGCCACTATAGGTGGTCGGCAACACGACAGCTCACCAGGCAACTATAGGTGGCCGGCAACACGACAGCTCACCAGGCCACAATAGGTGGCCGGCACCACCACAGCTGACCAGGCAACTCTAGGTGGCCGGCAGCACGACAGCTCACCAGGCCACTATAGGTGACCGGCATCTCGACAGCTCACCACGTCACTGTAGGTGGCCGGCAGCTCGAGAGCTCACCAGGCCACTATAGGTGGCCGGCAGCACGACAGATCACCAGGCCACTATAGGTGGCCGGCATCTCGACAGCTCACCAGGCCACTATAGGTGACCGGCAGCACGACAGCTTACTAGGCCACAATAGGTGGCCGGCAGCACGACAGCTCACAAGGCAACTATAGGTGACCGGCAGCACGACAGCTTACTAGGCCACTATAGGTGGCCAGCAGCACGACAGCTCACCAGGCCACTTTAAGGTGGCCGGCAGCACGACAGCTCAACAGGCCACTGTAGGTGGCCGGCATCTCGACAGCTCACCAGGCCACTATAGGTGACCGGCAGCACGACAGCTTACTAGGCCACTATAGGTGGCCGGCAGCACCACAGCTCACCAGGCCACTGTAGGTGGCCGGCAGCTCGAGAGCTCACCAGGACACTATAAGTGGACGGCAGCACGACAGATCACCAGGCCACTGTTGGTGGCCGGCATCTCGACATCTCACCACGCCACTGTAGGTGGCCGGCAGCACGACAGCTCACCAGGCCACTCTAGGTGGTCGGCAACACGACAGCTCACCAGGCAACTATAGGTGGCCGGCAACACGACAGCTCACCAGGCCACAATAGGTGGCCGGCACCACCACAGCTGACCAGGCAACTCTAGGTGGCCGGCAGCACGACAGCTCACCAGGCCACTATAGGTGACCGGCATCTCGACAGCTCACCACGTCACTGTAGGTGGCCGGCAGCTCGAGAGCTCACCAGGCCACTATAGGTGGCCGGCAGCACGACAGATCACCAGGCCACTATAGGTGGCCGGCATCTCGACAGCTCACCAGGCCACTATAGGTGACCGGCAGCACGACAGCTTACTAGGCCACAATAGGTGGCCGGCAGCACGACAGCTCACAAGGCAACTATAGGTGACCGGCAGCACGACAGCTTACTAGGCCACTATAGGTGGCCAGCAGCACGACAGCTCACCAGGCCACTTTAAGGTGGCCGGCAGCACGACAGCTCAACAGGCCATTATAGGTGGCCGGCATCTCGACAGCTCACCAGGCCACTATAGGTGACCGGCAGCACGACAGCTTACTAGGCCACTATAGGTGGCCGGCAGCACCACAGCTCACCAGGCCACTGTAGGTGGCCGGCAGCTCGAGAGCTCACCAGGACACTATAAGTGGACGGCAGCACGACAGATCACCAGGCCACTGTTGGTGGCCGGCATCTCGACATCTCACCACGCCACTGTAGGTGGCCGGCAGCACGACAGCTCACCAGGCCACTCTAGGTGGCCGGCAACACGACAGCTCACAAGGCAACTATAGGTGGCCGGCAACACGACAGCTCACCAGGCCACAATAGGTGGCCGGCACCACCACAGCTGACCAGGCAACTCTAGGTGGCCGGCAGCACGACAGCTCACCAGGCCACTGTAGGTGGCCGGCAGCACGACAGATCACCGGGCAACTATAGGTGACCGGCAGCACGACAGCTGACCAGGCCACTGTAGGTGGCCGGCATCTCGACAGCTCACAACGCCACTGTAGGTGGCCGGCAGCACGACAGCTCACCAGGCCACTCTAGGTGGCCGGCAGCTCGAGAGCTCACCAGGACACTATAAGTGGCCGGCAGCACGACAGCTCACCAGGCCACTATAGGTGACCGGCATCTCGACAGCTCACCACGTCACTGTAGGTGGCCGGCAGCTCGAGAGCACACCAGGCCACTATAGGTGGCCGGCAGCACGACAGATCACCAGGCCACAAAAGGTGGCCGGCAGCACGACAGCTCACCAGGCCACTATAGGTGGCCGGCAGCACGACAGCTCAACAGGCCACTGTAGGTGGCCGGCACCACCACAGCTGACCAGGCAACTCTAGGTGGCCGGCAGCACAACAGCTCACCAGGCCACTGTAGGTGGCCGGCAGCTCGAGAGCTCACCAGGACACTATAAGTGGACGGCAGCACGACACCTCACCAGGCCACTATAGGTGACCGGTAGCACGACAGCTCACCAGGCCACTATAGGTGGCCGGCAACACGACAGCTCACCAGGCCACTATAGGTGGCCGGCAGCACGACAGATCACCAGGCAACTATAGGTGACCGGCAGCACGACAGCTGACCAGGCCACTGTTGGTGGCCGGCATCTCGACAGCTCACCACGCCACTGTAGGTGGCCGGCAGCACGACAGCTCACCAGGCCACTCTAGGTGGCCGGCAACACGACAGCTCACCAGGCAACTATAGGTGGCCGGCAACACGACAGTTCACCAGGCCACAATAGGTGACCGGCAGCACGACAGCTCACCAGGCCACAATAGGTGGCCGGCAGCACGACAGCTCACCAGGCCACTATAGGTGGCCGGCAGCACGACAGCTCAACAGGCCACTGTAGGTGGCCGGCACCACCACAGCTGACCAGGCAACTCTAGGTGGCCGGCATCTCGACAGCTCACCACGCCACTGTAGGTGGCCGGCAGCACGACAGCTCACCAGGCCACTCTAGGTGGCCGGCAACACGACAGCTCACCAGGCAACTATAGGTGGCCGGCAACACGACAGCTCATTAGGCCACTATAGGTGGCCCGCAGCACGACGGCTCACCATGCTACTATAGGTGGCCGGCATTTCGACAGCTCACTAGGCCACTATAGGTGACCGGCAGCACGACAGCTCACCAGGCCACAATAGGTGGCCGGCAGCACGACAGCTCACCAGGCCACTATAGGTGGCCGGCAGCACGACAGCTCAACAGGCCACTGTAGGTGGCCGGCACCACCACAGCTGACCAGGCAACTCTAGGTGGCCGGCAGCACGACAGCTCACCAGGCCACTGTAGGTGGCCGGCAGCTCGAGAGCTCACCAGGACACTATAAGTGGACGGCAGCACGACACCTCACCAGGCCACTATAGGTAACCGGCAGCACGACAGCTCACCAGGCCACTATAGGTGGCCGGCAGCACGACGGCTCACCAGGCTACTATAGGTGGCCGGCATCTCGACATCTCACTAGGCCACTATAGGTGGCCGGCAGCACGACAGCTCACCAGGCAACTATAGGTGGCCGGCAACACGACAGCTCACCAGGCCACTATAGGTGGCCGGCAACACAACAGCTAACCAGGCAACTATAGGTGGCCGGCAACACGACAGCTCACCAGGCCACAATAGGTGGCCGGCACCACCACAGCTGACCAGGCAACTCTAGGTGGCCGGCAGCACGACAGCTCACCAGGCCACTATAGGTGACCGGCATCTCGACAGCTCACCACGTCACTGTAGGTGGCCGGCAGCTCGAGAGCACACCAGGCCATTAGGTGGCCGGCAGCACGACAGATCACCAGGCCACAATAGGTGGCCGGCAGCACGACAGCTCACCACGTCACTGTAGGTGGCCGGCAGCTCGAGAGCTCACCAGGCCACTATAGGTGGCCGGCAGCACGACAGATCACCAGGCCACTATAGGTGGCCGGCATCTCGACAGCTCACCAGGCCACTATAGGTGACCGGCAGCACGACAGCTTACTAGGCCACTATAGGTGGCCGGCAGCACGACAGCTCACAAGGCAACTATAGGTGACCGGCAGCACGACAGCTTACTAGGCCACTATAGGTGGCCAGCAGCACGACAGCTCACCAGGCCACTTTAAGGTGGCCGGCAGCACGACAGCTCAACAGGCCACTGTAGGTGGCCGGCATCTCGACAGCTCACCAGGCCACTATAGGCGACCGGCAGCACGACAGCTTACTAGGCCACTATAGGTGGCCGGCAGCACCACAGCTCACCAGGCCACTGTAGGTGGCCGGCAGCTCGAGAGCTCACCAGGACACTATAAGTGGACGGCAGCACGACAGATCACCAGGCCACTATAGGTGGCCGGCAACACGACAGCTAACCAGGCAACTACAGGTGGCCGGCAACACGACAGCTCACCAGGCCACTATAGGTGGCCGGCAACACAACAGCTAACCAGGCAACTATAGGTGGCCGGCAACACGACAGCTCACCAGGCCAAAATAGGTGGCCGGCACCACCACAGCTGACCAGGCAACTCTAGGTGGCCGGCAGCACGACAGCTCACCAGGCCACTATAGGTGACCGGCATCTCGACAGCTCACCACGTCACTGTAGGTGGCCGGCAGCTCGAGAGCACACCAGGCCACTATAGGTGGCCGGCAGCACGACAGATCACCAGGCCACTATAGGTGGCCGGCAACACGACAGCTCATCAGGCCACTATAGGTGGCCCGCAGCACGACGGCTCACCATGCTACTATAGGTGGCCGGCATTTCGACAGCTCACTAGGCCACTATAGGTGACCGGCAGCACGACAGCTCACCAGGCCACAATAGGTGGCCGGCAGCACGACAGCTCACCAGGCCACTATAGGAGGCCGGCAGCAGGACAGCTCAACAGGCCACTGTAGGTGGCCGGCACCACCACAGCTGACCAGGCAACACTAGGTGGCCGGCAGCACGACAGCTCACCAGGCCACTGTAGGTGGCCGGCAGCTCGAGAGCTCACCAGGACACTATAAGTGGACGGCAGCACGACACCTCACCAGGCCACTATAGGTGACCGGCAGCACGACAGCTCACCAGGCCACTATAGGTGGCCGGCAACACGACAGCTCACCAGGCCACTATAGGTGGCCGGCAGCACGACAGATCACCAGGCAACTATAGGTGACCGGCAGCACGACAGCTGACCAGGCCACTGTTGGTGGCCGGCATCTCGACATCTCACCACGCCACTGTAGGTGGCCGGCAGCACGACAGCTCACCAGGCCACTCTAGGTGGCCGGCAACACGACAGCTCACAAGGCAACTATAGGTGGCCGGCAACACGACAGCTCACCAGGCCACAATAGGTGGCCGGCACCACCACAGCTGACCAGGCAACTCTAGGTGGCCGGCAGCACGACAGCTCACCAGGCCACTATAGGTGGCCGGCAGCACGACGGCTCACCAGGCTACTATAGGTGGCCGGCATCTCGACATCTCACTAGGCCACTATAGGAGACCGGCAGCACGACAGCTCACCAGGCCACTATAGGTGGCCGGCAACACGACAGCTAACCAGGCAACTATAGGTGGCCGGCAACACGACAGCTCACCAGGCCACTATAGGTGGCCGGCAACACAACAGCTAACCAGGCAACTATAGGTGGCCGGCAACACGACAGCTCACCAGGCCACAATAGGTGGCCGGCACCACCACAGCTGACCAGGCAACTCTAGGTGGACGGCAGCACGACAGCTCTCCAGGCCACTATAGGTGACCGGCATCTCGACAGCTCACCACGTCACTGTAGGTGGCCGGCAGCTCGAGAGCACACCAGGCCACTATAGGTGGCCGGCAGCACGACAGCTCACCACGCCATTGTAGGTGGCCGGCAGCACGACAGCTTACCAGGCCACTCTAGGTGGCCGGCAACACGACAGATCACCAGGCAACTATAGGTGACCTGCAGCACGACAGCTGACCAGGCCACTGTTGGTGGCCGGCATCTCGACAGCTCACCACGCCACTGTAGGTGGCCGGCAGCACGACAGCTCACCAGGCCACTCTAGGTGGCCGGCAACACGACAGCTCACCAGGCAACTATAGGTGGCCGGCAGCACGACAGCTCACCAGGCCACTATAGGTGACCGGCATCTCGACAGCTCACCACGTCACTGTAGGTGGCCGGCAGCTCGAGAGCTCACCAGGCCACTATAGGTGGCCAGCAGCACGACAGCTCACCAGGCCACTTTAAGGTGGCCGGCAGCACGACAGCTCAACAGGCCACTGTAGGTGGCCGGCATCTCGACAGCTCACCAGGCCACTATAGGTGACCGGCAGCACGACAGCTTACTAGGCCACTATAGGTGGCCGGCAGCACCACAGCTCACCAGGCCACTGTAGGTGGCCGGCAGCTCGAGAGCTCACCAGGACACTATAAGTGGACGGCAGCACGACAGATCACCAGGCCACTATAGGTGGCCGGCAACACGACAGCTCACCAGGCAACTATAGGTGGCCGGCAACACGACAGCTCACCAGGCCACAATAGGTGGCCGGCACCACCACAGCTGACCAGGCAACTCTAAGTGGCCGGCAGCACGACAGCTCACCAGGCCACTATAGGTGGCCGGCAGCACGACGGCTCACCAGGCTACTATAGGTGGCCGGCATCTCGACATCTCACTAGGCCACTATAGGAGACCGGCAGCACGACAACTCACCAGGCAACAATAGATGGCCGGCAGCACGACAGCTCACCAGGCCACTTTAAGGTGGCCGGCAGCACGACAGCTTAACAGGCCACTGTAGGTGGCCGGCATCTCGACAGCTCACCAGGCCACTATAGGTGACCGGCAACACGACAGCTTACTAGGCCACTATAGGTGGCCGGCAGCACGACAGCTCACCAGGCAACTTTAGGCGACCGGCAGCACGACAGCTCACCAGGCCACTGTAGGTGGCCGGCATCTCGACAGCACACCAGGCCACTATAGGTGGCCGGCAGCTCGAGAACTCACCAGGCCACTATAGGTGGCCGGCAGCACGACAGATCACCAGGCAACTATAGGTGACCGGCAGCACGACAGCTCACCAGGCCACTGTAGGTGGCCGGTATCTCGACAGCTCACCACGCCACTGTAGGTGGCCGGCAGCACGACAGCTCACCAGGCCACTGTAGGTGGCCGGCAGCTCGAGAGCTCACCAGGACACTATAAGTGGACGGCAGCACGACAGCTCACCAGGCCACTGTAGGTGGCCGGCATCTCGACAGCTCACCACGCCACTGTAGGTGGCCGGCAGCACCACAGCTCACCAGGCCACTGTAGGTGGCCGGCAGCTCGAGAGCTCACCAGGACACTATAAGTGGACGGCAGCACGACAGATCACCAGGCCACTATAGGTGGCCGGCAACACGACAGCTAACCAGGCAACTATAGGTGGCCGGCAACACGACAGCTCACCAGGCCACAATAGGTGGCCGGCACCACCACAGCTGACCAGGCAACTCTAGGTGGCCGGCAGCACGACAGCTCACCAGGCCACTATAGGTGGCCCGCAGCACGACGGCTCACCAGGCTACTATAGGTGGCCGGCATTTCGACAGCTCACTAGGCCACTATAGGTGACCGTCAGCACGACAGCTCACCAGGCCACAATAGGTGGCCGGCAGCACGACAGCTCACCAGGCCACAATAGGTGGCCGGCACCACCACAGCTGACCAGGCAACTCTAGGTGGCCGGCAGCACGACAGCTCACCAGGCCACTATAGGTGGCCCGCAGCACGACAGCTCACCAAGCCACTTTAAGGTGGCCGGCAGCACGACAGCTTAACAGGCCACTGTAGGTGGCCGGCACCACCACAGCTGACCAGGCAACTCTAGGTGGCCGGCAGCACGACAGCTCACCAGGCCACTATAGGTGGCCCGCAGCACGACAGCTCACCAGGCCACAATAGGTGGCCGGCACCACCACAGCTGACCAGGCAACTCTAGGTGGCCGGCAGCACGACAGCTCACCAGGCCACTATAGGTGGCCCGCAGCACGACAGCTCACCAGGCCACTTTAAGGTGGCCGGCAGCACGACAGCTTAACAGGCCACTGTAGGTGGCCGGCATCTCGACAGCTCACCAGGCCACTATAGGTGACCGGCAACACGACAGCTTACTAGGCCACTTTAGGTGGCCGGCAGCACTACAGCTCACCAGGCAACTTTAGGCGACCGGCAGCACGACAGCTCACCAGGCCACTGTAGGTGGCCGGCATCTCGACAGCACACCAGGCCACTATAGGTGGCCGGCAGCACGACAGCTCAACAGGCCACTGTAGGTGGCCGGCACCACCACAGCTGACCAGGCAACTCTAGGTGGCCGGCAGCACGACAGCTCACCAGGCCACTATAGGTGGCCGGCAGCACGACAGCTCAACAGGCCACTGTAGGTGGCCGGCATCTCGACAGCTCACCAGGCCACTATAGGTGACCGGCATCTCAACAGCTCACCACGTCACTGTAGGTGGCCGGCAGCTCGAGAGCTCACCAGGCCACTATAGGTGGCCGGCAGCACGACAGATCACCAGGCCAGCCACTATAGGTGGCCGGCAACACGACAGCTCATCAGGCCACTATAGGTGGCCGGCAGCACGACAGCTCACCAGGCCACTATAGGTGGCCGGCAGCACGACGACTCACCAGGCTACTATAGATGGCCGGCACCACCACAGCTGACCAGGCAACTCTAGGTGGCCGGCAGCACGACAGCTCACCAGGCCACTACAGGTGGCCGCCCGCAGCACGACGGCTCACCAGGCTACTATAGATGGCCGGCACCACCACAACTGACGAGGCAACTCTAGGTGGCCGGCAGCACGACAGCTCACCAGGCCACTATAGGTGGCCGGCACCACCACAGTTGACCAGGCAACTCTAGGTGGCCGGCAGCACGACAGCTCAGCAGGCCACTATAGGTGGCCGGCAGCACGACGGCTCACCAGGCTACTATAGGTGGCCAGCAACACGACAGCTCACCAGGCCACAATAAGTGGCCGGCACCACCACAACTGACCAGGCAACTCTAGGTGGCCGGCAGCACGACAGCTCACCAGGCCACTATAGGTGGCCGGCACCACCACAGCTGACCAGGCAACTCTAAGTGGCCGGCAGCACGACAGCTCACCAGGCCACTATAGGTGGCCGGCAGCACGACAGCTCACCAGACCACTATAGGTGACCGGCAGCACGACAGCTCACCAGGCCACTATAGGTGGCCGGCAGCACGACGGCTCACCAGGCTACTATAGGTGGCCGGCATCTCGACAGCTCACTAGGCCACTATAGGTGGCCGGCAGCACGACAGCTCACCAGGCAACTATAGGCGACCGGCAGCACGACAGCTCACCAGGCCACTGTAGGTGGCCGGCATCTCGACAGCACACCAGGCCACTATAGGTGGCCGGCATCTCGACAGCTCACTAGGCCACTATAGTTGGCCAGCAGCACGACAGCTCGCCAGGCAACTATAGGCGACCAGCAGCACGACAGCTCACCAGGCCACTGTAGGTGGCCGGCATTTCGACAGCTCACCAGGCCACTATAGGTGACCGGCAGCACGACAGCTCACCAGGCCACTAGAGGTGACCGGCAGCACGACAGCTCACCAGGCCACAATAGGTGGCCGGCACCACCACAGCTGACCAGGCAACTCTAGGTGGCCGGCAGCACGACAGCTCACCAGGCCACTATAGGTGGCCCGCAGCACGACAGCTCACCAAGCCACTTTAAGGTGGCCGGCAGCACGACAGCTTAACAGGCCACTGTAGGTGGCCGGCACCACCACAGCTGACCAGGCAACTCTAGGTGGCCGGCAGCACGACAGCTCACCAGGCCACTATAGGTGGCCCGCAGCACGACAGCTCACCAGGCCACAATAGGTGGCCGGCACCACCACAGCTGACCAGGCAACTCTAGGTGGCCGGCAGCACGACAGCTCACCAGGCCACTATAGGTGGCCCGCAGCACGACAGCTCACCAGGCCACTTTAAGGTGGCCGGCAGCACGACAGCTTAACAGGCCACTGTAGGTGGCCGGCATCTCGACAGCTCACCAGGCCACTATAGGTGACCGGCAACACGACAGCTTACTAGGCCACTTTAGGTGGCCGGCAGCACGACAGCTCACCAGGCAACTTTAGGCGACCGGCAGCACGACAGCTCACCAGGCCACTGTAGGTGGCCGGCATCTCGACAGCACACCAGGCCACTATAGGTGGCCGGCAGCACGACAGCTCAACAGGCCACTGTAGGTGGCCGGCACCACCACAGCTGACCAGGCAACTCTAGGTGGCCGGCAGCACGACAGCTCACCAGGCCACTATAGGTGGCCGGCAGCACAACAGCTCAACAGGCCACTGTAGGTGGCCGGCATCTCGACAGCTCACCAGGCCACTATAGGTGACCGGCATCTCAACAGCTCACCACGTCACTGTAGGTGGCCGGCAGCTCGAGAGCTCACCAGGCCACTATAGGTGGCCGGCAGCACGACAGATCACCAGGCCAGCCACTATAGGTGGCCGGCAACACGACAGCTCATCAGGCCACTATAGGTGGCCGGCAGCACGACAGCTCACCAGGCCACTACAGGTGGCCGGCAGCACGACGACTCACCAGGCTACTATAGATGGCCGGCACCACCACAGCTGACCAGGCAACTCTAGGTGGCCGGCAGCACGACAGCTCACCAGGCCACTACAGGTGGCCGCCCGCAGCACGACGGCTCACCAGGCTACTATAGATGGCCGGCACCACCACAACTGACGAGGCAACTCTAGGTGGCCGGCAGCACGACAGCTCACCAGGCCACTATAGGTGGCCGGCACCACCACAGTTGACCAGGCAACTCTAGGTGGCCGGCAGCACGACAGCTCAGCAGGCCACTATAGGTGGCCGGCAGCACGACGGCTCACCAGGCTACTATAGGTGGCCAGCAACACGACAGCTCACCAGGCCACAATAAGTGGCCGGCACCACCACAGCTGACCAGGCAACTCTAGGTGGCCGGCAGCACGACAGCTCACCAGGCCACTATAGGTGGCCGGCACCACCACAGCTGACCAGGCAACTCTAAGTGGCCGGCAGCACGACAGCTCACCAGGCCACTATAGGTGGCCGGCAGCACGACAGCTCACCAGACCACTATAGGTGACCGGCAGCACGACAGCTCACCAGGCCACTATAGGTGGCCGGCAGCACGACGGCTCACCAGGCTACTATAGGTGGCCGGCATCTCGACAGCTCACTAGGCCACTATAGGTGGCCGGCAGCACGACAGCTCACCAGGCAACTATAGGCGACCGGCAGCACGACAGCTCACCACTGTAGGTGGCCGGCATCTCGACAGCACACCAGGCCACTATAGGTGGCCGGCATCTCGACAGCTCACTAGGCCACTATAGTTGGCCAGCAGCACGACAGCTCGCCAGGCAACTATTGGCGACCAGCAGCACGACAGCTCACCAGGCCACTGTAGGTGGCCGGCATTTCGACAGCTCACCAGGCCACTATAGGTGACCGGCAGCACGACAGCTCACCAGGCCACTAGAGGTGACCGGCAGCACGACAGCTCACCAGGCCACAATAGGTGGCCGGCAGCACGACAGCTCACCAGGCCACAATAGGTGGCCGGCAGCACGACAGATCAACAGGCCACTATAGGTGACCGGCAGCACGACAGCTCACCAGGCCACAATAGGTGGCCGGCAGCACGACAGCTCACCAGGCCAAAATAGGTGGCCGGCATCTCGACAGCTCACTAGGCCACTATAGGTGGCCGGCAGCACGACAGCTCACCAGGCAACTATAGGCGACCGGCAGCACGACAGCTCACCACTGTAGGTGGCCGGCATCTCGACAGCACACCAGGCCACTATAGGTGGCCGGCATCTCGACAGCTCACTAGGCCACTATAGTTGGCCAGCAGCACGACAGCTCGCCAGGCAACTATAGGCGACCAGCAGCACGACAGCTCACCAGGCCACTGTAGGTGGCCGGCATTTCGACAGCTCACCAGGCCACTATAGGTGACCGGCAGCACGACAGCTCACCAGGCCACTAGAGGTGACCGGCAGCACGACAGCTCACCAGGCCACAATAGGTGGCCGGCAGCACGACAGCTCACCAGGCCACAATAGGTGGCCGGCAGCACGACAGATCAACAGGCCACTATAGGTGACCGGCAGCACGACAGCTCACCAGGCCACAATAGGTGGCCGGCAGCACGACAGCTCACCAGGCCAAAATAGGTGGCAGGCAGCACGACAGATCACTAGGCCACTATAGGTGACCGGCAGCACGACAGCTCACCAGGCCACAATAGGTGGCCGGCAGCACAACAGCTCAACAGGCCACTGTAGGTGGCCGGCATCTCGACAGCTCACCAGGCCACTATAGGTGACCGGCATCTCAACAGCTCACCACGTCACTGTAGGTGGCCGGCAGCTCGAGAGCTCACCAGGCCACTATAGGTGGCCGGCAGCACGACAGATCACCAGGCCAGCCACTATAGGTGGCCGGCAACACGACAGCTCATCAGGCCACTATAGGTGGCCGGCAGCACGACAGCTCACCAGGCCACTACAGGTGGCCGGCAGCACGACGACTCACCAGGCTACTATAGATGGCCGGCACCACCACAGCTGACCAGGCAACTCTAGGTGGCCGGCAGCACGACAGCTCACCAGGCCACTATAGGTGGCCGGCAGCACAACAGCTCAACAGGCCACTGTAGGTGGCCGGCATCTCGACAGCTCACCAGGCCACTATAGGTGACCGGCATCTCAACAGCTCACCACGTCACTGTAGGTGGCCGGCAGCTCGAGAGCTCACCAGGCCACTATAGGTGGCCGGCAGCACGACAGATCACCAGGCCAGCCACTATAGGTGGCCGGCAACACGACAGCTCATCAGGCCACTATAGGTGGCCGGCAGCACGACAGCTCACCAGGCCACTACAGGTGGCCGGCAGCACGACGACTCACCAGGCTACTATAGATGGCCGGCACCACCACAGCTGACCAGGCAACTCTAGGTGGCCGGCAGCACGACAGCTCACCAGGCCACTACAGGTGGCCGCCCGCAGCACGACGGCTCACCAGGCTACTATAGATGGCCGGCACCACCACAACTGACGAGGCAACTCTAGGTGGCCGGCAGCACGACAGCTCACCAGGCCACTATAGGTGGCCGGCACCACCACAGTTGACCAGGCAACTCTAGGTGGCCGGCAGCACGACAGCTCAGCAGGCCACTATAGGTGGCCGGCAGCACGACGGCTCACCAGGCTACTATAGGTGGCCAGCAACACGACAGCTCACCAGGCCACAATAAGTGGCCGGCACCACCACAGCTGACCAGGCAACTCTAGGTGGCCGGCAGCACGACAGCTCACCAGGCCACTATAGGTGGCCGGCACCACCACAGCTGACCAGGCAACTCTAAGTGGCCGGCAGCACGACAGCTCACCAGGCCACTATAGGTGGCCGGCAGCACGACAGCTCACCAGACCACTATAGGTGACCGGCAGCACGACAGCTCACCAGGCCACTATAGGTGGCCGGCAGCACGACGGCTCACCAGGCTACTATAGGTGGCCGGCATCTCGACAGCTCACTAGGCCACTATAGGTGGCCGGCAGCACGACAGCTCACCAGGCAACTATAGGCGACCGGCAGCACGACAGCTCACCACTGTAGGTGGCCGGCATCTCGACAGCACACCAGGCCACTATAGGTGGCCGGCATCTCGACAGCTCACTAGGCCACTATAGTTGGCCAGCAGCACGACAGCTCGCCAGGCAACTATTGGCGACCAGCAGCACGACAGCTCACCAGGCCACTGTAGGTGGCCGGCATTTCGACAGCTCACCAGGCCACTATAGGTGACCGGCAGCACGACAGCTCACCAGGCCACTAGAGGTGACCGGCAGCACGACAGCTCACCAGGCCACAATAGGTGGCCGGCAGCACGACAGCTCACCAGGCCACAATAGGTGGCCGGCAGCACGACAGATCAACAGGCCACTATAGGTGACCGGCAACACGACAGCTCACCAGGCCACAATAGGTGGCCGGCAGCACGACAGCTCACCAGGCCAAAATAGGTGGCCGGCATCTCGACAGCTCACTAGGCCACTATAGGTGGCCGGCAGCACGACAGCTCACCAGGCAACTATAGGCGACCGGCAGCACGACAGCTCACCACTGTAGGTGGCCGGCATCTCGACAGCACACCAGGCCACTATAGGTGGCCGGCATCTCGACAGCTCACTAGGCCACTATAGTTGGCCAGCAGCACGACAGCTCGCCAGGCAACTATAGGCGACCAGCAGCACGACAGCTCACCAGGCCACTGTAGGTGGCCGGCATTTCGACAGCTCACCAGGCCACTATAGGTGACCGGCAGCACGACAGCTCACCAGGCCACTAGAGGTGACCGGCAGCACGACAGCTCACCAGGCCACAATAGGTGGCCGGCAGCACGACAGCTCACCAGGCCACAATAGGTGGCCGGCAGCACGACAGATCAACAGGCCACTATAGGTGACCGGCAGCACGACAGCTCACCAGGCCACAATAGGTGGCCGGCAGCACGACAGCTCACCAGGCCAAAATAGGTGGCAGGCAGCACGACAGATCACTAGGCCACTATAGGTGACCGGCAGCACGACAGCTCACCAGGCCACAATAGGTGGCCGGCAGCACGACAGCTCACCAGGCCACTATAGGTGGCCGGCAGCACGACAGCTCAACAGGCCACTGTAGGTGGCCGGCACCACCACAGCTGACCAGGCAACTCTAGGTGGCCGGCAGCACGACGGCTCACCAGGCTACTATAGCTGGCCGGCATCTCGACAGCTCACTAGGCCACTATAGGTGACCGGCAGCACGACAGCTCACCAGGCCACAATAGGTGGCCGGCAGCACGACGGTTCACCAGGCTACTATAGGTGGCCGGCACCACCACAGCTGACCAGGCAACTCTGGGTGGCCGGCAGCACGACAGCTCACCAGGCCACTATAGGTGGCCGGCAGCACGACAGCTCAACAGGCCACTGTAGGTGGCCGGCATCTCGACAGCTCACCAGGCCACTATAGGTGACCGGCATCTCGACAGCTCACCACGTCACTGTAGGTGGCCGGCAGCTCGAGAGCAAACCAGGCCACTATAGGTGGCCGGCTGCACGACAGATCACCGGGCCACTATAGGTGGCCGGCAACACGACAGCTCTCCAGGCCACTATAGGTGGCCGGCAACACGACAGCTCACCAGGTCACAATAGGTGGCCGGCACCACCACAGCCGACCAGGCAACTCTAGGTGGCCGGCAGCACGACAGCTCAGCAGGCCACTATAGGTGGCAGGCAGCACGACGGCTCACCAGGCTACTATAGGTGGCCGGCATCTCAACAGCTCACCACGTCACTGTAGGTGGCCGGCAGCTCGACAGCTCACTAGGCCACTATAGTTGGCCAGCAGCACGACAGCTCGCCAGGCAACTATAGGCGACCAGCAGCACGACAGCTCACCAGGCCACTGTAGGTGGCCGGCATTTCGACACCTCACCAGGCCACTATAGGTGACCGGCAGCACGACAGCTCACCAGGCCACAATAGGTGGCCGGCAGCACGACAGCTCACCAGGCCACAATAGGTGGCCGGCAGCACGACAGATTACCAGGGCACTATAGGTGACCGGCAGCACGACAGCTCACCAGGCCACAATAGGTGGCCGGCAGCACGACAGATCACCAGGGCACTATAGGTGACCGGCAGCACGACAGCTCACCAGGCCACAATAGGTGGCCGGCAGCACGACAGCTCACCAGGCCACAATAGGTGGCCGGCAGCACGACAGATCACCAGGGCACTATAGGTGACCGGCAGCGCGACAGCTCACCAGGCCACTATAGGTGGCCGGCAGCACTACAGCTCACCAGGCTACAATAGGTGGCCGGCAGCACTACAGCTCACCAGGCCACTATAGGTGACCGGCAGCACGACAGATCACCAGGCCACTATAGGTGGCCGGCATCTCGACAGCTCACTAGGCCACTATAGGTGGCCGGCAGCACGACAGCTCACCAGGCAACTATAGGCGACCAGCAGCACGACAGCTCACCAGGCCACTGTAGGTGGCTGGAAGCACGACAGCTCAGCAGGCCATTATGGGTGGCTGGAAGCACGACGCTCACCAGCACACTATAGGTGGCCAGCAGGTCGAGAGCTCACCAGCACACTATAGGTGACCGGCAGCACGAGAGCTAGCCAGGCCACTATAGGTGGCTGGCAGCACAGCAGCTCACCAGGCCAATATAGTTGGCCGGCAGCACGACAGCTCACCAGGCCACTATAGGTGGCTGGAAGCATGACAGCTCACCAGGGCATTATAGGTGGCTGGAAGCACGACGCTCACCAGCACACTATAGGTGGCCAGCAGGTCGAGAGCTCACCAGCACACTATAGGTGACCGGCAGCACGAGAGCTTACTAGGCCACTATAGGTGGCCGGCAGCACGACAGCTCACCAGGCAACTTTAGGCGACCGGCAGCACGACAGCTCACCAGGCCACTGTAGGTGGCCGGCATCTCGACAGCACACCAGGCCACTATAGGTGGCCGGCAGCTCGAGAACTCACCAGGCCACTATAGGTGGCCGGCAGCACGACAGATCACCAGGCAACTATAGGTGACCGGCAGCACGACAGCTCACCAGGCCACTGTAGGTGGCCGGTATCTCGACAGCTCACCACGCCACTGTAGGTGGCCGGCAGCACGACAGCTCACCAGGCCACTGTAGGTGGCCGGCAGCTCGAGAGCTCACCAGGACACTATAAGTGGACGGCAGCACGACAGCTCACCAGGCCACTGTAGGTGGCCGGCATCTCGACAGCTCGCCCCGCCACTGTAGGTGGCCGGCAGCACCACAGCTCACCAGGCCACTGTAGGTGGCCGGCAGCTCGAGAGCTCACCAGGACACTATAAGTGGACGGCAGCACGACAGATCACCAGGCCACTATAGGTGGCCGGCAACACAACAGCTAACCAGGCAACTATAGGTGGCCGGCAACACAACAGCTCACCAGGCCACAATAGGTGGCCGGCACCACCACAGCTGACCAGGCAACTCTAGGTGGCCGGCAGCACGACAGCTCACCAGGCCACTATAGGTGGCCCGCAGCACGACGGCTCACCAGGCTACTATAGGTGGCCGGCATTTCGACAGCTCACTAGGCCACTATAGGTGACCGGCAGCACGACAGCTCACCAGGCCACAATAGGTGGCCGGCAGCACGACAGCTCACCAGGCCACAATAGGTGGCCGGCACCACCACAGCTGACCAGGCAACTCTAGGTGGCCGGCAGCACGACAGCTCACCAGGCCACTATAGGTGGCCCGCAGCACGACAGCTCACCAGGCCACAATAGGTGGCCGGCACCACCACAGCTGACCAGGCAACTCTAGGTGGCCGGCAGCACGACAGCTCACCAGGCCACTATAGGTGGCCCGCAGCACGACAGCTCACCAGGCCACTTTAAGGTGGCCGGCAGCACGACAGCTTAGCAGGCCACTGTAGGTGGCCGGCATCTCGACAGCTCACCAGGCCACTATAGGTGACCGGCAACACGACAGCTTACTAGGCCACTTTAGGTGGCCGGCAGCACGACAGCTCACCAGGCAACTTTAGGCGACCGGCAGCACGACAGCTCACCAGGCCACGGTAGGTGGCCGGCATCTCGACAGCACACCAGGCCACTATAGGTGGCCGGCAGCACGACAGCTCAACAGGCCACTGTAGGTGGCCGGCACCACCACAGCTGACCAGGCACTTCTAGGTGGCCGGCAGCACGACAGCTCACCAGGCCACTATAGGTGGCCGGCAGCACGACAGCTCAACAGGCCACTGTAGGTGGCCGGCATCTCGAAAGCTCACCAGGCCACTATAGGTGACCGGCATCTCAACAGCTCACCACGTCACTGTAGGTGGCCGGCAGCTCGAGAGCTCACCAGGCCACTATAGGTGGCCGGCAGCACGACAGATCACCAGGCCAGCCACTATAGGTGGCCGGCAACACGACAGCTCATCAGGCCACTATAGGTGGCCGGCAGCACGACAGCTCACCAGGCCACTATAGGTGGCCGGCAGCACGACGGCTCACCAGGCTACTATAGATGGCCGGCACCACCACAGCTGACCAGGCAACTCTAGGTGGCCGGCAGCACGACAGCTCACCAGGCCACTATAGGTGGCCGCCCGCAGCACGACGGCTCACCAGGCTACTATAGATGGCCGGCACCACCACAACTGACCAGGCAACTCTAGGTGGCCGGCAGCACGACAGCTCACCAGGCCACTATAGGTGGCCGGCACCACGACAGTTGACCAGGCAACTCTAGGTGGCCGGCAGCACGACAGCTCAGCAGGCCACTATAGGTGGCCGGCAGCACGACGGCTCACCAGGCTACTATAGGTGGCCAGCAACACGACAGCTCACCAGGCCACAATAAGTGGCCGGCACCACCACAGCTGACCAGGCAACTCTAGGTGGCCGGCAGCACGACAGCTCACCAGGCCACTATAGGTGGCCGGCACCACCACAGCTGACCAGGCAACTCTAAGTGGCCGGCAGCACGACAGCTCACCAGGCCACTATAGGTGGCCGGCAGCACGACAGCTCACCAGACCACTATAGGTGACCGGCAGCACGACAGCTCACCAGGCCACTATAGGTGGCCGGCAGCACGACGGCTCACCAGGCTACTATAGGTGGCCGGCATCTCGACAGCTCACTAGGCCACTATAGGTGACCGGCAGCACGACAGCTCACCAGGCAACTATAGGCGACCGGCAGCACGACAGCTCACCAGGCCACAGTAGGTGGCCGGCATCTCGACAGCACACCAGGCCACTATAGGTGGCCGGCATCTCGACAGCTCACTAGGCCACTATAGTTGGCCGGCAGCACGACAGCTCGCCAGGCAACTATAGGCGACCAGCAGCACGACAGCTCACCAGGCCACTGTAGGTGGCCGGCATTTCGACAGCTCACCAGGCCACTATAGGTGACCGGCAGCACGACAGCTCACCAGGCCACTAGAGGTGACCGGCAGCACGACAGCTCACCAGGCCACAATAGGTGGCCGGCAGCACGACAGCTCACCAGGCCACAATAGGTGGCCGGCAGCACGACAGATCAACAGGCCACTATAGGTGACCGGCAGCACGACAGCTCACCAGGCCACAATAGGTGGCCGGCAGCACGACAGCTCACCAGGCCAAAATAGGTGGCCGGCAGCACGACAGATCACTAGGCCACTATAGGTGACCGGCAGCACGACAGCTCACCAGGCCACAATAGGTAGCCGGCAGCACGACAGCTCACCAGGCCACTATAGGTGGCCGGCAGCACGACAGCTCAACAGGCCACTGTAGGTGGCCGGCACCACCACAGCTGACCAGGCAACTCTAGGTGGCCGGCAGCACGACGGCTCACCAGGCTACTATAGCTGGCCGGCATCTCGACAGCTCACTAGGCCACTATAGGTGACCGGCAGCACGACAGCTCACCAGGCCACAATAGGTGGCCGGCAGCACGACGGCTCACCAGGCTACTATAGGTGGCCGGCACCACCACAGCTGACCAGGCAACTCTGGGTGGCCGGCAGCACGACAGCTCACCAGGCCACTATAGGTGGCCGGCAGCACGACAGCTCAACAGGCCACTGTAGGTGGCCGGCATCTCGACAGCTCACCAGGCCACTATAGGTGACCGGCATCTCGACAGCTCACCACGTCACTGTAGGTGGCCGGCAGCTCGAGAGCAAACCAGGCCACTATAGGTGGCCGGCTGCACGACAGATCACCTTGCCACTATAGGTGGCCGGCAACACGACAGCTCTCCAGGCCACTATAGGTGGCCGGCAACACGACAGCTCACCAGGTCACAATAGGTGGCCGGCACCACCACAGCTGACCAGGCAACTCTAGGTGGCCGGCAGCACGACAGCTCAGCAGGCCACTGTAGGTGGCCGGCATCTCGACAGCTCACCAGGCTACTATAGGTGGCCGGCATCTCAACAGCTCACCACGTCACTGTAGGTGGCCGGCAGCTCGAGAGCAAACCAGGCCACTATAGGTGGCCGGCTGCACGACAGATCACCGGGCCACTATAGGTGGCCGGCAACACGACAGCTCTCCAGGCCACTATAGGTGGCCGGCAACACGACAGCTCACCAGGTCACAATAGGTGGCCGGCACCACCACAGCTGACCAGGCAACTCTAGGTGGCCGGCAGCACGACAGCTCAGCAGGCCACTGTAGGTGGCCGGCATCTCGACAGCTCACCACGTCACTGTAGGTGGCCGGCAGCTCGAGAGCAAACCAGGCCACTATAGGTGGCCGGCTGCACGACAGATCACCGGGCCACTATAGGTGGCCGGCAACACGACAGCTCTCCAGGCCACTATAGGTGGCCGGCAACACGACAGCTCACCAGGTCACAATAGGTGGCCGGCACCACCACAGCTGACCAGGCAACTCTAGGTGGCCGGCAGCACGACAGCTCAGCAGGCCACTGTAGGTGGCCGGCAGCACGACAGCTCACCAGGCCACAATAGGTGGCCGGCAGCACGACAGCTCAGCAGGCCACTATAGGTGGCCGGCAGCACGACGGCTCACCAGGCTACTATAGGTGGCCGGCATCTCAACAGTTCACTAGGCCACTATAGGTGGCCGGCAGCACGACAGCTCAACAGGCCACTGTAGGTGGCCGCCATCTCGACAGCTCACCAGGCCACTATAGGTGACCGGCAGCACGACAGCTCACCAGGCCAATATAGGTGACCGGCAGCACGACAGCTCACCAGGCAACTATAGGCGACCGGCAGCACGACAGCTCACCAGGCCACTGTAGGTGGCCGGCATTTCGACAGCTCACCAGGCCACTATAGGTGACCGGCAGCACGACAGCTCACCAGGCCACAATAGGTGGCCGGCAGCACGACAGCTCACCAGGCCACAATAGGTGGCCGGCAGCACGACAGATCACCAGGGCACTATAGGTGACCGGCAGCACAACAGCTCACCAGGCCACAATAGGTGGCCGGCAGCACGACAGATCACCAGGGCACTATAGGTGACCGGCAGCACGACAGCTCACCAGGCCACAATAGGTGGCCGGCAGCACGACAGCTCACCAGGCCACAATAGGTGGCCGGCAGCACGACAGATCACCAGGGCACTATAGGTGACCGGCAGCGCGACAGCTCACCAGGCCACTATAGGTGGCCGGCAGCACTACAGCTCACCAGGCTACAATATTTGGCCGGACGCACTACAGCTCACCAGGCCACTATAGGTGACCGGCACCTTCGTGACAATTGCTCACCTTGTCGTGGTACGGAGGCTCAGTACAGGTAATGACTCTCGAGAGTAATCTCTAGAGGAACCCGAAGCTAAGAAGCAATTACGGACCCCCCACCTACCCCTCCCCTTCCTCTGTACCCATCGCTCCCCTACTCCCCTAACTCCAAGGTGGAACAGCATACGCCGACGGATGCATGGCTAAGAGGGTGCTTAGCTACTAGTATGCGAACTTCGGATACCGGGCGACCTCCGATTTCAATACAGCCTTCCTGCAGTGTCTCGGGCTCCGCTGCAGGTGACCGTTCTTTCCCGTGTTCTCGTGGGAACAATTGATAAAACTAATATTTTTGAAGAGACTGATGACTCTCTAACGTCATCGCCTGCTAGGACTTGTGAGTCCTCAGCGGCTAATAAGTGGGAAGTGATGCCGGCATCTTGTGCTGGCATTGCAGCCGAACGGAAAGCTGAAGATATGTCTTCACTCTCCGATTCTAACACCACACTTGGCGGAGATTCTGGGAGTATGCTCTCGGATGAACTCCCAAGTGTAAGTAGGAACGAAACCATCAGGAACGTAGAGGAAAAGCCTGTACCACCTGGTGGCTTCGTCAAGCTCAAATCATCGGAGCAGCGACGATTTAAAGCTGCTATGATGCAGGGCAAAACTAGAGATGAAGCCCTAGTTCTTGCAAAATCAACCCCTGCGAGTAAGGGTCCGGAGCTGAAACGTGTTCGTTCCGCAGACACTACTCCACCAGACCAGGCTGCTAAACGCAGCAAAATAGGTAAACACCAGGTCGACAAAAAGAGCTACAGTAGTGTAGCTGGGAGGATACGACTCGGCATCATCCCTAAGGACTTAGGAACGAACCCCCTCACTACAGCGCAGATGGCAGCCGTTCAGGAGGCTATAGTCGACACCTCCATCGAGCTGTCGGGTAAAGCACCCAAACCTCGCTTTAGGGGATCGACCTACAAATCAGGGTGGTTATACTTTGTGTGTGACAACCCAGATACGGCCGATTGGATGAAAACCAATTTTACGGCCATCAAGGACAAAAGTGGACTTGATATTATGCTTGTGGAAGAAGAAGCTTTCCCGAAACCGCACATCGTACGGGGCTACTTCCCACAAAGCGCCGGCCTACCCATCACGAAGGTGTTGGCGACGCTGGACTCACAAAATGACGACTTGCACGCAAAGAACTGGAGAGTCATGCAAAGCACGTCAAATAAGGAGAAAAACCTCCTGCACTTAGTCCTAGCAGTCAGTGACAAATCCTTGGCTCGACTGATGGAACTTAAGTGCCAAGTGGCCTACAGATTTGAAATCGTAAAGATGATTATCAAAAGCCAGGCGAAAACATCCTTGGATGTAGCACCAATCGCTGTAGGAAAACCTACAAGCAGCAGTATGGTGGATGCACCTGCTGCCGCAATAGGAAAACCTACAACCAGCAGTATGGTGGTTGCACCTGCTACTGTGGTAGGAAAACCTACAGCCAGCAATATGGTGGTTGCACCTATTGCTATAGTAGAAAAACCTACAACCAGCAGTATGGTGGTTGCACCTGCTACTGCCGTAGGAAAACCTACAGCTAGCAGTACGGTGGTTGCACCTACTGCTATTGTAGACACGCCCAGATGTGACGATCCAAAACCCGCTGCCACGTCTGAGCCGGCGACTACTAAAAGTCGCCCAAACAAGGGTAAGAAACGTCCCCCAACGAAACAAGGGGAATCTTCGATGGGAAGTAGATCAGAGGATCACTCCCATCGGGTCGGAATCTTCAGGCGAGGCAACAACAAGCCTTACAGAACGAAGGATCCGGCCTACCGTCGCAAGTAATGGATGGGCTGCGTGTGCTGCAGGGCAACCTGCACCATGCCAAAGGTGCCTCGGACACCTTTAGCCTGCGACTGTACCGCGACAGGATCAGCATTGGGCTAATCCAAGAACCATGGGCTCATAAAGGTAAGATTATGGGCCTGCAAAACAGGTCGCGTAAATTAATTTACGCCACAGGAGATTTTTCTCCTAGGGCCGCATGTGTGATCGGCACTAACCTAAATTTTCTCCCCATTCCAGAATTCGTCACAAGGGACTTGGTAGCCGTCATTGTGGAAGTTCCCACCGATGGAGGAGTAAGGGAGGTTGTATGCGCCTCCGCTTACTTTCCTGGAGACGGTCAACAAATCCCACCTACAGAAGTCCAGGATCTGGTTAGGTATTGCAACCAGAAGAAACACCACCTGGTAATTGGATGCGACGCCAACGCGCACCATATGGAATGGGGAAGCAGCAATACCAACAAACGAGGTGAGTCACTTTTTGAATTTATTATTAGTAATAATCTCACCGTTGCCAATAGAGGCAACAAACCCACATTTATAAACGCGGTTAGAAAAGAGGTGCTTGACCTCACTATCTCTAGCCAGTTTATCTCAAATGTGATTGGGGACTGGCATGTCTCCAATGAAGCCTCACTATCTGATCATCAGCATATCAGATTTAACATCTCTAGTGTGGCAACTGAAGTTGAGCCCAGATATCAGCCCAAACGAACGAATTGGGCTCGGTTCCAAGCTCAACTCGCCGCTAAAGAGGACATGCTCCCTAAGTCGATTAAATCGACAGATGATATCGACGAAGCGGCCTACCAGCTCAATACAGCACTCATCTCATCCTTTAGAGACAGCTGTACACCTAGGTCAACTACAAAAAAACGTTGTGTGCCCTGGTGGAACAGTCAGCTTGAGTCCCTAAGGAAGCAGGTGAGATCGCTGTTCAATAGAGCAAAACGGTACAACAGTTGGACTGAGTATAGATCTGCTCTAACTAAGTACAACCTCGAACTGAGGAAATCCAAGAGAACGTCTTGGAGGAAGCATTGCGAGAATATAGACTCGCTTCCAACTGCAGCCCGACTCCAGAAAACACTCTCTCGAGAGCACACAAATGGGCTCGGGCTGCTTCGCAAGTCAGACGGCACCTTTACCGTCAACCGCAGGGAAACCCTGGAGACCTTGCTCGAGGTGCACTTCCCTGGTTCTACTCCCTACTCGATGTCCTCTGACGATCAGATTAACGTCACAGGAATCATCGATAGTAGAACAAATAGCCTCTCTGGAAGACTATTCAGCCCTGACAGAGTTAAATGGGCAATTAGCTCATTTAAACCCTACAAGGCTCCAGGCAAAGATGGTGTCTTTCCTGCGATCCTACAGAAAGGCTTGAATACAACTCTACCATCACTGATAGCTCTATTTAGGTCTTGCTTCAACCTGGGATACATACCCCGGACTTGGAGAGAGGTCAATCTTGTCTTCATCCCCAAGATTGGGAAACCAAGCGAGCAACCTAAATCCTATCGCCCTATCAGTTTGACTTCGTTCTTTTTGAAAACAATGGAGAAACTGATAGAGCTCCACATTAGAGGTATCCTGGAAAGACAGGCACCTCTGCACTCTAACCAGTATGCATATCGCAAAGAGCGATCTACCGAAAATGCACTACACCATTTGGTGACGTGCATTGAAAATAGTTTCACACAAAAGGAGATCGCAATCTGCGCCTTCCTCGATATAGAGGGGGCCTTTGATAATACTGGCTATGACTCGATCACCACTGCACTATCCTGCAAGGGTGTGGACCATCCCACTAATCACTGGATTAGGGCGATGCTGAATAGCCGTATCATATCGGCCACATGCGGAGAGGTCTCAGTGACAGTATCGGCGGTCAGAGGATGCCCACAAGGGGGAGTCCTCTCACCACTGCTTTGGTCGATAGTCATCGACGATCTATTACGCAAGCTGACCACTCGGGGCTACGAGGTCATCGGATATGCTGATGACCTAGTAGTCATTGTTACAGGCAAGTGCGAGGTCACTGCCTGTGAGCGCATGCAACTTGCGCTCCAATTCATCTCTGACTGGTGTGGCAGAGAGGGGTTATCTATTAACCCAAATAAGACAATCTTAGTCCCATTTACAAAGAGAAGAAAGGTACAACCCTGCTCAATCTCTCTAAATGGAACACACATAGGATTTTCAGAGGAGGTAAAATATCTAGGTATTGACCTAGACCGCAAACTCAACTGGAACTCCAACATGAAAAATAAACTCATGAAAGCGACTAAGGCCATGTGGGCCTGCCGACGCACCTACGGTAAAACCTGGGGGCTCAAACCTAAGGTGGTCCACTGGATATATACCGCGATAGTAAGGCCTATCGTTACCTACGGGTCCACCGTATGGTGGACAAAAGTTGAACAAAAAACTACTATTACTAAGCTTCAACGCCTTCAGAGACTAGCGTGTCTCGGCATCACAGGCGCCATGCCGTCCTGCCCTACGGCAGCACAAGAAGCACTCATTGGACTCGTTCCACTGCACCTTTTTATCAAAAAGGTGGCATTACGCAGTGCAATCAGAATCCTCTGCTCGGGAACAAATATGCCATGTAGACCCGCAGGCCACATGTCCATACTACAACACTTGCCCGAGCTGGATATGATTACTACGGTCTCGGACGCATTGCCACACACCTTCACCTTTGACAAAAGATTTGAGGTACTGATCCCAAATCGCTCAGCATGGGAAAATAGTGATCCCCTGCTGAATGTCAAAGGCCTTAGGTGGTACACGGATGGCTCCAAGATGGCTTCTGGCGTTGGCGCCGGCATCTTTGGACCAAAACGTAAAATCTCGAAGGCCCTGGGAGTAAGTCCCAGCGTCTTCCAAGCTGAACTGCATGCCATCCTAACATGCGTCAACGTAAATCTCGAGACCGGCATCAGAGGAGTAACTATAAACATACTCTCTGATAGCCAAGCAGCGCTTAAAGCACTGAGTTCGTACAGCACGAACTCGAAAACTGTCAAGGAATGCCATGACGCGCTGCAAGAGCTCGCCAAAAGAAACAATGTTAAACTTTGGTGGGTGCCAGGACATAAAGGTATTAAGGGCAATGAAATTGCCGACCAACTTGCTAGAAAAGGTTCCAGCGACAAATACATAGGTCCGGAACCTTTCTGCGGCATTCCCAGGTCTAAGATAAATCACCTCCTAGACAAGTGGGAAAAATCGCAACACCTGTCCTTCTGGAACAGTGTTCGGGGACTTCGTCAATCTAAACGACTTGTACGACCCCTGAACAAACACGCTATTGACATACTTAAGCTCAATAGAGGGGATATCAGAAGACTGGTCAGCTACCTAACGGGACACTGCGGTCTGAGATATCATCTAAATAAAATTAGTCTCTCGTCGGAAACTGAGTGTCGGCTCTGTCTAGAGGACGATGAGACGGCAGAACACATACTGTGTGAGTGTCCTGCACTCTGCCATCTTAGGAAGCGCATCCTTCTCAGTGAAGTTGTGACTCCTGAGGGGATCACCCTGGCTCCTACGAGAAGCATTCTCAGCTTCATTATAGAGGTTGAGAGGCTACTCGGCTAATCGGCTAGCAGGCACAAAAGATCTGCAAAGGTCGCAGTGCCATATTGCTAAGAGTAGCACTAGCCCCATATTTAAAAAAAAAAAAAAAAAAAAAAAAATAGGTGACCGGCAGCACGACAGATCACCAGGCCACTATAGGTGGCCGGCAACTCGACAGCTCACTAGGCCACTATAGGTGGCCGGCAGCACGACAGCTCACCAGGCAACTATAGGCGACCAGCAGCACGACAGCTCACCAGGCCACTGTAGGTGGCTGGAAGCACGACAGCTCAGCAGGCCATTATGGGTGGCTGGAAGCACGACGCTCACCAGCACACTATAGGTGGCCAGCAGGTCGAGAGCTCACCAGCACACTATAGGTGACCGGCAGCACGAGAGCTAACCAGGCCACTATAGGTGGCTGGCAGCACAACAGCTCACCAGGCCACTATGGGTGGCCGGCGGCACGACAGCTCACCAGGCCACTATAGGTGGCTGGAAGCATGACAGCTCACCAGGCCATTATAGGTGGCTGGAAGCACGATAGCTCACCAGCACACTATAGGTGGCCGGCAGCTTGAGAGCTCACCAGCACACTATAGGTGGCCGGTAGCACGAGAGCTCACCAGGCCACTATAGGTGGCTGGAAGCATGACAGCTCACCAGGCCATTATAGGTGGCTGGAAGCACGATAGCTCACCAGCACACTATAGGTGGCCGGCAGCTCGGGAGCTCACCAGCACACTATAGGTGACCGGCAGCACGAGAGCTAACCAGGCCACTATAGGTGGCTGGCAGCACAACAGCTCACCAGGCCACAATAGGTGGCCGGCAGCACGACAGCTCACCAGGCCACTATAGGTGGCCGGCAACTCGACAGCTCACTAGGCCACTATAGGTGGCCGGCAGCACGACAGCTCACCAGGCAACTATAGGCGACCAGCAGCACGACAGCTCACCAGACCACTATAGGTGACCGGCAGCACGACAGCTCACCAGGCCACTATAGGTGGCCGGCAGCACGACGGCTCACCAGGCTACTATAGGTGGCCGGCATCTCGACAGCTCACTAGGCCACTATAGGTGGCCGGCAGCACGACAGCTCACCAGGCAACTATAGGCGACCGGCAGCACGACAGCTCACCAGGCCACTGTAGGTGGCCGGCATCTCGACAGCACACCAGGCCACTATAGGTGGCTGGCATCTCGACAGCTCACTAGGCCACTATAGTTGGCCAGCAGCACGACAGCTCGCCAGGCAACTATAGGCGACCAGCAGCACGACAGGTCACCAGGCCACTGTAGGTGGCCGGCATTTCGACAGCTCACCAGGCCACTATAGGTGACCGGCAGCACGACAGCTCACCAGGCCACTAGAGGTGACCGGCAGCACGACAGCTCACCAGGCCACAATAGGTGGTCGGCAGCACGACAGCTCACCAGGCCACAATAGGTGGCCGGCAGCACGACAGATCAACAGGGCACTATAGGTGACCGGCAGCACGACAGCTCACCAGGCCACAATAGGTGGCCGGCAGCACGACAGCTCACCAGGCCAAAATAGGTGGCCGGCAGCACGACAGATCACTAGGCCACTATAGGTGACCGGCAGCACGACAGCTCACCAGGCCACTGTAGGTGGCCGGCATTTCGACAGCTCACCAGGCCACTATAGGTGACCGGCAGCACGACAGCTCACCAGGCCACAATAGGTGGCCGGCAGCACGACAGCTCACCAGGCCACAATAGGTGGCCGGCAGCACGACAGATCACCAGGGCACTATAGGTGACCGGCAGCACGACAGCTCACCAGGCCACAATAGGTGACCGGCAGCACGACAGCTCACCAGGCCAATATAGGTGACCGGCAGCACGACAGCTCACCAGGCAACTATAGGCGACCGGCAGCACGACAGCTCACCAGGCCACTGTAGGTGGCCGGCATTTCGAAAGCTCACCAGGCCACTATAGGTGACCGGCAGCACGACAGCTCACCAGGCCACAATAGGTGGCCGGCAGCACGACAGCTCACCAGGCCACAATAGGTGGCCGGCAGCACGACAGATCACCAGGGCACTATAGGTGACCGGCAGCACGACAGCTCACCAGGCCACAATAGGTGGCCGGCAGCACGACAGATCACCGGGGCACTATAGGTGGCCGGCAGCACGACAGCTCACCAGGCCACAATAGGTGGCCGGCAGCACGACAGCTCACCAGGCCACAATAGGTGGCCGGCAGCACGACAGATCACCAGGGCACTATAGGTGACCGGCAGCGCGACAGCTCACCAGGCCACTATAGGTGGCCGGCAGCACTACAGCTCACCAGGCTACAATTGGTGGCCGGCAGCACTACAGCTCACCAGGCCACTATAGGTGACCGGCAGCACGACAGATCACCAGGCCACTATAGGTGGCCGGCATCTCGACAGCTCACTAGGCCACAGTAGGTGGCCGGCAGCACGACAGCTCACCAGGCAACTATAGGCGACCAGCAGCACGACAGCTCACCAGGCCACTGTAGGTGGCTGGAAGCACGACAGCTCAGCAGGCCATTATGGGTGGCTGGAAGCACGACGCTCACCAGCACACTATAGGTGGCCAGCAGGTCGAGAGCTCACCAGCACACTATAGGTGACCGGCAGCACGAGAGCTAACCAGGCCACTATAGGTGGCTGGCAGCACAGCAGCTCACCTGGCCACTATAGTTGGCCGGCAGCACGACAGCTCACCAGGCCACTATAGGTGGCTGGAAGCATGACAGCTCACCAGGGCATTATAGGTGGCTGGAAGCACGACGCTCACCAGCACACTATAGGTGGCCAGCAGGTCGAGAGCTCACCAGCACACTATAGGTGACCGGCAGCACGAGAGCTAACCAGGCCACTATAGGTGGCTGGCAGCACAGCAGCTCACCAGGCCCCTATGGGTGGCCGGCGGCACGACAGCTCACCAGGCCACTATAGGTGGCTGGAAGCATGACAGCTCACCAGGCCATTATAGGTGGCTGGAAGCACGATAGCTCACCAGCACACTATAGGTGGCCGGCAGCTTGAGAGCTCACCTGCACACTATAGGTGGCCGGTAGCACGAGAGCTAACCAGGCCACTATAGGTGGCTGGCAGCACAACAGCTCACCAGGCCACTATGGGTGGCCGGCAGCACGACAGCTCACCAGGCCACTATAGGTGGCTGGAAGCATGACAGCTCACCAGGCCATTATAGGTGGCTGGAAGCACGATAGCTCACCAGCACACTATAGGTGGCCGGCAGCTCGGGAGCTCACCAGCACACTATAGGTGACCGGCAGCACGAGAGCTAACCAGGCCACTATAGGTGGCTGGCAGCACAACAGCTCACCAGGCCACTATGGGTGGCCGGCAGCACGACAGCTCACCAGGCCACTATAGGTGGCTGGAAGCATGACAGCTCACCAGGCCATTATAGGTGGCTGGAAGCACGATAGCTCACCAGCATACTATAGGTGGCCGGCAGCTCGAGAGCTCACCAGCACACTATAGGTGGCCGGTAGCACGAGAGCTAACCAGGCCACTAGAGGTGGCTGGCAGCACAACAGCTCACCAGGCCACTATGGGTGGCCGGCAGCACGACAGCTCACCAGGCCACTATAGGTGGCTGGAAGCATGACAGCTCACCAGGCCATTATAGGTGGCTGGAAGCACGATAGCTCACCAGCACACTATAGGTGGCCGCCATCTCGACAGCTCACCAGGCCACTATAGGTGACCGGCAGCACGACAGCTCACCAGGCCACTAGAGGTGACCGGCAGCACGACAGCTCAACAGGCCACAATAGGTGGCCGGCAGCACGACAGCTCACCAGGCACTAGAGGTGGCTGGCAGCACAACAGCTCGCCAGGCAACTATAGGCGACCAGCAGCACGACAGGTCACCAGGCCACTGTAGGTGGCCGGCATTTCGACAGCTCACCAGGCCACTATAGATGACCGGCAGCACGACAGCTCACCAGGCCACTAGAGGTGACCGGCAGCACGACAGCTCACCAGGCCACAATAGGTGGCCGGCAGCACGACAGCTCACCAGGCCACAATAGGTGGCCGGCAGCACGACAGATCAACAGGGCACTATAGGTGACCGGCAGCACGACAGCTCACCAGGCCAAAATAGGTGGCCGGCAGCACGACAGATCACTAGGCCACTATAGGTGACCGGCAGCACGACAGCTCACCAGGCCACTGTAGGTGGCCGGCATTTCGACAGCTCACCAGGCCACTATAGGTGACCGGCAGCACGACAGCTCACCAGGCCACAATAGGTGGCCGGCAGCACGACAGCTCACCAGGCCACAATAGGTGGCCGGCAGCACGACAGATCACCAGGGCACTATAGGTGACCGGCAGCACGACAGCTCACCAGGCCACAATAGGTGACCGGCAGCACGACAGCTCACCAGGCCAATATAGGTGACCGGCAGCACGACAGCTCACCAGGCAACTATAGGCGACCGGCAGCACGACAGCTCACCAGGCCACTGTAGGTGGCCGGCATTTCGACAGCTCACCAGGCCACTATAGGTGACCGGCAGCACGACAGCTCACCAGGCCACAATAGGTGGCCGGCAGCACGACAGCTCACCAGGCCACAATAGGTGGCCGGCAGCACGACAGATCACCAGGGCACTATAGGTGACCGGCAGCACGACAGCTCACCAGGCCACAATAGGTGGCCGGCAGCGCGACAGATCACCGGGGCACTATAGGTGGCCGGCAGCACGACAGCTCACCAGGCCACAATAGGTGGCCGGCAGCACGACAGCTCACCAGGCCACAATAGGTGGCCGGCAGCACGACAGATCACCAGGGCACTATAGGTGACCGGCAGCGCGACAGCTCACCAGGCCACTATAGGTGGCCGGCAGCACTACAGCTCACCAGGCTACAATAGGTGGCCGGCAGCACTACAGCTCACCAGGCCACTATAGGTGACCGGCAGCACGACAGATCACCAGGCCACTATAGGTGGCCGGCATCTCGACAGCTCACTAGGCCACTATAGGTGGCCGGCAGCACGACAGCTCACCAGGCAACTATAGGCGACCAGCAGCACGACAGCTCACCAGGCCACTGTAGGTGGCTGGAAGCACGACAGCTCAGCAGGCCATTATGGGTGGCTGGAAGCACGACGCTCACCAGCACACTATAGGTGGCCAGCAGGTCGAGAGCTCACCAGCACACTATAGGTGACCGGCAGCACGAGAGCTAACCAGGCCACTATAGGTGGCTGGCAGCACAGCAGCTCACCAGGCCACTATAGTTGGCCGGCAGCACGACAGCTCACCAGGCCACTATAGGTGGCTGGAAGCATGACAGCTCACCAGGGCATTATAGGTGGCTGGAAGCACGACGCTCACCAGCACACTATAGGTGGCCAGCAGGTCGAGAGCTCACCAGCACACTATAGGTGACCGGCAGCACGAGAGCTAACCAGGCCACTATAGGTGGCTGGCAGCACAACAGCTCACCAGGCCACTATGGGTGGCCGGCGGCACGACAGCTCACCAGGCCACTATAGGTGGCTGGAAGCATGACAGCTCACCAGGCCATTATAGGTGGCTGGAAGCACGATAGCTCACCAGCACACTATAGGTGGCCGGCAGCTTGAGAGCTCACCAGCACACTATAGGTGGCCGGTAGCACGAGAGCTAACCAGGCCACTATAGGTGGCTGGCAGCACAACAGCTCACCAGGCCACTATGGGTGGCCGGCAGCACGACAGCTCACCAGGCCACTATAGGTGGCTGGAAGCATGACAGCTCACCAGGCCATTATAGGTGGCTGGAAGCACGATAGCTCACCAGCACACTATAGGTGGCCGGCAGCTCGGGAGCTCACCAGCACACTATAGGTGACCGGCAGCACGAGAGCTAACCAGGCCACTATAGGTGGCTGGCAGCACAACAGCTCACCAGGCCACTATGGGTGGCCGGCAGCACGACAGCTCACCAGGCCACTATAGGTGGCTGGAAGCATGACAGCTCACCAGCATACTATAGGTGGCCGGCAGCTCGAGAGCTCACCAGCACACTATAGGTGGCCGGTAGCACGAGAGCTAACCAGGCCACTAGAGGTGGCTGGCAGCACAACAGCTCACCAGGCCACTATGGGTGGCCGGCAGCACGACAGCTCACCAGGCCACTATAGGTGGCTGGAAGCATGACAGCTCACCAGCATACTATAGGTGGCCGGCAGCTCGAGAGCTCACCAGCACACTATAGGTGGCCGGTAGCACAACAGCTCACCAGGCCACTATGGGTGGCCGGCAGCACGACAGCTCACCAGGCCATTATAGGTGGCTGGAAGCACGATAGCTCACCAGCATACTATAGGTGGCCGGCAGCTCGAGAGCTCACCAGCACACTATAGGTGGCCGGTAGCACGAGAGCTAACCAGGCCACTAGAGGTGGCTGGCAGCACAACAGCTCACCAGGCCACTATGGGTGGCCGGCAGCACGACAGCTCACCAGGCCACTATAGGTGGCTGGAAGCATGACAGCTCACCAGGCCATTATAGGTGGCTGGAAGCACGATAGCTCACCAGCACACTATAGGTGGCCGCCATCTCGACAGCTCACCAGGCCACTATAGGTGACCGGCAGCACGACAGCTCACCAAGCCACTATAGGTGACCGGCAGCACGACAGCTCACCAGGCAACTATAGGCGACCGGCAGCACGACAGCTCACCAGGCCACTGTAGGTGGCTGGCATTTCGACAGCTCACCAGGCCACTATAGGTAACCGGCAGCACGACAGCTCACCAGGCCACAATAGGTGGCCGGCAGCACGATAGCTCACCAGGCCACAATAGGTGACCGGCAGCACAACAGCTCACCAGGCCACAATAGGTGGCTGGCAGCACGACAGCTCACCAGGCCACAATAGGTGGCCGGCAGCACGACGGCTCACCAGGTTACTATAGGTGGCCGGCAACACGACAGCTCACCGGGCCACAATAGGTGGCCGGCAGTTCGAGAGCTCACCAGGCCACTGTAGGTTGCCGGCATCTCGACAGCTCACCAGGCCACTATAGGTGGCCGGCAGCACGACAGCTCACCAGGCAACTATAGGCGACCGGCAGCACGACAGCTCACCAGGCCACTGTAGGTGGCCGGCATTTCGACAGCTCACCAGGCCACTATAGGTGACCGGCAGCACGACAGATCACCAGGCCACTATAGGTGGCCGGCATCCCGACAGCTCACTAGGCCACTATAGGTGGCCGGCAGCACGACAGCTCACCAGGCAACTATAGGCGACCGGCAGCACGACAGCTCACCAGGCCACTGTAGGTGGCCGGCATTTCGACAGCTCACTAGGCCACTATAGGTGGCCGGCAACACGACAGCTCACCAGGCCACTATAGGTGGCCGGCAACACAACAGCTCACCAGGCCACAATAGGTGGCCGGCACGACCACAGCTGACCAGCCAACTCTAGGTGGCCGGCAGCACGACAGCTCAGCAGGCCACTAGAGGTGGCCGGCAGCACGACGGCTCACCAGGCTACTATAGGTGGCCGGCATCTCAACAGCTCACTAGGCCACTATAGGTAACCGGCAGCACGACAGCTCACCAGGCCACAATAGGTGGCCGGCAGCATGACAGCTCACCAGGCCACTATAGGTGGCCGGCAGCACGACAGCTCAACACGCCATTGTAGGTGGCCGCCATCTCGACAGCTCACCACGTCACTGTAGGTGGCCGGCAGCTCGAGAGCTCACCAGGCCACTATAGGTGGCCGGCAGCACGACAGCTCACCAGGCCACAATAGGTGGCCGGCAGCACGACAGCTCAGCAGGCCACTATAGGTGGCCGGCAGCACGACGGCTCACCAGGCTACTATAGGTGGCCGGGATCTCAACAGCTCACTAGGCCACTATAGGTGGCCGGCAGCACGACAGCTCAACAGGCCACTGTAGGTGGCCGCCATCTCGACAGCTCACCAGGCCACTATAGGTGACCGGCAGCACGACAGTTCACCAGGCCACTATAGGTGACCGGCAGCACGACAGCTCACCAGGCAACTATAGGCGACCGGCAGCACGACAGCTCACCAGGCCACTGTAGGTGGCCGGCATTTCGACAGCTCACCAGGCCACTATAGGTGACCGGCAGCACGACAGCTCACCAGGCCACAATAGGTGGCCGGCAGCACGATAGCTCACCAGGCCACAATAGGTGGCCGGCAGCACGACAGCTCACCAGGCAACTATAGGCGACCGGCAGCACGACAGCTCATCGGGCCACTGTAGATGGCCGGCATTTCGACAGCTCACCAGGCCACTGTAGATGGCCGGCATTTCGACAGCTCACCAGGCCACTATAGGTGACCGGCAGCACGACAGCTCACCAGGCCACTTTAGGTGACCGACAACACGACAGCTCACCAGGCCACAATAGGTGGCCGGCAGCACGACAGCTCACCAGGCCACAATAGGTGGCCGGCAGCACGACAGATCACCAGGGCACTATAGGTGACCGGCAGCACTACAGCTCACCAGGCCACTATAGGTGGCCGGCAGCACGACAGCTCACCAGGCCACAATAGGTGGCCGGCAGCACAACGGCTCACCAGGCTACTATAGGTGGCCGGCAACACGACAGCTCACCGGGCCACAATAGGTGGCCGGCAGTTCGAGAGCTCACCAGGCCACTGTAGGTTGCCGGCATCTCGACAGCTCACCAGGCCACTATAGGTGGCCGGCAGCACGACAGCTCACCAGGCAACTATAGGCGACCGGCAGCACGACAGCTCACCAGGCCACTGTAGGTGGCCGGAATTTCGACAGCTCACCAGGCCACTATAGGTGACCGGCAGCACGACAGCTCACCAGGCCACAATAGGTGGCCGGCAGCACGACGGCTCACCAGGCTACTATAGGTGGCCGGCAACACGACAGCTCACCGGGCCACAATAGGTGGCCGGCAGGTCGAGAGCTCACCAGGCCACTGTAGGTTGCCGGCATCTCGACAGCTCACCAGGCCACTATAGGTGGCCGGCAGCACGACAGCTCACCAGGCAACTAAAGGCGACCGGCAGCACGACAGCTCACCAGGCCACTGTAGGTGGCCGGCATTTCGACAGCTCACCAGGCCACAATAGGTGACCGGCAGCACGACAGATCAGCAGGCCACTATAGGTGGCCGGCATCCCGACAGCTCACTAGGCCACTATAGGTGGCCGGCAGCACGACAGCTCACCAGGCAACTATAGGCGACCGGCAGCACGACAGCTCACCAGGCCACTGTAGGTGGCCGGCATTTCGACAGCTCACTAGGCCACTATAGGTGGCCGGCAAAACGACAGCTCACCAGGCCACTATAGGTGGCCGGCAACACAACAGCTCACCAGGCCACAATAGGTGGCCGGCACGACCACAGCTGACCAGGCAACTCTAGGTGGCCGGCAGCACGACAGCTCACCAGGCCACAATAGGTGGCCGGCAGCACGACGGCTCACCAGGCTACTATAGGTGGCCGGCATCTCAACAGCTCACTAGGCCACTATAGGTGACCGGCAGCACGACAGCTCACCAGGCCACAATAGGTGGCCGGCAGCATGACAGCTCACCAGGCCACTATAGGTGGCCGGCAGCACGACAGCTCAACACGCCACTGTAGGTGGCCGCCATCTCGACAGCTCACCACGTCACTGTAGGTGGCCGGCAGCTCGAGAGCTCACCAGGCCACTATAGGTGGCCGGCAGCACGACAGCTCACCAGGCCACAATAGGTGGCCGGCAGCACGACAGCTCAGCACGCCACTATAGGTGGCCGGCAGCACGACGGCTCACCAGGCTACTATAGGTGGCCGGCATCTCAACAGCTCACTAGGCCACTATAGGTGGCCGGCAGCACGACAGCTCAACAGGCCACTGTAGGTGGCCGCCATCTCGACAGCTCACCAGGCCACAATAGGTGGCCGGCAGCACGACAGCTCACCAGGCCACAATAGGTGGCCGGCAGCACGACGGCTCACCAGGCTACTATAGGTGGCCGGCAACACGACAGCTCACCGGGCCACAATAGGTGGCCGGCAGTTCGAGAGTTCACCAGGCCACTGTAGGTTGCCGGCATCTCGACAGCTCACCAGGCCACTATAGGTGGCCGGCAGCACGACAGCTCACCAGGCAACTATAGGCGACCGGCAGCACGATAGCTCACCAGGCCACTGTAGGTGGCCGGCATTTCGACAGCTCACCAGGCCACTATAGGTGACCGGCAGCACGACAGCTCACCAGGCCACAATAGGTGGCCGGCAGCACGACGGCTCACCAGGCTACTATAGGTGGCCGGCAACACGACAGCTCACCGGGCCACAATAGGTGGCCGGCAGTTCGAGAGCTCACCAGGCCACTGTAGGTTGCCGGCATCTCGACAGCTCACCAGGCCACTATAGGTGGCCGGCAGCACGACAGCTCACCAGGCAACTATAGGCGACCGGCAGCACGACAGCTCACCAGGCCACTGTAGGTGGCCGGCATTTCGACAGCTCACCAGGCCACTATAGGTGACCGGCAGCACGACAGATCACCAGGCCACTATAGGTGGCCGGCATCCCGACAGCTCACTAGGCCACTATAGGTGGCCGGCAGCACGACAGCTCACCAGGCAACTATAGGCGACCGGCAGCACGACAGCTCACCAGGCCACTGTAGGTGGCCGGCATTTCGACAGCTCACTAGGCCACTATAGGTGGCCGGCAACACGACAGCTCACCAGGCCACTATAGGTGGCCGGCAACATAACAGCTCACCAGGCCACAATAGGTGGCCGGCACGACCACAGCTGACCAGACAACTCTAGGCGGCCGGCAGCACGACAGCTCAGCAGGCCACTATAGGTGGCCGGCAGCACGACGGCTCACCAGGCTACTATAGGTGGCCGGCATCTCAACAGCTCACTAGGCCACTATAGGTGACCGGCAGCACGACAGCTCACCAGGCCACAATAGGTGGCCGGCAGCATGACAGCTCACCAGGCCACTATAGGTGGCCGGCAGCACGACAGCTCAACACGCCACTGTAGGTGGCCGCCATCTCGACAGCTCACCACGTCACTGTAGGTGGCCGGCAGCTCGAGAGCTCACCAGGCCACTATAGGTGGCCGGCAGCACGACAGCTCACCAGGCCACAATAGGTGGCCGGCAGCACGACAGCTCAGCAGGCCACTATAGGTGGCCGGCAGCACGACGGCTCACCAGGCTACTATAGGTGGCCGGCAGCACGACGGCTCACCAGGCTACTATAGGTGGCCGGCATCTCAACAGCTCACTAGGCCACTATAGGTGGCCGGCAGCACGACAGCTCAACAGGCCACTGTAGGTGGCCGCCATCTCGACAGCTCACCAGGCCACTATAGGTGACCGGCAGCACGACAGCTCACCAGGCAACTATAGGCGACCGGCAGCACGACAGCTCACCAGGCCACTGTAGGTGGCCGGCATTTCGACAGCTCACCAGGCCACTATAGGTGACCGGCAGCACGACAGCTCACCAGGCCACAATAGGTGGCCGGCAGCACGATAGCTCACCAGGCCACAATAGGTGACCGGCAGCACGACAGCTCACCAGGCCACAATAGGTGGCCGGCAGCACGACAGCTCACCAGGCCACTATAGGTGGCCGGCAGCACGACAGCTCAACACGCCATTGTAGGTGGCCGCCATCTCGACAGCTCACCACGTCACTGTAGGTGGCCGGCAGCTCGAGAGCTCACCAGGCCACTATAGGTGGCCGGCAGCACGACAGCTCACCAGGCCACAATAGGTGGCCGGCAGCACGACAGCTCAGCAGGCCACTATAGGTGGCCGGCAGCACGACGGCTCACCAGGCTACTATAGGTGGCCGGGATCTCAACAGCTCACTAGGCCACTATAGGTGGCCGGCAGCACGACAGCTCAACAGGCCACTGTAGGTGGCCGCCATCTCGACAGCTCACCAGGCCACTATAGGTGACCGGCAGCACGACAGTTCACCAGGCCACTATAGGTGACCGGCAGCACGACAGCTCACCAGGCAACTATAGGCGACCGGCAGCACGACAGCTCACCAGGCCACTGTAGGTGGCCGGCATTTCGACAGCTCACCAGGCCACTATAGGTGACCGGCAGCACGACAGCTCACCAGGCCACAATAGGTGGCCGGCAGCACGATAGCTCACCAGGCCACAATAGGTGACCGGCAGGACGACAGCTCACCAGGCCACAATAGGTGGCCGGCAGCACGACAGCTCACCAGGCCACAATAGGAGGCCGGCAGCACGACGGCTCACCAGGCTACTATAGGTGGCCGGCAACACGACAGCTCACCGGGCCACAATAGGTGGCCGGCAGTTCGAGAGCTCACCAGGCCACTGTAGGTTGCCGGCATCTCGACAGCTCACCAGGCCACTACAGGTGGCCGGCAGCACGACAGCTCACCAGGCAACTATAGGCGACCGGCAGCACGACAGCTCACCAGGCCACTGTAGGTGGCCGGCATTTCGACAGCTCACCAGGCCACTATAGGTGACCGGCAGCACGACAAATCCCCAGGCCACTATAGGTGGCCGGCATCCCGACAGCTCACTAGGCCACTATAGGTGGCCGGCAGCACGACAGCTCACCAGGCAACTATAGGCGACCGGCAGCACGACAGCTCATCGGGCCACTGTAGATGGCCGGCATTTCGACAGCTCACCAGGCCACTGTAGATGGCCGGCATTTCGACAGCTCACCAGGCCACTATAGGTGACCGGCAGCACGACAGCTCACCAGGCCACTTTAGGTGACCGACAACACGACAGCTCACCAGGCCACAATAGGTGGCCGGCAGCACGACAGCTCACCAGGCCACAATAGGTGGCCGGCAGCACGACAGATCACCAGGGCACTATAGGTGACCGGCAGCACTACAGCTCACCAGGCCACTATAGGTGGCCGGCAGCACGACAGCTCACCAGGCCACAATAGGTGGCCGGCAGCACAACGGCTCACCAGGCTACTATAGGTGGCCGGCAACACGACAGCTCACCGGGCCACAATAGGTGGCCGGCAGTTCGAGAGCTCACCAGGCCACTGTAGGTTGCCGGCATCTCGACAGCTCACCAGGCCACTATAGGTGGCCGGCAGCACGACAGCTCACCAGGCAACTATAGGCGACCGGCAGCACGACAGCTCACCAGGCCACTGTAGGTGGCCGGAATTTCGACAGCTCACCAGGCCACTATAGGTGACCGGCAGCACGACAGCTCACCAGGCCACAATAGGTGGCCGGCAGCACGACGGCTCACCAGGCTACTATAGGTGGCCGGCAACACGACAGCTCACCGGGCCACAATAGGTGGCCGGCAGGTCGAGAGCTCACCAGGCCACTGTAGGTTGCCGGCATCTCGACAGCTCACCAGGCCACTATAGGTGGCCGGCAGCACGACAGCTCACCAGGCAACTAAAGGCGACCGGCAGCACGACAGCTCACCAGGCCACTGTAGGTGGCCGGCATTTCGACAGCTCACCAGGCCACAATAGGTGACCGGCAGCACGACAGATCAGCAGGCCACTATAGGTGGCCGGCATCCCGACAGCTCACTAGGCCACTATAGGTGGCCGGCAGCACGACAGCTCACCAGGCAACTATAGGCGACCGGCAGCACGACAGCTCACCAGGCCACTGTAGGTGGCCGGCATTTCGACAGCTCACTAGGCCACTATAGGTGGCCGGCAAAACGACAGCTCACCAGGCCACTATAGGTGGCCGGCAACACAACAGCTCACCAGGCCACAATAGGTGGCCGGCACGACCACAGCTGACCAGGCAACTCTAGGTGGCCGGCAGCACGACAGCTCACCAGGCCACAATAGGTGGCCGGCAGCACGACGGCTCACCAGGCTACTATAGGTGGCCGGCATCTCAACAGCTCACTAGGCCACTATAGGTGACCGGCAGCACGACAGCTCACCAGGCCACAATAGGTGGCCGGCAGCATGACAGCTCACCAGGCCACTATAGGTGGCCGGCAGCACGACAGCTCAACACGCCACTGTAGGTGGCCGCCATCTCGACAGCTCACCACGTCACTGTAGGTGGCCGGCAGCTCGAGAGCTCACCAGGCCACTATAGGTGGCCGGCAGCACGACAGCTCACCAGGCCACAATAGGTGGCCGGCAGCACGACAGCTCAGCACGCCACTATAGGTGGCCGGCAGCACGACGGCTCACCAGGCTACTATAGGTGGCCGGCATCTCAACAGCTCACTAGGCCACTATAGGTGGCCGGCAGCACGACAGCTCAACAGGCCACTGTAGGTGGCCGCCATCTCGACAGCTCACCAGGCCACAATAAGTGGCCGGCAGCACGACAGCTCACCAGGCCACAATAGGTGGCCGGCAGCACGACGGCTCACCAGGCTACTATAGGTGGCCGGCAACACGACAGCTCACCGGGCCACAATAGGTGGCCGGCAGTTCGAGAGTTCACCAGGCCACTGTAGGTTGCCGGCATCTCGACAGCTCACCAGGCCACTATAGGTGGCCGGCAGCACGACAGCTCACCAGGCAACTATAGGCGACCGGCAGCACGATAGCTCACCAGGCCACTGTAGGTGGCCGGCATTTCGACAGCTCACCAGGCCACTATAGGTGACCGGCAGCACGACAGCTCACCAGGCCACAATAGGTGGCCGGCAGCACGGCGGCTCACCAGGCTACTATAGGTGGCCGGCAACACGACAGCTCACCGGGCCACAATAGGTGGCCGGCAGTTCGAGAGCTCACCAGGCCACTGTAGGTTGCCGGCATCTCGACAGCTCACCAGGCCACTATAGGTGGCCGGCAGCACGACAGCTCACCAGGCAACTATAGGCGACCGGCAGCACGACAGCTCACCAGGCCACTGTAGGTGGCCGGCATTTCGACAGCTCACCAGGCCACTATAGGTGACCGGCAGCACGACAGATCACCAGGCCACTATAGGTGGCCGGCATCCCGACAGCTCACTAGGCCACTATAGGTGGCCGGCAGCACGACAGCTCACCAGGCAACTATAGGCGACCGGCAGCACGACAGCTCACCAGGCCACTGTAGGTGGCCGGCATTTCGACAGCTCACTAGGCCACTATAGGTGGCCGGCAACACGACAGCTCACCAGGCCACTATAGGTGGCCGGCAACATAACAGCTCACCAGGCCACAATAGGTGGCCGGCACGACCACAGCTGACCAGACAACTCTAGGCGGCCGGCAGCACGACAGCTCAGCAGGCCACTATAGGTGGCCGGCAGCACGACGGCTCACCAGGCTACTATAGGTGGCCGGCATCTCAACAGCTCACTAGGCCACTATAGGTGACCGGCAGCACGACAGCTCACCAGGCCACAATAGGTGGCCGGCAGCATGACAGCTCACCAGGCCACTATAGGTGGCCGGCAGCACGACAGCTCAACACGCCACTGTAGGTGGCCGCCATCTCGACAGCTCACCACGTCACTGTAGGTGGCCGGCAGCTCGAGAGCTCACCAGGCCACTATAGGTGGCCGGCAGCACGACAGCTCACCAGGCCACAATAGGTGGCCGGCAGCACGACAGCTCAGCAGGCCACTATAGGTGGCCGGCAGCACGACGGCTCACCAGGCTACTATAGGTGGCCGGCAGCACGACGGCTCACCAGGCTACTATAGGTGGCCGGCATCTCAACAGCTCACTAGGCCACTATAGGTGGCCGGCAGCACGACAGCTCAACAGGCCACTGTAGGTGGCCGCCATCTCGACAGCTCACCAGGCCACTATAGGTGACCGGCAGCACGACAGCTCACCAGGCAACTATAGGCGACCGGCAGCACGACAGCTCACCAGGCCACTGTAGGTGGCCGGCATTTCGACAGCTCACCAGGCCACTATAGGTGACCGGCAGCACGACAGCTCACCAGGCCACAATAGGTGGCCGGCAGCACGATAGCTCACCAGGCCACAATAGGTGACCGGCAGCACGACAGCTCACCAGGCCACAATAGGTGGCCGGCAGCACGACAGCTCACCAGGCCACTATAGGTGGCCGGCAGCACGACAGCTCAACACGCCATTGTAGGTGGCCGCCATCTCGACAGCTCACCACGTCACTGTAGGTGGCCGGCAGCTCGAGAGCTCACCAGGCCACTATAGGTGGCCGGCAGCACGACAGCTCACCAGGCCACAATAGGTGGCCGGCAGCACGACAGCTCAGCAGGCCACTATAGGTGGCCGGCAGCACGACGGCTCACCAGGCTACTATAGGTGGCCGGGATCTCAACAGCTCACTAGGCCACTATAGGTGGCCGGCAGCACGACAGCTCAACAGGCCACTGTAGGTGGCCGCCATCTCGACAGCTCACCAGGCCACTATAGGTGACCGGCAGCACGACAGTTCACCAGGCCACTATAGGTGACCGGCAGCACGACAGCTCACCAGGCAACTATAGGCGACCGGCAGCACGACAGCTCACCAGGCCACTGTAGGTGGCCGGCATTTCGACAGCTCACCAGGCCACTATAGGTGACCGGCAGCACGACAGCTCACCAGGCCACAATAGGTGGCCGGCAGCACGATAGCTCACCAGGCCACAATAGGTGACCGGCAGGACGACAGCTCACCAGGCCACAATAGGTGGCCGGCAGCACGACAGCTCACCAGGCCACAATAGGAGGCCGGCAGCACGACGGCTCACCAGGCTACTATAGGTGGCCGGCAACACGACAGCTCACCGGGCCACAATAGGTGGCCGGCAGTTCGAGAGCTCACCAGGCCACTGTAGGTTGCCGGCATCTCGACAGCTCACCAGGCCACTACAGGTGGCCGGCAGAACGACAGCTCACCAGGCAACTATAGGCGACCGGCAGCACGACAGCTCACCAGGCCACTGTAGGTGGCCGGCATTTCGACAGCTCACCAGGCCACTATAGGTGACCGGCAGCACGACAAATCCCCAGGCCACTATAGGTGGCCGGCATCCCGACAGCTCACTAGGCCACTATAGGTGGCCGGCAGCACGACAGCTCACCAGGCAACTATAGGCGACCGGCAGCACGACAGCTCATCGGGCCACTGTAGATGGCCGGCATTTCGACAGCTCACCAGGCCACTGTAGATGGCCGGCATTTCGACAGCTCACCAGGCCACTATAGGTGACCGGCAGCACGACAGCTCACCAGGCCACTTTAGGTGACCGACAACACGACAGCTCACCAGGCCACAATAGGTGGCCGGCAGCACGACAGCTCACCAGGCCACAATAGGTGGCCGGCAGCACGACAGATCACCAGGGCACTATAGGTGACCGGCAGCACTACAGCTCACCAGGCCACTATAGGTGGCCGGCAGCACGACAGCTCACCAGGCCACAATAGGTGGCCGGCAGCACAACGGCTCACCAGGCTACTATAGGTGGCCGGCAACACGACAGCTCACCGGGCCACAATAGGTGGCCGGCAGTTCGAGAGCTCACCAGGCCACTGTAGGTTGCCGGCATCTCGACAGCTCACCAGGCCACTATAGGTGGCCGGCAGCACGACAGCTCACCAGGCAACTATAGGCGACCGGCAGCACGACAGCTCACCAGGCCACTGTAGGTGGCCGGAATTTCGACAGCTCACCAGGCCACTATAGGTGACCGGCAGCACGACAGCTCACCAGGCCACAATAGGTGGCCGGCAGCACGACGGCTCACCAGGCTACTATAGGTGGCCGGCAACACGACAGCTCACCGGGCCACAATAGGTGGCCGGCAGGTCGAGAGCTCACCAGGCCACTGTAGGTTGCCGGCATCTCGACAGCTCACCAGGCCACTATAGGTGGCCGGCAGCACGACAGCTCACCAGGCAACTAAAGGCGACCGGCAGCACGACAGCTCACCAGGCCACTGTAGGTGGCCGGCATTTCGACAGCTCACCAGGCCACAATAGGTGACCGGCAGCACGACAGATCAGCAGGCCACTATAGGTGGCCGGCATCCCGACAGCTCACTAGGCCACTATAGGTGGCCGGCAGCACGACAGCTCACCAGGCAACTATAGGCGACCGGCAGCACGACAGCTCACCAGGCCACTGTAGGTGGCCGGCATTTCGACAGCTCACTAGGCCACTATAGGTGGCCGGCAAAACGACAGCTCACCAGGCCACTATAGGTGGCCGGCAACACAACAGCTCACCAGGCCACAATAGGTGGCCGGCACGACCACAGCTGACCAGGCAACTCTAGGTGGCCGGCAGCACGACAGCTCACCAGGCCACAATAGGTGGCCGGCAGCACGACGGCTCACCAGGCTACTATAGGTGGCCGGCATCTCAACAGCTCACTAGGCCACTATAGGTGACCGGCAGCACGACAGCTCACCAGGCCACAATAGGTGGCCGGCAGCATGACAGCTCACCAGGCCACTATAGGTGGCCGGCAGCACGACAGCTCAACACGCCACTGTAGGTGGCCGCCATCTCAACAGCTCACCACGTCACTGTAGGTGGCCGGCAGCTCGAGAGCTCACCAGGCCACTATAGGTGGCCGGCAGCACGACAGCTCACCAGGCCACAATAGGTGGCCGGCAGCACGACAGCTCAGCACGCCACTATAGGTGGCCGGCAGCACGACGGCTCACCAGGCTACTATAGGTGGCCGGCATCTCAACAGCTCACTAGGCCACTATAGGTGGCCGGCAGCACGACAGCTCAACAGGCCACTGTAGGTGGCCGCCATCTCGACAGCTCACCAGGCCACAATAAGTGGCCGGCAGCACGACAGCTCACCAGGCCACAATAGGTGGCCGGCAGCACGACGGCTCACCAGGCTACTATAGGTGGCCGGCAACACGACAGCTCACCGGGCCACAATAGGTGGCCGGCAGTTCGAGAGTTCACCAGGCCACTGTAGGTTGCCGGCATCTCGACAGCTCACCAGGCCACTATAGGTGGCCGGCAGCACGACAGCTCACCAGGCAACTATAGGCGACCGGCAGCACGATAGCTCACCAGGCCACTGTAGGTGGCCGGCATTTCGACAGCTCACCAGGCCACTATAGGTGACCGGCAGCACGACAGCTCACCAGGCCACAATAGGTGGCCGGCAGCACGACGGCTCACCAGGCTACTATAGGTGGCCGGCAACACGACAGCTCACCGGGCCACAATAGGTGGCCGGCAGTTCGAGAGCTCACCAGGCCACTGTAGGCTGCCGGCATCTCGACAGCTCACCAGGCCACTATAGGTGGCCGGCAGCACGACAGCTCACCAGGCAACTATAGGCGACCGGCAGCACGACAGCTCACCAGGCCACTGTAGGTGGCCGGCATTTCGACAGCTCACCAGGCCACTATAGGTGACCGGCAGCACGACAGATCACCAGGCCACTATAGGTGGCCGGCATCCCGACAGCTCACTAGGCCACTATAGGTGGCCGGCAGCACGACAGCTCACCAGGCAACTATAGGCGACCGGCAGCACGACAGCTCACCAGGCCACTGTAGGTGGCCGGCATTTCGACAGCTCACTAGGCCACTATAGGTGGCCGGCAACACGACAGCTCACCAGGCCACTATAGGTGGCCGGCAACATAACAGCTCACCAGGCCACAATAGGTGGCCGGCACGACCACAGCTGACCAGACAACTCTAGGCGGCCGGCAGCACGACAGCTCAGCAGGCCACTATAGGTGGCCGGCAGCACGACGGCTCACCAGGCTACTATAGGTGGCCGGCATCTCAACAGCTCACTAGGCCACTATAGGTGACCGGCAGCACGACAGCTCACCAGGCCACAATAGGTGGCCGGCAGCATGACAGCTCACCAGGCCACTATAGGTGGCCGGCAGCACGACAGCTCAACACGCCACTGTAGGTGGCCGCCATCTCGACAGCTCACCACGTCACTGTAGGTGGCCGGCAGCTCGAGAGCTCACCAGGCCACTATAGGTGGCCGGCAGCACGACAGCTCACCAGGCCACAATAGGTGGCCGGCAGCACGACAGCTCAGCAGGCCACTATAGGTGGCCGGCAGCACGACGGCTCACCAGGCTACTATAGGTGGCCGGCAGCACGACGGCTCACCAGGCTACTATAGGTGGCCGGCATCTCAACAGCTCACTAGGCCACTATAGGTGGCCGGCAGCACGACAGCTCAACAGGCCACTGTAGGTGGCCGCCATCTCGACAGCTCACCAGGCCACTATAGGTGACCGGCAGCACGACAGCTCACCAGGCAACTATAGGCGACCGGCAGCACGACAGCTCACCAGGCCACTGTAGGTGGCCGGCATTTCGACAGCTCACCAGGCCACTATAGGTGACCGGCAGCACGACAGCTCACCAGGCCACAATAGGTGGCCGGCAGCACGATAGCTCACCAGGCCACAATAGGTGACCGGCAGCACGACAGCTCACCAGGCCACAATAGGTGGCCGGCAGCACGACAGCTCACCAGGCCACAATAGGAGGCCGGCAGCACGACGACTCACCAGGCTACTATAGGTGACCGGCAACACGACAGCTCACCGGGCCACAATAGGTGGCCGGCAGTTCGAGAGCTCACCAGGCCACTGTAGGTTGCCGGCATCTCGACAGCTCACCAGGCCACTATAGGTGGCCGGCAGCACGACAGCTCACCAGGCAACTATAGGCGACCGGCAGCACGACAGCTCACCAGGCCACTGTAGGTGGCCGGCATTTCGACAGCTCACCAGGCCACTATAGGTGACCGGCAGCACGACAAATCACCAGGCCACTATAGGTGGCCGGCATCCCGACAGCTCACTAGGCCACTATAAGTGGCCGGCAGCACGACAGCTCACCAGGCAACTATAGGCGACCGGCAGCACGACAGCTCACCAGGCCACTGTAGATGGCCGGCATTTCGACAGCTCACCAGGCCACTGTAGATGGCCGGCATTTCGACAGCTCACCAGGCCACTATAGGTGACCGGCAGCACGACAGCTCACCAGGCCACTTTAGGTGACCGACAGCACGACAGTTCACCAGGCCACAATAGGTGGCCGGCAGCACGACAGCTCACCAGGCCACAATAGGTGGCCGGCAGCACGACAGCTCACCAGGCCACTATAGGTGGCCGGCAGCACTACAGCTCACCAGGCCACTATAGGTGGCCGGCAGCACTACAGCTCACCAGGCCACTATAGGTGGCCGGCAGCACGACAGATCACCAGGCAACTATAGGCGACCGGCAGCACGACAGCTCACCAGGCCACTGTAGGTGGCCGGCATTTCGACAGCTCACCAGGCCACTATAGGTGGCCGGCAACACAACAGCTCACCAGGCCACAATAGGTGGCCGGCACGACCACAGCTGACCAGGCAACTCTAGGTGGCCGGCAGCACGACAGCTCAGCAGGCCACTATAGGTGGCCGGCAGCACGACGGCTCACCAGGCTACTATAGGTGGCCGGCATCTCAACAGCTCACTAGGCCACTATAGGTGACCGGCAGCACGACAGCTCACCAGGCCACAATAGGTGGCCGGCAGCATGACAGCTCACCAGGCCACTATAGGTGGCCGGCAGCACGACAGCTCAACACGCCACTGTAGGTGGCCGCCATCTCGACAGCTCACCACGTCACTGTAGGTGGCCGGCAGCTCGAGAGCTCACCACGTCACTGTAGGTGGCCGGCAGCTCGACAGCTCACCAGGCCACAATAGGTGGCCGGCAGCACGATAGCTCACCAGGCCACAATAGGTGACCGGCAGCACGACAGCTCACCAGGCCACAATAGGTGGCCGGCAGCACGACAGCTCACCAGGCCACAATAGGAGGCCGGCAGCACGACGGCTCACCAGGCTACTATAGGTGACCGGCAAAACGACAGCTCACCGGGCCACAATAGGTGGCCGGCAGTTCGAGAGCTCACCAGGCCACTGTAGGTTGCCGGCATCTCGACAGCTCACCAGGCCACTATAGGTGGCCGGCAGCACGACAGCTCACCAGGCAACTATAGGCGACCGGCAGCACGACAGCTCACCAGGCCACTGTAGGTGGCCGGCATTTCGACAGCTCACCAGGCCACTATAGGTGACCGGCAGCACGACAAATCACCAGGCCACTATAGGTGGCCGGCATCCCGACAGCTCACTAGGCCACTATAAGTGGCCGGCAGCACGACAGCTCACCAGGCAACTATAGGCGACCGGCAGCACGACAGCTCACCAGGCCACTGTAGATGGCCGGCATTTCGACAGCTCACCAGGCCACTGTAGATGGCCGGCATTTCGACAGCTCACCAGGCCACTATAGGTGACCGGCAGCACGACAGCTCACCAGGCCACTTTAGGTGACCGACAGCACGACAGCTCACCAGGCCACAATAGGTGGCCGGCAGCACGACAGCTCACCAGGCCACAATAGGTGGCCGGCAGTTCGAGAGTTCACCAGGCCACTGTAGGTTGCCGGCATCTCGACAGCTCACCAGGCCACTATAGGTGGCCGGCAGCACGACAGCTCACCAGGCAACTATAGGCGACCGGCAGCACGATAGCTCACCAGGCCACTGTAGGTGGCCGGCATTTCGACAGCTCACCAGGCCACTATAGGTGACCGGCAGCACGACAGCTCACCAGGCCACAATAGGTGGCCGGCAGCACGACGGCTCACCAGGCTACTATAGGTGGCCGGCAACACGACAGCTCACCGGGCCACAATAGGTGGCCGGCAGTTCGAGAGCTCACCAGGCCACTGTAGGTTGCCGGCATCTCGACAGCTCACCAGGCCACTATAGGTGGCCGGCAGCACGACAGCTCACCAGGCAACTATAGGCGACCGGCAGCACGACAGCTCACCAGGCCACTGTAGGTGGCCGGCATTTCGACAGCTCACCAGGCCACTATAGGTGACCGGCAGCACGACAGATCACCAGGCCACTATAGGTGGCCGGCATCCCGACAGCTCACTAGGCCACTATAGGTGGCCGGCAGCACGACAGCTCACCAGGCAACTATAGGCGACCGGCAGCACGACAGCTCACCAGGCCACTGTAGGTGGCCGGCATTTCGACAGCTCACTAGGCCACTATAGGTGGCCGGCAACACGACAGCTCACCAGGCCACTATAGGTGGCCGGCAACACAACAGCTCACCAGGCCACAATAGGTGGCCGGCACGACCACAGCTGACCAGACAACTCTAGGCGGCCGGCAGCACGACAGCTCAGCAGGCCACTATAGGTGGCCGGCAGCACGACGGCTCACCAGGCTACTATAGGTGGCCGGCATCTCAACAGCTCACTAGGCCACTATAGGTGACCGGCAGCACGACAGCTCACCAGGCCACAATAGGTGGCCGGCAGCATGACAGCTCACCAGGCCACTATAGGTGGCCGGCAGCACGACAGCTCACCAGGCCACAATAGGTGGCCGGCAGCACGACAGCTCACCAGGCCACTATAGGTGGCCGGCAGCACTACAGCTCACCAGGCCACTATAGGTGGCCGGCATTTCGACAGCTCACCAGGCCACTGTAGATGGCCGGCATTTCGACAGCTCACCAGGCCACTATAGGTGACCTGCAGCACGACAGCTCACCAGGCCACTTTAGGTGACCGACAGCACGACAGTTCACCAGGCCACAATAGGTGGCCGGCAGCACGACAGCTCACCAGGCCACAATAGGTGGCCGGCAGCACGACAGCTCACCAGGCCACTATAGGTGGCCGGCAGCACTACAGCTCACCAGGCCACAATAGGTGGCCGGCAGCACTACAGCTCACCAGGCCACTATAGGTGGCCGGCAGCACGACAGCTCACCAGGCAACTATAGGCGACCGGCCGCACGACAGCTCACCAGGCCACTGTAGGTGGCCGGCATTTCGACAGCTCACCAGGCCACTATAGGTGGCCGGCAACACAACAGCTCACCAGGCCACAATAGGTGGCCGGCACGACCACAGCTGACCAGGCATATCTAGGTGGCCGGCAGCACGACAGCTCAGCAGGCCACTATAGGTGGCCGGCAGCACGACGGCTCACCAGGCTACTATAGGTGGCCGGCATCTCAACAGCTCACTAGGCCACTATAGGTGACCGGCAGCACGACAGCTCGCCAGGCCACAATAGGTGGCCGGCAGCATGACAGCTCACCAGGCCACTATAGGTGGCCGGCAGCACGACAGCTCAACACGCCACTGTAGGTGGCCGCCATCTCGACAGCTCACCACGTCACTGTAGGCGGCCGGCAGCTCGAGAGCTCACCAGGCCACTGTAGGTGGCCGGCAGCACGACAGCTCACCAGGCCACAATAGGTGGCCGGCAGCACGACAGCTCAGCAGGCCACTATAGGTGGCCGGCAGCACGACGGCTCACCAGGCTACTATAGGTGGCCGGCATCTCAACAGCCCACTAGGCCACTATAGGTGGCCGGCAGCACGACAGCTCAACAGGGCACTGTAGGTGGCCGCCATCTCGACAGCTCACCAGGCCACTATAGGTGACCGGCAGCACGACAGTTCACCAGGCCACTATAGGTGACCGGCAGCACGACAGCTCACCAGGCAACTATAGGCGACCGGCACCACGACAGCTAACCAGGCCACTGTAGGTGGCCGGCATTTCGACAGCTCACCAGGCCACTATAGGTAACCGGCAGCACGACAGCTCACCAGGCCACAATAGGTGGCCGGCAGCACGATAGCTCACCAGGCCACAATAGGTGACCGGCAGCACGACAGCTCACCAGGCCACTATAGGTGGCCGGCAGCACGACGGCTCACCAGGCTGCTATAGGTGGCCGGCAACACGACAGCTCACCGGGCCACAATAGGTGGCCGGCAGTTCGAGAGCTCACCAGGCCACTGTAGGTTGCCGGCATCTCGACAGCTCACCAGGCCACTATAGGTGGCCGGCAGCACGACAGCTCACCAGGCAACTATAGGCGACCGGCAGCACGACAGCTCACCAGGCCACTGTAGGTGGCCGGCATTTCGACAGCTCACCAGGCCACTATAGGTGACCGGCAGCACGACAGATCACCAGGCCACTATAGGTGGTCGGCATCCCGACAGCTCACTAGGCCACTATAGGTGGCCGGCAGCACGACAGCTCACCAGGCAACTATAGGCGACCGGCAGCACGACAGCTCACCAGGCCACTGTAGGTGGCCGGCATTTCGACAGCTCACTAGGCCACTATAGGTGGCCGGCAACACGACAGCTCACCAGGCCACTATAGGTGGCCGGCAACACAACAGCTCACCAGGCCACAATAGGTGGCCGGCACGACCACAGCTGACCAGGCAACTCTAGGTGGCCGGCAGCACGACAGCTCAGCAGGCCACTATAGGTGGCCGGCAGCACGACGGCTCACCAGGCTACTATAGGTGGCCGGCATCTCAACAGCTCACTAGGCCACTATAGGTGACCGGCAGCACGACAGCTCACCAGGCCACAATAGGTGGCCGGCAGCATGACAGCTCACCAGGCCACTATAGGTGGCCGGCAGCACGACAGCTCAACACGCCACTGTAGGTGGCCGCCATCTCGACAGCTCACCACGTCACTGTAGGTGGCCGGCAGCTCGAGAGCTCACCAGGCCACTATAGGTGGCCGGCAGCACGACAGCTCACCAGGCCACAATAGGTGGCCGGCAGCACGACAGCTCAGCAGGCCACTATAGGTGGCCGGCAGCACGACGGCTCACCAGGCTACTATAGGTGGCCGGCAGCACGACGGCTCACCAGGCTACTATAGGTGGCCGGCATCTCAACAGCTCACTAGGCCACTATAGGTGGCCGGCAGCACGACAGCTCAACAGGCCACTGTAGGTGGCCGCCATCTCGACAGCTCACCAGGCCACTATAGGTGACCGGCAGCACGACAGCTCACCAGGCAACTATAGGCGACCGGCAGCACGACAGCTCACCAGGCCACTGTAGGTGGCCGGCATTTCGACAGCTCACCAGGCCACTATAGGTGACCGGCAGCACGACAGCTCACCAGGCCACAATAGGTGGCCGGCAGCACGATAGCTCACCAGGCCACAATAGGTGACCGGCAGCACGACAGCTCACCAGGCCACAATAGGTGGCCGGCAGCACGACAGCTCACCAGGCCACAATAGGAGGCCGGCAGCACGACGGCTCACCAGGCTACTATAGGTGACCGGCAACACGACAGCTCACCGGGCCACAATAGGTGGCCGGCAGTTCGAGAGCTCACCAGGCCACTGTAGGTTGCCGGCATCTCGACAGCTCACCAGGCCACTATAGGTGGCCGGCAGCACGACAGCTCACCAGGCAACTATAGGCGACCGGCAGCACGACAGCTCACCAGGCCACTGTAGGTGGCCGGCATTTCGACAGCTCACCAGGCCACTATAGGTGACCGGCAGCACGACAAATCACCAGGCCACTATAGGTGGCCGGCATCCCGACAGCTCACTAGGCCACTATAAGTGGCCGGCAGCACGACAGCTCACCAGGCAACTATAGGCGACCGGCAGCACGACAGCTCACCAGGCCACTGTAGATGGCCGGCATTTCGACAGCTCACCAGGCCACTGTAGATGGCCGGCAATTCGACAGCTCACCAGGCCACTATAGGTGACCGGCAGCACGACAGCTCACCAGGCCACTTTAGGTGACCGACAGCACGACAGCTCACCAGGCCACAATAGGTGGCCGGCAGCACGACAGCTCACCAGGCCACAATAGGTGGCCGGCAGCACGACAGCTCACCAGGCCACTATAGGTGGCCGGCAGCACTACAGCTCACCAGGCCACTATAGGTGGCCGGCAGCACGACAGCTCACCAGGCAACTATAGGCGACCGGCAGCACGACAGCTCACCAGGCCACTGTAGGTGGCCGGCATTTCGACAGCTCACCAGGCCACTATAGGTGGCCGGCAACACAACAGCTCACCAGGCCACAATAGGTGGCCGGCACGACCACAGCTGACCAGGCAACTCTAGGTGGCCGGCAGCACGACAGCTCAGCAGGCCACTATAGGTGGCCGGCAGCACGACGGCTCACCAGGCTACTATAGGTGGCCGGCATCTCAACAGCTCACTAGGCCACTATAGGTGACCGGCAGCACGACAGCTCACCAGGCCACAATAGGTGGCCGGCAGCATGACAGCTCACCAGGCCACTATAGGTGGCCGGCAGCACGACAGCTCAACACGCCACTGTAGGTGGCCGCCATCTCGACAGCTCACCACGTCACTGTAGTTGGCCGGCAGCTCGAGAGCTCACCAGGCCACTGTAGGTGGCCGGCAGCACGACAGCTTACCAGGCCACAATAGGTGGCCGGCAGCACGACAGCTCAGCAGGCCACTATAGGTGGCCGGCAGCACGACGGCTCACCAGGCTACTATAGGTGGCCGGCATCTCAACAGCCCACTAGGCCACTATAGGTGGCCGGCAGCACGACAGCTCAACAGGGCACTGTAGGTGGCCGCCATCTCGACAGCTCACCAGGCCACTATAGGTGACCGGCAGCACGACAGTTCACCAGGCCACTATAGGTGACCGGCAGCACGACAGCTCACCAGGCAACTATAGGCGACCGGCAGCACGACAGCTCACCAGGCCACTGTAGGTGGCCGGCATTTCGACAGCTCACCAGGCCACTATAGGTGACCGGCAGCACGACAGCTCACCAGGCCACAATAGGTGGCCGGCAGCACGATAGCTCACCAGGCCACAATAGGTGACCGGCAGCACGACAGCTCACCAGGCCACAATAGGAGGCCGGCAGCACGACAGCTCACCAGGCCACAATAGGTGGCCGGCAGCACGACGGCTCACCAGGCTACTATAGGTGGCCGGCAACACGACAGCTCACCGGGCCACAATAGGTGGCCGGCAGTTCGAGAGCTCACCAGGCCACTGTAGGTTGCCGGCATCTCGACAGCTCACCAGGCCACTATAGGTGGCCGGCAGCACGACAGCTCACCAGGCAACTATAGGCGACCGGCAGCACGACATCTCACCAGGCCACTGTAGGTGGCCGGCATTTCGACAGCTCACCAGGCCACTATAGGTGACCGGCAGCACGACAGATCACCAGGCCACTATAGGTGGCCGGCATCCCGACAGCTCACTAGGCCACTATAGGTGGCCGGCAGCACGACAGCTCACCAGGCAACTATAGGCGACCGGCAGCACGACAGCTCACCAGGCCACTGTAGATGGCCGGCATTTCGACAGCTCACCAGGCCACTATAGGTGGCCGGCAGCACGACAGCTCACCCGGCCACAATAGGCCGGCAGCACGACGGCTCACCAGGCCACTATATTTGGACGGCATCTCGACAGCTCACCAGGCCACTATAGGTGGCCGGCAGCACGACAGCTCACCAGGCCACAATAGGTGGCCGGCAGCACGACAGCTCACCCGGCCACAATAGGCGGGCAGCACGACGGCTCACCAGGCCACTATATTTGGACGGCATCTCGACAGCTCACCAGGCCACTATAGGTGGCCGGCAGCACGACAGCTCACCCGGCCACAATAGGCCGGCAGCACGACGGCTCACCAGGCCACTATATTTGGACGGCATCTCGACAGCTCACCAGGCCACTATAGGTGGCCGGCAGCACGACAGCTCACCAAGCCACAATAGGTGACCGACAGCACGACAGCTCACCAGGCCACAATAGGTGGCCGGCAGCACGACAGCTCACCAGGCCACAATAGGTGGCCGGCAGCACGACAGATCACCAGGGCACTATTGGTGACCGGCAGCACGACAGCTCACCAGGCCACAATAGGTGGCCGGCAGCACGACAGATCACCAGGGCACTATAGGTGACCGGCATCCCGACAGCTCACTAGGCCACTATAGGTGGCCGGCAGCACGACAGTTCACCAGGCCACTATAGGTGGCCGGCATCCCGACAGCTCACTAGGCCACTATAGGTGGCCGGCAGCACGACAGCTCACCAGGCAACTATAGGCGACCGGCAGCACGACAGCTCACCAGGCCACAATAGGTGGCCGGCAGCACGACAGCTCACCAGGCCACTATAGGTGGCCGGCAGCACGACAGCTCAACAGGCCACTGTAGGTGGCCGCCGTCTCGACAGCTCACCACGTCACTGTAGGTGGCATGCAGCTCGAGAGCTCACCAGGCCACTATAGGTGGCCGGCAGCACAACAGCTCACCAGGCCACAATAAGTGGCCGGCAGCACGACAGCTCAGCAGGCCACTCTAGATGGCCGGCAGCACGACGGCTCACCAGGCTACTATAGATGGCCGGCATCTCAACAGCTCACTAGGCCACTATAGGTGGCCGGCAGCGCGACAGCTCAACAGGCCACTGTAGGTGGCCGCCATCTCGACGGCTCACCAGGCCACTATAGGTGACCGGCAGCACGACAGCTCACCAGGCCACTATAGGTGACCGGCAGCACGACAGCTCACCAGGCAACTATAGGCGACCGGCAGCACGACAGCTCACCAGGCCACTGTAGCTGGCCGGCATTTCGACAGCTCACCAGGCCACTATAGGTGACCGACAGCACGACAGCTCACCAGGCCACAATAGGTGGCCGGCAGCACGATAGCTCACCAGGCCACAATAGGTGACCGGCAGCACGACAGCTCACCAGGCCACAATAGGTGGCCGGCAGCACGACAGCTCACCAGGCCAAAATAGGTGGCCGGCAGCACGACGGCTCACCAGGCTACTATAGGTGGCCGGCAACACAAAAGCTCACCAGGCCACAATAGGTGGCCGGCAGTTCGAGAGCTCACCAGGCCACTGTAGGTTGCCGGCATCTCGACAGCTCACCAGGCCACTATAGGTGGCCGGCAGCACGACAGCTCACCAGGCAACTATAGGCGACCGGCAGCACGACAGCTCACCAGGCCACTGTAGGTGGCCGGCATTTCGACAGCTCACCAGGCCACTATAGGTGACCGGCAGCACGACAGATCACCAGGCCACTATAGGTGGCCGGCATCCCGACAGCTCACTAGGCCACTATAGGTGGCCGGCAGCACGACAGCTCACCTGGCAACTATAGGCGACCGGCAGCACGACAGCTCACCAGGCCACTGTAGGTGGCCGGCATTTCGACAGCTCACCAGGCCACTATAGGTGACCGGCAGCACGACAGCTCACCAGGCCACTATAGGTGACCGACAGCACGACAGCTCACCAGGCCACAATAGGTGGCCGGCAGCACGACAGCTCACCAGGCCACAATAGGTGGCCGGCAGCACGACAGCTCACCAGGCAACTATAGGCGACCGGCAGCACGACAGCTCACCAGGCCACTGTAGGTGGCCGGCATTTCGACAGCTCACCAGGCCACTATAGGTGACCGGCAGCACGACAGATCACCAGGCCACAATAGGTGGCCGGCAGCACGACAGCTCACCAGGCCACTATAGTTGGCCGGCTTCTCGACAGCTTACCAGGCTGCTATAGGTGGCCGGCATTTCGACAGCTCACCAGGCCACTACAGGTGGCCGGCAGCACGACAGCTCACCAGGCCACAATAGGTGGCCGGCAGCACGACAGCTCAGCAGGCCACTATAGGTGGCCGGCAGCACGACGGCTCACCAGGCTACTATAGGTGGCCGGCATCTCAACAGCCCACTAGGCCACTATAGGTGGCCGGCAGCACGACAGCTCAACAGGGCACTGTAGGTGGCCGCCATCTCGACAGCTCACCAGGCCACTATAGGTGACCGGCAGCACGACAGTTCACCAGGCCACTATAGGTGACCGGCAGCACGACAGCTCACCAGGCAACTATAGGCGACCGGCAGCACGACAGCTCACCAGGCCACTGTAGGTGGCCGGCATTTCGACAGCTCACCAGGCCACTATAGGTGACCGGCAGCACGACAGCTCACCAGGCCACAATAGGTGGCCGGCAGCACGATAGCTCACCAGGCCACAATAGGTGACCGGCAGCACGACAGCTCACCAGGCCACAATAGGAGGCCGGCAGCACGACAGCTCACCAGGCCACAATAGGTGGCCGGCAGCACGACGGCTCACCAGGCTACTATAGGTGGCCGGCAACACGACAGCTCACCGGGCCACAATAGGTGGCCGGCAGTTCGAGAGCTCACCAGGCCACTGTAGGTTGCCGGCATCTCGACAGCTCACCAGGCCACTATAGGTGGCCGGCAGCACGACAGCTCACCAGGCAACTATAGGCGACCGGCAGCACGACATCTCACCAGGCCACTGTAGGTGGCCGGCATTTCGACAGCTCACCAGGCCACTATAGGTGACCGGCAGCACGACAGATCACCAGGCCACTATAGGTGGCCGGCATCCCGACAGCTCACTAGGCCACTATAGGTGGCCGGCAGCACGACAGCTCACCAGGCAACTATAGGCGACCGGCAGCACGACAGCTCACCAGGCCACTGTAGATGGCCGGCATTTCGACAGCTCACCAGGCCACTATAGGTGGCCGGCAGCACGACAGCTCACCCGGCCACAATAGGCCGGCAGCACGACGGCTCACCAGGCCACTATATTTGGACGGCATCTCGACAGCTCACCAGGCCACTATAGGTGGCCGGCAGCACGACAGCTCACCAGGCCACAATAGGTGGCCGGCAGCACGACAGCTCACCCGGCCACAATAGGCGGGCAGCACGACGGCTCACCAGGCCACTATATTTGGACGGCATCTCGACAGCTCACCAGGCCACTATAGGTGGCCGGCAGCACGACAGCTCACCCGGCCACAATAGGCCGGCAGCACGACGGCTCACCAGGCCACTATATTTGGACGGCATCTCGACAGCTCACCAGGCCACTATAGGTGGCCGGCAGCACGACAGCTCACCAAGCCACAATAGGTGACCGACAGCACGACAGCTCACCAGGCCACAATAGGTGGCCGGCAGCACGACAGCTCACCAGGCCACAATAGGTGGCCGGCAGCACGACAGATCACCAGGGCACTATTGGTGACCGGCAGCACGACAGCTCACCAGGCCACAATAGGTGGCCGGCAGCACGACAGCTCACCAGGCCACAATAGGTGGCCGGCAGCACGACAGATCACCAGGGCACTATAGGTGACCGGCATCCCGACAGCTCACTAGGCCACTATAGGTGGCCGGCAGCACGACAGTTCACCAGGCCACTATAGGTGGCCGGCATCCCGACAGCTCACTAGGCCACTATAGGTGGCCGGCAGCACGACAGCTCACCAGGCAACTATAGGCGACCGGCAGCACGACAGCTCACCAGGCCACAATAGGTGGCCGGCAGCACGACAGCTCACCAGGCCACTATAGGTGGCCGGCAGCACGACAGCTCAACAGGCCACTGTAGGTGGCCGCCGTCTCGACAGCTCACCACGTCACTGTAGGTGGCATGCAGCTCGAGAGCTCACCAGGCCACTATAGGTGGCCGGCAGCACAACAGCTCACCAGGCCACAATAAGTGGCCGGCAGCACGACAGCTCAGCAGGCCACTCTAGATGGCCGGCAGCACGACGGCTCACCAGGCTACTATAGATGGCCGGCATCTCAACAGCTCACTAGGCCACTATAGGTGGCCGGCAGCGCGACAGCTCAACAGGCCACTGTAGGTGGCCGCCATCTCGACAGCTCACCAGGCCACTATAGGTGACCGGCAGCACGACAGCTCACCAGGCCACTATAGGTGACCGGCAGCACGACAGCTCACCAGGCAACTATAGGCGACCGGCAGCACGACAGCTCACCAGGCCACTGTAGCTGGCCGGCATTTCGACAGCTCACCAGGCCACTATAGGTGACCGACAGCACGACAGCTCACCAGGCCACAATAGGTGGCCGGCAGCACGATAGCTCACCAGGCCACAATAGGTGACCGGCAGCACGACAGCTCACCAGGCCACAATAGGTGGCCGGCAGCACGACAGCTCACCAGGCCAAAATAGGTGGCCGGCAGCACGACGGCTCACCAGGCTACTATAGGTGGCCGGCAACACAAAAGCTCACCAGGCCACAATAGGTGGCCGGCAGTTCGAGAGCTCACCAGGCCACTGTAGGTTGCCGGCATCTCGACAGCTCACCAGGCCACTATAGGTGGCCGGCAGCACGACAGCTCACCAGGCAACTATAGGCGACCGGCAGCACGACAGCTCACCAGGCCACTGTAGGTGGCCGGCATTTCGACAGCTCACCAGGCCACTATAGGTGACCGGCAGCACGACAGATCACCAGGCCACTATAGGTGGCCGGCATCCCGACAGCTCACTAGGCCACTATAGGTGGCCGGCAGCACGACAGCTCACCTGGCAACTATAGGCGACCGGCAGCACGACAGCTCACCAGGCCACTGTAGGTGGCCGGCATTTCGACACCTCACCAGGCCACTATAGGTGACCGGCAGCACGACAGCTCACCAGGCCACTATAGGTGACCGACAGCACGACAGCTCACCAGGCCACAATAGGTGGCCGGCAGCACGACAGCTCACCAGGCCACAATAGGTGGCCGGCAGCACGACAGATCACCAGGGCACTATAGGTGACCGGCAGCGCGACAGCTCACCAGGCCACTATAGGTGGCCGGCAGCACTACAGCTCACCAGGCCACTATAGGTGGCCGGCAGCACGACAGCTCACCCGGCCACAATAGGCCGGCAGCACGACGGCTCACCAGGCCACTATATTTGGCCGGCATCTCGACAGCTCACCAGGCCACTATAGGTGGCCGGCAGCACGACAGCTCAACAGGCCACAATAGGTGGCCGGCAGCACGACAGCTCACCAGGCCACTATAGTTGGCCGGCTTCTCGACAGCTTACCAGGCTGCTATAGGTGGCCGGCATTTCGACAGCTCACCAGGCCACTACAGGTGACCGGCAGCACGACAGCTCACAAGGCCACAATAGGTGGCCGGCAGCACGACAGATCACCAGGGCACTATTGGTGACCGGCAGCACGACAGCTCACAAGGCCACAATAGGTGGCCGGCAGCACGACAGCTCACCCGGCCACAATAGGCCGGCAGCACGACGGCTCACCAGGCCACTATATTTGGCCGGCATCTCGACAGCTCACCAGGCCACTATAGGTGGCCGGCAGCACGACAGCTCACCAGGCCACTGTAGGTGGCCGGCATTTCGACAGCTCACCAGGCCACTATAGGTGACCGGCAGCACGACAGCTCACCAGGCCACTATGGGTGACCGACAGCACGACAACTCACCAGGCCACAATAGGTGGCCGGCAGCATGACAGCTCACCAGGCCACTATATTTGGCCGGCATCTCGACAGCTCACCAGGCCACTATAGGTGGCCGGCATTTCGACAGCTCACCAGGCCACTATAGGTGACCGACAGCACGACAGCTCACCAGGCCACATTAGGTGGCCGGCAGCACGATAGCTCACCAGGCCACAATAGGTGACCGGCAGCACGACAGCTCACCAGGCCACAATAGGTGGCCGGCAGCACGACAGCTCACCAGGCCACAATAGGTGGCCGGCAGCACGACGGCTCACCAGGCTACTATAGGTGGCCGGCAACACAAAAGCTCACCAGGCCACAATAGGTGGCCGGCAGTTCGAGAGCTCACCAGGCCACTGTAGGTCGCCGGCATCTCGACAGCTCACCAGGCCACTATAGGTGGCCGGCAGCACGACAGCTCACCAGGCAACTATAGGCGACCGGCAGCACGACAGCTCACCAGGCCACTGTAGGTGGCCGGCATTTCGACAGCTCACCAGGCCACTATAGGTGACCGGCAGCACGACAGATCACCAGGCCACTATAGGTGGCCGGCATCCCGACAGCTCACTAGGCCACTATAGGTGGCCGGCAGCACGACAGCTCACCTGGCAACTATAGGCGACCGGCAGCACGACAGCTCACCAGGCCACTGTAGGTGGCCGGCATTTCGACAGCTCACCAGGCCACTATAGGTGACCGGCAGCACGACAGCTCACCAGGCCACTATAGGTGACCGACAGCACGACAGCTCACCAGGCCACAATAGGTGGCCGGCAGCACGACAGCTCACCCGGCCACAATAGGTGGCCGGCAGCACGACAGATCACCAGGGCACTATAGGTGACCGGCAGCGCGACAGCTCACCAGGCCACTATAGGTGGCCGGCAGCACTACAGCTCACCAGGCCACTATAGGTGGCCGGCAGCACGACAGCTCACCCGGCCACAATAGGCCGGCAGCACGACGGCTCACCAGGCCACTATATTTGGCCGGCATCTCGACAGCTCACCAGGCCACTATAGGTGGCCGGCAGCACGACAGCTCAACAGGCCACAATAGGTGGCCGGCAGCACGACAGCTCACCAGGCCACTATAGTTGGCCGGCTTCTCGACAGCTCACCAGGCCACTATAGGTGACCGGCAGCACGACAGCTCACCAGGCCACTATAGGTGACCGACAGCACGACAGCTCACCAGGCCACAATAGGTGGCCGGCAGCACGACAGATCACCAGGGCACTATAGGTGACCGGCAGCACGACAGCTCACCAGGCCACAATAGGTGGCCGGCAGCACGACAGATCACCAGGGCACTATTGGTGACCGGCAGCACGACAGCTCACAAGGCCACAATAGGTGGCCGGCAGCACGACAGCTCACCAGGCCACAATAGGTGGCTGGCAGCACGACAGAACACCAGGGCACTATAGGTGACCGGCATCCCGACAGCTCACTAGGCCACTATAGGTGGCCGGCAGCACGACAGCTCACCAGGCAACTATAGGCGACCGGCAGCACGACAGCTCACCAGGCCACTGTAGGTGGCCGGCATTTCGACAGCTCACCAGGCCACTATAGGTGACCGGCAGCACGACAGCTCACCAGGCCACTATGGGTGACCGACAGCACGACAGCTCACCAGGCCACAATAGGTGGCCGGCAGCATGACAGCTCACCAGGCCACAATAGGTGGCCGGCAGCACGACAAATCACCAGGGCACTATTGGTGACCGGCAGCACGACAGCTCACCAGCACACTATAGGTGACCGGCAGCACGAGGGCTAACCAGGCCACTATAGGTGGCTGGCAGCACAACAGCTCACCAGGCCACTATGGGTGGCCGGCAGCACGACAGCTCACCAGGCCACTATAGGTGGCTGGAAGCATGACAGCTCACCAGGCCATTATAGGTGGCTGGAAGCACGATAGCTCACCAGCACACTATAGGTGGCCGGCAGCTCGAGAGCTCACCAGGCCACAATAGGTGGCCGGCAGCACGACAGCTCACCAGGCCACAATAGGTGGCCGGCAGCACGGCGGCTCACCAGGCTACTATAGGTGGCCGGCAACACAAAAGCTCACCAGGCCACAATAGGTGGCCGGCAGTTCGAGAGCTCACCAGGCCACTGTAGGTTGCCGGCATCTCGACAGCTCACAAGGCCACTATAGGTGGCCGGCAGCACGACAGCTCACCAGGCAACTATAGGCGACCGGCAGCACGACAGCTCACCAGGCCACTGTAGGTGGCCGCATTTGGACAGCTCACCAGGCCACTATAGGTGACCGGCAGCACGACAGATCACCAGGCCACTATAGGTGGCCGGCATCCCGACAGCTCACTAGGCCACTATAGGTGGCCGGCAGCACGACAGCTCACCAGGCAACTATAGGCGACCGGCAGCACGACAGCTCACCAGGCCACTGTAGGTGGCCGGCATATCGACAGCTCACTAGGCCACTATAGGTGGCCGGCAACACGACAGCTCACCAGGCCACTATAGGTGACCGGCAACACAACAGCTCACCAGGCCACAATAGGTGGCCGGCAGCACGACAGTTCACTAGGCCACTATAGGTGACCGGCAGCACGACAGCTCACCAGGCAACTATAGGCGGCCGGCAGCATGACAGCTCACCAGGCCACTGTAGGTGGCCGGCATTTCGACAGCTCACCAGGCCACTATAGGTGACCGGCAGCACGACAGCTCACCAGGCCACAATAGGTGGCCGGCAGCACGATAGCTCACCAGGCCACAATAGGTGACCGGCAGCACGACAGCTCACCAGGCCACAATAGGTGGCCGGCAGCACGACAGCTCACCAGGCCACAATAGGAGGCCGGCACCACGACGGCTCACCAGGCTACTATAGGTGGCCGGCAACACGACAGCTCACCGGGCCACAATAGGTGGCCGGCAGTTCGAGAGCTCACCAGGCCACTGTAGGTTGCCGGCATCTCGACAGCTCACCAGGCCACTATAGGTGGCCGGCAGCACGACAGCTCACCAGGCAACTATAGGCGACCGGCAGCACGACAGCTCACCAGGCCACTGTAGGTGGCCGGCATTTCGACAGCTCACCAGGCCACTATAGGTGACCGGCAGCACGACAAATCACCAGGCCACTATAGGTGGCCGGCATCCCGACAGCTCACTAGGCCACTATAAGTGGCCGGCAGCACGACAGCTCACCAGGCAACTATAGGCGACCGGCAGCACGACAGCTCACCAGGCCACTGTAGATGGCCGGCATTTCGACAGCTCACCAGGCCACTGTAGATGGCCGGCATTTCGACAGCTCACCAGGCCACTATAGGTGACCGGCAGCACGACAGCTCACCAGGCCACTTTAGGTGACCGACAGCACGACAGCTCACCAGGCCACAATAGGTGGCCGGCAGCACGACAGCTCACCAGGCCACAATAGGTGGCCGGCAGCACGACAGATCACCAGGGCACTATAGGTGACCGGCAGCGCGACAGCTCACCAGGCCACTATAGGTGGCCGGCAGCACTACAGCTCACCAGGCCACTATAGGTGGCCGGCAGCACGACAGCTCACCAGGCAACTATAGGCGACCGGCAGCACGACAGCTCACCAGGCCACTGTAGGTGGCCGGCATTTCGACAGCTCACCAGGCCACTATAGGTGGCCGGCAACACAACAGCTCACCAGGCCACAATAGGTGGCCGGCACGACCACAGCTGACCAGGCAACTCTAGGTGGCCGGCAGCACGACAGCTCAGCAGGCCACTATAGGTGGCTGGCAGCACGACGCCTCACCAGGCTACTATAGGTGGCCGGCATCTCAACAGCTCACTAGGCCACTATAGGTGACCGGCAGCACGACAGCTCACCAGGCCACAATAGGTGGCCGGCAGCATGACAGCTCACCAGGCCACTATAGGTGGCCGGCAGCACGACAGCTCAACACGCCACTGTAGGTGGCCGCCATCTCGACAGCTCACCACGTCACTGTAGGTGGCCGGCAGCTCGAGAGCTCACCAGGCCACTGTAGGTGGCCGGCAGCACGACAGCTCACCAGGCCACAATAGGTGGCCGGCAGCACGACAGCTCAGCAGGCCACTATAGGTGGCCGGCAGCACGACGGCTCACCAGGCTACTATAGGTGGCCGGCATCTCAACAGCCCACTAGGCCACTATAGGTGGCCGGCAGCACGACAGCTCAACAGGGCACTGTAGGTGGCCGCCATCTCGACAGCTCACCAGGCCACTATAGGTGACCGGCAGCACGACAGTTCACCAGGCCACTATAGGTGACCGGCAGCACGACAGCTCACCAGGCAACTATAGGCGACCGGCAGCACGACAGCTCACCAGGCCACTGTAGGTGGCCGGCATTTCGACAGCTCACCAGGCCACTATAGGTGACCGGCCGCACGACAGCTCACCAGGCCACAATAGGTGGCCGGCAGCACGATAGCTCACCAGGCGACAATAGGTGACCGGCAGCACGACAGCTCACCAGGCCACAATAGGTGGCCGGCAGCACGACAGCTCACCAGGCCACAATAGGTGGCCGGCAGCACGACGGCTCACCAGGCTACTATAGGTGGCCGGCAACACGACAGCTCACCGGGCCACAATAGGTGGCCGGCAGTTCGAGAGCTCACCAGGCCACTGTAGGTTGCCGGCATCTCGACAGCTCACCAGGCCACCATAGGTGGCCGGCAGCACGACAGCTCACCAGGCAACTATAGGCGACCGGCAGCACGACATCTCACCAGGCCACTGTAGGTGGCCGGCATTTCGACAGCTCACCAGGCCACTATAGGTGACCGGCAGCACGACAGATCACCAGGCCACTATAGGTGGCCGGCATCCCGACAGCTCACTAGGCCACTATAGGTGGCCGGCAGCACGACAGCTCACCAGGCAACTATAGGCGACCGGCAGCACGACAGCTCACCAGGCCACTGTAGATGGCCGGCATTTCGACAGCTCACCAGGCCACTATAGGTGGCCGGCAGCACTACAGCTCACCAGGCCACTTTAGGTGGCCGGCAGCACGACAGCTCACCCGGCCACAATAGGCCGGCAGCACGACGGCTCACCTGGCCACTATATTTGGACGGCATCTCGACAGCTCACCAGGCCACAATAGGGGGCCGGCAGCACGACAGCTCACCAGGCCACTATAGGTGACCGACAGCACGACAGCTCACCAGGCCACATTAGGTGGCCGGCAGCACGACAGCTCACCAGGCCACAATAGGTGGCCGGCAGCACGACAGATCACCAGGGCACTATTGGTGACCGGCAGCACGACAGCTCACCAGGCCACAATAGGTGGCCGGCAGCACGACAGCTCACCAGGCCACAATAGGTGGCCGGCAGCACGACAGATCACCAGGGCACTATAGGTGACCGGCATCCCGACAGCTCACTAGGCCACTATAGGTGGCCGGCAGCACGACAGTTCACCAGGCCACTATAGGTGGCCGGCATCCCGACAGCTCACTAGGCCACTATAGGTGGCCGGCAGCACGACAGCTCACCAGGCAACTATAGGCGACCGGCAGCACGACAGCTCACCAGGCCACAATAGGTGGCCGGCAGCACGACAGCTCACCAGGCCACTATAGGTGGCCGGTAGCACGACAGCTCAACAGGCCACTGTAGGTGGCCGCCGTCTCGACAGCTCACCACGTCACTGTAGGTGGCCGGCAGCTCGAGAGCTCACCAGGCCACTATAGGTGGCCGGCAGCACGACGGCTCACCAGGCTACTATAGATGGCCGGCAACACAAAAGCTCACCAGGCCACAATAGGTGGCCGGCAGTTCGAGAGCTCACCAGGCCACTGTAGGTTGCCGGCATCTCGACAGCTCACCAGGCCACTATAGGTGGCCGGCAGCACGACAGCTCACCAGGCAACTATAGGCGACCGGCAGCACGACAGCTCACCAGGCCACTGTAGGTGGCCGGCATTTCGACAGCTCACCAGGCCACTATAGGTGACCGGCAGCACGACAGATCACCAGGCCACTATAGGTGGCCGGCATCCCGACAGCTCACTAGGCCACTATAGGTGGCCGGCAGCACGACAGCTCACCTGGCAACTATATGCGACCGGCAGCACGACAGCTCACCAGGCCACTGTAGGTGGCCGGCATTTCGACAGCTCACCAGGCCACTATAGGTGACCGGCAGCACGACAGCTCACCAGGCCACTATAGGTGACCGACAGCACGACAGCTCACCAGGCCACAATAGCTGGCCGGCAGCACGACAGCTCACCAGGCCACAATAGGTGGCCGGCAGCACGACAGATCACCAGGGCACTATAGGTGACCGGCAGCGCGACAGCTCACCAGGCCACTATAGGTGGCCGGCAGCACTACAGCTCACCAGGCCACTATAGGTGGCCGGCAGCACGACAGCTCACCCGGCCACAATAGGCCGGCAGCACGACGGCTCACCAGGCCACTATATTTGGCCGGCATCTCGACAGCTCACCAGGCCACTATAGGTGACCGGCATCCCGACAGCTCACTAGGCCACTATAGGTGGCCGGCAGCACGACAGCTCACCAGGCAACTATAGGCGACCGGCAGCACGACAGCTCACCAGGTCACTGTAGGTGGCCGGCATTTCGACAGCTCACCAGGCCACTATAGGTGACCGGCAGCACGACAGCTCACCAGGCCACTATAGGTGACCGACAGCACGACAGCTCACCAGGCCACAATAGGTGGCCGGCAGCATGACAGCTCACCAGGCCACAATAGGTGGCCGGCAGCACGACAAATCACCAGGGCACTATTGGTGACCGGCAGCACGACAGCTCACCAGCACACTATAGGTGACCGGCAGCACGAGGGCTAACCAGGCCACTATAGGTGGCTGGCAGCACAACAGCTCACCAGGCCACTATGGGTGGCCGGCAGCACGACAGATCACCAGGCCACTATAGGTGGCTGGAAGCATGACAGCTCACCAGGCCATTATAGGTGGCTGGAAGCACGATAGCTCACCAGCACACTATAGGTGGCCGGCAGCTCGAGAGCTCACCAGGCCACAATAGGTGGCCGGCAGCACGACAGCTCACCAGGCCACAATAGGTGGCCGGCAGCACGACGGCTCACCAGGCTACTATAGGTGGCCGGCAACACAAAAGCTCACCAGGCCACGATAGGTGGCCGGCAGTTCGAGAGCTCACCAGGCCACTGTAGGTTGCCGGCATCTCGACAGCTCACCAGGCCACTCTAGGTGGCCGGCAGCACGACAGCTCACCAGGCAACTATAGGCGACCGGCAGCACGACAGCTCACCAGGCCACTGTAGGTGGCCGCATTTGGACAGCTCACCAGGCCACTATAGGTGACCGGCAGCACGACAGATCACCAGGCCACTATAGGTGGCCGGCATCCCGACAGCTCACTAGGCCACTATAGGTGGCCGGCAGCACGACAGCTCACCAGGCAACTATAGGCGACCGGCAGCACGACAGCTCACCAGGCCACTGTAGGTGGCCGGCATTTCGACAGCTCACCAGGCCACTATAGGTGACCGGCAGCACGACAGCTCAGCAGGCCACTATAGGTGGCCGGCAGCACGACAGCTCACCAGGCCACTATAGTTGGCCGGCAGCACGACAGCTTACCAGGCTACTATAGGTGGCCGGCATTTCGACAGCTCACCAGGCTACTATAGGTGACCGGCAGCACGACAGCTCACCAGGCCACTATAGGTGACCGACAGCACGACAGCTCACCAGGCCACAATAGGTGGCCGGCAGCACGACAGCTCACCAGGCCACAATAGGTGGCCGGCAGCACGACAGATCACCAGGGCACTATTGGTGACCGGCAGCACGACAGCTCACCAGGCCACAATAGGTGGCCGGCAGCACGACAGCTCACCAGGCCACAATAGGTGGCCGGCAGCACGACAGATCACCAGGGCACTATAGGTGACCGGCAGCGCGACAGCTCACCAGGCCACTATAGGTGGCCGGCAGCACTACAGCTCACCAGGCCACTATAGGTGGCCGGCAGCACTACAGCTCACCAGGCCACTATAGGTGGCCGGCAGCACTACAGCTCACCAGGCCACTATAGGTGGCCGGCAGCACTACAGCTCACCAGGCCACTATAGGTGACCGGCAGCACGACAGCACACCAGGCCACTATAGGTGGCCGGCAGCTCGAGAGCTCACCAGGCCACTGTAGGTTGCCGGCATCTCGACAGATCACCAGGCAACTATAGGCGACCGGCAGCACGACAGCTCACCAGGCCACTGTAGGTGGCCGGCATTTCGACAGCTCACCAGGCCACTATAGGTGACCGGCAGCACGACAGCTCAGCAGGCCACTATAGGTGGCCGGCAGCACGACGGCTCACCAGGCTACTATAGGTGGCCGGCATCTCAACAGCTCACCAGGCCACAATAGGTGGCCGGCAGCATGACAGCTCACCAGGCCACAATAGGTGGCCGGCAGCACGACAGATCACCAGGGCACTATTGGTGACCGGCAGCACGAGAGCTCACCAAGCCACAATAGGTGGCCGGCAGCACGACAGCTCACCCGGCACAATAGGCCGGCAGCACGACGGTTCACCAGGCCACTATATTTGGCCGGCATCTCGACAGCTCACCAGGCCACTATAGGTGGCCGGCAGCACGACAGCTCACCAGGCCACAATAGGTGGCCGGCAGCACGACAGCTCACCAGGCCACTATAGGTGGCCGGCAGCACGACAGCTCACCAGGCCACTATAGTTGGCCGGCAGCACGACAGCTTACCAGGCTACTATAGGTGGCCGGCATTTCGACAGCTCACCAGGCTACTATAGGTGACCGGCAGCGCGACAGCTCACCAGGCCACTATAGGTGACCGACAGCACGACAGCTCACCAGGCCACAGTAGGTGGCCGGCAGCACGACAGCTCACCAGGCCACAATAGGTGGCCGGCAGCACGACAGATCACCAGGGCACTATTGGTGACCGGCAGCACGACAGCTCACCAGGCCACAATAGGTGGCCGGCAGCACGACAGCTCACCAGGCCACTATTGGTGACCGGCAGCACGACAGCTCACCAGGCCACAATAGGTGGCCGGCAGCACGACAGCTCACCAGGCCACAATAGGTGGCCGGCAGCACGACAGATCACCAGGGCACTATTGGTGACCGGCAGCACGACAGCTCACCAGGCCACAATAGGTGGCCGGCAGCACGACAGCTCACCAGGCCACAATAGGTGGCCGGCAGCACGACAGCTCAACAGGCCACTGTAGGTGGCCGCCGTCTCGACAGCTCACCACGTCACTGTAGGTGGCCGGCAGCTCGAGAGCTCACCAGGCCACTGTAGTTGGCCGGCAGCACGACAGCTCACCACGCCACAATAAGTGGCCGGCAGCACGACAGCTCAGCAGGCCACTATAGATGGCCGGCAGCACGACGGCTCACCAGGCTGCTATAGGTGGCCGGCATCTCAACAGCTGACTAGGCCACTATAGGTGGCCGGCAGCGCGACAGCTCAACAGGCCACTGTAGGTGGCCGCCATCTCGACAGCTCACCAGGCTACTATAGGTGACCGGCAGCACGACAGCTCACCAGGCCACTATAGGTGACCGACAGCACGACAGCTCACCAGGCCACAATAGGTGGCCGGCAGCACGACAGCTCACCAGGCCACAATAGGTGGCCGGCAGCACGACAGATCGCCAGGGCACTATTGGTGACCGGCAGCACGACAGCTCACCAGGCCACAATAGGTGGCCGGCAGCACGACAGCTCACCAGGCCACAATAGGTGACCGGCAGCACGACAGATCACCAGGGCACTATAGGTGGCCGGCAGCACGACAGCTCACCAGGCCACAATAGGTGGCCGGCAGCACGACAGATCACCAGGGCGCTATAGGTGACCGGCAGCGCGACAGCTCACCAGGCCACTATAGGTGGCCGGCAGCACTACAGCTCACCAGGCCACTATAGGTGGCCGGCAGCACTACAGCTCACCAGGCCACTATAGGTGACCGGCAGCACGACAGCACACCAGGCCACTATAGGTGGCCGGCAGCTCGAGAGCTCGCCAGGCCACTGTAGGTTGCCGGCATCTCGACAGATCACCAGGGCACTATAGGTGACCGGCAGCGCGACAGCTCACCAGGCCACTATAGGTGGCCGGCAGCACGAAAGGTCACCAGGCCACTATAGCACGACAGCTCACCAGGTCACTATAGGTGGCTGGAAGCACGACAGCTCAGCAGGCCATTATAGGTGGCTGGAAGCACGACGCTCACCAGCACACTATAGGTGGCCAGCAGCTCGAGAGCTCACCAGCACACTATAGGTGACCGGCAGCACGAGGGCTAACCAGGCCACTATAGGTGGCTGGCAGCACAACAGCTCACCAGGCCACTATGGGTGGCCGGCAGCACGACAGCTCACCAGGCCACTATAGGTGGCTGGAAGCATGACAGCTCACCAGGCCATTATAGGTGGCTGGAAGCACGATAGCTCACCAGCATACTATAGGTGGCCGGCAGCTCGAGAGCTCACCAGCACGCTATAGGTGGCCGGTAGCACGAGAGCTAACCAGGCCACTATAGGTGGCTGGCAGCACAACAGCTCACCAGGCCACTATAGGGGGCCGGCAGCACGACAGCTCACCAGGCCACTATAGGTGGCTGGAAGCATGACAGCTCACCAAGCCATTATAGGTGGCTGGAAGCACCCACTGTTTTATCGATTGATCACACCGACTTGTCACACGCTGTTCAATTCCACAAACTGAATGAATTCCGAGGGCGAGCGTTCGCGCTTATATAGCCATCGGTCCACCTTCTCGAATGTTCGCCGTCGGAAGTTCCCCTACGGAAATCTCTAGAATGCTCTGACAATTAGCATTACGCCGTTTCCGCCTCAGCAGAGCTTTCGAACTTCGACAACGAAATTTCGAACTTAACCGTCGGTTTGTGTCTCCGCAACACTGCCCTCCTCCTAAACTTGTTGGTCCTCGAACAAGCGATTTGATCCTTCTCCGTAATATGGCGCTAACCTCTCTACGTGGAAAATCTTATACTTCACCCGTCTGTTTCCCGTCCGCTGTATTTGGTATACCACGTCATTGAGCTTCTTGATGACCTCATATGGTTCGTCCCAGGCTGATTGCAATTTGGGGCACAAGCCTTTTTTTCGTTGTGGGTTGTATAGCAATACCAATTGTCCTGTCTCGAATCCAGAAGTATTCGCCTTCAGGTCGTATCTCGCCTTCATTTTATCGCTGAACAAGTTCAGTCGCTCCCGGATGAACTGATGGATAGATTTCAGCTGTTCCTTCTTTTCGGTTACGATGTCCTCCCTGCCGCTAGTTGTCAGTAGTACCACGCGGAACTTCAAGTCCGATGGAAGTCGAAGATCGGTTCCAAAAATGGCTTCAGCTGGTGTTATTGCCGTTGAATTGTGCTGTGCCGAACGGTACGCCATTAAGAAATTGCGATCTCCAACGACGACTTTTCTCAAATATTCCTCCATCGTCCGGTTGAACCTTTCGACCATGCCATCAGATTGTGGGTGCAATGGCGTTGTCCGTGTCTTTCTGATACCTAGCATGTGTCACGGTGGCGGATCACCAGGAAAAACCAAACACAACCTACGTTCATCAACTCAAACGCCGAATGGCTTTATTTCATTTCTCTTTCTCCCTCCTCTCGTTAAGTTGGCTGCGATGATGATGAGCTCTGTTCGTCGGGTGACAGTTCGGCCAAACTTGGCATTGGAGACGCCCCCGGCTCCTCTTCGTCATCGTCTTCGCTTCCGATTTCGGGCCCCAGAAGACACCAAGGCTTGATCTTGGCGCTTGTTACTACAGTCGTGAATTTGCGTCGCTTCCTTACGTTGACGTCTTCGAGAAGGTATCGGTCGTAGCGCAGAGATCGTCTCACAATGTATGGTCCCTTGTAACGTGGCTCCAGTTTATGTGGCTCTCCGCTCGGTTTTGGCACTGCCTCTACAAGCACCAATTCCCCCTCGCGGTACGTCGCAGGCGGTTTGTGCCTTCTGTCAAAGCGCAGCTTCCACTTCTCCCGCTCCTTTCGAATTCGTTCTGCAGCGGCTTCCCGTTTTGCAACTACAGGCTGTTGGTCGGCGACATCGTGTACCGCTTGAACAAACTGGTTAGTGATGACATCCTTCACCTTAAAGTCGAAAACTAGTTCAGTTGGGCAAAACCCAGTCGTTGTGTTGCGCTGCGTGTTAATCGCCCACTGAAGACTTCTCATTTCCAAGTCCCAGTCGAGTTCGCTTTTGTCCGAAGTACGTAGGAATTGCAAAATCGTTTGATTGACGCGTTCGATTTGCCCATTGGCCCTGGGTGTACGTACCGCCGTTTTGATGTGGCGAATGTCGTTACTTTCGCAGTAATCCTCGAATTCTCTCGAGGTGAAAGCCGTCCCGCGGTCGCTTATCAAGACATCTGGCAAACCAAAATAAGAGGTTAGTTCGTTAAGGGTCTCAATCACCGGTTTCGTTTTCGTGCTCCTCACTGCCTTGACCACCACATATTTTGTAAAGGCGTCAGCGATTCCCAGAACGTGTGTTCTTCCTCGTCGGCTTTTGGGGAATGGCCCGAGATGGTCGAGGTGAAGCGTCCGGAAAGGAATGGGGTTGACGTCATAAATGTGCATTCGTCCTTCCGATGCTCCTGGCGATCTTTTGTTATAGCAACACTGCACGCATGAAGCTATGTATGACTTTACATAGTTCCTCATCCTTCGGAACCAAAATGTTTCGTTTATCCGCTGCATCACTTTATCGACGCCGTGGTGACCCATATCGTCATGGAAATGTTTGACAATTCGCCAACGTATGCTTGACGGCACCACTAGCTTGGTTCCGCGCCCGTCCTTCCTAAAGAGTCGTTCATCCTTCACGACAAATTCCCGTTTAAACGTCTGCTCGTTTCTTCGTAGTGCATCCATAATAGCAACGAGTCTAGGGTCTTGACGTTGCATACAAGAAACCCAATCTTCGCGTTCGATGTCGACCTTAAGTACGTTGGCAGCTACGGTCGAGAGTGCGCTGGGAGGGTCTACTGGAGCTCGACTAAGTGCATCGACATGTGCCATGCGGCTTGCGTTGTGATGCACCACGACGAAATCGAACTCCTGTAAACGCAACCACCATCTAGCTATTCGTGGGATCGGTGATTTGACTTCTCTTAGGGCGCTCACGGCTGAGCAATAAGTTACCACAGTGAATCTTCTTCCTATTAAGTATATCCTGAATCGTTCCAGCGTCGCGACGATGGCAAGCACTTCGAGTTCATAGCTTGAGTATACCGATTCAGCTGACGTACATGCTCGACTGAAATAGAAGACTGGCCGTTGTTCGCCTTCGTTGTCTGTTGTTTGGAATAATATTCCAGCGAGTCCCACGGAGCTTGCGCCTGTGTGTACTTCGTGTTGCCGCCTCACGTTGAACACTTGGAGCACAGGTTCGTTGCACAGTATTCTCTTAAGCGTATGAAATGCCTTTGTCTGTGGTTCTTCCCATTGGAATGGTGACTGCAGTCTTTCCTTCTTGAGCATCGATGTTAGGGGCCTTGCGATGATGGAAAAATGCTGGACGAATTTCCTGAAGAAGCTTGTTAGTCCAATGAACCTTCTCAATTCGTTGACATTGGTTGGCCTTGGAAAGTTTTCGACTGCTGCCGTCTTCCGATCGCATGGCTTGAGACCATCCTCCGTAAGTCGGTGCCCCAAGAAAGATATTTGATTTGTAAGGAATACACATTTGCTTAATCGTAACGTCATACCTGAACATCGTACGAGTTGGATAAACTCAGATAAGACTGCGATACCTTCCTCTGGTGAGTTCGATGGTATGATGACTTCATCCACGTAGCTGAATACCTTCCCCTCCAACGGTTCGACTAATTTCGTGATTACTTCGTGGAAAACACAAGGAGCATTAACGAGTCCGAACGGCATTCTGTTGAACTCGTACTGGCCGCTGTTTGTTATGAATGCGGTGAACTTTCTTGATTTTTCTTCAATTGGTATCTGATAATACCCAGACATAAAGTCCAACACGGTAAAGAATTTCTTGCCTGCGGCCGAAACTAATATGTCTTCTATGGTGGGCATCACATATGGTATCTTAACGGTGATCGAATTAAGTGCTCTGAAATCTATGCACATACGATCCTCACCCGTCGATTTCTTGACAAGAACGATTGGCGAGGAAAAGGGTGATTTAGTTCGTCGAATGACTCCGCAGTCCAGAAGCTCTGCCACAATTTTCTCGATAACTTCTCTTTTGGCGAATGGTATCCGGTATGGGTTCTTGGCGATCGGCGTTTCTGATGTGAGGGTAATATTCATTGTTGTCGTGTTGCACTTCCCCAGCCTACTGAGAGTTTCACCGAAACAGTCTTCAAACGTGTTGATCAATTCCAGGATGGTCTTTTGAATATGGACGTCCAGGTTGCCGCCAAGTTTGATGTCGCCATTCGTTGTTGCCTCGGGGTGACATGCTTCCTTACTTACGACAAGTTGGTAGTTGTTGTCGTTTAACACGTCGTTCCCCATAATAATTACGTAGGGGAGAATGTCATCGTCCACAACCAACAATTGGTGTTCGAAATGTCGGTCGTCCATGGAAATGTGCGCGTGTATGCAGCTGTCTCCTGTCCATGTTTTTCCACCAAATCCAGCGAGTTTGAATGTGTCGCAACGGCTGATTAAACCAACTCTACTTGCAACATGTCGTTGGATCAGAGACTTATCGCTGCCTGTGTCAATAAAGGCGATGATGTCGTGGCCATTGACCTGAATGGTTTTCGTTCTGTTGTCGACTGCTTCGTTACTTGATGTTATGTGGAAGACACCGTTTTTCGGTGCGTTTTGGGTTGGTTTTCTCCCTTCTGGGCAAAGGTTGTCGGCGTGCCCAGTTCGGCGGCAAATCGTGCAACGCTATTTCCGTTGGCGTTGCGGGCAATTTATGGAGATATGTCCGGGCTGTTCGCAATTAAAGCATTTCGTTACTCGTGAGATGTTCGTTTGCGGTGCGTTTCGTTGGTGTTCCGGTGTGAAGCTTCTAAACGTTGAAGTTGACGCCGTCGTTACCACCGCTGGATGATTGGTAATGAACCGATCGATAGCGTTCCTGAGATCGTTTAACGATATGAAGTTCGAACTCGCCAGCGCTGACTGCAGTTCTGCGTGCTTCATACCTCTCCTTATATATGTGATTATCGCCGAGTCGGATAAACCGTGTTTTTGACCCAATGCCCTCATTCTGAAGAAGTATTCGGCGGCTGTTTCCACAGGTTTGCGTGTGCTCTCCACCATTGCGAAGTGAATATCAGCCTCGCTCATTGTTCTGCCGAAGTCTTCCACCAGGCGAGTGGTAAATTCGCTCCAGGTTCCTATCGAACCTAAGAGTGCGTCTGACCAGAGCTTTGCAGGGCCTCTCATCTTCGATTGTCCCACAAATAGGACACTCCTTTCGTCCCAGCCGTAGCCTGCAATTAGCGCGTTGACGCGTTGCACATATTGTTCAGCGGTCGGGGAAAGCTGGTCGGTTGGATTATATTCCGGCATTACTGACTAGATTTCGTTGACGTTGAATAATGGCGGATGTACTGTCGACGGATTCTGCGTCACTGATGGCAAGGATGGCGTCGATGTAACGGTTGCTGTTGTCGTCTGTGGCGACGGCGTTGGAGGGTTCAGAACGGTGACCAGGGAGGATATTTGCAGTTGCAAGCCTTGCACAAGATTGGTTAAATTGGTGATGTCATTCCGTACTGTCGCCATTTCCTCTTCTTCGTCGTCGCTGAGCAAATATTCGGTGGTGACTTCATCGCTTCTCAGAACGTTGAGCACGCGCTCGATGAGTTCCGCTCGTTTGCCGGAGATCGGTTGCTCGTTCTTCCTAAGGATTGCCCTTAATTCCTTTACTTTCAGATCGTTGACTTTGATCACAGGCATGTTTTAACAATCCCACTTCTGAAGTTGTCACGATGGCGGATCACCAGGAAAAACCAAACACAACCTACGTTCATCAACTCAAACGCCGAATGGCTTTATTTCATTTCTCTTTCTCCCTCCTCTCGTTAAGTTGGCTGCGATGATGATGAGCTCTGTTCGTCGGGTGACACATGTCGCAGAGTTCTTTGAACACCGACGACTCGAAGTTCCTTCCTTGGTCTGAGTGCAGTTCCATTGGTACTCCATAACGCGCAACCCAGTTGCTCACGAACGTATCCGAAATGGTTTTGGCTTCCTGGTTTGGGATGCAAAACACCTCAGGCCACTTACTAAAGTAATCGATCACCACCAGCGCGTATTTGTTCCCAGCGTTGCTCGTTGGGAATGGGTCCAACATTGTACTGCTGCATATTTCCTCCAGTTTTCCTAACTGGACCCTTTGCCTTCGCACACTGTTCACACTTGCGAATAAAATTTGTGACCGACTCATGGCATCCTACCCAGTAGAAACGTCTCTTGATCTTTTCTACAGTCTTGTTAACACCAAGATGACCCCCGCTTGGTCCCTCGTGGTATTCTCGGATGATCTCGTCGATTTGTCCTTTTGGAATTACCAGCAGATCGTTTACAATGTTCCCGTCCTCACTTTCCCAACTGCGGTAGAGGCAACCGTTCTTCAGCTTCAAACTCTGCCATTGAGCCCAGTAAGCTTTCACGATTGGGCTTTCACTGGATATTTGTTGCCAAGTTGGTCGAAAACCTCGTTCTTGGTAGTCGATGATGACTGCCAGATCGGCATCTTCTCACTGCTTTCTTCCGGCCTTCTCGACAGTGCAGGAATCTTCTGGCAGCACATGGAAACGACGGATGTCTGTGACCTGTTCCTTGGTTTCCGGTATTCGCGTGCTCTCCCTTGATCTCCTTTTGGCGAATCCGACGTCGGACACCTTCTTCCCAGACGGCAATTTCTCGCCATGTGCCCATGCTGGTTGCAGGTGTAGCATCTACCTGGGCACGGGCGGCTCCTACTCACCGTTGTTGCTCTGGAACTACCTGCAATTTGCTGGAAGCACGCTTTCAATGTTTGCATTCAACATCGCAAGGTCACCTCGAAAATGCATCCGCATTTCCATGACTGCTTACCTTCGGGTATTCGCGTGCTCTCGCTTGATCTCCTTTTGGCGAATCCGACGTCGGACACCTTCTTCCCAGGCGACAGTTTCTCGCAATGTGCCCCTGCTGGTCGCAGACAAAGCAGCTACCTGGGAACGAGCGACTCCTACTCACCGTCGTTGCTCTGGAATTACGCCGCTTGGGACGCTTTCTCCGCAGACGGCAGTTTTTCGCAATGTGGCCCTGCTGGTCACAGATGTAGTATCTACCCGGGATCGAACCACTCCTACTCGCCCTTGTTGTTCTGGAACTATCCTGGTCTTCAGATATGCGCCGTAATTTGATGGAAGGTCGGCATATCAAGAGCGATGTTTCATGCGAGAGCGCTGGCAACGGTCTCCGTGAAAGATGTCTTCGGCAGGAGAATCAGGCTTCGTTGCGTATCGGGGTCCCTTAGCCCCTGGATGAAGGAATCCATTTTCAGTTTCTCCATCACATCAATTGGAACATCCGCGTAGGCTAGATGAGACAGCCTCTCGATGTCAGCAGCGTACTGCTGGATGGTCTCGTTTCCACGCTGCTTGCGTCCTTTAAGTTCCAGCTTGTGCATCTCCTGCATGTGCTCACTGCCGTATCTTCGATGAAGAGCTTCCCATATGGCTGTGTAGTTCTTTCTCGGAGTTTCCGGGATGGTTTGTAGTACATCAGCTGCTTCACCTTTAAGGAAAATTACAAGAGCGGCCACACGATCTTCTTCTCCCCATTGATTCCGTTCCGCTGTTTTCTCGAACTAAAGTTTAAAGATGTTAAAAGCGCTCGAGGACATGGGCTCGGACATACAGGGTAAAGTTGTTGATCGCTCTCAACCTGGCGAGATGCCAGCAACGATCCCTGTTTAAATGCCCGGGTCAAGTTGACATTCGGCCTCCTCGCGGCGCCCTCTAGATAGCCTCTTCAACAACCGGTGGAAGGTGAACAAACGTATGCAGCGACAAGACCCCGATCAGAATGGCGGTTGTGCGGCGGGCTAACAATCCGCCCACGTAAAAAACATAAAAGTTATGAATGAACAAAATGCCTCGGATACACGGACGGATACTCGACGACGACAACGCACGAAAAAGGAACACGATTTGCAAGTATGCTCCTGGAACGTCAGAACCCTGTACACTCCCGGAGCTGTTCATAAACTAGAAGGTGTCCTCACGCAGTACAAGGCGGATATTACTGCGGTACAGGAAATACGCTGGATAGGAAACGGTATGATGAGGAAGAAAAATTGCGACATATATTACAGCTGCCACACAAGATTGCACTTACTGGGATGCGGATTTGTCGTGGAAAAGCGGTTAAGGTCGAAGGTCATCGACTTTAAACCTATAAGTGATCGCCTGGCTGTGATCCGCATCAGAGGGAGATTTTATAACATCAGCCTTATATGTGCACACGCCCCTACCGACCAGGCTGAAGACCCTACCAAGGAGGACTTTATGACCTCCTGGACAACGCCTACGAAACTCCGGACAGTACGATGTAAAAATCGTGCTCGGGACTTCAACGCCAAGATCGGTAAGGAGAACGCCCTTGACGGAGTGATCGGAAAGCACAGCCTCCACGATACAACAACAGATAACAGCTTCCGACTCACGGACTTTGCGACAGCTAGTAATGCGGTGATAAGTAGCACAAGCGAATCCACACAGCAACCTGGCGATCTCCGGACGGTCGAACCGCCAACCAAATCGACCATGTGTTCATTGATGTAAGATACTCGTCAAACATCCTGGATGTGCGAACATTCAGAGGGGCAAATGTCGACTCTGACCACTTCCTCGTAGCAGCAAGATTCAGAGCTCGACTGTCCAATGTCAGAAAGCTGCACCAGCCCATCAGGAGGAGGTTCGACATTGGGCGCCTGAGCACACCGTAGGTTGCCAGAGTCTACAGGGAGCAGCTGAGCGAAAGACTCTACGGTATGCCTACGTCGAACACAAATGCCAATAATATTTGGCTGCATTGCCGCCAAGCCATTCGGAAAGTAGCCGAAACTACCTTAAGATACCTACCATACCCGTGGTATGATGGCGAGTGTGAGCAGAAAAAGGCAGCAACCGACGAGGCGTACCAAAAGGCGCTGCAGAGGAAAACAAGGGCAGCGCAAGAAGAGTACCGAGCCAGAAGAAGAGAGGAGAAAAAAACGACTGCGACAAAAGAAAAGAATCTTCGCAGCCTCCCAGCTCAAGGGTATCGAGGAGTCTATGGATAAGCATAAAACACGAGCCTTTTACAAGAAAGCCAAAGGCCTTGCAGGAGGCTTCAAAAAGAGCACCCAGGCTCTTCGAATCTACGAGGGTAATCTTGTCACCGACCCGCAGGGAATAGTGGATGTATTTAAGCAGCATTTCCAACGAGCATGACCAAGAGAGAGTGGTAGGGACCGAGGAAATCCCAACTCCAGCCGCTGAAGTAGTCCTCCCACCCAGCATCGAAGAAGTCGGCACAGCCATTCAGAAGCTGAAGAACAACAAGGCCGCAGGCTCAGATGGCAGATGGCCATCAGAGCTCTTCAAGGCTGGCGGCGTTGTTCTGGTAGGGAGCATGCACCAGATCATCTGGAGAATTTGGGAAGATGAAAGCAACGGTATTGTATTGTTGCAGGGACACAAACGGACGGTCAAGTTCGAATTTCGCTGTCGAAGTTCGAAAGTTCTGTAGAAGCGGAAATTGAAATGATGTCAACTGTCGACGGCGTAATGCTAATTGTCAGAGGATTCTAGAAATTTCCGAAGGGGAACTTCCGAGAAGGTGGACCGAGAGCTATATAAGCGCTAACGCTCGCCCTCGGCATTCATTCAGTTTGTGAAATTGAACAGCGTGTGACAAATCGGTGTGATCAATCGATAAAACTGTGTCAAAATAAAAGTGTTCAATCGGTTTTGGATAATAAGGAAAAGTGGTGAAGCTGCACAGATAATTGATCTGTGGTGAAACAAGAAAAGTGTGTGTGTTTCACTTTGAATAAAACGTAGACAATTGTAGTTTATCGCAATCCAGTGGTGCGAACCCTATTTGGTGTGGGACTAAATTTCGTAACAGTATTATTTTTAAGAAAAACGCTATTGTGAACTTAAGGGCGTACTCCCCTGTGATGACATCTACCGGCTCATAGCGCGCGCACGACCTTATTGTGACATGAAATCTAAAGTAACGTCGGCGTCTGTTTATGCCATTAGCAAAGATTGTCTCGCAGTGGGAGGACGCACAGAAGCGTAAGTTTTGATATTCTTATAAGCAAATATGTTGAAGAGTATTCCAATTTTAGCAAATAAAATAAACACACGAAATCCAGCTTCCTCTGGACGAGAAACAACAACTTTTTATTTCGCTTCTTCTGAGAAGCTGAACCGCCGCACATTATGATCTCGTTTCTTCTGAGAAGCTGAACCGCCGCACACGTTCGAGATCACGTACAGCGGAGAACTAGCGCTCTTACGGCGGTGTGTGGGAAAGCAGAGAGGCAAAGTTCGGTGAGTGTTTGAACTGTTGAATTTGATTAGGTTAAGGTCTAGTGTGGTGCAAAGCTAGGAGAAAAGTTAGCGGAAAACGGTTTCGCTCATTTAACGAGGGTAGAATAGGAAATTTCTGTTTGTTAACCGCGCGATATAATGGTTGTCATACTGCGTAATGCCAAAGCTTCGTTCAGCCGCTAGCAATGCTCGCAATGAGTCAGAGGGAGATAGCGACATCAACTGTTTCACATGAGGCGTCATTGGAAAAGAGGTTAATATCATGAGAGGATGCGATTAATTCAGGACCTTCAAGCAGAAATGGCAAAGGGCAAACATCAAGACTTTGCGAAAGAGGGGCACGAACAACAACGGGAAAGAGCCAATACTGTAGTGTCAGGAACGAATGTGGATGTTTCTGATTCATCGCCTATTGGAATTAGTAGTCAAGAGAACGAGATGGGTTTGGCCACCGCGTTGGGAGAGCTCAGTCGCACGCTGTCAGTTCAAATAGTAGACCATAGCCAAAAGCTGTATGATTTGCCGGAGTTTGATGGTCGTCCGGAAGATTGGCCGATGTTTCAGGAGTCTTATAAGATGTCTACTCAAGAATATCAGTACTCCGAACGCCAAAACCTAATGAGGCTCCAGAAGGCAATCAAGGGTAGAGCGAGAGAAACAGTCGAGTGCTTGCTGATTCACAGCAGCAACGTTCAACGCGTCATTGATCTCTAAAGGATCGGTTTGGTAGGCCAGAGATCCTAGTCAAGAGCCAAATTGAAAACATATGAAACTTTCCATCGAACCTGAAAATCGTTTTGAGCAGCTGGCGCCATTCGCAACTAAAGTGCAAAATTTGTCATCCTTTCTGGAATCGGGACAATGTGAGCATCATATGTGTAACCCTACGGTTATGGAAGCTTCTCGACTCACGCCGTTCGGAATCGGCATTAAACTGTAGGTCCCTTTCACCTCTGCGAAAAATAAATCACACACAACATGGGTGATTAAGAGAAGCTTGGCTCTGGTCCTCCATGGGCTGTAACGCGACCAAAGAGAGAAGAGATCGCTTAGGTGTTCGGAGAAATAAAGACACTTTAACATTGCAATGGTTTGGTAATACCAGCATGACAGAGTCGTCGTCTAGGGTGGATGTACAAATATCTGGCATCCAAACAAATAGTAAATGTTTCACTCTCAAGAATATAAGAACAGTTAGCGATCTCAAGTTACCTACGCAAACACTGTAGGTCAATGACTTACATCTTAAATATCGCCATATGAAAAAGCTTCCGATTTCCAATTATGAATCAGTAACACCAGAGCTATTAATTGGCCTTGATAATGCCCATTTAGGAGTTCCACGTAGAATCGCAGCCGGCGGTTGGAAGGGTCTCGCAGTAATTTTAACAAAGCTCGGTTGGATAATTTATGGCTCTAGTAATGAACAACTAGAAGTACAAAACCAACATGCATTTTTCGCAATGGCTGATCGACCACCCACTGACGATTTGGAGCAGCTAGTCAACGATTATATAACAAATGAGAGATTAGCTGTGCGAGATGTGGAGACGTAAGTGGAATCATCCGAAATTATTCGAGCAAGGGCGTTACTGAAAGAAACAACTGTTCGAAAGGAACATCACTTCGAAACCGGCTTGATATGGAAACGCGACGATATTTTCCTTCCAACAAGCGTTGGAAAGGTTTTTAGCTATTGAAAGGAAGTTCAAGCAGGACGAGAATTTCCAAAGGGAGTATTGACGCATCATAGCCGAACATATAGCGAAGGGCTATATAAGGATGCTTGGAGATGAAGAAACCGCAAGGAAGAGACCACGCGTGTGGTATCTACCTCACTTTGGTGTATATAATCTCCACAAACCGGGTAAATTGCGTGTGGACTTTTATGCAGCAGCCGAAGTAAAAGGCACCTAATTGAATTCAGTTTGTCTTACTGGTCCAGACCAACATCAAGATCTTTTAACCGTATTAATGCAGTTCAGGGAAAAACCAATTGGTGTGTGCGCCGACATTGTTAAGATGTTTCACCAAGTGAAAATACGCAAAGAGGATCAGGACGCACAACGCTTCTTATGGAGGGATACACAAAGTGGTCCAATCAAGGATTTCGCTATGACATCTATGACGTTTGGACCTAGGTGCTCACCTTGTTCAGCTCAATTTGTGAAGGGTCAGAATGCTCTGGATTTTCAAAAGGAACTTCCAGAGGCCGTTTCAGCCTTATTAAGGAATCACTATATAGACAATTACGTTTGCTGTTTTTCTAATGAAGCTGAGGCCACAAGGGTATCTGAGAAGGTAGTGTGGATTCACAAACAGGGGGGCTTCGAGCTGAAGAGATTTGTTTCAAACTCAAGGGTCGTTAGTCAAAGGTTCAATGGTGATCAGGAAGATACATCTATTCTCATTCTCGAAAAGGGCAAAACTGCGGGTTTTCAGAAGGTGCTAGGCATGTATTGGGACATGTCGAAAGATGTTCTTCGCTTTGTAATGGCCTTTGGCAAGATTGATCGAGCACTATTGAATGGTGAAAGGCCACCTACAAAGCGTGAAACCCTTAGTATAACAATGTCGTTCTTTGATCCTTTTGGGTTGAACGCGGAGTATACCTTGATTGCTAAGGTGATCCTGCAAAAGGTATGGCGAGCTCAAGTCGGATGGGATGAACGTATCACTGATGAAGCTTACAAATTATGGCTGAATTGGCTGCAGATATTAATGAAGGCCGAGAGTATATGCATGCCTCGATGCTATGGCGCAACTTACTCCGATACGCCAAGCAAACTTCACGTGTCTGCCGACGTCAGTGGGACAGCTTACGCTGCTGTGTGTTAATGGAGAATTCCCTTGCAAGCGGGTAACTTCAATTTGGCATTTGTAATGAGTAAAACAAAGTGTGCGCCTCTCAAAGTAACATCAGTTCCGCGTCTAGAGTTGCAGTCAGCCGTATTAGCTACACGACTTCGTCAAACAATAGAGCTGAGGCATAATGTAAAGCCAACGAAGGTGGTGATGTGGAGCGACTCCCGAGCAGTTCTGTCTTGGATAGGGTCTGACCATAGGCGTTACAAGCCTTATGTTGCGCACCGAGTAAATGAAATTTTAGAAAACAGCGAGGTAACGGAATGGAGGTGGGTCCCAAGTACCCTTAACCCAGCGGATTTTGGAACGCGCTTGAACAACGAGAATACCGAGTCATCAATCCACGAAGAGCTCGGCTCATACATAAGGAGAGCGACGAGTTTCGTAAGTTTCCCTGTTTCAACCGATTAGAAAGGGTCATAGATTGGATTTTACGCTTTCGAAAAAACTGCTTCCAGGCCCCAATGATCGGGATTTCAAGCAAGAGGACTTGAGGAAGCCGAGCTGTGTGTATGTCGCAGTGTCCAAATGGCGGTTCTCACTGAAGATTACAGCGAATTGTCTACCAGTGGTAAAATAAAAAAAGCAGTAAACTTTGGAAGATGACGCCATGCTTGAATGAATCCCAGGTTATTTGTGTGAATGGATGAATAAATAAAGCCGTAGCAGTTCCACCTCATACCCGCAGACCGATGGTGCTTCCAAAAATTCATCATGTCACCGACCTTGTCGTAAATCATTACCATCGTGTCTTACTTACTTACTTAGGTGGCGCTACAGTCCGTGGTGAATCTGGGCCTCAACCAACAACCGTCTCCAGCCGGCACGGTCATTGGCCAGCTGTTTCCAGCGCCGCACGCCCAGTTAGTTAAGGTCCCCTTCCACCTGCGTGCGCCACCGGTGATGCGGCCGTCCTCTGCCGCGCCTTCCTTCCGGGGTGGATTCGAAGGCTCTTCGGGTCGGAGATGTATTTTCCATGCGCTCTACATGGCCTAGCCACCTTAGACGCTGTATCCGTAGATGTCGTACCAGGCCGATGTCGCTGTACAACCCGTACAGTTCTTCGTTATATCTTCTCCTACATACACGGTTTGAACAAACGGGACCGTAGATAGTGCGCAGAATTCATCGTGTCTGGAAACACCAAAACGAGAACACTATCATCGCAGAGATTCGAAGACGGTACTGGATTCTCCATATTAGAGTTGTAGTGCGGCGTGTTGCGAATATGTGTCCAATTTGTAAACTAAATAGGGCAAAACCAGTTACACCATTGATGGGACAACTACCTGAGGATAGGCTGACCCCATTCGTAAGACCGTTCTCTTATGTCGGCCTAGATTATATGGGACCGTTCCTGGTGGTGTAAATGGCCGATATACCGAGAAGCGCTGGATTGTTATCTTCACTTGTTTATCAACGCGCGCCGTACACTTCGAAATCGCAAGAGATCTTTCTACAGAAACATGCCTAATGTGTATCCGAAACTTAACCAGTCGTCGAGGGATCCCAGTGCGTATTCGTTCCAACAACGGCACGAACTTTGTTGGAGCAGATCGAGAACTACAACGGCAGCTGAGGGAATTTTACCATGGAAGGATATCGAACGCCTTAGCGAATCAAAGAATTGAGTGGGTTTTCAACTGCCCCTTGAACCCACATGCCGTTGGATGCTGGGAGCGCCTTGTACGAAGAATTAAAAGAGCGATGGAACATGTCTTGTATGCCGAAAGACTTCACGAACACGGATTATATAGTTTGATGTGCGAAGCTGAAAATATAGTGAATTCCAGACCGCTAACTCACATTCCATTAGATGCACCCACTGAAGAACCTTTAACTCCTAATCGTTTTCTTTTAGGTTCATCCTACTCTGAACAGACGCCTCACCCGCTTAAAGAAAAGCTGCTCGTGACCAGAAAGGAATGGAAAAAGGTGCAACAAATCCAATACCACTTTTGGAAGAAGTGGCTATCTCAATACCTTCCGGATTTGTGTCGCAGGACAAAATGGTACCAACCAGTAAAGCCATTGTCAGAGGGTGACCTGGTGCTTGCTTGCGACAATACTCTTCATCGCTCTAAGTGGCCAATGGGAATAATCGACAAGGTCTTCCCGGGGAAAGATCTTCAAGTTAGAGCAGCCGAGGTGCGAACCAAGTCGGGAGTTATCAAGCGACCAGCTTTCATGTTAGCAAAACTTGATATTGGTGAATCCGACCGTGGTTAGATTCACGGAGGTGGGGATGTTATCGAGAGTTAGCTTAGAACTTATCGTATTGTATTATTTTTAAGAAAAACGCTATTGTGAATTTAACGGCGTACTCCCCTGTGATGACATCTACCGGCTCATAGCGCGCGCACGACCTTATTGTGACATGAAATCTGAAGTAACATCGGCGTCTGTTTATGCCATTAGCAAAGATTGTCTCACAGTGGGAGGACGCACAGAAGCGTAAGTTTTGATATTCTTATAAGCAAATATGTTGAAGAGCATTCCATTTTAGCAAATAAAATATACACGCAAAAAGCAAGGTGTCGTTTTTATTTGCAACTTCCTCTGGACGAGAAACAACAACGTCATTCAAATGAATGAATGAATGAAACATATTTTTTAGGGTTCCGTACCCAAAGGTAAAACGGAACCCTATTACTAAGACTTCGCTGTCCGTCCGTCCGTCCGTCTGTCACCAGGCTGTATCTCATGAGCCGTGATAGTTAGACAGTTGAAATTTTCATAGATGACGTATTTCTGTTGCCGCTACCACGACAAATACTAAAAACAGAACAAAATTAATTATACATATACGTAATTACAAACAACCAATAATAAATTGTTTCGAAAGGTTTTCGTTGTCATCTTTCGGTCAGTTTCCATTTGTGAGCGGCTCGTAGTCATTCATTTTGGGAAATCAAACTCAGAGAAAGCGGATAGCCCGAGGGTGCGATCAGCACTTGATACGCGAACGAGCGGAGTTCAGCCCGCAGCAGGTCAGCATTTTTGTTTTTTTTTTTTGTTCCTTGTAGTACATGTGGGAGAAGGGGCGAAGATTTCGGGGAGAAATCTTCGGCGAAGTACTCGGAGAGTGATCTTCGGGGAAGAACTCCGGTACGGTTTTAAGCAGTTCCCGGTACGCGGCCGTACCGTGTGTCCTATTGCCTACGTTGGTCGCAGATATCACGTTCGTTGTATAAGGTATTGAAATCAGAAATTTGCGTGTCGCGATTGGTGATGCGGGCTAAGTCGTTGGTCAGAGGAGTTTCGGTACGACTGTTCGAATATTCAAGCTGCGGTTTATTTACTTTTTTGGACAGTGAATTCCTTTTTTTTTTATTTTACATATATATTTTTCATTTATTTCGACTTTTTTTATTGACATACGGTGTAGGGTAGTTTTAAGGAATAATTGCAAACCTAGATTAAGTTAGGTTAAGGAAATTAAATTTGTGACATATTGAATTGGAAACGATTACGGTGTTTTTTTTTTCTTTTGCGTGGGATATTTCGCGAGTCTCGTAGCAAATTCGCGATTCTTGCTGCGGGTAAGTCGGCGTGAGGGCAATCGCGTGGCGCCATTGCTCACGACCAGTCCTCGCAGCTGGCCTAGCATCCCTTTCGCACGACGTCGCGGCAGGTGGAGAGGAGCAAGTGAGCAAGAGGAGCAAGCGATCTTGCACACATACGAACCGATACGTACATACGTGCATACGCATCACATACGTGCATACACTCACACATCTGTACGCTATGTATAAGTATACATACATACATACATATGTACATTACGAAGTAGAGTTGGGTAGTTCCGGACATGTTTAGTTCACGGAACTATGTCCTCTCTCGGACACATGTCCTCTCGTTCCGCAAATTGAACGAAAAGAGTTCCATAGTTCCATTCAACCCTTATTCATCAATCACATATGTATGTACAAAACGAAAAAAAAAAATCGTAAATGCAACGAACATGCTTCTCATACGGTACGAGTTATACCCCGTAGTTTTGAAGAAACCCAAAAGTATGGGGATGTGGCGATAAAGTTCGAACAGTTGGTGTACACTGTACAGCACACTTGAACTGAAATGAAGAAAAGAAATGAAAGAATATAATGCCCGCACCGCATTTCGTGAACGAATGTCATACATGTGTATGTATGCATTCAGGTCCGGACATGGACATGGTTTGCTAGTTCCATATCGGTGCGATAATACATTTAGTTCCGGACATGGACATGTTTTTGCTAGTTCCATATCGGTGCGAGTATACATTTAGTATTTTAAAACGGGTAGAGATTGCAGTGCATACTGAGATGGAATAATTATCTTATAACCCCATTTAGATACTGTTTCAAATATATTGAATGGTCTTTCCAACAAAGTTGTTGGTCCAATATAACACCTAAATATTTAAAATTGTCCACGTGTTCAATCAAGAAGCAATTTTCAAACATTCTTGATTGTTGAATACTATATCTTCAAGAACAAATCGATTACACAATGGTGCATGATAATATAAGGGAAGGTCTCTGAAAACTGTACCATTGATATTAAATATCATGTACTTCGTTTTGTTGCTAATTATTAGTTTATGATAATTAAACCATCTCCTTAACATATCTAGGTCATTATTAACATCTGCAAAACTATCAATTAAGTTAGCGTTTGAGTGGAAAAGAGATGTTTCATCAGCAAAGGCAGTTATTTTGCCTTTAAAAGGTTGTAAGAAAAACGAATTAACATAAATTAGAAAAAGGATTGGGCCTGTTAAATAGAAAAGGTAAAAGAAAGGAAAACAAATGAAAAATTCCCCTTTTGGTTGAGCTACAGGAGCACGTGTCTTTTTATTATAAACGACGAGAGAATGAACAATGACAAAGGAAACCGATTGACAGCTTCAGTGCTGGTAGCGTCGTGGTGACTTCGCGCTGACAGTTTTTAAAACAGTTCCCCAGTGCTGCCAGCTAGTTATTCTTAACATTTTCCGCCCACCTCGTCCATCTCTTGCGACGAAATAAGGTCTAAGGGTCGCTCCGCCCACCGTGTCCGTCTTCCTTTTGGTTGTCGATTGGAAGTACTATTAACTTGGAGATTGCTCTTTTTATTGTCGAAGATTGAGTCTGCACTGTTGCAACCCGAACTAGGTCGTCGTCTCCCGTGTGGACTTCAACGATACGACCCAATGGCCACTGAACGGGTGGAGCGCGTTCATCTCGTAAGAGAACAAGATCGCCAACTTGAAGATTTTCCTTAGTTTGCTGCCACTTGTTTCTAACTTGAAGTTCATGCAGGTACTCACAGCTCCACCGTTTCCAAAAATCTTGCCGCATTTGCTGTAGCTGTTTCCACTTAGTGAGTCTGTTGGTTTTAACGTCCAGAAAGTTTGGCTCTGGAACGGCAGTGATGGGACCACCCACCAAGAAATGACCAGGGGTGAGAGCGACTAGGTCAGTAGGATCATCGGACAGAGCCGACAGAGGCCTCGAGTTCAGAACGGCTTCGACTTGCTTTAACACTGTAAAGAACTCCTCAAACGTTAACACAGCTTCACCAATGGTCCGCTTCAGATGGTGTTTCATGCTCTTAATCCCGGCCTCCCAAATACCTCCAAAATTGGGGGACCCCGGAGGAATGAAGTGCCATGATACTCCATGGCAAGCGACCGATCGAGCACCCTCATTTAACTGTTGCCGATAGGCCTCAGCATCTTGTTTGAGTACCTTATTTGCTCCGATAAAAGTCGTTGCACAGTCGCTATAGATGTCAGAGCTATAGCCTCGCTGTGCGAAGAAACGTCGTAACGCTGCGAGGAAGGCGTCGGTAGTCATGTCGCTTACGAGTTCGAGGTGTATCGCTCTTGTGCTGAGGCAAACAAAAAGAGCGACATAGCCTTTGTGACCACGAGTTCCTCTTCCTTTAGATGTACGAGTCTTATATGGGCCGCCGTAGTCGAGACCGCAGTGTTGGAACGCAGGTGCGGCTGTACAACGATGGGTGGGAAGGCTTCCCATCATTTGATTTGTAACGGTCCCTCTTTGGCGAAAGCATCTTATGCAGCCATGAATGAACTTCCGAATCGAAGAACGAGCGTCCACCACCCAATAACGTTTCCTGAGATAGTGGAGCGTGGCTTGGGTACCAGCATGCAGCGTAGATTCATGTGCTTGGTCAATGAGCAGTGTACACAACCGGTTCGCCTTTGGTAGAATGATCGGAAATCTTTCAGACGTAGGTATCATGGCATTTCTTAATCTACCATTCAATCGAAGAAGGCCTTCCTCGTCAATCATTGGATTCAGCTTCAATATTTTGCTCTTTGAGCTGATAGGCTTGCTTTGAAGTAGACAAGAGATTTCATTATTAAAATGCAAGTGTTGAACATACCTTATCCAGAATATTAATGCTGCGTGTCTTTCAACAGCTGTACACCATTGTGATGTTGCATGTGGCCTTTTGAGCATAGCTGCCATAAACCTCTGACACCAAACAGTAACAGCAATCAAAGTGTTGATTTTGGAGTATTTGTTCAGCAAATTCGATAATGTTTCATTTACTGGTTTTGACGTTCCAGGAGATACATGTAGAGCAGTGACCTCACCCAAAATTGTATCTTGCATTGGCCAGTCCTTTTCGTCTTTGTAAAGCCAGGGAGGGCCAGACCACCAGATGTTGAGGTCCGCCAGTTGAGACGGATAGATGCCGCGAGAAGCGACGTCGGCAGGGTTCGTTGTCGTTGGTACATAGTTCCACGCCTCGATAGGTGTCAATTCTTGAATTTGAGTGATCCGATTGGCTACGTATTGCTTGTGTTCTCCAGGATTTGACCTTATCCAACTTAGTGCCGTTTTCGAATCAGACCAACAGTAGATTTGTATGGATGGAAACTGCAAACTATTTGATATTTTTGCACTAATTTTTGCGGCTAGGAGTGCTCCATTAAGCTCTAAACGTGGGACAGTAATCTTCTTCAACGGTGCCACCTTAGTCTTGGCCATTAAAACTGATACCTTTATTTCATTATTTGAAGTTCTTACGCGCAGATAAGCGACAGTCGCATAGGCAGATGTGGAAGCGTCTGCAAACACATGGAGTTGGCAACTATTCATATTTGGCGATGAGAAAATCCATCGGGGCACTTTTATCTTCTCGATCAGGGGCAGTTCTTTCCTAAATTTTACCCAACCATCTTGATGAGGCTCGGGAAGAGGGTCATCCCAAGAACATCCAGAATGCCACAATTTTTGACAGATGATTTTTCCGATGATCATTACTGGGGCCAAAAGGCCCGGTGGGTCATATATTTTTGCTACATCCGACAGCTGCTGTCGCCTTGTGATGGTTCCCGGGAATGGTGTTGTATTCACTTTATATCCGAGGCAATCAGAGTCACAAAACCAGTAGATACCTAGCGCTCTAGTTTCTCGATCCAAATTTAGGTCACAATGGTTTTCAGATTCATCATCCTTCTCACTGAGTCCTCGTAGAAATTTGCTTGAATTTGAATTCCACTTTCGAAGGACGAACCCTCCACGCTGGAGCAGTTTCTGAAGTTGTGTCTGGAGCTCGAGAGCAGCCTCAACAGTATCCGCTCCATGCAGACAATCGTCCATATAGAATGACTCTCTGAGGATTTTCGCAGCCTGGGGAAATTCAGCCTCTTCGTCCTTAGCCAATGTGTGGAAAACCTTAATGGTCACGTAGGGTGAACAATTTAAACCATATGTGACGGTCAGCAGTCGATAAATTATTGGAGTGCCATTTTTGTCCTTCCACACAATACGTTGCATGTCCGCATCTGCTTTTTCGACCATAATCTGCCTGTAGCACTTTTCTATGTCGGCCATAAATCCAACATGATGTGTTCGCCATCTCAAAATAATCGTCGCTAAATCATTTTGGAGCTTAGGTCCAATATGAAGACAATCATTCAATGAAATTCCAGATCGCCCCTTTCTAGATGCATTAAAGACAGTTCTTAGTTTTGTTGTTGAACTTGTGCTTTTATATACCCCATGATGAGGTATGTAGCAAACATGTTGTGGCTCCACATCTTCTTCCACTGGCTCCATATGCCCAAGTTCTAGATACTCGGCCATAAACTTCTCATAGAGTTCTTTCATATTCGGATCCCTGTTGAGCCGATTTTGTTGGTAACTGAAAAGTTTGTATGCGTCCGTTTTCAAGTCCACCAGACCGGCTAGGTCGACAGAACTTTTGAAGGGATAGCGGATGATGTAACGACCGGAACAGGTCCGCCGTACAGTGCGTTCAAAAAACTTTTCGCAATAGAGTTCGTCTTGCGTTAACGCCGAAGGAGATTCTACATCTTCAAGCTCATTAAACTTCCACATGCATTGTATTAAATCGTTGAGTTCAGCACACGACATTGCGCATACCTTAGTACGCAACGGCAGAATTGATGTAGCGGGTAAGCGTCCATAAATGACCCAACCCAGATGAGTACGTTGAGCTACAGGAGCATTGAATGATGATTTTTTGATTTCACCAAGGATCAGCGAGCCGAACAGGTCAGCTCCCAAGATGACATCAATAGGTCCCGGTTCACTGAACTTCGGATCCGCCAGATCAAGATCCAAAAGTTCTTTAAAAGGCGTGGAATCCACAGGCGTAAGAGGCATAAGTTTGCCTAGCCGTGGCAGAATCAGCGCAGTACAGCTGATGTCGAAATCCGGTTCTTTGAGGGACACCACAGAGACTTCGACTAATCCAGTTGTATTACCTACCGTTGATCCGCCAACTCCAGTCACAGGAACTGAAGCTCGTGTGCGACGAAGGTGCAACTGTTGAGCTGCATATTCACTGATGAATGTTGCCTGTGATCCGTTATCAAGTAGAGCGCGTAGAGTAAGACAATGACCAGTGGCCGATCGAACTCCAATTAGCGCCGTAGCCAGCAATACAGGCTTTAGTTGCAATTGTTGGGCGTTGTTACCCTTTGAGCGCTCTGTAAGAGGGATATCTGCATGGGCGTGATTTAAGTTGACGGTGTTAGGTTGCGCCTGGTGTCCATCGTGCAGCATCGTGTGATGTTTCTGTTGACACTTCAAGCAAGTGTATGATGATGGACACGCGTTATAAGAATGATCAGCCTTCAAACAGTTCCTACACAAATTCGCTCTTGCAACAAATTGTAATCTCTGCACCGATGGTAGATTTCGAAAATCGGGACAGAACATGAGGATATGTTTATTTGAACATCTTGGACAACGAGCGACGTTAGTCTGATGGCTCCGAATTGGTTGCAGACTCGACGGCCTTGGAATTTGTTCCTTTGGATTCATCTTGAAAGATGGACTCATCGCCTCGAGTCCTTGCATACGGTTTTCCAAGAACACATTAAGTTCATCGTAGGTTGGCACATAATTCGGCGTTTCAAGCGACATCTCCCAATCTTTCACGGTTAGAGAATCTAATCGCTCTGTGATGAGGAACACAAGCCAATCATCCCAACTAGACGTTGGACACCCCAATTGCTGGAGCGCACGAACAGCTTCAGTGACCCCATCAAGCAGTTTTCTTAATTGTACAGGGGATTCAGAATTCATCGCTGGTAGCTTTACGATGCCACGAAGATACGACTTAATAAGTCGGCGCTTGTTATCGTATCGTTGCTGCAGAATATCCCATGCAATTAAGAAATTGGATTCCACAATGGAAATATTCCTCAGCAGGCCTTCAGCTTCACCTCTAAGACTTGTTTTCAGGTAATGCAGTCGTTGCACATTTGACAGTGACTTGTCGCTGATAACGCAGGTGGTAAATAGGTCTTTGAACGTCAACCATTCCTGGAAAGAACCACTGAATTTCGGTAATTCGATTGCAGGTAAAATTGCCTTATAGGGAGATCCATGAGTTGTTGTTTGGATTTGTGTCGAGTGTGGCAAAGCCTCGTGAATGGTGGTGGACAACTGGTCAATGCAGTCGTTGAGTTCGCCTAGGGATTCGCAATAAGCAGCTTCGATGGCTGCAAACCGATCTTCATTGAGTAATTTTTCCAGATCTTCTCGATTATCTTCGGTCACATCCAATCCAGCGATGTCGTCATGAGCTGCCGTAAATTTCGTCCAGTACTCGCTAAGCAATTTTTTCCTAGCTTCGAAATACCCTTTTGTTTGCTTTTGCTTGGAAGTTTTAATTGTGTTCGTAGCGAAATTTAATATAAATTTCGCGACGGTTTCTTCTTTGGCAAGAGCCATTGGTTTTTTTTTTTTTCAGGGATTAAATTAGTTTGATTAAATGATAGAGGAATCAGGTTCCCCGCAAGGGATGCCAAAAATGTTAAATAGAAAAGGTAAAAGAAAGGAAAACAAATGAAAAATTCCCCTTTTGGTTGAGCTACAGGAGCACGTGTCTTTTTATTATAAACGACGAGAGAATGAACAATGACAAAGGAAACCGATTGACAGCTTCAGTGCTGGTAGCGTCGTGGTGACTTCGCGCTGACAGTTTTTAAAACAGTTCCCCAGTGCTGCCAGCTAGTTATTCTTAACAGGGCCCAATACTGCTCCTTGAGGAACACCCATATTTAAGAAGTCTATAGAACTGTAAACATTCCTAATTTTCACAACTTGGTAACGGTTGGATAAATAAGAAGAAAACCATTTATAAATGGAGCCTCTGAAACCCGCTTTATAAAGTTTATCGAGTAGCAAAGTATGGTTAACCATATCAAAGACCTTACTGATATCAACAAATAATGTTGATGGTGTTTGAGAAGTGTTTAGACTATTATATATTTCACCAGTTAATTTCAATAAAGCAGTTTCAGTCGATTTGCCACGTCTAAACCCAAATTGGCAATCACTCAAAAAATGAGTATTTTCTAAAAATTACAATATTCTAGATTGTAACTATCCGAAAAGTGAGAATAAAATGTCACTGATTATGTATTTCTGTATATACTTAGACAGAATATAATAAATATATGTATAAATGGGGCTCCCATACAACAGACATGCTTTTTTTGCCGTTTTTATACATAATAGTACGGAACCCTTCGTGCGCGAGTCCGACTCGCATTTGGCCGGTTTTTTCATCAATGTTTTTTAATGACGTTATCACGCAAAATAATCGTCCGTAAACCGACAAAAGTTTTTTTTTGTTTGTTTTTGTTTTCTGTTCATATGAATCTTATTTATTTATTTATTACTTATTAACAGGTAATTTAAATTATTAGCTAATATTAATTAACGGGAGGGAGGGAGCGAGCAAACAGAGCAAAGAAGTTGATCGCGTTTAACATGGCAAACGCCAGCTTCGATCTCTGTCCCTGTTCAATCCAAATTGACACACAGCCTCCGCGTGGCCCCCTGGATAGCTACCCTGGCACCCGCCAGGTAGTGAACCAATGTGTGCAGCGACCCAACCCTTGTTCCTGGGGAAAGAGGAACCTGGCCCTCCAGGTTGGGGGCTGTGCTTAGGGGTAACATCCCTATCACGTAAAAACCCACTTGTTCCGAAACGACAACAAGCCTCGGATACGGACGGATACAAAGCTGACGACCCCTGCAAACGACTTACGGACTTGAGAGTCTGCACCTGGAATGTGAGGTCCCTTAACAGACCGGGTGCAGGCGATCAATTGGAGCAAACCCTCAACTGCTATAAAGCAGATATAACCGCACTCCAAGAAGTGCGATGGGATGGACCAGGCAAAAAACGGATGAAAAACTGCGACATCTACTACGGGAATTGCTACAGGGAGAACAAACAGCGCCTATTCGGGTGCGGATTCGTTATTAGAGGAAGACTCCGACAAAAAGTCTTAAGCTTCCGAGATGTAAGCGAACGCCTCATAACAACCCGCATCAAAGCTAAATTTGGTAACATTAGCTTGATATGCGCTCACGCCCCAACGGAAGAAAAGGACGATCGACTCAAAGAAGAATTCTACGATCTCCTAGACAGAACATATGCCCAATGTGCCAGCTACGACACAAAAATAGTCCTAGAAGATTTTAATGCAAAACTGGGCAAGGAGGACATATTTGAGTCGATCATAGGAAAGCATAGCCTCCATAACACAACATCCGACAACGGATGAAGGCTAATCGATTTCCTAGCGGGGCGTAACCTCCTTGTAGCAAGCACGCGATTCCCCCATCTCAACATCCACAAGGGTACCTGGCGGTCTTGTGATCAATCGACCACCAACCAGATTGATCATATTGCGATCGACGCCAGACACTCCTCCTGTATTCTCGACGTACGAACCTTCCGAGGGGCCAACATCGACTCGGACCACTACCTTGTTGTAGCCAAGGTACGAATGAGGATATCAAGAATGCTCAGGAGTCGAGTAGGACAACGTAAGTTTGACGTTGGAAAGCTACAATCGCAAGAGACTGCCAGAATCTTTGCCGATCGTGTCTCCTCAAAGCTCTCTCAAAATCCGCCCAGAGCAGCACAAATAATAGAGCAGGAATGGGCTCATTGCCAGAGCGCCGTCAGAGATGCTGCCTCAGAGGTGCTGGGTTTCAAACAGCCACCACCTAGAAACCCCTGGTTCGATGAAGAATGCGAACAAGCCCATGCAGCAAAACAAGAGGCATATAAGGCCGTGCTGCAACGACGGACGAGAGCTGCTCGCGAAATCTATGAGCAGAAGAGAAGAGAGGAACACACGCTTTTCAGAAGAAAGAAGAGAGAGCACGGAAAGCGTGAGATCGAGGAGATGGAGAGATGCTTCCGCAGGAATGACGCCCGTAAAGTTTACAACAAGGTAAAACGAACATGCCATGGCTACAAAGCCAGAGTGGCGGCCTGCAGGGATGAAAATGGAGAACTGGTAGCAGAGTCGCAGTCGATGCTGAGGATTTGAAAGACCACTTCTGCAGACTGTATAACGGCGATGATAGACAAGATACCGCTGTCAGGCAGAACGAGCCATTCGCAATGGACCACGAAGTAACAGAATTCGGTCCACCCGACCTAGACGAAGTCAAAATAGCGATATCAAGACTTAAGTCTAATAAAGCCGCTGGCGCAGACGGCCTGTCTGCTGAGCTTTTTAAGGCGGCTGGAGATGAGCTGGTAAGGTGCATGCACCATCTCATCTGCAAGGTATGGTCGGAGGAAAGCATGCCCGACGAATGGAATCTCAGCATCGTTTGCCCGGTCCATAAGAAAGGAGACCCCTATAACTGCGCCAACTATAGGCGAAAAAGTCTCCTTAACATCGCATGTAAGATCTTCTCTGCCGTATTGTGTGAACGCCTGAAACCGTTTGTGGATAACCTGATCGGCTCTTATCAGTGTGGTTTCAGGCCAAGTAAATCCACAATAGACCAAATATTTACGCTACGGCAGATCTTGGAGAAGACCCAGGAATACCAAATCGACACTCACCACCTCTTCGTCGATTTCAAGGCCGCGTATGACAGCGTATATAGAGACGAGCTGTACAAGGCCATGTCTAGTTTTAACATCCCTGCCAAACTCGTCCGACTGTGCAGGATGACAATGGAGAATTCTCGTTGCTCCATTAAGGTCGGTAATGAGGATACCGAGACCTTTGATGTTAAAAAAGGATTTAGGCAGGGCGACGCGCTGTCGTGCAACTTTTTCAAAATCGTGCTTGAAAAGATTGTGCAAGAGTCACTGGCCAACACAAGAGGTACGATCTATTTCAAGTCTACGCAATTGCTTGCGTACGCCGACGATATTGACGTAATTGGACGAAAACAGCAAGACGTCAATGAGGCTTTTGTGAGCATTGAGGTAGAAGCGGCTAAGATGGGTCTCAAGGTTAATGAGGGTAAAACCAAATATCTGCTCTCATCTAAAAGAGACGGACAACACCGACGTATTGGCCAGAACGTCACCATGGGCGGATATAACTTTGAAGTGGTCAAGGAATTCGTCTACCTTGGCTCACTGATTTCCAGCGACAACAACACCAGCGCTGAGATAAAACGCAGAATCACTCTTGCCAACCGCTGTTTCTTTGGGCTCAAGAGGCAATTGAGAAGTAGAGCCCTCTCTCGGAAAACCAAGGTGACACTATATAAGACCTTGATCATCTCAGTCCTCCTTTACGGCGCAGAGGCTTGGACCTTAACAAAAGCGGATGAAGATGCCCTTGGTCGTTTCGAGAGGAAAATTCTGCGCACTATCTACGGTCCCGTTTGTTCAAACGGTGTATGGAGGAGAAGATATAACGAAGAACTGTACGGGTTGTACAGCGACATCGGCCTGGTACGACGTCTACGGATACAGCGTCTAAGGTGGCTAGACCATGTAGAGCGCATGGAAGATACAGCTCCGACCCGAAAAGTCTTCGAATCCACTCCGGAAGGAAGGCGCGGCAGAGGACGGCCGCCTCAGCGGTGGTGCACGCAGGTGGAAAGGGACCTCAACCAACTGGGCGTGCGGCACTGGAAACAGCTGGCCAAAGACCGTGCCGGCTGGAGACGCTTGTTGGTTGAGGCCCAGGTTCACCACGGACTGTAGCGCCACCTAAGTAAGTAAGTAATATTAATTAACGAGCAAAGACTGCAAGGACCTTCAGCTCTTTAGAGGGAAGTTATATAGTTATATTACAGTTTGTTATGAAGTTGTGTACCTATAAGATAAACATTATCTTTTGTTGGACTTTTAAAAATACCATAGATTGGGGTTTCTTTGAACATTTTTTTTCTAATGTTACTTACATATACCTGGACAATGTATCAGAATGTATGGAATGTCCATCGTGGTTTGACAAAAGGGGCAGGTCGGGGAATTGTCTTTTTTTAAAAGATATTGGTGTGTGGCAGCGGTATGTCCCGAGCGGAGACGAATGAAGGTGCGGATTTTATGTTTAGGTATATCCGTGTGATAGATTAGGTGAGATCTCTCGGTATTGACTATTTTGTAATGGTGATTGTAGGTGTCCCAGCTATTACGTAGTTGTTGTGTGAGAAGCAGGTTGATGAGGTTCAGTAAATCAGATTTGTTGAATACGTTGTTTGTATAGACTGGCGCTTTATTAGCATATGCGGCTGCTTCGTCTGCGAGTTCATTGCCTTTAATTCCACAATGACCAGGGGTCCACATTATTTTTAATTTCTGGGAATTTTTCGTCAGAAGATTTCGTGTGTGCGCTACCAGTGGGGTGGAATTGTTGGCATTTTGTATCGCTTTGACTACTGAGAGGCTGTCCGTACATATAATAAATTTGCCACGTCTTTTGGAAGCTATTCTTATGGCTACTAGCACTGCGAAAGCTTCCGCGGTTAAGATAGATACAAATTCTGGTAGAGAACCCATTTTAAGGATTGCTGTTTCAAGTACTACCGCAAATGAGGTGTTGGTAGTAGTTTTTGATCCGTCAGTATACATGAGATACCATCCAGCAAGTTTATAATGGGAAAGTAAGTTGGAAAATAAATGACGATAGGTGTTCGGGCAGGTGTTGTTTTTGTCGTGTTCTGCTATATAGTGTAGATTGCGGTGATAAGGACCAAGGAGGGATTGTCCATTTGTCGATGGAAATACAGATTTTGGGCAGTTGCAATATATTAGATAATTTGAGGATGTTGCTAACTGCTGGTGGTATTTTATATGGGCGTTTCCGCATGGTGACGAGTTGGTAAGTTTTGATTATCACGGCGTTGTTTGTTACTGCTAACTTAGCGTAGAGTCTCACTGTCAGCATATCCCTTCTGTCTTCAAGTGTCGGAAGACCAGCTTCCACTAAGATATTTATGATCGGTGTAGTACGATATGCGTTGATGCTGTTCCTGGCCGCTTGATGGTAGGCAGGTTTTATGATTTGCAGCGTGGTTTTCGGACTGTTACCGTAAATATATATACCATAATCAATTTTACTTAATATTAACATTTTTGTTATTTTACAAAGTGAATTAATGTGTATACAACTCTTCTTGTTATACAAATATTTAACTATGCTGGTCCTTGCAGTTAGTGATTTCTTAAGTGTGTTTTCCAATTGTACTTAGCATTAATCCATAAACCTAAGATACATAATTCCTTAACAGTGTTGATTTGTACATCGTTAACATTCAGGACTATACTTAGCCATGAACGTTTACGACATATATGGAGCATTTTGCATTTATCAATGGAGAGTTTGGCTTTGGAATTGTTACACCAACAAAAGATGTCATTGAGGGCGTTCGAAAGTAACTCTTTCACTGTATTAGGGTCCCTCTCATTGCAAAGGATGTATACATCATCAGCATACATACAATGGCTCAGTGTTATATATGTCGATAGGATCTTGCTTATGTCGTTAAAAGCTATAGAGAAAAGCAGCCGAAAGCCTTGGTAGCTAGTGCTGTTAAATATAAGCATTCATTATGTAAATTTATTTATATTGTAAGTAATAATAATACAATACAATCTTCTGATGCAGCTAGATACAAATTTCACACCACTGAAATTAGGTGAAATGGAGTTTTAACCGAGCAACAACATCCGCTCGGCCCCCACTATTATAGAGCTGTGGAAGAGCAAGCCAATCCATGGGAAGTACCCTCATCTCCTGGGTGGGCATGGGATTAGAAGGAAGCTTCAACTATCTGGCTGCGCAGAGGTCCTGTATCCAGAAACTGAAGGATTCGCAATCGCTATACAAGACGGTATTGTTGCTACTAAACAATACCGACGGGCAATCCTACATGAGGACATAGACAACCTATGCCGTCGGTGCCGACAAGGGATAGAATCCATCGACCATATTATAAACGGGTGTACAGCTTTAGCTAGCAATGACTATCTCAAACGACATAATGATGTGGCTAAAATCATACATCAAGAGCTCGCCATGAGATGCAATTTTATAGAAGTCAAGAAACCGTATTACAGGTACGAAGCATGTGAGGTTTTAATAAATTCGATCTCCAAATTGTATTGGGACCGAGCGTTGAATACCGACCACTCAACACCAGCAAAGAGACCCGATATTGTGTGGATTGATAAGACGAAAAAAAATGGATATATCTTGGATGTAGCAGTGCCGCCTTCTGTCAACATCAACAGAACATTCGGTGAAAAAGTGGGGAAATACACTGAACTGGGCCATGAAATCAAACAACGGGAAAGGCTAAACACAATCCGCGAGGTCCCTGTTATCATATCCAGCACGGGAGTCATCGAGCAAGCTGCTATTGACGAACTAAAAAAATTAAAGTGCGAACATCTCCTGCACGAAATGTCAAAAGCAGTTATCCTGAATACGTGCAGGATAGTTCGAAAGTTCCTACAGCAAACATAAAAAAGTGCCGATACGACTTGCAAACATTGCCGTCGTACTCGGTGTAAATGGACCCCAGCTCGCGGGGTATCTGGGGGGGAATGAGGCGTGGGGAAACAATAATAATAATATAGAGAAAAGGACTACTGATAAAGGAGGCCTTGGGGTATTCCGTTATGAAGCGGAAAGGAATTTGAGTATAGATTATTAACCTTTACACAGAATTTTCTATTGGTCAGGAAAGACTTAATAAAGCGAAAGATGTTCGGACCAATTCCCCATTCATTCAGTTTATTTAGGATGACATGAATTCCAATTCGATCAAAGACTTTCTCGAAATCAAGTGATAAAGTTGAAATATGATTTTTTATGCCCAAAGCATTGCAGATATAAAAATCAATGTATAGGAGGGCGTCCGTACAACCGCTGTTGGTCTTAAAGGCATTAAAAAAAGTGCAATGTTATCTTCCATATGAATCTTAAAACGTTAAGTTGTTTTGCTTTTTATTTTATTTTATTTAAATTAAATCACAAGCTGAAAGTATACATAGCTATGCAGAATATATGTATGTATAAGGCTGAAGTTTATGTAAAATGTTGCAACTAAAAACAAAGATTAACAACGTTAACAACATATGTATGTACTAGAATATTGTAAAACTGCTCGTTTGCCTAAGTAATCGCCAACATATACAGTGGTGTTCTTATAAATAGCACACCCTTATTCAAATGTGTATTTGCTTGCAATACACACTGTACTTACAAGCTGCACAGCAGTAAAGCCCTAATATCCCAAGGTACTACCGTTATGAATATGAATAGCTACTACAAGGAAGATCCCGTTAGATTTTCCTGGTTTTGCAATCGTTAGAGCTAGTGATCATTGCAAATTGGGTGTTCATATAAATAGCACATATCATGGTGTGTCTGAAAAAAAAACATTTTTCAGTAATTTAGGTGAGGTTAGTGTGAATCGTATTAGGGATAGCGATAATAACACTCATTTCTTATACAAATAGGAGTATTTAAAATGGGCAGACTCGCGCACGAAGGGTTCCGTACCATCTGTATATATAAATATGAAAGAGACTATGTTTGTATGTTACCTCATCAGTTATCACATTAAATCACATTTTTCGTATGATAACAGATCTTGGTTGCAGGCAGGTTATCGGCATATTACTTTGATAATCAAAAATCTTCATGATGAGATACCTATATGTAGTTGATCATTAAAGTGTCGATTGAATTCAAATCAATTATCTTACTTGACAGCAACGATGTGAAAAGGTGAATAACAATAAATATGGGGAAAAGGTTTGCAACTAGGATTAATTCATCAAGGACACAAACATATTGTCGACTAATCTTAGTAGATTTTTTGGATGAAAATCATGTCTGTTGTATGGGCGCCCCCCTTAAATATTCATTTTGTTCTGTTTTTAGTATTTGTGGTAGCAGCAACAGAAATACATCATCTGTGAAAATTTCAACTGTCTAACTATCACGGTTCATGAGATACAGCCTGGTGACAGACGGACGGACAGCGAAGTCTTAGTAATAGGGTTCCGTTTTACCTATGGGTACGGAACCCTAAAAAGCGTTGCACGGAGGAAAGGAGGCAAATAGTCGGTACCATGATACAGGATGGAAAGACTATATCAGAGGTGGCAAGGACATTAAGGTGCTCTAGGAAGCTTGTTCAAAATGCAATGAAGGTCCTACGGTGCAGCCAATCTTCCGCATATCCCGTAAGGAAAAACAAAAAAAAAAAAAAAAAAAAAAAGAAAAAAAAAAAAAAAAAAAAACGTAAAAAAACGTCAGAAGTGACTGACAGAATTATCCACCAAATCAGTGGCAGCGACCTTTTCATTACTTCCCGGGAGATAAAGCAACAACTACCTGATCAACACAATGTCCAAATATCAGCCGTAACAGTAAGTCGCCAGTTAATTGAATTCCAGCTTCTTGGAAGAATCGCCAGAATAAAACCTCTCGTCTCCAAAAAAAAAAAAAAAACCGAAAGAGAAGACTTTTCGCAAACGCTCACAAGAACAAACTCTTGTCCTTTTGGAAAAATATCTTGTGGAGCGACGAGAATAAGTTGAACAGGTTGGGATCAGATGGAAAAAAATATGTGCGAAGGCCAACGAACCAAGAGTGGCGCTGGAAGAATAATGGTGGGGCGGCGATTGGACCAATTGTGAAAATAAATGGCATTATGAATTAACATCAATATAAGCTAATCCTGGAGAACCAAATGGAGCCATATACCGACGACTATACGCCTGGATTTTTATGCATGACAATTATCCAAAGCATACATCGCGAATAGTGAAGAATTGGCTTTCGGCGCGACAAATTTTCCTGCTTGATTGGCCAGCCTGAAATCCCGATCTGAATCCTATCGAGAATCTTTGGACTGATGTTGACTCCCATGTTAAAGACTCCAGCTCAAAAAAATTAAGAAGAATTTCGGCAAACCATGAAGGCTGCTTGGGAAGCTATACCTGCCCAGAAATGTAAGCGCTTAGTAGAGAGTTTGCAAAAACGTTGTCAATAGTGATAAGGAACATGGAACATGGAATATCCTACAAAATATTAATAAAATATTTACTTATACGATCATTTTTTAGAATATTTATTAATTTTTTTGAGTATTCCGCTATTAACGCCGTTCACACCATACGATTTGTCTATACGATTTTTTTGACAATCAAAAGTACGTAGCGTTCACACTATACTGCAAGTTTGATAGATTTCATTTGTGAGAGAGAATTTGTGTCGTGAATATCGTTACCCGTTTTTTTTTTTTTTTTTTTAAAAATATACATCCGAGTTGTTACAAAATGGGGAGAATGAAAGGCATGCCTGTCGTAAGAGGCGAGGCGCTGGAGTACTGCCTTGCTCCAAAGTTGGGAGTTTTTCTAGGGTGAGGTGCTAGTCCTCGAGCTTTGCGGGACTCATCTGGAAGTGACCTTGCGATCGCGAAGCTCCACCGGTAGCTATAATCTGGTACCACGAGAAACAGGAGCCCCCGCAACTGGCGGTCGGTATCTCGGTGCCTGGCGTCGGTCCCGGTGGCTTCCAAGTGAAAGTATTGTGATGGCGTGTAGTAGAAAATATTTTTGGAATTATAACCACAAGATTTAGAGTTTTGCTGACCACTACCAATTTAAGCCAGCTACATACATATATCCGAAGCTCGGAAGTAGACACCAATCTCGCCAACAATAGTCTATTATTACATCTACAAGCTTGGAAATGCCATAACTTGTCACTAAATTCGTCGTGGGGGTGGCCGTGGTGCAGTGGTTAACATCATCGACCGCCGAGCGGAAGGTTTATGGTTCAAATTCGCTTCATAGCCAAGAAAAAGTAATTCCTATACGGACAAAAAGTATGCAACGCAGTTGTGAATGGAAAGTGACCAGACGTACTGCTGCAGGCATAACACTCACAGTATATGGTCAACCGAAATTCATCCTCTGCGTATGCAATACTAAAAGTGCTTGAACGAATTACTACGGACTATAACAAACGCGGAATTCGGTCAGCTCTCGTCCTATCTAGGTCTAGGACAACCACCCCTGAGAGTAGTGAACGAACATCAACGACCCCAACCACTGCACTCCGTCCAGGTTGTGTGTGTCAACACATCATAAGAGAATATAAAAACTCTTGAACCTGCGCGAGTTTCTAAAAAAAAAAAATTTAAATTCGTCATCATATCGCCTTTGTCCGCTGATGTTCACCCTTCGAAATAAAAAAAAAAGTGAAAAACGTATGGAAGTATAATTTCTGACTTTTACACATACACGGGCACCCACATAAGCAAGGCAAAAAGTCGAAAATTCTAACCTTCATACTACAAATCGTATCGACTTGCAGTATGGAGCGTTCACATTGACGATTGACACGAGTCATCAAGCAAATCGTATGGTGTGAACGGCGCTATTTACACTGATGGACAAAAGTATTCGTAATGTGATGTTACTAACAATAAAAAGAGGAAAGGACAAGTTAAAAACCGGTCAAGTGCGAGTCGGACTCGCGCACGAAGGGTTCCGTACCATCTGAATATATAAATATGAAAGAGACTCTGTATGTTACCTCATCAGTCATCACATTAAATCACATTTTTTGTATGATGACAGATCTTGGTTGAAGGCAGGTTATCGGCATATTAGTTGATCATCAAAGTGTCCATTGAATTCAGATCAATTATCTTACTTGACAGCAACGAAGTGAAAAGGTGAATAACAATAATGGGAAATATGGGAAAAAGGTTTGCAGCTAGGATTAATTCTTCAAAGACACAAAAGAGATCAAAACTGGGAAGTTTGCTTATGGTTGTGGGATATTGTCGACTAACCTTAGTTCAGTATGTGACCAAGGGGATTTTTTGGATGAAAATGTTGTATGGGAGCCCCCCTTAAATACTCATTTTGTTTTTAGTATTTGTCGTGGTAGCGGCAACAGAATTACATCATCTGTGAAAATTTCAACTGTCTAACTATCACGGTTCATGAGATACAGCCTGCTGACAGACGGACGGACGGACGGACAGCGAAGTCTTAGTAATAGGGTTCCGTTTTAACTTTGGGTACGGAAAGTTCCAGGTTCAGGGACGATTTTACGGCAAACAATGTCGTCGCCAATGATGGGCTTAACCCCCCTTTTGTATCGACGGTAGAGCTTCTTCGAATCTCTGAGAAAGAAGAAATCCGCAGGCATCGACGGAATCTCTAATACTGTACTTAGACACCTTCCACCGATGGCTATAGAGGCATACACTATCCTGTTTAACAACGCGCTGAATAATGCATATTATCCGGTGCGTTGGAAAACAGCGGTGGTGCAGCCCATCCCCAAGAAAGGAAAAGATTCGTCCTACCCGGCAAATCTCCGGTCGATAAGTCTCCTTCCGAGCATCAGCAAGGTATTCGAGAAGATGATTCACAGAGCCCTTTCAAAATGGGTTGAGGACAAAGACATCATTCCGGATAACCAATTCGGTTTCAGGGCGGGACATGGTACTATTTATGCAGCGTCGAAACTCGTTTCGGATATCCAATGGAACAGATGCTAGAACCAATGCACAGGTGCCTGCCTGGTTGACTTGGAAAAAGCCTTCGACACCGTATGGTTAGAGGGACTTTACTACAGGCTTAACCAGCTAGGCATAAGTAAACCACTGCTGTATATGATCTATGATATGTTAATGGGAAGAAAGTTCGTTGTAAAAATTGCCAACGTGACTTCTTCTCAAACATTTGATATCAAAAATGGTCTACAACAAGGCACGGTAAACTCGCCGATCCTTTTCAACATTCACGTCAGTGGTCTGATAGCTTCGCTTCGTCACTCGATAGCATACGCAGACGACCTTGTCGCGTATAGAACAGGTCCAACGATTGACGTCATAGTTACTCTCTTGCAACGTGACTTCGAAAAAATTCAAACGTTTTGTAATGACTGGAAACTGAAAATCAACTTCCAAAAATCGGAAACTATTTTGTTTAGAACGCCATTGTCTGGGGCCTCTAGGGATACCAGGAAAAACTGGCGAAAATTCTCCATAACTGGTCCGGATGGGCGTCCACTGGCGAACCAAAATGTAGTCAGATACCTCGGTATCTGGTTGGATCAATATCTGTATTTTAATAAACATATAGATGTTGCTTTGGCCAGGGCTCGGGGAGCTTTCACTCTGTTAAGATGGCTGTTTCATAGCAGCCAACTTGATAAGAAAGTTAAAATAATCTGTTACATGGCTTTAATCAGGCCCATGATCGCCTATGGATGTCCCGTTTGGTTCAATGTGAGTGCAAGCCTGATGGAAAGGATTCGAGTGTTTGAGAGACAATGTCTAAGGACCTGTCTCTCATTGCACAGAACACCAGAATCCGAGTACATAAAAGAGCAAAAATTATTAGGATTGACAACTTTTTGATCAAATTGATTCGAAGTCACGTTGCAAGGGCGATGACTTCGACCAATAACTTGATAGCTGGGGCTTATTACCCAAATGAGTTATATCACGAGAGAGCCCGTCTTAGCGGCTTTGTTCCCCCAGAAGCGTTCTTACATTACGACAACCGCGAACTGATACAGGACGAATCGGCAATTCCGTTAATCTTCCACGTGGCCCGAAGGTCTGTGGAAAAGAGCTTATCTTACGAACGGGATGTAGCACTCCGTGAGCCGGGGCGACTCCGTTTCAGTATGGCAATGTCAGATCGGTATCGAGCAGACGTTGCTCGACAAACGCAACGTTTCTGGTGGTTTGTAGTCTCCGTCGCTGAATCCTTTGGGCCTAGCGTCATAAAAAAACATTATACAGGGTGCGCCGCGAGCAGTGTGCCAAAAAGCTAGAGCGTGTAGGTCTGGTCAAGACAAGAAAAAAAATAAATTTTCAATATGATCCCCATTTTTTAGAAGGCAAAGATTATATCTCCTTCTAATGGCTGCACATAAGTCTATGCTTGATAAATTTTCCTGCAATTTGACTCCAGCGACTTCAATCCGTTCTTTCAGTTGTTCCAAAGATACTATTTCCACTTCGTAAACATAATTCTTCATGAATCCCCACACATAAAAATCTAGAGGAGTTAAGTCTGGTGATCTAGGTGGCCATTCCGTGGGGCCCCTTCTTCCGATCCAACGGTCACCAAAATGATCATCCAGCCAGTTTCTAACCTGTAAGCTGTAGTTTGCTGGTGCTCCATCTGCAGGTATGATTCTCCATTAATAACGGCATTCAAAAACTGGGACCCGATTACAGTTTGTCCAACAATACCAAGCCAAACATTACAGCTAAAGCGGTGTTGTGATTTATTTTGTTTTTTGTTATGTGGATTGGTGCTACTCCAGTGATGCAAATTGTGGAAGTTAGTAACCCCATCTCTGGTAAACTGTGCTTCATCCGTGCAGAATATCCTTGCAAAATAGTTTCGTTCAGTTTCATCTCGAAGCAGTAATGATCGACAAAATTCTGCTCTCAAAAACTTGTCGTTTGAGGTGAGTTCCTGAACTGGCGTAAAATGGTACGGGTGTAACTTCTCGGTATGAAGCATTTTCCATACTCTAGATTTGGGCACTGCAAGCATAATAGCTATCCTCCTCGTACTAAGGGAGGGATTACGTCGGACCAAATCCAAAATTCTTTCATCTAAGATTGCTGATCCATCTGTAATTAATCTTTCGCTTCTAGAGCATCGATCTAGCAATCCGTGCTCTCGCAGACGTCGGTGGATTCTTGAGAACATGCTACGACTGGGACACCTCCGATTGGGATATCTTTCAGCGTAGAGTCTTTCGGCTCCACGATCTCGACCATCAGCTAAACCGTAGCAGAAGTGCATGTCCGTTAATTCTTCTCGAGAGTATAAGTTTGACATCGTAATGTGTTGATGAGTTAACATCCAATTTGGAAACGTTTTCTTATTAAAAATGCGAAGCCTTTTATTAACATTTGGGTTGCAAATATTTTGTTTTTCAATAAAGAAAAATTGCGGTTTTATTGTCTGAAGGTCCTAGCGGGTAAAACCCATCGGCGACGGGCGGACCCAGACGAAATTGCCAGGTCAGTTTTCAGGCGTTATCAATGAAAAAATAAGGAGTAATCCAGGGCTAATCCAATACTGTGTCACTTTATTGTATCCTCATAAAACTCCGAATTATTTAAAAATAATAAAAAAGAGGTCAATGTTTCATACATTAATTTGCCTACAAGTCCAGCCGCGTTAAAACCAAAAAAAAAGGTTTTTCTTAGAAAAAAGTGGTTTGGGTTTTTCTTTAATTTCTCAAAAACTACAAGACATTTTTGCATCCGGTTTTCTGTTTTTAACTAAAAACTAATAAGAGAATTTAGGTTTACAAAAAAGTGTATCACGGCATTTTGGATTTTGAATATTTTTTTTTTTTCAATTTAAGCCAACTTTTTATAAAATTGACCCTCCCGGATAAATGGGGGGGTAGACCCCCCCCCCCTCCCATACATTTTTTTCTTGTCTTGACCAGACCTACACGCTCTAGCTTTCTGACACACTGCTCGCGGCGCACCCTGTATATACATATGTATATACATACAGATAAAATAGAATAGGCTAGATTAGGATTACTATGTAGTGTAGTTTTGGTTAGTTTTAAGATTATACTCACTAATAATATGCTAAGTTTTTTTAGGGTTCCGTACCCAAAGGTAAAACGGAACCCTATTACTAAGACTTCGCTGTCCGTCCGTCCGTCCGTCTGTCACCAGGCTGTATCTCAAGAACCGTGATAGTTAGACAGTTGAAATTTTCATAGATAATGTATTTCTGTTGCCGCTACCACGACAAATACTAAAAACAGAACAAAATGAATATTTAAGGGGGGCGCCCATACAACAGTACCGATGGTGAAGGACTAGCAAAGGCCTCGTAGGGGTAGCATCTGCCGACGGATGCTGGCCCGACAAAAAGCGAGTAAGAGCCTCTGCAGCCGAACATCTTGCAGCTCTGCTAGTCAGGTCCTACTTCCACCTCCTCGTGGTGCCATCTGGAAATTTTCTTAAAAGGGAAATTACTGACGGAAGAGGCCGAATGGCGAGTATCCTGCGCCACCAAACAGGATTAGTGTCGGTTGGGCTATGGTCTAGCGAACCATAACCGTAAAACCACTAATTGCTCAGAAACAAAAAACAGCCTCGGATAATCAAACGGAACGGATCTATGTTGACGACCCTTTAAGAAAACAAAAACCAAACAAGGACCTTCGGTTCTGTACGTGGAATGTTAGGTCCCTAAACAGACCACGTGCGGCCGAACAACTTGCGGACGCCCTAGACCGCTATAAAGCGGACATAACCGCCATCCAGGAAATGCGATGGAATGGACCGGGTAAAAAGCGGATGAAAAACTGCGACATTTACTACGGTGACTGCTATAGGGAGAGAGGACAGAGACTATTTGGATGCGGATTTGTTGTTAGAGGTGGACTAAGACATAAAGTCCTAAGTTTCCAGTATGTGAGTGAACGCCTCATAACGATCCGCATCAAGGCAAATTTCTGTAACATCAGCCTCATATGCGTCCATGCCCCCACGGAAGACAAGGATGACTCAATCAAGGATGATTTCTTTGATCTCCTAGACAGAACATATACCAAATGCCCCAGCTATGATACCAAAATCATACTAGGAGATTTTAACGCTAAGCTGGATAAAGAAAGCATCTTTGAGCGGGTCATCGGCAAACACAGCCTACATGATACCACATCCGATAACGGACATAGGCTGATCGACCTTGCCACGGGGCGAAATCTTCTTGTAGCCAGCACACGATTTTCCCACCTCGATATACACAAAGGCACCTGGCGGTCGCCAGATCAATCAGTCACCAACCAGATTGACCACATCGCGATTGACGTCAGACACTCCTCCACTATCCTTGATGTTCGCACTTTCCGAGGAGCGAACATCGATTCAGACCACTATCTTGTAGTAGCCAAGATACGTCAGCGCATAACACGAACACCGCGGAGTAGAGTTAGAACACCAAGCTATGACGTCGGAAAGCTACTATCGCCGGAGATCGCCAGTGCTTTTGCCAACCGCGTCTCCCTTAAGCTCTCCGATACACCGCAATCCTCCACTCAGTCAGTAGAGCAACAATGGAGCCTGTGCAAACAAGCCCTGAAGAGCACAGCAACGGAAGTGCTGGGCCTTAAAGCTCCACCACGACGAAACACCTGGTTCGATGACGAGTGTAGAAGGATTCATGCGGAAAAGCAGGAGGCATACAAAGCCTCACTACACAAAAAAACAAGAGCGGCTCGTGAGCTCTACGAGCTTAAGAGAAGGGAGGAACATAAGCTTCTCAAGAGAAAAAAGAAAGAGCACGAGAAGCGGGCGATTGAAAACTTGGAGAGGTGCTATTGCAGGCACGACGTTCGAAGATTTTATCAGCGGATAAAACGAATGTCTCAAGGCTATAAAGCCCGAACGGAGGCCTGTAAGGATGAGAACGGACACCTAGTAGCAGAATCGCAGTCGATGCTGAGAATTTGGAAAAACCACTTCTGCAGACTGTATAACGGCGATGACAACCAACATACCGCCGTCAGGCAGAATGATCCATTTTTTAACGACGAAGATCGCAGAGAATTCCGTCTCCCTGACCTCGACGAAGTTGAGATTGCCATATCGAAACTCAAGTCGAATAAAGCTGCTGCCGCAGATGGACTGTCTGCTGAGCTCTTCAAAGCGGCTGGGGGTGAGCTGGTTAGGAGCATGCACCGGCTCATCTGTAAGATATGGTCAGAGGAAAGCATGCCCGAGGAATGGAGTCTCAGCATTGTTTGCCCGATCCACAAAAGAGGAGATCCCTTTGACTGCGCCAACTATAGAGGAATAAGTCTCCTTAATGTCGCATACAAGATCTTCGCTGCCGTTTTGTGTGAACGCCTGAAGCCATTCGTAAACAAGCTGATAGGTCCTTATCAGTGTGGCTTCAGGCCAGGGAAGTCCACCATCGATCAAATCTTCACACTACGGCAGATCCTGGAGAAAACCAATGAGTTTCAAGTCGATACGCACCACCTATTCGTCGACTTCAAGGCCGCATACGACAGCGTAATTAGAGACGAGCTATATAACGCCATGTTTACTTTTGACATCCCTGCGAAGCTCGTCAGACTATGCAGGATGACCTTGGAAAATGCTCGCTGCTCCATCCGAATCGGTGAGCACCTTACCGATAGTTTTGATGTCAAAAAAGGATTTAGGCAGGGCGATGCGCTGTCGTGTGATTTCTTCAACATCGTATTGGAAATGATTGTGCAAAAATCACAGGCCAATACAAGAGGCACAATCTTCTTCAAATCCTCGCAACTCCTTGCATACGCCGACGACATTGACATAATAGGTAGATCGCAGCGAGATGTCAATGAGGCGTTTGCGAGTATTGAGATGGAGGCGGCAAAAATTGGTTTGGCAGTTAATGAGGGCAAGACTAAATATCTGCCGTCATCGAAAAAGGACATTTACCACCGACGTCTTGGACAGAACGTGCATATTGGCAGATATAAGTTCGAGGTAGTTAAGGACTTCATATACCTCGGCTCCGCGGTGACTTGGAACAACGACACCAGTTTCGAAATCAAGCGCAGAATTACTCTTGCCAACCGCTGCTTCTTTGGGCTCAAGAGGCAACTGAGAAGTAGAGCCCTCTCTCGTACGACCAAGTTGACCTTATATAAGACCTTAATTATCCCGGTCCTGTTATACGGCGCAGAAACATGGACTTTATCTAAAGCGGATGAGGAAATCCTTGGTCGTTTCGAGAGAAAGATTCTGCGTTCGATTTTCGGTCCCATAAACACAGAGGAGGGTTGGAGGAGAAGATTCAATCACGAACTGTACGGGTTGTACAGCGACATGAGTCTGGCCAGGCGTCTACGGATCCAACGCCTAAGATGGCTAGGCCATGTAGAGCGAATGGACACCACAGCTCCAGCCCGTAGAGTCTTTGAATCCAACCCCGAGGGACGAAGAAATAGAGGACGGCCGCACCTAAGGTGGCGCGCACAGGTGGATCAACCAACTGGGCGTGCGGCATTGGAAAAGACTAGCGAAAGATCGTGCTAGGTGGAGAGGCATGTTGGTTGAGGCCCAGGTTCACCCCGAACTGTAGCGCCCGTTAAGTAAGTAAGTAAGCCCATACAACAGACATGATTTTCATCCAAAAAATCCCCTTGGTCACATACTGAACTAAGGTTAGTCGACAATATGTTTGTGTCTTTGATGAATTAATCCTAGTTGCAAACCTTTTCCCCATATTTATTGTTATTCACCTTTTCACATCGTTGCTGTCAAGTAAGATAATTGATTTGAATTCAATGGACACTTTGATGATCAACTACATATATCTCATCATGAAGATTTTTGATTATCAAAGTAATATGCCGATAACCTGCCTGCAACCAAGATCTGTTATCATACGAAAAATGTGATTTAATGTGATGACTGATGAGGTAACATACATACATAGTCTCTTTCACATTTATATATACAGATGGTACGGAACCCTTCGTGCGCGAGTCCGACTCGCACTTGGCCGGTTTTTTTTAACTATTTTTTCTTAGCCTTAATACTAATAAAATAATAAACGAATTCCACAACAAATAGAATAGACGGCGAAAGACTAAATTAAAAATATACTGTATACCTTAGAGTGCCCGTTCAGGTCCAGTATGCTATGTTAAATAGATAAGATATTTAAGATAGGTTTAGGCGTTTTACCTAGAATAAGTTATTTGGAAAAATATTAATAAAATGCTTTTTAAAATATAAAAAAAAAAAAAATACTTTTCTATTTTTACCCATTTTAAATTACTATTTTTGAGTTGATTTAAAGGAATTATGTGTTTTTTTTAATAAAGTACATATAAACGCACATCAGTTATAAAACAAAAAAATCTGAACCTCTTTTTAGACTTTTGGCACAACATAATGTATGAGAACTTACGGGTGTGCTATTTATCTGGACACCACTGTAATAGTCGGCAGTAAGAATACACGTTTAATAGTAGATAAATATAATTTGTAATTTTTCCTGTTTTTAAAAACACATATTTAGCATAAAATGATTTGTTTAATTGGAAATCAAAGAAAATCATATAAAAAAAAAAAAGAATACAAAATGGCACTACAATTTCCCCATTCGCTATCCGATATCCCTTTCTGAGTGTGAATTAATCTCGTTCTCACCTAGGGATACGATTGGAATAACGCACGCACACATGCACACACTTTCTCGATCCTGCTTATTTGATCGTCAATTACTTTATGCTGCTCCTGCAGGAAGGTGTGTGCTTTCTATATTGATATTGGGATATATTTACAAATAACATCTATGAAATTGTTTTTATTTTATAAAAATCGATAAATGAGAAATTTTGCCGAAGCAGGGTTCTATGCTAGTCGTTGCAGTACTTGAGCAGGGTCTGGCACACGATAGTCTTAAATTTGACGCTGAGATTATCAAAAATTGTGTCGGTATCCTCGAGGCGATATTCCTCATTATGGTTTGGGTCACGTGTAATGAGATTTTTGAATTTTTCATTAAGAGTCTGTTCCAGCTCGGTGTTGTTATTGTTAAAGTAGAGAACGTAAGATAACTCTAAGAGGTAGTAGTCGAGATCGGAGAGGAAGAAGTCCTCACATTCGCTGATATCGAATTTTTTCGCAATAAAATGCTGAAAAAGACGATAGATGAAGAATTTCAAGTCGTGACGTCGCATCGGTACGAACGAAGTGTCTTTGGTAAAATACTCGAAGATTTTTATCGACTTCGATGCACTGGTGCAGTCGCTTAAACACAGAGAGAATGCGTCGACAAATTTGAAATTTAACATTAATGTACGTATACGATACTCCAGGCGATTCTTTGAAAATTTCTGAATTTTTTCAGGATTGTAGAGACCGTGAAAAACATATAAACAATAATGGATATAGTTGCGAATTTCGCGGGTATTTTGGGTACATTCGGTGCTGAGATCATCGTCGGACGGTGGAAGACGCGAGTAACTCTGGTCATCGGCTGTAATATCATTCGAACTGTTGTTCGCGTACGCTTGACCAGACAGAAGCAATGAATCGGGTTCGTTGAGACTGAGATTTTCAATACTGGAGATCATGTCATCGGATTCCTGGCCCGGATTTGTTGTTTGTGGTGATTTGTTTACTGAGCCATGGGGTTCTAAAGATATTCCCAACTCTTGAATGAAATGAGCTTGATATTGAGGAATTAATTTCAGATATCGTATTGGTTCGTTATCCAAACGAATCCTGGGTCGGGGAAGATTAACTTCAACCGGTATTTCGATGCACTGGCTTTCGTAGCGCATTAATCTCTTGGACGCAGGCAGACAAACTACGCGTTGCTTGCTCTTATCAAACAGAGATCCAAGGTCACGAGCGCACTAAACAAACAAAAAAAAAAAAAAAAACCAAAAATTACTGAATTCACTTAAAAAAATCCCCAACAAACCTGTCCGTTTGTGTTGCCACCAAAAGCTTTCACAACGTAGTCGTGGCTCATCACAATTGTAAAATCAGCGCCACACTGTACGTGCATTACTGACATTCCAATCGTTTCCAAAGATGTTGGTATATGAACTTCTTTGCGATCTTTATCGAGTGTTCCTAGCTGGTGTTCTAGGTTCTTTCCCCAGGTATACAACAACCCAGTTGAGGTTACCATTGCAAAGTGGAATAGGCCGCTTGATAACTAAAACAAAAATTAAAAAAGTACAAATCAAGATCCTATTCAAACACTTTAGCTTTTTATTTCTGCTAACCTGCCGAATTTCTCCGACCACCTTGCTTGTATCCACTAGGTGAGGCAACATATGTTCGTTAGCTGGATCTTTTTCATTTATCAAGCTCTTCTCATCTGTTTTATGATCCTCTACTTCTTCGCTATCTGTCAATTTCAATGTTTCTGCTATGTCGGACGGTTTAAGATCCGCCACAGTACCGGCTAAGTTTTCTCCGTCGGGAATTAATACTCTCACCTCTTTGGTTTGTAAGGAAATATTTGGTTGCTCCTCGGAATCACTGATATTCGATGACTCCGGTTCTGGTGCCTTTTCACTAACACACTCCTCGTCATTTAATATTGTTTCCTCAAATCGCTTACTGATTTCCTTTCGTTGAAATTCTTCAATTTTCTGCTTCGCATTGGCACGACGCTTGATTTGATTAGCCAGCCGTAGTGCTTGTGGCGACGAGCCCCACGTGTATAGCTTATTATTTTCATCAACTACTAACTGTGAGAATTGAATTTGAATTAAAGGAAAAATATCCACAGAAAAGCAGTATAACCACTTACATTACAAAAGAATTTGGTATGAATCAGTCTTATATTTGCAGTACAAACTAATAACTTAATAGGAAGAAGGGATTTTATACAGATATCTGCGCATGTACCCTGGCTGAGCTTTGGATTAATGGAACTCACTCCAAGTTGCCCGAAATGATTCGACCCGAATACATAGAGTTCTGTGCTTCCGTAGGGGTTTTTACATAGTACAAGGCTGTGTGCGTGGCCGAGTGAAACTTTAATCACTTTCTGCGAAAAATTAAAAATTTGTATTTACATATGTAAGTTCCAAAGTTAAAAAGTTCCTTCACACTCTATACGGAATGTCTATCACACTATATGCGAAAACAAGTCTATACATTGTAGTGCTGCTGAGGGGACCTGTTTTTCCTTCATATATTGTGATTTTTTAAATGACTTTATGCTACTTGTTCAGAAGCAATCACAAGGCTCGGATACGGACGGATATAAAGCTGACGACCCCTGCAAACGACTAACGGACTTGAGAGCCTGCACCTGGAATGTGAGGTCCCTTAACAGACCGGGTGCAGGCGATCAATTGGAGTAAACCCTCAACTGCTCTGCTATAAAGCAGATATAACCACACTCCAAGAAGGGCGATGGAATGGACCAGGCAAAGGACGGATGAAAAACTGCGACATCTACTACGGGAACTGCTACAAGGAGAACACACAGTGCCTATTCGGGTGCGGATTCGTTATTCGAGGAAGACTCCGACAAAAAGTCTTGAGCTTCCGGGATATAAGCGAACGCCTCATAACAATCCGCATCAAAGCTAAATTTGGAAACATTAACTTGATATGCGCTCACGCCCCAACGGAAGAAAAGGACGATCAACTCAAAGAAGAGTTCTACGATCTCCAAGACAGAACCTATGCCCAATGTCCCAGCTATGACACAAAAATAGTTCTAGGAGATTTTAATGCAAAACTGGGCAAATAGGACATATTTGAGTCGATCACAGGAAAGCATAGCCTCCATAACACCACATCCGACAACTGACTTAGGCTAATCGATTTCCTAGAGGGGCGTAACCTCCTTGTAGCAAGCACGCGATTCCCCCATCTCAACATCCACAAGGGTACCTGGCGGTCTTTTGATCAATCGACCACCAACCAGATTTATCACATTGCCATCGACGCCCGACACTCCTCCTGTATTCTCGACGTACGAACTTTCCGAGGGGCCAACATCGACTCGGACCACTACCTTGTTGTAGCCAAGGTACGAATGAGGATATCAAGAATGCTTAGGAGTCGAGTAGGACTTCGTAAGTTTGACGTCGGAAAGCCACAATCGCAAGAGACTGCCAGAATCTTTGCCGATCGGGTCTCCTCCAAGCTCTCTCAAAATCCGCCCACAGCAGCCCAAACAATAGAGCAGGAATGGGCGCATTGCCAGAGCGCCGTCAGAGACGCTGCCTCAGAGGTGCTGGGTTTCAAACCGCCACCACCTAGAAACCCCTGGTTCGATGAACAATGCGAACAAGCCCATGCAGCAAAACAAGAGGCATATAAAGCCATGCTGCAACGACGGACGAGGGCTGCTCGCGAAATCTTTGAGCAGGAGATTAGATTAGATTGGAGAGATGCTTCCGCAGGAATGACGCCTGTAAGTTTTACAATAAAGCAAAACGAACATGCCATAGCTACAAAGCCAGAGCGGCGGCCTGCAGGGATGAAAATGGAGAACTGGTAGTAGAGTCGCAGTCGATGCTGAGGATTTGGAAAGACCACTTCTGCAGACTGTATAACGGCGGTGACAGACAAGATACTGCTGTCAAGCAGAACGATCCGTACGTAATGGACGACGATGTAAGAGTATTCCGTCCACCCGACCTAAACGAAGTCGAAATAGCGATATCGAGACTTAAGTCTAATAAAGCCGCGGGCGCAGACGGCCTGTCTGCTGAGCTCCTTAAAATGGGTCTCAAGGTTAATGAAGGTAAAACCAAATATCTGCTTTCATCTAAAAGAGACGGTCAACACCGACGTATTGGCCAGAACGTCACCATGGGCAGGTATAACTTTGAAGTGGTCAAGGAATTCGATTACCTTGGCTCACTGATGACCGGCGAGAACAACACCAGCTCTGAGATAAAACGCAGAATCACTCTTGCCAACGCTGTTTCTTTGGGCTCAAGAGGCAATTGAGAAGTAAAGCCCTCTCTCGGAAAACCAAGGTGACACTATATAAGACCCTGATTATCCAAGTCCTCCATTACGGCGCAGAGGCTTGGACCTTAACAAAAGCGGATGAAGGTGCTCTTGGTCGTTTCGAGAGGAAAATTCTGCGCACTATATACGGTCCCGTTTGTTCAAACGGTGTATGAAGGAGAAGATATAACGAAGAACTGTACGGGTTGTACAGCGATATCGACCTGGTATGACGTCTACGGATACAGCGTCTAAGGTGGCTAGGCCATGTAAAGCATATGGAAAATACAGCTCCGACCCGAAGAGTCTTCGAATCCGGTGGCGCACGCAGGTGGAAGGGGACCTTAACCAACTAGGCGTGCGGGGCTGGAAACAGCTGGCTAAAGACCGTGCCAGCTGGAGACGCTTGTTGGTTGAGGCCCAGGTCCACCACGGACTGTAGCGCCACCTAAGTAAGTAAGTAAGTATCATACCCTGCCGCTCACTATTTACAGCCGAAGTGCAGGGTCGTAAAGAAGTGAACGAATATGAAAAACTGAGGGTAATGTCGTCCGCGAAGGAGTGGATTGGATTAGAAGTAACAGACAAGAGATCATTTATAAAAATGAGAAAGAGTGTCGGAGATAAAACAGAGCCCTGGGGAACACCAGCATTTACAAAGTGAGTGTCAGACTTGAATCCGTCCAAGACAACTTGAATTGAACGATTCGAAAGGTAGCCTCTAATCCATAGAAGAAGAGAGTCGTCGATCCCGAATGCACGCATTTTCGACAAAAGAGCTTCATGTCAAACTCTGTCAAATGCTTTCGAAATATCAAGTGCAACTACTTTGCTCTCACCCGCCTGGTGGAGCGAGCGATTCCACTTCTCAGTGAGATATACCATCAAATCACCAGTGGATCTGTTGCTGCGGAAACCATACTGCCGGTCATTGAGGAGTTTCTGCGACTCGAGATATTTCATTAGCTGACGGTTTATCAGCGTTTCCATGACCTTGGAAAGAAGGGACGTTAGTGCAATGGGTCGGTAATTGGAGGGAGAAGATGATTCGCCTTTTTTGGGTATAGGCTGGACAAATGCTGTTTTCCATCTAAGTGGAAAGAGCCCAGAGGAGTAGGAAAGGTGAAAAAGCTTACGCAGTGGTTTTGCCAGCGTAGAAGAACACTTCTTCAGAATTATTGGGGAAATACCATCTGGACCAGCAGATTTGTGTATGTCAAGTTCGTTAAGAACTCTTGCAACTGTACGAGTACGGAAGTAAATTTGTCCCATGGTGGAATTAATGTACTCCGGAACAGGCGGTGACAAAGGACTAACAAAGGCCTCGTAGGGGTAGCATCTATCCGACGGATGCTGGACTGCTAAAAAGCGAGAAGAGCCACCGCAGTCGAACATCTTGCGGCACTGTTAGTAAGGCCCATCCCCACCTCCTTGTGTTGCCATCTGGAGATTTCCTATGGAAATTGTATACGGGGAAGGGCGAATGGCGAGCCTCCTGCGCCAAAGAACAGGATTAGTCGGTTGTGCTACGGCCTAGTAAGCCGTAACCGTAAAAAAAAACCTCAAACTCCGAAACAACTACAAGCCTCGGATATAACGGACCGGATTAATGTTGACGATCCTTGGAAAAAACGAAAAAAGAACAATGATCTTCGGCTTTGTGCATGGAATGTTAGGTCCCTAAACAGACCGAACAACTTGCGGACGCCCTAGACTGCTATAAAGCGGACATAACCGCCATCCAGGAAATGCGATTGAATGAACCGGGTATAAGGCGGATGAAAAACTGCGGTATTTACTACGGCGACTGCTATATGGAGAGAGGACACCGATTATTCGGATGCGGATTTGTTGTTCACATGCTTTCGGCATGTGAGCGAACGCCTCCTAAGGATCCGTATCAAGGCTACATTTTTTAAAATCAGCCTGATCTGCGTCCACGGAAGACAAGGATGACTCCGACAAAGATGAGTTATACGATCTCCAAGACAGAACATATGCCCAATGTCCCAGCTACGACATTAAAATTGTACTAGGGGACTTCAATGCTAAGCTGGGTAAGGAAAGCATCTTTGAACGAGTCAACGGCAAACATAGCCTACACGACACCACCTCCGATAACGGATACAGGCTGCTTGATCTTGCTACGGGGCGCAATCTCCTTCTAGGCAGTACGCGCTTCACGCACCTCGATATACACAAAGGAACCTGGCGGTCTTTTGATCAATCGACTACCAACCAGATTGATCATATCGCGATCGACGTCAGACACTCCTCCACCATTCTTGATATTCGAACTTTCCGAGGGGCTAAGATCGACTCGGACCACTAACATGTAGTAGCCACGATGCGCCTACGGATATCACGAACGCAGCGGAGTAGAGTAAGAATACAAAGTTATGACGTCGTAAAGCTACTATCGCCAGAAACCGACCGAGTCTCCCTTAAGCTCTTCAAAACACCTCAATCCTCCATGCTATCAATAGAACAGCAGTGGAGCCTTTGCAAACAAGCCCTGAAAGGCTCAGCATCCGAAGTTTTGGGTTTCAAGGCCCCACTACGAAGAAACACCTGGTTCGATGACGACTGCAGGAAGATTCACACAGCGAAGCAGGATGCATATAAGGCCTCGCTGTATAAAAGAACAAGAGCAGCTCGTGAGCTCTACGAGTTAAAAAGAAGGGAGAAGCATAAGCTTCTCAGAAGAAAGAAGAAAGAAGACTGTATAACGGCGATGTTAGTAAATATACCGCTGTCAGGCAGAATGATCCATTTCTGATCGACGAAGACCGCAGAGAATTCCGTCCCCCTGACCTCGACGAAGTTAAGATTGCTATATCGAAGCTCAAGTCGAATAAAGCTGCTGGCGTAGACGGACTGTCTGCTGAGCTCTTCAAGGCAGCTGGGGATGACCTGGTTAGGAGCTCATCTGTAAGATATGGTCAGAGGAAAGCATGCCCGAGGAATGGAGTCTCAGCATCGTATGCCCGATCCACAAGAAAGGAGACCACTCTGATTGCGCCAACCATAGAGGAATAAGTCTCCTTAACATCGCCTACAAAATCTTCTCTGCCGTTTTGTGTGAACGCCTGAAGCCTTTTGTAAATAAGCTGATAGGTCCTTATCAGTGCGGATTCAGACCAGGGAAGTCCAACATCGACCAAATCTTCACACTAGGGCAGATCCTGGAAAAAAACAATGAATTTCAAGTCGACACTCACCACCTATTTGTCGACTTCAAAGCCGCATACGACAACGTAATTAGAGACGAGCTATACAACGCTATGTCTACCTTTGCCATACCTGCTAAACTCATCAGACTATGCAGGATGACTTTGGAGAATGCTCGCTGCTCCACCCGAATCGGTGAACAGCTTACCGATAGTTTTGATGTCAAAAAAAGGATTTAGGCAGGACGCTGTCGTGTGATTTCTTCAACATCATATTGGAAATGATTGTGCAAAAATCACTGGCCAATACAAGAGGCACAATCTATTTCAAGTCCTCGCAGCTCCTTGCATACGCCGATGATATTGACATTATAGGTAGATCACAGCGAGATGTCAATGAGGCGTTTGTGAGTATTGAGATGGAGGCGGCGAAAATTGGTTTGGCGGTAAACGAGGGCAAAACTAAATATATGCTGTCATCAAAAAAGGACGCTCACCACCGACGATATAAGTTCGAGGTAGTTAAGGACTTCGTCTACCTTGGCTCCGCAGTGACCTGGAACAACGACATCAGTTCCGAAATCAAACGCAGAATCACTCTTGCCAATCGCTGTTTCTTTGGACTCAGGAGGCAACTGAGTAATAGAGCCCTCTCCCGAACGACAAAGTTGACTCGATATAAGACCCTTATCATCCCGGTCCTGTTGTACGGTGCAGAGCCATGGACACTATCAAAAGCGGATGATGAGGCCCTTGGTCGGTTCGAGAGAAAGATTTTGCGCATGATCTTCGGGCCTATAAACGCAGACGGGGAATGGAGGAAAAGGTTCAACCACGAACTTTACGGACTGTACAGCGACATGAGTCTTGTCAGGCGTCTACGGATTCAACGCCTAAGATGGCTGGGCCATGTAGACCGAACGGACACCACAGCTCCAGCCCGGAGAGTCTTTGAATCCAACCCTGAGGGTTGAAGAAGCAGAGGACGGCCGCACTTAAGATGGCGCGCACAGGTGGAAGGGGACCTCAGCCAACTGGGTGTGCGGCAATGGAAAAGGCTAGCAAAAAATCACGCTAGTTGGAGGGGCATTTTGGTTGAGGCCCAGGTTCACCCCGAACTGTAGCGCCCATTAAGAAGAAGATTATCATTAATTCGCTAAACCTCACCATACACAAGAAATCAACAACAATTAATTACTTTATATTGAAAGAAGGGCACCAAACTTGGTTCAGGTATGTTTTCTGCAGTTCCGTGTCCTAGTTGCCCAAAAACACCCCACCTATAAAGAAGAAACACCATTTCTCAATATAGACAATGAACATGTACTTATGTCATTTATGTACCAACCCCCATGTATATAAAAAGCCGTCAGCAATAGCAGCATTGTGATACTGACCGGCTTCTAGGGCAGTAATATTTTTTCCATCGAGTGCTTTTACCAATGTCGGTTGTAACGACATTAGCATATGCATTCCGATTCCCAATTGGCCCATGTTATTATTTCCGAACGCATACAGCTACGAGGAGAGTTAATTGACACAAATGGTTTTTAGGCGAATAGAGTTATTGCTTACTCCATTATTTGTAAGAACTAACGAATGCTGTCTACCACAGACAACTGTATGAACCTCTAAGTTAAGTTGTTGCATTACTTCTAGGCATTTCACAGCATATGGAGGTTCCGGTGGATCTACGAAAACAAAATAAAACAGGATTATCACAAATATACTCAATCGAAGAAAGCCATACCGGAAGACTTAGAAGCACTATAATTACACGGCACTCCATTGGATCCCCAAAAGTAAGCAACGCCGTCCAAAACACAAGCACAATGTGCAAAACCTACCGCGAGTGGTGAAAATTTTGCAGTTTCTATAGCAAACTGATATGAAAGTCCTTAGTGATTGGCAGATTAAAGACAAATACATTTAATTACCTGATTGTCCTCGTAGCTCAATCGAATTGATGATAGAGCATTCGATATGTCATCCTGCTTCGTCTTTAGCGAATCCATGTGAATGAGAACAGATAAATAGGTTTCAATTAAGCTTTTACAAAATTCGAAAATATGCGATGAATTATTGTCGTTATATTCTTGCTTATATTGATAGTTTGATCGTGATGATGATGTATGTGAAACGATGGGCCGAAAGACGGCTGAAAAGGGGTTCAGTTGTGTTTCCAGACGCTGCAACGAAAAAGTAGGGCTTTCTCGGTAGAATTCTTAAGACTTTTTGCATGCATGTATGTATGTACATACTTTTAGGACACATTCCCGAATATTTTCCAACTTATCTTGCAGGAAGTTGAAGTACTCGAGTGATGCATGCGGCAGGTATGTGATGCTTTCCATAAACATTGGCTCGCTCAAGTTGTACAGACATACGTTTAACTCTGAATACCAACCTAATTGAGATTCATATATTTTTAAATAATTACTACGATGGAACATTATGTTACCAAACTCTTGGCCGACAACACTATTAAGTGCGAGGAATGTGTCTATGCAAGCGCCACGAGCTTTTGCTAATATCAAGGCCGCCGAATACAATCCACTCTGACAGAGAACGATGCTGGTCATATTTGTGTGGAATTTTGCGTTCGTCACCAGAAAGTTCCTAGAAATAAAAAAAGGAATCAATTAATGGCGGTGGGTGTAGATGGGTGCGCTACAAATTAGGATTGAGCGGTTAGATATATTGTTTCTATTTCAATAACGAAGCGATACCCTAGAAACCCATCCGATGTGCAATCGACAAGATTAAATAACAGTTTGAACTCACAATTTGTAGTAACGGGCAACTGTGAGACATATGCCTCCTGATTTTTAAATCTAGGAATTGTGGGGGAAGAGTGAAACTAGGCGGGAATAAATTCCCCAAAACAAAGCTTACCCCCGCTAACAATCCGCCCACGTAAAAAAAACATAAAGTTATGAATGAGCAAGATGCCTCGGATACACGGATAGATACTCGACGATGACAACGCACGAAAAAGGAACACGATTTGCGAGTATGCTCCTGGAATGTCAGAACCCTGTACACTCCCGGAGCTGCTCATAAGAAAGAATCCTCACGCAGTACAAGGCGGATATTACTGCGATCCAGGAAATACGTTGGATAGGAAACGGCGACATATATTACAGCTGTAACAAAAGATTGCACTTACTGGGATGCGGATTTGTCGTGGGCTCTCGCCTGGCTGTGATCCGCATCAGAGGCAGATTTTATAAGATCAGTCTTATATGTGCACACGCCCCTACCGACGAGGCTAAAAACCCTATCAAGGACACTTCTATGACCTCCTGGACAACGCCTACGGAGCTTGTCCGGAGTACTTTGCTAAAACCGTGCTCGGGGACTTCAACGCAAAAATCAGTAAGTGATCGGCGGAGTGATCGGAAACAACAGATAACGGCTACCGACTCACGGCCTTTGCGACAGCTCGTAATGCGGTGATAAGTAGCACAAGATTCCCTCGTAAGCGAATCCACACAGCAACCTGGCGATCTCAGGACGGTCGACCCGCCAACCAAATCGACCATGTGGTCATTGGCGCAAGGCACTCGTCAAACATCCTGGATGTGCGAACATTCAGAGGGGCAAATGTCGACTCTGACTACTTCCTCGTAGCAGCAGGATTCAGAGCTCGACTGTCCAATGTCAGAAAGCTGCACCAGTCCACTATGAGGAGATTCGCAATTGGGCGCTTGCGCACACCGGAGGTTGCCAGAGTCTACAGGGAGCAGCTGAGCGAAGGACTCTGCAGTATGCCTACATCGAACACAAATGCCAATAATATGTGGCTGCATTGCCGCTCAGCCATTCAGGAAGTAGCCGAAACCACCTTAGGGTATCTACTACCTCCGACAAGAAACCCGTGGTACGATGGCGAGTGTGAGCAGAAAAAGGCAGCAACCGACGAGGCGTACCAAAAGGCGCTGCAGAGGAAAACCAGGGCAACGCAAGAAGAGTACCGAGACAGAAGAAGCGAGGAGAAAAAACGACTGCGACAGAAGAAAAGAATCTTCGCAGCCTCCCAGCTCAAGGATATCGAGGAGTCTAGGGATAAGCATAAAACACAAGCCTTTTACAAGAAAGCCAAAGGCCTTGCAGGAGGCTTCAAAAAGGGCACCCAGGCTCTTCGAAACTGCGAGGGTAATCTTGTCACCGACCCGCAGGGAATAGTGGTATATTTAAGCAGCATTTCCAGCATCTGCTTAACGAACATGACCAAGAGAGAGTGGTAGGGACCGAGGAAATCCCAACTCCAGCCGCTGAAGTAGTCCTCCAACCCAGCATCGAAGAAGTCGACACAGCTATTCAGAAGCTGAAGAATAACAAGGCCGCAGGCTCAGATGGCTTGCCATCAGAGCTCTTCAAGGCTGGCGGCAATGTTCTGGTAGGGAGCATGCACCAGATCATCTGCGGAATTTGGGAAGACGAAAGCATGCCCGACGACTGGAATACAAGCTCTATTTGCCCCATCCACAAAAAAGGCGAGCCTACCTCTTGACAGAACTATAGAGATATATCCCTGCTCAATCTCGCATACAAGATCCTATCCAGCATATCGTGTGAACGTCTAAAGCCATTTTTCACCGCCCTAATCGGCAGCTACCAGTGCGGCTTCCGGCCCGGCAAATCGACTATAGACCAAATTTCCACACTTCGACTTCGACACTTCACACTTCCTGGAAAAGACCAACGAGTTCCGAATCGATACACACCATCTTTTCATCGATTTCAAAGCCGCATACGACAGCATTCATCGTGAAGGACTGTTTGGTGCGATGGCCGTATTCAGGATCCCGGGAAAACTGATCCAGTTGTGTCGCGCCACGCTAAAAAAATACGCGATGCACCGTGCAACTCGGTTCTAGGACTTCGGAACCGTTTAAAACATGCACCGGATTTCGGCAAGGAGATGCGCTGTCATGTGACTTCTTCAACCTGGTGCTGGAGCAGATAGTGCGACGGGCAGGCGTCAACACTATCGGCACTATCTTCTACAGGTCCGTCCAGCTGCTAGGATACGCGGATGATATCGATATCATCGCGTGTTCTCGCCGTGGCATTGTGGAAGCATTCACGGCGATTGAAGAACAGGCAAAACGAGTTGGTCTTAAGATCAATGAGGACAAGACGAAGTACATACTGTCAACCAAAAACCCATCCGTCGCTCACCACCTGGGACAAAATATAACAATTGACAGCTACAATTTCGAGGTAGTTAAGGAGTTTGTCTACCTCGGGGCAAACGTAAATTCCACAAATGACACCACAGTGGAGATCCGGCATAGAATCGCCCTTGGCAACCGCTGCTACTTCGGCTTGTCCAAACAACTGGGGTCAAAACTCCTAACTCGAAAGACCAAAGTGATGCTTTACAAAACGCTCATACTGCCAGTCCTGCTGTACGGAGCCGAAAGCTGGACGATAAGCAGGACAGCGGAGCTGATTTTGGGTTCTTTCGAGAGAAAAATTCTGCGCCGGATATTTGGTCCTGTCTGTGAGGAAGGTGAATGGAGAAGAAGACACAACCGCGAACTCTACGAGCTGTACAAAGATGTGGATGTAGTCCGGGAGGCAAAGATCCGTCGACTACACTGGCTCGGCCACATCGAGCGCATGGACATCAACGCTCAGGCTAAGAGGGTCTTCCACTCCGAGCCTCCTGGTTCGAGAAGAAGCGGAAGACCGAACCTCCGGTATAAAGACCAAGTAATTTCGGATGTAAGACATCTTGGTCTTGATAACTGGAAGCAGCGTGCCCGGGACCGTCATAGATGGAAGGCAGCTATAGCTCAGGCTCAGATCCTCCATGGATAGCTGGCCTGATAAGTAAGTAAGTCTTTAGGTACGCCATACAGAGGCTTGTCCAAAACTGGCTGTAGCTGATTGAAGTCGCCAAAGGATACAACAACAAATCCTCCACAACATTCGTGCTGCTTCTCTAAGCCGGCCATCTATCTTGCCCAGCATACGCAACCCAATCATGCTGAATTCGTTCATCCGTATCACCTTGATATTAGTGAAATGCTCCTGAAACTCTCTTTGGGTCTTTCCAGTTAGGGGCGTAACTCTGGGTGATGTAGAGATGCAGAGTTTGGCCACCGATATTGTTTGCAGCCACGCCGGTTGGAACCATTAGCTGGACGTGCTCCAAGCCGAAACTTTTAACAACTTCGTTGATGACTAACGACTTGCCGGTTCCAGAAGCTCCCATGACTATTGCCATTTTGTCCGCCATTTCTCCGTTTGTCGCTCTTGTCTATCACGGCTTGTTCCTTGATGATCAATGTAAAGCAGCCTGCTGCGGCCTCAACTTCTGGTATTTCGTAGGAAGCTATTGCCGCATCAATTAACTTGAGCTCGTTTTCTACTCCTGCATATTTGCTGAAAGACAAATACCAGTCATGCTGCCGATCGACATCTCGGAATCCATTTTCGACGTCTGCAGGTGTGTGATTCGGAAGCGCTGCGGTAGCTGCCATCCAATCGTGTGACTCATATATGGGAGTTTCTGGCTCGTCATTCTCTTCGACAACGTCCGCCATATCTATGTTTAACGCTCAAACAGCGACGCCATGTGCCTTGTATGACTCTTCCCATGTTGTGTGCGTCAGCAAAGTTGTCATATCGACTGTCCATGGAGTGTGAAGTAGCAGTTGTTGTTTGTAGTAGATTTCGTTGGTTTTACGGAATTTACCTTTCAGGACTTTAGGAATGACTTGGACAACTCTTTCTTTCTAGCCAGACGCGTCTTGTAAACGTGAACTGTCATCACTGGGCGTGCAGCGGCCCTCGACGTAGAAGGATGGTTCACCGATTGAAAACTTGGTTTTCCATGAGTAGTCCATCGTTTCGAGCAGGTGTATAACAGAAAACTCCTCGTTCGTCTTTCGCAAGCTTCGATTCAATGAGTAGTGGTTTTGGAAATCCAAACCGGCATTGCTCGTTTCTATTGATTGTTCGCAGACAGTACGACTTTGAGCAAACCGTGTGTCTTTGAAATCTGTTCACACCTTTGGCTATGTTTTCGTCAGTGAGTTCGAGGTCTGTCGCTCTCATTCTACTGGGGTGCAGGTCTGATCTTGCCGAATGACTGGAGTTGATCGCTGACACCAGGTTTTCGTAAGAATGTTTGGCATTTGTCAGCTCTTCAATATTCATTGACTCAAAGTTTCTAACGTCAGGAGCTCCAGACCTTTATTTATTGTTACACTTTATTACACACGCAAACCTTTACTGAAAGCTTTTATTTTCACACTGGTTTATCGACCGAACACACCGTATTCCGACTTGTTACGCTCTATTCACTTTCGTAAACTGAATGAAACTGAATGAATGCCGAGGGCGAGTGTTCGCGCTTAAATAGCTCTCGGTCCACCTTCTCGAATGTTCGCAGTCGGAAGTTCCCCTACGGAAATCTCTAGAATGCTCTGACAACTAGCATTACACCGTTGACAGTTGACATCATTTCAACTTCCGCTTCACCAGAGCATTCGAACTCCGACAGCGAAATTCGAACTCAGACGTCGGTCCGTGTCTCCGTAACAATACATTATAAATATATCCGTATAGTGGCTAGGAAATGATACACGTTCCATTTAATCAAGTAAGTAAGGAGACAGTAAGAGTAGTGGTATTTCATAGGTGATAATTAACCGAAATTAATTACCTCCCACTTATGCTACACCTCTTATGTCTCCTTACACTGCCAGACTAGAGTCAAGCTCAACAGGGTCTTCTTTCCCCGCTAATTATTCCAAGCCCGTTCCCTTGGCTGTGGTTTCGCTAGATAGTAGATAGGGACAGTAGGAATCTCGTTAATCCATTCATGCGCGTCACTAATTAGATGACGAGGCATTTGGCTACCTTAAGAGGGTCATAGCCTCTCTGGTAGACTCTTTAGCCCTGACAGGGTCAAATAGGCAATTGGTTCATTCAAACCCTACAAGGCTCCAGGTAAAGACGGTGTCTTTCCTGCAATCTTACAGAAAGGCTTGAATACAATTCTACCATCACTGCTAGTTCTTTTTAGGTCTTGCTTCAACCTGGGATACATACCCCAAATTTGGAGAGAGGTCAATCTTGTCTTCATCCCCAAGATTGGGAAACCAAGTGAGCAACTTAAATCCTATCGCCCTATCAGTTTGACTTCGTTCTTTTTAAAAACAATGGAGAAACTGATAGAACTCCATATTAGAGGTATCCTGGAAAACCAGATACCTCTGCATCCCAACCAGTATGCATATCGCAAAGAGCGATCTACCGATAATGCACTACACCACTTGGTGACGCACATTGAAAATAGTTTCATACAAAAGGAGATCGCAATCTGCGCCTTCCTCGATATAGAGGGAGCTTTCGATAATACTGGCTATGATTCGATCACCACTGCACTATCCTGCAGGGGTGTAGACCATCCCACTAATCACTGGATCAGGGCGATGCTAAATAGCCGTATTATATCAGCCACATGCGGAGAGGTCTCAGTGACAGTATCGGCGGTTAGAGGATGCCCACAAGGGGGAGTCCTCTCACCACTGCTTTGGTCGATAGTCATCGACGATCTACTACGCAAGCTAACCACTCGGGGCTATGAGGTCATCGGATATGCTGATGACCTAGTAATCATTGTTACGGGCAAGTGCGAGATCACTGCCTGTGAGCGCATGCAGCTTGCGCTCCAATTTATCTCTGACTGGTGTGGCAGAGAGGGTTTATCTATTAACCCAAATAAGACGATCTTAGTCCCATTTACAAAGAGGAGGAAGGTACAACCCTGCTCAATCTTACTAAATGGCACACGCATAGGATTTTCAGAGGAAGTCAAGTATCTAGGTATTGAGAAATATGAGAAATAAACTCATGAAAGCGACTAGGGCCATGTGGGCCTGTCGACGCACCTACGGTAAAACCTGGGGACTTAAACCTAAGGTAGTCCACTGGCTATATACCGCGATAGTTAGACCTATCGTCACCTACGGGTCCACCGTATGGTGGTCAAAAGTTGAGCAAAAAACTACAATTATTAAGCTTCAACGCCTTCAGAGACTAGCGTGTCTCTGCATCACAGGCGCTATGGCAACCTGCCCCACGGCAGCCCAAGAAGCACTCATTGGACTCACTCCACTGCACCTTTTTATCAAAAAGGTGGCATTACGCAGTGCAATCAGAATCCTCTGCTCGGGAACAAATATGCCATGTAGACCCGCAGCCCACATGTCCATATTACAACACCTTCCCGAGCTGGATATGATTACTACAGTCTCGGACGCACTGCCACACACCTTCACCTTTAACAAGAGATTTGAGATACTGATCCCAAACCGCTCAGCATGGGAAAACAGTGATCCTCTGCTAAATGTCAAAGGCCTTAGGTGGTACACGGATGGCTCCAAGATGGCTTCCGGCGTTGGCGCCGGCATCTTTGGACCAAAACGCAAAATCTCGAAGGCACTGGGAATAAGTCCCAGCATCTTCCAAGGAGAGCTGCATGCCAACCTAACATGCGTAAATCTAAATCTTGAGACTGGCATCAGAGGAGTAACCATCAACATGCTCTCTGATAGCCAAGCAGCGCTTAAAGCGCTGGGTTCGTACAGCACGAACTCAAAAACCGTCAAGGAATGCCATGACGCCCTACAAGACCTCGCCAAAAGAAACAATGTTAAACTTTGGTGGGTGCCAGGCCATAAAGGTATCAAGGGCAATGAAATTGCCGACCAACTTGCCAGGAAGGGCTCCAGTGACAAGTATATAGGTCCGGAACCATTCTGCGGCATTCCCGCTTCTAAGATAAATTACTTCTTAGACAAGTGGGAAAAATTACAACACCTGTCCTTTTGGAACAGCGTTCGGGGACTCCGTCAATCTAAACGACTTATACGACCCCTGAACAAGCACCCTATTGACATACTCAAACTCAATAGGATGGATATCAGAAGACTAGTCAGCTATCTAACGGGACACTGCGGTCTGAGATATCATTTAAACAAAATTAGCCTCTCGTCTGAAACTGAGTGTCGGCTCTGTCTTGAGGACGAAGAGACGGCAGAACACATACTGTGTGAGTGTGCTGCTCTCTGCCATCTTAGGAAGCGTATCCTTCTCAGTGAAGTTATGACTCCTGAGGGGATCACCCTGGCTCCTACGAGAAGCATTCTCAACTTCATTGTGGAGGTGGAGATGCTACTCGGCTAAATCGGCTAGCAGGCACAATAGATCTGCAAAGGTCGCATAAGGCACTAGCCTTATATAAAAAAAAAAAAAAAAAAAAAAAAAAAAATACATTATGCCTTACAAGAAAAACCAAATTAAGATTTAATAAACAACTTACCATAAGGGAACATAGTTTTTATCCTTAGCAGTTTTTTCCGCTAAAGTGATTAAAAGGAGATTTGCTAAATGAAACTGCGATGAAGGCGACATTTGCAAGTTACTGAGAACTTCATCAACTCCATAACAGTAGTCACTACAAGAAGCACCTTCGTTTACAACAATATTTTCGGACGGTTTTGAAGGTAAAATGAGTTGAACGTTTTCGGCATGACGGTAACTAATATCATCCAAAATTGTTTTTATAATCGGATGGCAAAAATACTGACTTTTCAATATGTACAACGACTTGAGAGCCATTGCACATAGGTGCATCAAAGCATATGTTTGTCCGAACATCGCTAGCTTTAATGCTGTCCGTATCGGTTTTATTCTAGCCGCATTATATGTTAGTAATGCTTGTGCTACTTTTCTCTTTCTCAATAAGTAGTCGCCAGCGAATTCAATACAAATCTCATAGGACAAGTCAAAAGTGTTACAAAACTCATGACATTGAGACCACTTGCCCGCAAGAGCCGCATCGAGAAAGATCGCAAACGGCTCTTTCTTTAGCTGAATAAAGTAAACATTTTTGTTTGTAACCACATAGCACGGATCATAGCATATCTTTGGGAATTCATTTCTCATAATTTCCATCTCACGCAGAGAATAGTTATCCTTACTATCCACATTCGAGTAGAAGTGCACGTATTCCAGTGGTGTTCTTATCTGTCTACGATCCAAACACGGTTCTTTATCGTCTTTCTCTTCACTTGACACTTGACAATTCGTATGTGTGGTCATCTGATACAGGTTCAGCACAGTTTCGTGTTCGAAGCGAAACAAACCGAGCAACGAGTTAGTATTGAACGACTGTAACAAGGAAGTAATTAAAAATTTGACTCTTGGTTTGAAAAATTTGCACAGCGATTTTGTACTTACATCTCTCTCGTCATTCTGTACTGAGGCCATGGCACTGCTAATTACACCGACAGCATTTATTAAATGCGACTTATCACTGTCATCTCGAATTTCACTCGGATCTTTCTTGCTCTTCAAGCCCATGTCTTCTAAAGTGAGAGACTTATTCTCTTCGACACTGATTGATGGCGATTCTTCCTTCTCAACGTATTGAATCGAGTACAAGATGTTTGAACTAATGAGAATCTCATGACACTTGGACGGTATCTTGTACAGAAACATCGGCTTCAGACTAATGTCCATACTATGCACCGTAAGGTTGTTCAGATGACTGTACAATGCACTTAGCAAATACGTGTGTCGAAGGTTCTGTATGGTGTAGAAAATACCTGCGGACACCGATAGAGGTTCTGGTGTCAATGATGGCGAGTCAATTATAGCAAACGCTGATGCAGAACTATCCGATGAACCTAAAAGAGGCACAAGATCAATGTTGTTCAATTTTATATTAAGCTGTCTCTTGTTTCTTCTTTTTGTTTTTTCAAATAACTACAAGAATAAATGCTAGATACAAGTACAATTGTAATGAAGTGACCCAGTGTGTATTGATGGCTTATTACATGTTGTAATTGTAATTGTAAACCTAACACTCACCGCGTTCAAATCGATATCTGGCTAATAAAATTAAAACTAATTGAAAAACTAGGGAATGGAAAAGAAAAACAATTCAAATTGATCATTCAGTAGAGGAGAAAAAGACATAAATTCTTCTAAAATATTATACGAATATCGGCAGACTACGTTTCGAATGCAGTACCCAGTATGTCTATTTAGCTTTACAGATTCTTGTTAAATTAAAGAAATACCGGCAATCAATGCCTTAACGTTTTTAGTACATTTCTGTGTACATATGCTACAATAAATAAAGTTCAGGACCCGAGAAAGATATCGTTTTGATATTTGAATTGCTAGCGATTAACTTTATACATTGATACGGCCTACCTACTTACATGTTGTCGTTTGCATTTCTCTAATTTCACTGATATAAAGGGTAGAGACACCTCCAGGTTTGGGGATTGTGCTTAGAGGTAACAGCCCTATCACGTAAAAACCTACTTTTTCCGAAACGACAACAAGCCTCGGATACGGACGGATACAACCCTGACGACCCCTGCAAACGGCTACAGGACTTGAGAGTCTGCACCTGGAATGTGAGGTCCCTTAACAGACCGGGTGCAGGCGATCAATTGGAGCAAACCCTCAACTCAAAGCAGATATAACCGCACTCTAAGAAGTGCGATGGGATGGACCAGGCAAAAGACGGATGAAAAACTGCGACATCTACTACGGTAACTGCTACAAGGAGAACAAACAGCGCCTATTCGGGTGCGGATTCGTTATTCGAGGAAGACTCCGACAAAAGGTCTCAAGCTTCCGAGATATAAGCGAACGCCTCATAACGATCCGCATCAAAGCTAAATCAGGAAACATTAGCTTAATATGCGCTCACGCCCTAACTCAAAGAAGAATTCTACGATCTCCTAGACAGAACATATGCCCAATGCCCCAGCTTCTTCTTCTTAATTGGCGCTACAGTTCGGGGTGAACCTGGGCCTCAACCAACATCCACCTCCAACTAGCACGATCTTTTGCTAGCCTTTTCCATTGCCGCACACCCAGTTGGCTGAGGTCGCCTTCCACCTGTGTGCGCCGTCTTAAATGCGGCCGTCCTCTGCTTCTTCGTCCCTCGGGGTTGGATTCAAAGACTCTCCGAGCTGGAGCTGTGGTGTCCATTCGCCCTACATGGCCCAGCCATCTTAGGCGTTGCATCCGTAGACGCCTGACTAGACTCATGTCGCTGTACAGCCCGTAAAGTTCGTGGTTGAATCTTTTCCTCCATCCCCCGTCTGCGTTTATAGGCCCGAAAATCACGCGCAAAATCTTTCTCTCGAACCGACCAAGGGCCTCCTCATCCGCTTTTGATAGTGTCCATGCTTCTGCGCCATACAACAGGACCGGGATGATAAGGGTCTTATATAGAGTCAATTTTGTCGTTCGGGAGAGGGCTCTATTACTCAATTGCCTCCCAAGCCCAAAGAAACAGCGATCGGCTAGAGTGATTCTGCGTTTGATTTCGGAACTGATGTCGTTGTTCTAGGTCACTGCGGAGCCAAGGTAGACGAAGTCCTTAACTACCTCGAACTTATATCTGCCAAAACAAACGTTTTTGCCAAGACGTCGGTGGTGAGCATCCTTTTTTGATGGATATATTTGGTTTTGCCCTCGTTTACCGCCGGACCAATTTTCGCCACCTCCATCTCAATACTCGCAAACGACTCATTGACATCTCGCTGTGATCTAAATATTACGTCAATATCGTCGGCGTATGCAAGGAGTTGCGAGGATTTGAAATAGATTGTGCCTCTTGTATTGGCCAGTGATTTTTGCACAGACACTTCCACTATGATGTTAAAGAAATCACACGACAGCGCATCGCCCTGCCTAAATCCTTTTTTGACATCAAAACTATCGATAAGGTGTTCACCGATTCGGATGGAGCAGCGAGCATTCTTCAAAGTCATCCTGCATAGTCTGATGAGTTTAGCAAGTATGGCAAAGATAGACATAGCGTTGTATAGCTCGTCTCTAATTACGCTGTTGTATGCGGCTTTGAAGTCGACAAATAGGTGGTGAGTGTCGACTTGAAATTCATTGCTTTTTTCCAGGATCGGCCGTAGTGTGAAGATTTGGTCGATGGTGGACTTCCCTGGTCTGAATCCGCACTGATAAGGACCTATCAGCTTATTTACAAAAGGCTTCAGGCGTTCACACAAAACGGCAGAGAAGATTTTGTAGGCGATGTTAAGGAGACTTATTCCTCTATAGTTGGCGCAATCAGAGGGGTCTCCTTTCTTGTGCATCGGGCATACGTTGCTGAGACTCCATTCCTCGGGCAAGCTTTCCTCTAACCATATCTTACGGATGAGCTGGTGCATGCTCCCAACCAGGTCATCCCCAGCTGCCTTGAAGAGCTCAGCAGACAGTCCGTCTGCGCCAGCAGCTTTATTCGACTTGAGCTTCGATACGGCAATCTTAACTTCGTCGAGGTCAGGGGGACAGAATTGTCTGCGGTCTCCGTCGATTAGAAATGGATCAGTCTGCCTGACAGCGGTATATTGACTAACATCGCCGTTATACAGTCTGCAGAAGTGGTTTTTCCATATTCTCAGAATCGACTGCGGTTCTACTACTAGGTATCCGTTCTCATCCCTGCAGGCTTCCGTTCTGGCTCTATAACCTTGGCATGTTCGCTTTATCTGTTGATAAAACTTTCGAACGTCACGCTTGCAGTAACACATCTCCAGACTCTCAATCGCGCGCTTCTCGTGCTCTTTCTTCTGAGAAGCTTATGCTCCTCCCTTCTTTTTGACTCGTAGAGCTCACGAGCTGCTCTTGTTATTTTATGCAGCGAGACTTTATATGCATCCTGCTTCGCTGTGTGAATCCTCCTGCACTCGTCATCAAACCAAGTGTTTCTTCGTGGCGGAGCCTTGAAACCCAAAACTTCGGATGCAGAGCTTTTCAGGGCTTGTTTGCAAAGGATCCACTCCTGTTCTATTGATAGCATGGAGGATTGAGGTGTATTGGAGAGCTTACGGGGGACGCGATCGGTTTCTGGCGATAGTAGCTTTTCGACGTCATAACTTTGTATTCTTACTCTACTCCGTTGCGTTCGTGATATCCGTAAGCGCATCTTGGCTACTACAAGATAGTGGTCCGAGTCGATGTTAGCCCCTCAGAAAGTTCGAACATCAAGAATAGTGGAGGAGTGTCTGACGTCGATCGCGATGTGATCAATCTGGTTGGTAGTCGAGTGATCAAAAGACCGCCAGGTACCTTTGTGTATATCGAGGTGCGGGAAGCGCGTACTGGCTAGAAGGAGATTGCGCCCCGTAGCAAGATCAAGCAGCCTGTACCCGTTATCGGAGGTGGTGTCGTGTAGGCTATGTTTGCCGATGACTCGTCCAAAGATGCTTTCCTTACCCAGCTTAGCATTGAAGTCTCCTAGTAATATTTTGATGTCATAGCTGGGACATTGGGCATACGTTCTATCTAGGAGATCGTAGAGCTCATCTTTGGCGGAGTCATCCTTGTCTTCCGTGGGGGCGTGGACGCAGCTCAGGCTGATGTTAAAAAATGTAGCCTTGATACGGATTGTTATGAGGCGTTCGCTCACATGCCGAAAGCATCCGTCCGATTGTCCGCATCCGAACAATCGTTGTCCTCATCCCTATAGCAATCGCCGTAGTAAATATCGCAGTTTTTCATCCGCTTTATACCCGGTCCATTCCATTGCGTTTCTGGATGGCGGTTATGTCCGCTTTATAGCGGTCTAGGGCGTCCGCAAGATGTTCGGCTGCACGTGGTCCGTTTAAGGACCTAACATTCCACGTACAGAGCCGAAGATCATTGTCCTTTTTTCGTTTTTTGCAAGGGTCGTCAACATCCTATTTTTTGGCGCAGGCTCGCCATTCGCCCTTTCCCGTCTGCAATTTCCATAGGAAATCTCCAGATGGCACCACGAGGAGGTGGGGATGGGACTTACTAACAGTGCCGCAAGATGTTCGTCTGCGGTGGCTCTCCTCGCTTTTTAGCAATGCCCCAACTACGACACAAAAATAGTTCCAGTAGATCTTAATACAAAACTGAGCAAAGAAGCCATAATTGAGTCGATCATAGGAAAGCATAGCCTCCATAGCACCACATCCGACAACGGACTTAGGCTAATCGATTTCCTGGCGGGGCGTAACCTTCTTGTAGCAACCACACGATTCCCCCATCTCAACATCCACAAGGGTAGCTGGCGGTATTTGATCAATCGACCACCAACCAGATTGATCACATTGCGATCGACGCAAGACACTCCTCCTGTATTCTCGACGTACGAACTTTCCGAAGGGTCAACATCGACTCGGACTACTACCTTGTTGTAGCCAAGGGACGAATGAGGATATCAAGAATGCTTAGGAGTCGAGCAGGACAACGTAAGTTTGACGTCGGAAAGCTACAATCGCAAGAGACTGCCAGAATCTTTGCCGATCGTGTCTCCTCCAAGCTCTCTCAAAATCCGCCCACAGCAGCCCAAACAATAGAGCAGGAATTACCGCATTGCCAGAGCGCCATCAGAGACGCTGCCTCAGAGGTGCTGGATTTCAAACCACCACCACCTAGAAATCCCTGGTTCGATGAACAATGCGAATAAGCCCATGCAGCAAAACAAGAGGCATATAAAGCCATGCTGCAACGACGGACGAGAGCTGCTCGCGAAATCTATGAGCAGAAGATTAGATTAGATTGGAGATGGAGAGATGCTCCCGCAGGAATGACGCCCGTAAGTTTTACAATAAAGTAAAACGAACATGCCATGGCTACAAAGCCAGAGCGGCGGCCTGCAGCGATGAAAATGGAGAACTGGTTGTAGAGTCGCAGTCGATGCTGAGGATTTGGAAAGACCACTTCTGCAGACTATATAACGGCGATGATAGACAAGATACCGCTGTGAGGCAGAACGAGCCATTCGTAATGGACGACAATATAACAGAATTCAGTCCACCCGACCTAGACGAAGTCAAAATTGCGATATCAAGACTTAAGTCTAATAAAGCCGCGGGCGCAGATGGCCTGTCTGCTGAGCTTCTTAAGGCGGTTGGAGATGAGCTGGTAAGGTGCATGCATCATCTCATTTGCAAGGTATGGTCGGACGAAAGCATGCCTGACGAATGGAATCTCAGCGTCGTCTTCCCGGTCCATAAGAAAGGAGACCCCTATAACTGCGCCAACTATAGGGGAATAAGTCTCCTTAACATCGCATATAAGATCTTCTCTGCCGTATTGTGTGAACGCCTGAAACCGTTTGTGGATAACCTGATCGGCTCTTATCAGTGTGGTTTCAGGCCAGGTAAATCCACAATAGACCAAATATTTACGCTACGGCAGATCTTGGAGAAGATCCAGCAATACCAAATCGACACTCACCACCTCTTCGTCGATTCCAAGTCTGCATATGACAGCGTGTATAGAGATGAGCTATACAAAGCCATGTCTAGTTTTAACATTCCTGTCAAACTCGTCCGACTGTGCAGGATGACAATGGAGAATTCTCGCTACTCTATTAAGGTCGGTAATGAACAAACCGCGACCTTTGATGTTAAAAAAGGATTCGGGCAAGGTGACGTGCTGTCGTGCAACTTTTTCAACATCGTGCTTGAAAAGATCGTGCAAGAGTCACTGGCCAACACAAGAGGTACGATTTATTTCAAGTCTACGCAATTGCTGGCGTACGCCGACGACATTGACGTGATTGGACGGACACAGCAAGACGTCAATGAGGCCTTTGTAAGCACTGAGGTAGACGCGGCTAAGATGGGTATCAAGGTTAATGAGGGTAAAACCAAATATCTGCTTTCATCTAAGAGAGACGGGCAACACCGATGTATTGGCCAGAACGTCACCATGGGCGGATATAACTTTGAAGTGATCAAGGAATTCGTCTATCTTGGCTCACTGATGACCGGCGAGATCAACACCAGCGCTGAGATAAAACGCAGAATCAATCTTGCCAACCGCTGTTTCTTTGGGCTCAAGAGGCAATTGAGAAGTAGAGCCCTCTCTCGGAAAACCAAGATGACACTATATAAGACATTGATCATCCCAGTCCTCCTTTACGGCACAGAGGCTTGGACCTTAACAAAAGCGGATGAAGAGGCCCTTGGTCGTTTCGAAAGGAAAATTCTGCGCACTATCTACAGTCCCAAAGAACCAAAAAGGTAGTTGGGGGAGAAGGGAGCGAGCAAAAAGAAGCAAAGAAATTGATCGCGTTTAACTTGGCAAACGCCAGCTTCGATCTCTGTCCCTGCTCAATCCAAGTTGAGACAGAGCCTCCGCGTGGCCTCCCCTGGAGATAGCTATACTGACACCCGCCAGGTAGTGAACCAATGTGTGCAGCGACCCGACACCTTGTTCCTGGGGAAAGAGGAACCTGGCCCTCCAGGTTGGGGGTTGTGCTTAGGGTTAACATCCCTATCGCGTAAAACAAATTTTGTTCAGAAGCAACCAATAGCCTCGGATACGGACGGATTACATGTTGACGACCCCCGAAAACGTCTAAAAGGAAACGAATTCCGGATCTACACCTGAAAAACTGTGATATCTACTACGGAAACTGCTACAGAGAAAATAAACAACGCTTATTCGGATGCGGATTTGTTGTTCGAGGCAGACTCAGGAAAAAATCTTAAGCTTCCAGTATGTAAGCGAACGCCTCATAACTATCCGCGTCAAGACCAATCTCGGCAATATAAGTTAATTATGTGTCCACGCACAAACAGAGGAGAAATATGACCGACATAAAGACGACTTCTATGATCTGCTAGGCAGAACGTATACGCAATGTCCCAGCTAAGACACCAAAATCGTTCTAGGAGATTTCAATGCGAAGCTGGGTAAGGAAGCTATCTTTGAACGGGTCATTGGAAAGCACAGCCTACACAACACCACGTCAGAAAACGGACTAAGGCAAGTGGACTTTACGATTCCCACACCTCAACATCCATAAGGGGACCGGGCTGTCTTTCGTTCAGTCGACAACCAATCAAATTTATCACATTGCGATCGACGGCAGACACTCATCCAGCATCCTAGATGTCCAAACCTTTCGAGGAGCCAAAATCGATTCGGATCATTACCTTGTTGCAGGATACGAATTTCTCGGAATCAACGGAGTCGAGTAAGAACACCAAAATTTAACGTCGGAAAGCTGCAATCGCAGGAGACCGCCAGGACCTTCGCCGATCAAGTCTCCCTCAAGCTCTCTCAAGTCCGATGCAATCTGGAGAAACCATAGAACAGCAATGGATGTACTTGGTTTCGAGCCACCACCGTCGAGAAACCCCTGGTTTGATGATGAGTTCAGACAGGCCCATGTAGAGAAACAGAATGCATACATGGCATAATTGTATCGACGGACGAGAGCTGCCCGCGAGCTCTATGAACAGAAAAGGAGGGAGGAGCATGTGCTTCTGAGAAGAAAAAAAAAGGAGCACGAGAAGCGCGAGGAACGACGTTCGAAAATTTTACCAGAAAGTAAAACGGACATGCCAAGGCTACAAAGCCAGAGCAGAGGAATGCAGGGATGAGCACGGACAACTAGTGGTGGAGTCACAGTCGATGCTGAGATTATGGAAGGACCACTTCTGCAGACTGTATAACGGCGATGATAGTCAAAATGCCGGCCACAAGCAGAGCGAACCATTCACAATGGACGAAGACGAAGGAGAATCCCGTCCACCCGACCTAGACGATGTTAAGATAGCGATATCGAAACTTAAGTCTTATAAAGCTGCTGGAGCAGACGGACTCCCCGCGGAACTGTTTAAAGCAGCTGGCGATGAGCTGGTCAGGATCATGCACCAACTCATATACAAGATATGGTCGGAAGAACGCATGCCCGATGAAGTGAATCTCAGTATCGTTTGGCCGGTCCATAAGAAAGGAGACCCCTATGACTGCGCCAATTACAGAAGGGATAAGCCTCCTGAACATCGCGTACAAGATCCTCTCTGCCGTACTGTGTAAGTGCTTGAAACCGTTAGTGGACACTCTGATCGGTTCCTACCAGTGTGGTTTCAGGCCAGGAAAATCCACGATAGACCAAATATTTACACTACGGTAGATCTTGGAGAAGACCCATGAATTCCAGGTCGATACGCACCATCTTTTTGCCGACTTTAAAGCCGCGTATGACAGTGTTTATAGAGACGAGCTATACAGAGCCATGTCATGAGACGCTCTGTCATGTGATTTCTTGAACATTATTCTTGAAAAGATCGTGCGGGACTCTGCGGCCCATACAAGAGGTACGATCTACTTCAAGTCTACACAATTGCTTGCCTACGCAGATGACATTGACGTTATTGGACGGACAAAGCGAGACGTCAATGAGGCGTTCGCAAGCATTGAAGCATAAGCGGCTAAAGTGGGTCTGAGGGTAAATGGGGACAAGACCAAATATATGCTGTCATCCAAGAAAGACGCGCAACACGGACGTCTTGGTCAGAACGTCACCTTCGGCAGCTATATTTTTGAAGTAGTCAAGGACTTCGTCTAACTTGGCTCGATAATGACAAGCAGCAACGACACCAGCGCTGAGATAAAACGAAGAATAACTCTTGCCAACCGCTGCCTCTTCGGGCTCAAGAGGCAATTGCGTAGTAGAGCCCACTCTCGAAAAACTAAGGTATCCCTCTACAAAACCTTAATCATCCCGGTCCTCCTCTACGGCGCTGAGGCCTGGACGTTATCAAAAGCGGATGAAGAGGCTCTTGGGCGTTTCGAGAGAAATATTCTGCGTGCAATATTTGGTCCCGTTTGTGTAAACGGAGAATCGAGGAGGAGATTCAACCAAGAACTGTACGGGCTGTACAGCGACATCGACCTAGTTAGACGTCTTTGGGTCCAACGTCTAAGATGGCTAAGCCATGTAGAGCGAATGGACATCAACGCTCCGGCCCAAAGAGTCTTCGACTCCAACCCCGAGGGACGACGCAGTAGAGGATGACCGCATTTAAGGTGGCGCGCACAGGTGGAAAGGGACCTCAACCAACTGGACGTGCGGCACTGGAAGTGGCTGACCAAAGATCGGGCCGGCTGGAGAGGCTTGTTGGCTGAGGACCTGGTTCACCCCGAACTGTAGCGCCATCAAAGTAAGTAAGTTGGTCGCCGGAGGGATGTCTTATAGCGTTCGGCTGTAAGAAGCTATCATAGGGATGGTTTGTGTAGTTGAGTAATACCGGGATTAGGTGAGAGCGGATTATGAGTCAAGTGAATGCGGTTCAGGCCGCTACTAAAGCGTTCAGTGGACATATCGTTATGAAAAGGTATAGCAGATAATAAAGAATCAGTAGAAAATGCCACAATTTCCCTATGGGAATTGGGAAATAACCCAACACTTAATAAACAGATCAATTACACGACAGGATTCTCATTTTACCGATTCCTCAAATGTAACCTGTTTACGATCAAATTAGTAGATGTATCAACCTTAAAAGGGGAACTGCATTCACTGGTGAAATCTGTAGCCAAAGCAATAAGCTCAATTGTTCGTGCTTTCGTCTACAGTAAACAATTAGAATCCGAAAATGAAGTACATTTAACCCTACAACTTACATTCTTCCAACTTTTGTCTCTGATCCGATAATTTCATTTTTATAGCATTCAACTTCTTCGATCCGAGGCTCTTCAATGATGCTAGACGAGCCCGTGCAGCTGGCAGAATTCCATTGCGATTGTTTGAGTCGTCAATATCGGAGTTCTGTTTAAACAATGATGACCCCGCTGTTCCAACGGATGATAAAACTGACTGACACGCTACATCTTTTTCCATAAATACATCTTCATCTTGCTGGCTATTGTCTGAGGCTGGATCTGAACTGTTGCTACTCGTCTTCACGGGCATCACTAATTGCCAATCATCCTTTGTTTTAGTTGCTGTCGGTGAAATATCCCCCGGATACACATATTTTATAGCAGTTTGTTCGAGCAAAAGTTTATATTGTTGTTTGAGTGATGATGTCACCTAGAATAAGAAAGTCTCACTCAATTAGGAATCTTATTTAAAAGAGCACAAGACTTACAACCAATGTTTTTGTCTCCAGATTATTATCTTTACAAACAAGTAATTTCACCACAGATCCACTATCAATCATTGTACTTGCCACAAATGGGCAATTCGGACTCAGGCCGACGAAACAAATGGATCCATCCGAATAGCCTATTATGGCACGATGTCCTAATTCAATGGTTTGCCACCAAACGACCGACAATGGATACGGACACGTCGACGAGCACATAAACGACGAACACATGGCATTACTATTGCTCATTATATCATCAGGAATAGAGATCTTTGACGGTGCCTGCATATTATTTGGTACATCATGACTGTACTGAATTAAGAATGTCTCCGATGTAGCATCACTAAGTGTGTGCTTTGAGAACTTTTCATCGGCCGACGTTGTATTTGTAGGAGTAGATGAATTAAGAACACGCTCTACCTCATGATTCGGACAAGCTTTAGAATTGGGACATTCGTGTGGTCCCACAAAGGGGATAATGTATGATGTGACCTTTGTCGTGCTGAACATTTGATATGTGAGTTGAGTCGTTTTTCCACCCACAACAGCTAGGGCCGGAACTATATGGAGGGTATTGTCGAAACCTGTTTGGGGAGACAGAACAATGATAGTGAACAGAATGCATTGCACGCTCAAGGATCAAAATCGATATACAAAACACTAAAACCAATTGACACAAATATGTACATATTGTTCTTTTCTTCGGTGAATCGGCACTTGAGAGAAACCCATGGATTGGAGTCCTTAAATCTACAAACAATACCATGATTCACCTACTAGTCACAAGTATGCTCCTACCCACATGGATTACTAACAATATTTTTTTTTCTTATATTCCAACAAAACCAACCACTCAGTATACAACCAGTATTAAGCAACGTATACTCACACAAAACCAGCAGCCAAGTTCCAGACGGATCGAAACTGACATCATGTATCACTCGCGACATCCGACGAAACCACGAAATCATTTTTAGCACTACCTGTTCGCCTTCGGCAATGTAACGCAAAATAATTTCGTTCTCCTCCGAGACCAAGCAGAGTATTTGCTTCTGTGAATCATAGTCAGATACCGTCGATAGCTTACAGTTTAAATTCGATATCAGTGGCTTAAGTTCGAAGATATCCAAATCACGAAGAGATGACATCCTTCTCGTTTTTACTATCGTCACCCGTTTTTATATATTCCAACTTTTTCCTTCTTTTTTTTGATTATTTTAGCGAAAATTTGCCCCCCAATGACCAAATCACCAGGGTATCTTCGTGTACGAATATGTATTTTTAGAATTCTGCAGGACAAAAGAAAAAATTGGCAGACGGATAAGAAATCGTTGTGCACTGAACCCTCGTATTATTTCACCAAAACGTACTTATTGGCTTTGAAATATTGATAATTTTATTATGGACCTCATTCTATTTAGTTTATTGAGGAAATTTTCTTATTTCACTAAACTAACTCGAGGTGTATTTATAGAAACCTTTACAAAAGAATCGGAACCGTAAAATTTTCTTACTGCAAAATGTCAGATGAAAAATAACAGAACAGCTGTCAAGCAACATTCATCGCCTTAACGCCACTAGCGCCACATAAACCATTGGGAGAAAAACCTAAAGTAGATGAAAAATGAGGAAGACAATGAGTTAAAGCCTAATCGGTTGCCAGGAGTTTATTTACGATATTACTTTAAGGAATAACAACATTCTTAACATAAGTCCATTTTATTGTCTTTTCTTATAAAAAATCATTTGAAAATCTTCTAAGTAAACAAAACCTCTCCATTGCAATCACCTAAATGATTATGTGCTTTCTTTCGGTGTGCCCCATTGTTGGACCGTTACTTTTAAATAAGTGACCAAACGAGTAAGGTCTACCAATTCGAGCAGCGTCAATTAATTCACGGAGGTCCTGGGTGGTATTGTTTTAAATTAAAACATTTTGGAAAGTAGCACTACCTGGCATCTACATATGTGTGTACATACATAGTATAGGAGTGTTAGTTAGTTTCTCAATATTCTTACCAAAAAGGATCTACTCTTTCTATGGCGGCAACACACTTACTTATCAGGCCAGCGATCCTTGGAGGATCTGAGCCCGAGCTTTAGCTGCCTTCTATCCTTGACAGTCCCGGGCACGCTGCTTCCAGTTATCAAGACCAAGATGTCTTACATCCGCGATTACTTGGTCTTTATACCGGAGGTTCGGTCTTCCTCTTCTTCTCGAACCAGGAGGCTCGGAGTCGAAGACCCTCTTAGCTGGAGCGTTGATGTCCATGCGCCGAGGCAGTGTAATCGACGGATCTTTGCCTTCCGGACTACATCCACATCTTTGTACAGCTCGTAGAGTTCGCGGTTGTGTCTTCTTCTCCATTCACCTTCCTCACAGACAGGACCATATAGGTTAGGTTAGTTTAGGTTGACGTGGTAGGCGTAAGCCACACTTAGGCCGAAACCGGCCCATTGTGATACCACCTGGATCAGGTTACCCTGATCCGCTACCCGGGAACCAACCGGTGCTTCTAATAAAGCGGTGGTGTTGAGCTATTTTTTGGTTTGCTAGCTCACTCAGATTGTCGAAGAAGGGCGCGCCGAGGTAAATCCTCCTACGATTCGTAAAAGAGGGACATGAGCAGAGGAGATGGTGTATTGATTCCTCCTCCTCCTCGTCCATGCAGCCGCAACAGAAGACATTGTAGGGTAGCCCCAGTCTGGCGGCGTGTTTTCCAACGGTGCAGTGACCTGTAATGACCCCTACTAGGGTGCTTAAGGTTGCCCTTTTGGTTGCCACCAGGTCCCTGGTTCACCCTAAGTTTAACTTAGGCCACAATTGTTTGGTGATAAAGCCGATATTGCTCTCATTCTATTGGAGATTGGTCTCCTCTATGGTTTGAAGCTTTATCATGTGCTTTACCGTACTTATTGGTGTTTCTAGGTACCCGAGGGTAGGTAGGCTGAGTGTGCTTGACCCTAACCTTGCGAGTTCGTCGGCCGCGCAGTTTCCTGGAATATCCCTATGCCCGGGAACCCACAGTATTTTAATGTTGAACTGTTCAGCCATCTCATCTAGAGATAGGCGACAGTTAATGGATGTTTTTGATTTGTGGGTTACCGCTGCCAGGGATTTTATCGCAGATTGGCTATCCGTGCAAAGGATAATATCCTTTGTGGATATTACATTGATCCTGAGCCATGCCAGGGCCTCCGTCATAGCAGTTATTTCTGCCTGAAACACACTACAGTAATTTGGGAGTCTAAATGATAGGTTGAGGTTAAATTCCTTGGAGTAGACCCCACTGCCTACACCCGACTCCATCTTAGAGCCATCGGTATAGAGGGAGATCGAGTCCTTTGGTATGACCTTCCCTTCAGCCCATTCCTCCCTGGATGGAAAGACAACTTCGAAGTTCCTGGTGAACACATTCTGCGGGTTGATGTAGTCAGTGTCCATGGGTACTTTGAAGTGTTTTAGAATATAGGTGTGGCCTTTTTGAGATGTGGGCCATTTTCTTATGCTCCTCATCCTTAGGGCCGCGCATGCAGCAACTTGCTTGCTGAAAAGGTTTAATGGTGGAAGATGTAGTAGAACATTTAAGACCTCCGTGGTGGTTGATCTGATCGCTCCGCTTATATATAAGCTGGCTGATCTTTGTACCTTCCCCAGAAGGTTTCGATTGACTGCTTTGTCCAGAGCAGTCCACCAGACTACGACGCCATACAGGAGGATAGGCCTTATGACTGCTGTGTAAAGCCAGTACATAATGCTTGGTTGGAGACCCCACCTCCTGCCCACTACTTTCTTACAGCTGTAGAGGGCAACAGTTGCTTTCTTGACCCGATCAGGAATGTTGGGTTTCCAATTCAGCCTCCTGTCAAGGACTAGGCCTAGATATTTAGCCCGTTCTTTGATTGTTAGTTGAGTTCCACCCAGCCTCGGTGGGTTGAGGGGCGGAATTTTATATTTGTTAGTGAACAGTACTAGATCGGTCTTCTTTGGGTTCACCCCAAGTCCACAGTACCGTGTCCAGGTTTCTACTGTATGTAGTGCACTCTGCATAAGGTCGCATAGAGTGCTGGGAAATTTTCCTGTGACGGCAATAGCAATGTCATCCGCATAGGCGATCACAGCGTACCCTTCCTGCTCCAGCAACAGCAGTAGTTCGTTGACCACCACGTTCCAGAGGAGAGGGGAGAGTACTCCACCCTGTGGTGTACCTTTGCTGACCATTCTGGTTGAGACGGCACCAGCGAAGTTGGCTTTGACAACTCTTTGTATTAGCAGCTGTCGTACCAGTTCTATCACTGATCCCGTAACACCCAGATCAGACAGCGCCTTGATGACGGCCCATGGTTCAACATTGTTAAAGGCGCCCTGAATGTCGAGAAAGGCGACTAGAGTGTATTGTTTATTTTCCAGAGACCTTTCTATTTTACTGACCAATGAGTGGAGTGCTGTTTCCACCGATTTGCCTTTGTTGTAGGCATGTTGGTTATCCGACAGCCTTCCTGAGATGCAGCTGTACCGGATGTGTACGTCTAAAATCTTCTCTAGAGTTTTTAATAGAAAAGAAGTGAGACTAATAGGCCTTAGGTCATTTACATACGTGTGGGAGCTTTTGCCTGCCTTGGGTATGAAAATGACTTTGGCTACCTTCCACTTGCTGGGGATGTAGGAAAGGGAGAGGCAACTATTGTATATAACCACAAGCCAGGGGAGGATGATATCTGCTACCTGCTGGAGCTCAGCTGGTATGATCCCATCCGGTCCCGGAGACTTGTAGGGTTCAAAGCTCTTTATGGCCCAAAGGACGTTGTTGTAGTTGACCAGGTCAGGAGCACGCTCGAGGGAGGGTGTCATTGGCTGATTGACCCGAGGAGGTGTCATATCCGAGTCACTACTGCCTGGGAAGTGTGCGCTTAAGAGAAGTTCCAGGGCTTCCTCTCTCGAGGTTGTCCAGGAGCCGTCATTACGCATCAGGTGGCTTGGATTATACGGAACCGAGGCCAGAATCTTCCTTATTCTTGAGGCCTCGGAAACCGTCCTTATATTATCGCAGTAGTCCCTCCAGGATTGTCTCTTTGCCTTCCTGGTCGCTGCTTTGAAAGACTTATGTGCCTCCTTGTAGAGGTCCCAATCCTCTTGCAAGCGGGTGTATTTAGCTTTGTTGAAGAGCTTTCTGCTCTCTTTCCTTAGTGAGACTATCTCTTTGTTCCACCAGGGGGGCTTGGGTTTGCCTCTGGGGGTGCTAACTGCACAAGATTGAGACAGTGCTCTATTGAGGGTTTCTTTCAGCTCGTTTACTAAGCTGGCTAATTCCGCGAAGTTTAGCGGATAGGTGGGTGTCTTGCCCCTAGGGGGGGGTTCAACATAGGTTCTATATTTTTGCCAGTCAGTTTTCCTGTAGTTCCTGAAAGGAGCTCGGGCACTGACGTGGTTGACTACGCTGAATTGAATGTATCGATGGTCAGAGAGGGAGTGTTCTTTTAGGACTTTCCAATCTCTAACTTTGTCGACAATGTCCTGCGATGCAAAAGTTACATCCGGGACTTCCTGTCTGTTTTTGGTAATAAAAGTTGGTTCACAGCCGTGATTGCAAACGGTGAGGTTAGTATGTAATACATAGTTATACAAAGACTCACCTCGCTCGTTTATGTTGCTGCTTCCCCAAATCGTATGGTGTGCATTCGCATCACATCCTATGATCAGTCCGGCATTTGTTTGCTCCGCATCCTTGACCAGGTTTACCAAGTTGGCCGGAGGGGGAGGACTTGGGTGGTCATGGGCTAAATAGGCCGAGGCAATCCAGATCTTGAGGGAACTGCCCTCGACACTAATAGCCGTGATATCCTGGTCGCTGTAGGATGGGAGTAGAAGGGTTTTTATGTGTGATTTGGTTAGGATACAAGCTCTTGGCTTACCTGCATCGCGCACGTAGGTGAGCTTATATTCGGATGTTCCGAGTCCACGTACCATGTTATTTACTATCCATGGTTCCTGGATCAGAACGACGTCTTCTCCGCTTTTGGTGAGGCGGAGCATTAGGGCGGCCGAGGCCGCAATAGAATGATGGAGATTAATTTGAAGAATCCGCAGCATGATGGCCGCAGTCTTTAACCTCCACCGCTGTGACGTTGGCAGACTCTTCGTCAGACTCCAGCTCGAAATCTGACATAGTCTCGCCAAGGTCTACCTCGGGAAGGTCCAGGTCGGACAGTAGATTACTGTCTTCCCCGGTAATCTCGTTCACTACATTGGAGGAGGTCCCAGTTAAGAGAGTCTCCTCAGTGATCATCGGCTCCATGGAAGGGAGTTGCTCTGGGTTCGTCGGTACCATGGAGTCGGCTGATGCAGCACAGGAGGCTCTCTTAGCTGAGTCCTCCCCGTCTTTCTTGTATATTCTGAGCTTCGCAGAGTCGAAGCCCAGAGAGATCATATTGTTGACCAGAGCTAGAGGTGCCAGGGAATCCTGATTGATTACGATAGTGATCTATCTTGAAGGTACCTTAACATCCTCTAGCTTGACTACTTTCCAATCCTTGGTGGGAATTAGGGGATCGCTATTCTGCAGGATTGCCAAAATCTCCTTAAGGTCCTCGGAATAGGCCGGTATAATGGCTCTAGCCCTGGGTCTATTCGGGATTTGGTTCAAGGGTACAGCCTCAAGTTGAGCTCCCTCCCAGACCTCGCCGACTCTGCTGAGTGCGAGCTTAAAGAGGTCCATAGACCTTTGGTCTTCGAAGGAGATCAGCTTGATTCTGCCTTGATAGTACCCTGCATGGTGGGTAATAGGGAAGGGTCCAGGGTGTTCCTTGAGTATCGGGAAGTAGCTTTTGAGCAGCACATTGCTAATCAAAGTCCACTTAGCCGGAGGGGCATTCCCATCCACATCGCCCCTATCGACAACAGCCAATGTGGTCAAGACCTTCAGCACGTCGCGATAGGAGAGTTGTGTTTGGGATCCAGGGGAGATGCTTTGAGACCGCGCTTTCTTAGAGGTGGAGCGAAGTTCCTCAGCCGACCTCTGGCGCTTGCCATCCTGCTCTTTAACGGATGAGTTACCAAAGCTCTTGATTGTGCATTCCGCCCAGTCAAGAGCCTTTTTTCTCCTTTCCGAGAGCTGATCTCTTGGTATGTCACGCAATTTTTTCACTAGCTTACTAGCCGCGCGACGTTGTTTGTAGCTTGTTTTGGGGGCACTCAGGGTTGGGTCGCAAGGAGCATTCCTCTCCTTGTTAACACCTGAGGGTGCTGGACCAGGCTTCTGTTTGTCGGCCACTGTCCTGGCACCTTGCCTTTCTGTCATATTGTGACTGCTCCTTGAAGGTGCAAGACCAGGCTTTTGTACGAGGGCCGATGTCGTAGCACCTTGTCGGATAGCGGCATTTCTGCTGCTTCCTGAGGGTGTTGGACCGGGCTTTTGTACATATGCCAGTGTCTTAGCTCCTTGTAGAGCGACTGTCATGGTACCACTATCAGAGGATGCTGGACCAGGCTTTGTGGGGCCCCTGTCACAGCACCTCGCCGAGACTCGGAAGTTGTACTTGTTTCTGAAAGAAACAAGTACACTTCGACAAATCCTGGAAAAGACCAACGAGTTTCGAATCGATACACACCATCTTTTCATCGATTTCAAGGCCGCATACGACAGCATTCATCGTGAAGAACTGTTTGGGGCGATGGCCGAATTCGGGATCCCGGTAAAACTGATCCAGTTGTGTCGCGCCACGCTAAAAAACACGCGATGCACCGTGCAACTAAGTTCTAGGACATCGGAACCATTCGAAATATGCACCGGATTTCGGCAAGGAGTTGCGCTGTCATGTGACTTCTTCAACCTGGTGCTGGAGCAGATAGTGCGACGGGCAGGCGTCAACAGGGAAGGCACTATCTTTTACAAGTCCATCCAGCTGCTAGGATACGCGGATGGTATCGACATCATCGCGTGTTCTCGCCGTGGCATTGTGGAAGCATTCACGGCGATTAAAGAACAGGCGAAACGAGTTGGTCTTAAGATCAATGAGGACAAAACGAAATACATGCTGTCAAGCAAAAACCAATCCGTCGCTCACCACCTGGGACAAAACATAACAATTGACAGCTACAATTTCGAGGTAGTTAAGGAGTTTGACTACCTCGGGGCAAACGTAAATTCCACAAATGACACCACAGTGGAGATCCGGCATAGAATCGCCCTTGGCAACCTATGCTACTTCGGCTTGTCCAAACAACTGGGGTCAGAACTCCTCACTCGAAAGACCAAAGTCATGCTTTGCAAAACGCTCATTCTGCCAGTCTTGCTGTACGGAGCCGAAAGCTGGACGATAAGCAGGACAGCGGAGCTGATTTTGGGTTCTTTCGAAAGAAAAATTCTGCGCCGGATATTTGGTCCTGTCTGTGAGGAAGGTAAATGGAGAAGAAGACACAACCGCGAACTCTACGAGCTGTACCAAGATGTGGATGTAGTCCGGAAAGCAAGGATCCGTCGACTACACTGGCTCGGCCACATCGAGCGCATGGACATCAACGCTCCAGCTAAGAGGGTCTTCGACTCCGAGCCTCCTGGTTCGAGAAGAAGAGGAAGACCGAACCTCTGGTATAAAGACCAAGTAATCGCGGATGTAAGACATCTTGGTCTTGACAACTGGAAGCAGCGTGCCCGGGACCGTCAAGGATGGAAGGCAGCTATAGCTCAGGCTCAGATCCTCCATGGATCGCTGGCATTATAAGTAAGTAAGTGTTTTGGCTGAGGTTATATACAGGTTATATTGACGACCCTTATAGCTCGTTGTTGTACCCTGGGACATTTTTATGCCTACTCCATACAATTTTCGCCATATTCCTTTTGAGACTTGCTAGTGTCCCCAGATTTTAAGAAAACTTATGAACTAAGTCAGTCGGTCGAAATCGCTTTAATCGTCTGGTCTGTGTTTCATGGCTTGTGTGTTATAGGATTTTAAGTCTGTGTTTTTTTTGCAACAACTTTTTGCTTCTTCTGCAACTGTTGCTAGGTGAAGATCTTTATGAACTTCGTCATTTGGTACATACCACTCTGCGTCAACAATGGTGCGGAGTATTTTGTTCTGTGTACGTTGTATTATTTGGATATCAGAGATCTTTGCTGTACCCCATTTATTTATTCTATTTTTTTTGTTGTTGAAGGCTTCTGCTCTCCGTTGGAACACTCAGACGAATACACTGGTCCATTGTACTCCAGACAGACACCTTACATTACTATATTTTTCCCGTTTTCAGGAGAAAAGTCTCAAGGAGCTTCAGTATGTAGAGCTAAGGGATTCGGCGCACACCACGTCGGTTCCAAGGTAACGCCACCGTGCGCGAGCAAAGGCAGGACAATCTCAGAGGAAATATTCTGCAGTGTCATCCTCCTCGCAACATGGCAGCACAGGTAGGCGTCTCACTGATGCCAAGTACGTATAGATGCTTGGCAAAAGTGTAAAGGCCCGTGATGACTCCCACAAGCCTTCTGCAGTCGATTCTCCTTAAAGACAGGAGGAATGCTGCCAATTTCTTGCAGACATCAGGGCCTACGCGCTTAGTCATCCTGCAACTTGAACAATCCCTCCATCTACGGTTGTTTAGGTTAAACGCACAATCGTTAATGTAGGAATTTACCGTGGATGCAGGTAGATCTAGAGCGGGTTCAGGTCCTGAGAAGTTCTCCTCTGAACCCATTCTGTCGAGTTCAACAGAGATCTCATTACCTTAGATCCCAGAGTGGCCTGGAACCCATACAAGCTTTAATGAATTTAGTCTGCCGACTTTGTTCAAGAAGGACTTGAGTGCAAGCACTAATTTGGAGCTAGTTATGGGATTACACACAGCTTTTAGTGCAGCTTGGCTGTCACTACAGACGCATATGCTTTTCCCTCTCCACCTGTGGCTCATAATATAGTGCATGGTCATTAGGATTGCGTATATCTCTGATTGGAAGACAGACGCATATTTATATTTTCCTAAGGAGAAGTGCAGTCGGATTTTTTCGCGCTCAAAGAAGACCCCAGCACCGGACCCCCGCCCAGACCTGGAGACATCCGCGAAAATACGAAGACTATCCTTTCCAGGCTCAGTATTCAGCAATAGCCATTCCTGACTCCATGGAAACTCGACTGTGAAATTGCGGCGCAGTAGGATAACGGGCGTCGGTGCGTCGGAAGGCATGTCCATGAGACAGGGGTCGCAGGACAATATTTGCGCAAGCACGCCGTTATTCCTATGCGAGTTATACCAAAAACCATTTCTCTTTAGTCGAGACATGGCTTTCAGAGCACACCCTCTGATAAATATATCAAGAGGTGGAAGGCTCATCATAGCATCTAGAGCAGCGCCCGGCGTGCTGGGGAAGGCCTCGTGCAGCTGAGACAAACCGTTCTTTGGAGTTTGGTGAAAGAGGCTACTACGTATTTGGGTTTTAGTCTGTTCCACCAGACAACCCATGCATATGAGATTATAGGTCTTATCAATGCCGTGTAGATCCGGAGGACCTTTGCCGGCGATAAACCCCATGTTTTGCCAAAAGCTCCTTTGTATTGCCAAAAAGCTGACAGCGCTTTGGTGGTTTTTGACTCAACATGCTTAGACCAGAGAAGCTTGCTATCTAAGATGACTCCTAGATAATTAGCCTCCTCGGATATCAGGATGGAAGTGCCTTATAGTACCAGCTGAGTCATGCCAGTATTTTTCCTCGGTCTTAAGAGGATTGACTGACAGCCCATTTCTGGTACACTAATCATCGATCACATTTAGCGCCGTCTGTGCTTTGAGACGAACAGTCGCTAAGCGTGAGCCGACAGAAAGAATGGTGACATCATCCGCATAGGCCTGGGTATAGATTCCGGATGCATTGAGAGCATCAAGCATATGCACCATGCAGCATAACAGCGGAGACAGGACGCCACCTCGCGGGCAGTTCCTGTTTACGGCCTGCATCAGCAGTCAATGTCCTGTGCATGAGCATTGCTTTGATCCATAGGACCAGTGCTTCATCTACGCCCTGATGTCTGGCAGCGTTGCACATGATGTCAAAAGTTGCGTTATCAAAAGCTCCCTCAATGTCGATGAAAATGCCCAGCGCGTACTCTCTCCTTTCGAGCGCGCATTCAATTCTCCCAACTAGGTTCTGAAGCGCAGTCTCGCAGGATTTTCCGCGCATTCGAAGGGCAACTTTGCGCACGTGCAACTCTACCAGTCTCTCCATGCTTTTTAGCAGGAAGGATGTTAGACTAATTGTTCTGAAGCTCTTGGCAAGTGAGTAGTCCTCTTTTCCTATTTTGGAAATGAAGACCACTTTCACTGTGCGCCAAGGAATGGAATGGAAGGAATGTATGTGAGCAAGGGCTAGACTAGCAAGGAAAGTTATTTTCAAAGTAGGCAGCAGCTGCCTTATATCTTTTTGCAGCATAACAGGATATATCCTGTCGGTGCCCGGCGGTTTGAAGCCATCGAAGGATGCCACAGCAAATTCAATGGCTTCGGTCGTAACGACGCGCGACGCCGAGTTGTTTTCATCGTTTCAGTTGCAGTTTCCCTTGGAGGACTGTGCAACGAGCCGATGTCGATCTGATTTCCCGGGAAATGAGTCTCAAAGAATAAACTAAGAGTTTCCGCTTTAGACTCAGTAAAGGTACCGTCAAATTTTCTGAGTGCATCCAGCTTTGTCGATTTTCCCTGTTTGAGGACCTTAACCAACTTGCTAGTCGTACTCAGAGATTTGATGTCTTCGCAGAAGAAGAATCATTCTTCGATTTACGAATAAGTTTCGTATATTTTTTTCTGCCTCGACCCATACTTGTTCCAGTTATCTTCCGAATTCGATCTAAGCGATCTATTCAGAAGACTTCTAAGTTCCCTGTGAAGACTTTGGAGCTCGGCATTCCACCAGGGGACCAATTTCCTGCAGGAGGGTTTGCTGACAGGACATGCGAGTTCAAAACAACTGGTGATTACGCTATTCAGTTTAGGTAGGGCCTGAGTGGATTTCTCAAGCTCCTCTCTAAATCGTACCCAGTCCGTCCTTCTCGGATTCGGTCTAGGTTGCAAGGAATTAATCAGAATTCGATACATTTATTGTCCGACAGCGTAGCATCAGGCAAAACTCGTCAGTTAGTGATGTCCTTCACATATCTGTTGGATAGGGTCAGGTCAATCACCTCCTGTCGTCTTGTCGTAACAAACATTGTTTGAGAGCCAACATTGTTGATGGTAAGATCAGACGAGAGAATGAAGTCTAAAAGACGGTCCCCCCTTGTGTTGCACTTGCTGCTGCCCCAAGCAGTGTTTTGGGCATTAGCATCGCAACACAAGATGAGACCAATCCTTCTGGCTTCACAGTACTCTACGGGTTCAGAGACTTCCTTCGGTGGGGTGGAGGTAGTAACGAATCGTAGGGAAAGTAGGCAGACGCAACGACGAAGTGTTCTATTTTTTTTTTTTTTTTTTTTTGTTTGTTTGTTTTTTGTTGAAGGCTTCTGCTATCCGCTGGAGCACTCAGACGCAAACACTGGTCCATTGTACTCCAGACAGACACTGTTCGCGCACGTTGGCAATGCTGTTCGGGCTCTGGATCCAGAACTCCCGCGAGAGGGAGCTTGGTTTTGTTTTTGGGTGGTTGACGAGAGAGGGAGGGGCGAGCACTTCTTCTCGTGGTTGAAATAAAAATAAAGGATTTCGTTTAACAAAAATAGTTTTGGTTGATTTTCTTTAAGATCCTGAAAACGCTCATGATCATTTTGGTGCCGAAACCCGGGACTAAGCTAAAAGCAGTCCAACTTTTCTTACGAGACAAGTAAGTGAAAAAATACAAAAAAACATACGTATGTAGACATCTCTAACTAAACGTCAGTTTGCTGGGAATTTCGTTGTCGCTTTGGGAGAGTCGTGGCTTAGAATTGGTGTAGAACTTCGTTGTGAAACACATATATGGAGACATTTCAAATTCCATTGATGTTCCGGAAATTGTTGCTGGATTGTCTCATTGTGTTGTTACTCTTGGTCAATATCTAAGCCCATTTCTACTGAATTGGTGAATGCATATAAAAATATATATAGATATATGTACGTACATTATTAATAATAATAAAATATAAACATACATACGTCCACAAACACATTCATGATGTCGAAAGCCGTGGAAACCCTTGGTGACGTCTCACCGGACATGTCAGCTGACAGGGGAAAAACGTTGATAGAGCTGAAAGCATTGAGGAGTTCGATTAAAGGTAGTCTCACTAGAATAAAAAAGTTGATTTCCGTGAAGGGCGAGACATTATCTTTTACCGAGTTAGAATGCAGATTAGGCATACTCGAATCGTACTTCAAGCAGGTTTTAAATGTGCAACTTTCTATAGAGCGCCTTGGCATAGAAGGGGAAGAAGAGGCGAACGATAGCTTTCGCTCGGCGGTTGAAGATTTGTACGTAAGTGCAAAGGCAGAAATAATGTCTCTGACGGCTGCATCAAAGGCGAGTTCATCTGAAAGCTTCAACACTACTCTGTTTCAACAACCTGTCTTGCGATCAAAGTTGGAGCAGATAAAATTACCCACTTTCTCTGGGAAGTTTTCGGAGTATCCGAACTTTATCGGATTATTTAAAAATCTAGTAGATAGAGACGAAACGTTGGATAGTCTACAAAAATTAAATTACCTTAAGCGTTCTCTTGCAGGAGCTGCATTAGGAGCGATAAAGGAGTTTGATATGATAGGGTCGAATTATAAGAAAGCGTTAGAGAGGTTGGCTGATCGATTTGATAACAAATGTCTGATGTTTCAGGAACATATAAATTCGTTATTAGAAGTCGCTAAGGTATCTAAAGCAACGTCGAGTTCTTTGAGAAATATAGAGGATAGTTTTAATGCTCACCTGACTGCTATGTTATCGATAGGGAGTTATGAGAATATAACCCATGCCATCCTCATATCTCTAGCGCTGGACAGAGTAGATGTTGAAACCCAGTCCAAGTGGCAGGATGCCATGGATTATTCGAAGCTGCCGTCGTGGGACGACTTCGTTATAGTCCTTGATCGTAGATGTAAGAACTTGGAAGTTAAGGAGTCAAAGGTGCAGAACGTGGATAAGGCTATCAGTTCTAATCCCAGAAAAGAAAATCGCGCTCACTGGCATAATAATGATAGAGGGACCCGACCCCTTGCGTTAGCAGCTGAAAGAGTTCAATGTGTGTTTTGTCGCGCAGGAGATCATCGAATAGAAGGATGTGCAAAATTTCAAACCCTTCCGGTAGCAGACCGGTTCCATGAAACCAAAAAGTTGGTATTGTGCATCAACTGTCTCGACAAAGGACACTCTGTAAGGCGTTGTTCAAAGTCGAAGTGCAGTATTTGTTCTCTGCCACATCATCGACTATTACACAGATTTGCTACAAGGAACGATAATGTTCCAGAAGATGGATCCAATGACGTAGGACAGTCAGCATTAGTGGGACGAACCGAAAATCAGGTCGTTTTAGCAACGGCCTTGCTTGAAATCAGAGACAGTTCCGGTGTATATCATCCTGTGCGAGCGCTTCTTGATTCTGCGTCGCAACTGAATTTCATAACTGAACAGATGGCTCAAAGGCTCAGGTTGAGCAAGGTCAACGCAGATGTAGAAGTCAGTGGCATCGGGAAGGAAGTGTCGAAAGTACGGCATCGGACGAATGCTCTCTGTAAGTCTAGGATCTCAGACTTTAAAACAAATTTAGAATTGTTCGTAATCAAAGCCATTACAAATCCTCAGCCTAATCGGTCATTTGACATCAAGGGTTGGAACCTTCCAAAGAACGTGGTTTTGGCTGACCCATACTTTAATCAGTCGTCGAAAATCGATATGCTCATCGGAGCGGAATGTTTTTTCGAACTATTAGCAGTTGGTCAAATAAAAGGGGATGGTCAACCTACTTTACAGAAAACCGTATTCGGCTGGGTTGTGTCGGGCAAATATGATTGCTCTGTAGTTTCGAAGGCTACAGTTTGTTTAGTTAATAGCCAGCTACCAGATGAGGATACTCGGCTTAACGAAATTGTCGAGCAGTTTTGGAAATTGGAATCAATCGATTTAAACCGGAATAACCTTACCCTAGAAGAAACTAAGTGTGAAGAACACTTCTTAAAAACTACGATTCGAGACGAAGAAGGGAGGTTTGTAGTATCGTTGCCATTTAAGCAAAATCCCGACGTTCTTGGAGACTCTTTGGATAATGCAAAGAAAAGATTTTTCGCCTTGGAAAGGAAGTTGGCCAGAAACTCAGTGGTTACGGAACAGTACTGCAGGTTTATGAAGGAATACGAAGAGTTAGGTCATATGCAAGAAGTCTCGGAGGCGAAAATAAGCCAGATGAAGTATTTCTGCCCTCATCAGTATGTTCTCAGGCCGGATTCTTCTACTACAAAATTGAGGGTGGTTTTTGACTGCAGTGCGAGTACGTCCTCGGGGTTTTCATTGAATGATGTATTACTCAAAGGACCGGTTATTCAGGACACGTTGTTCGACATTATACTAAGGTTTCGTTGCTATAAATATGCCTTAACAGCAGACATTTCAAAAATGTATCGACAGATACTGGTGAATCCCAAGGACTGTAAGTACCAATGTGTTCTTTGGAGGCCTAACCCCTTGAATAAGTTAAAGGTATATCAATTGAACACCGTAACTTATGGTACTACTTCTGCCCCCTATCAAGCAACTCGTTGCCTGAAAACGTTGGCAGAAACAAATAGGGACGTGTATCCCGTAGGTTCAAGAGTGCTGGGCCAGGACTTCTACATGGATGACCTCATAAGTGGAGGGGATTCGTTGGAGGAAGTTTCTAGAATCTATGAAGAAGTCAAGACTATGTTGGAAAGTGCGGGTTTTTACCTAAGAAAATGGTGGACCAACGATAATGAGATGTTGCGACGAATTCCTGAAGTTGAGAAAGAAATTCCCTTACGAATTAACGACTCCGATATAATCAAAACTTTAGGAATTCAATGGAATCCGACACCCGATCAACTTCAATACATCGCACCAGCTCTTGCTACTGCAAGGAATGTTACCAAGAGAATTATCCTGTCCGAGTTGTCATCGCTTTTCGATCCATTGGGTCTCATAAATCCAGTGATTGTTAAAGGAAAGATTATACTACAAAGTCTCTGGCTAAAAAAGACAGCTTGGGATGAGTCGGTACAAATCCGTATACACGATGAGTGGAAGGAGTTTAGACATCGGTTGAAGGAACTAGAATTGCTAAAAATTCCGAGATATGCATTGGCCTCAAACTCCGAAACAATGGAACTACACGGGTTCGCAGATGCGTCGCTGAAAGCCTATGGTTGTTGCGTTTATGTTAGACTCATCGATGTAAATGGTCGAGTAACTTGCAATTTATTAAGTGCTAAGTCGAAGGTGGCGCCTATAAAAACTCAAACTTTGCCGCGATTAGAACTCTGTGCTGCTGAAATGTTAGTACGGCTAGTGGTAAGAGTGCTGCCCAATTTTTCACATCTCGTGGATGAAATCCACTTATGGACCGATTCTGAAATCGTTCTCTGTTGGTTGTCGGCACATCCATCAACTTGGGATACATTTATTGCAAACAGGGTCTCCATAATTCAAACTGAACTCCCGTCCGCAAAGTGGAGGCATATCAGCGGTAAGAAAAATCCAGCCGATATTATATCAAGGGGAGCCTACCCGGAGGAATTAAAAGGGAGCATATGGTTTCAAGGCCCAGACTTTCTGAGGAAAGCAAAGTGCAATTGGCCAAGTCAAAAGGATTGCACACATATGGTCAAAGAAGTTCCGGGTAAACGTCGCAACGGTGACGCTCTTCTGACAACGGTAGCATTCGTGAATTCGGAATTCTCAGAACACTATCTGCGGCTTAGCAGTTTCCAAAAAACTTGCAGGATTTTCGCTTATATAGTAAAATTTTTAAATAAATCAAGGAAGTTGACTATAGAGACCACGGCTCAGACAAGGCCAATGATGTTCGATGGTGAAAATGTTAAAGTGGATCCAACACTCACAGTCAACGAGTTAAATGAAGCGCTGCAACGGATTATTTGGCATATCCAAAGAGAGGCCTTTAAGACCGAAATCGATCAATTGGATCGGCAACACATGATTCGCCCAAAGAGTTTCGTCAAAAATCTAAATCCCTTTTTAGACGATTCTTCTTTAAAACTCCTTCGAGTTGGTGGGCGTTTGCAGAATGCAGACCTCCCTTACATAACCAAGTGTCCTATCCTTCTTCCTAGATCCCATCCATTTTTAACCAATTTAATTCGATATTTGCATAGGAAAAATTACCACGCAGGACCTCAGGCATTAGTGGCGATTGTTCGACAACAGTTTTGGGTGATTGACCTGAGAAAACTTGCAAAAAGGATTGTTGATCAATGCGTGCACTGTTACAAATATCGACCAAGACTGTCAGCACAAATTATGGGTAACTTACCTGCGGACAGAGTACAACCGGCGAGGCCATTTCTTAAAACAGGTGCGGACTTCTGTGGGCCGTTTTACCTCACGCTGAAACAACGAGGGCAGCGCGTCATGAAAGCATATGTGGCAGTATTTGTATGCTTTGTAACCAAAGCTGTCCATTTGGAGGTGGTGTCGGATTTATCAAGTCAAGGCTTCATTGCGGCATTAAAGAGATTCGTTGCGCGACGGGGGCTATGTCGTGACCTGTTTTGCGACAATGGTACGAATTTCGTTGGGGCTCGAAACGAATTAAAGGAATTCAAACGTCAGTTTCTTCAACAGCAAAGCCAAGGAGAGATTGCTGCCTGGTGTACTGCTTCGCTTATTGAGTTCCATCATATTCCTCCGCGAGCCCCCCATTTTGGAGGTCTATGGGAGGCAGCAGTTAAATCTGCCAAATCCCATTTGTTGCGGACTGTAGGTCAGGCTAGTTTGACCTTTGAAGAGCTATCGACTGTGGTGGCTGATATCGAGGCAGTATTGAATTCTCGACCGATTTGTGTGATGTCAAGCGATCCCAGTGACGAGCCCGTCTTGACCCCAGGGCATTTTTTGATTGGTACTCCGTTAAATGCATTTGCGGAACCTATTCCAGATGAAAGAATTTCCGGTTTAAAGAGATGGCGGCACTTAACGCAAGTGAAACAACATTTTTGGAACCGGTGGTCAAAAGAGTATCTACTGGAATTGCAAAGAAGGGCAAAATGGAAATCTTCAGCAGACAATGTGAAGGTCGGTTCGTTGGTGCTAATAGCGGAGGACAACACTCCCCCACAACAAGCCACTGTTGTAGGAAGGATCATCCACACGGTAGTATCGTCTGACGGCAAGGTTCGTGTGGTGGATGTGCAGACGAAAAGCGGTATCCTTCGGCGAGCTATCCATCGCTTAGCACCATTACCTATTGATGGTTAAAGTATCCGCAATATGCCGATACTTCAAGGCGGCCAGAATGTTCGCGCACGTTGGCAATGCTGTTCGGGCTCTGGATCCAGAACTCCCGCGAGAGGGAGCTTGGTTTTGTTTTTGGGTGGTTGACGAGAGAGGGAGGGGCGAGCACTTCTTCTCGTGGTTGAAATAAAAATAAAGGATTTCGTTTAACAAAAATAGTTTTGGTTGATTTTCTTTAAGATCCTGAAAACGCTCATGATCAGACACCTTACATTACTGTATTTTCTCCGTTTTCCGGAGAAAAATTTGAAGAAGCTTCAGTGATGTAGAGCTAAGGGATTCGGCACACACCACGTCGGCTCCAAGGGTGCGCCACCGTATGCGAGCAAAGGCGGGACAATCACAGAGGAAATGCTCTGCAGTGTCATCATCCTCTTCGCCACATACAGCACAGGTAGGCGTCTCACTGATGCCGAGCACGTAGAGATGCTTGACAAAAGTATAATGGCCCGTGATAACTCCCACAAGCCTTCTGCAGTCGATTCTCCTTAAAGACATGAGGAATGCTGCAGATTTTTTGCAGACATCAGGGCGTACGCGCTTGGTCATCCTGCAACCTGGACAATCCCTCCATCTACGGGTGTGTGTATTAAATACACAATCGGTAATGTAGGAATTTACCGTGGACGCAGGTAGACCTAGAGCGGGTTCAGGTCCTGAGAAGCTCTCCTCTGAACCCATTCTAGCGAGTTCATCAGAGATCTCATTTCCTGGTATCCCAGAGTGACCCGGAACCCATACAAGCTTCAATGAATTTAGTCTGCCGACTCTGTTCAAGAAGGACTTGAGCTCAAGCACTAATTTGGAGCTAGTTAAGGGGTTACACACAGCTTTTAGTGCAGCTTGGCTGTCACTACAGACGCATATGCTTTCCCCCTTCCACCTGTGCTTCACAACATAGAGCATGGCCATTAGGATTGCGTATATCTCTGATTGGAAGACAGACGCATACTTTCCTAACGCGAAGTGCAGTCGGATATTTTTGCGTTCAAAAAAGACTCCAGCACCGGACCCCCGCCCAGACCTGGAGCCATCCGTGAAAATGCGAAGACTAGCCTTTCCAGGTTCAGTATCCAGCCATAGCCAATCCTGACCCCATGGAAACTCGACTGTGATATTACGACGCAATAGGATGACTGGCGTCAATGTGTCAGAAGGCATGTCCATGAGACAGGGGTCGCAGGACAATTCTTGCGCATGGACACCGCTATTCCTATGCGAGTTGTACCAAAAGCCATTTCTCTTCAGACGAGACATGGCTTTCAGAGCACACCCTCTGATAAATATATCAAGAGGTGGGAGGTTCATCATAGCATCTAGAGCAGCGCCCGGCGTGCTGAGAAAAGCCCCCGTGCAGCTGAGACAAACCGTTCTTTGGAGTTTGGTGAAAGAGGCTACGACGTGTTTGCGTTTTAGTCTGTTCCACCAGACAACCGATGCATATGAGATTATAGGTCTTATCATTGCCGTGTAGATCCAGAGGACCTTTGCCGGCGATAAACCCCATGTTTTGCCAAAAGCTCCTTTGCATTGCCAGAAAGCTGACAGCGCTTTGGTGGTCTTTGACTCAACATGCTTTGACCAGAGAAGCTTACTATCTAAGATGACTCCAAGATACTTAGCCTCCTTGGATATCGGGATGGAAGTGCCTTTTAGTACCAGCTGAGTCATGTCAGTATTTTTCCTTCTTCTCGTAAAGAGAACGACATCGGTCTTAAGAGGATTGACTGACAGCCCATTTCTGGTACACCAATCATCGATCACGTTTAGCGCCGCCTGTGCTATGAGATGGACAGTCGCTAAACATGAGTCGACAGAAAGAATGGCGACGTCATCCGCATATGCCTGGGCATAGATTCCAGAGGCATTGAGAGCATCAAGCAGAGAATCGACCACCATGCACCATAACAGCGGAGACAAGACGCCACCTTGAGGGCAGCCCCTGTTTACGCCGGATTTGACACACTGGTCGAGGCCTGCATCAGCTGTCAATGTCCTGTGCATGAGCATAGCTTTGATCCAAAGGACCAGTGCTTCATCTACGCCATGATGTCTGGCAGCGTTGCACATGCTGTCAAAAGTTGCGTTATCAAAAGCTCCCTCAATGTCGATGAAAATGCCCAGCGCGTACTCTTTCCTTTCGAGCGCGCATTCAATTCGCCCAACTAGGTTCTGAAGCGCAGTCTCGCAAGATTTTCCGCGCTGGTAAGCATGTTGCATCTCCGAAAGAGGGTGCATTCGAAGGGCAACCTTGCGCACGTGCAACTCTACCAGTCTCTCCATGCTTTTCAGCAGGAAGGATGTTAGACTGATTGGTCTGAAGCTCTTGGCAAGTGAGTAGTCCGCTTTTCCAATTTTGGGAATGAAGACCACTTTCACTGTGCGCCAAGGAATGGGTATGTGAGCAAGTGCTAGACTAGCAGTGAATATTCTTTTCAAAGTAGGAAGCAGCTGCCTTATACCTTTTTGCAGCATAACAGGATATATTCCGTCGGTACCCGGCGATTTGAAACCATCGAAGGATGCCACAGCAAATTCAATGGCTTCAGTCGTAACCACGCGCGACGCAATATACCAGCTACGCCGAGTTGTTTTCATCGTTTCAGTTGCAGTTTCCCTTGAAGAAAACGGCAACGAGCCGATGTCGATCTGATTTCCCGGGAAAATGAGTCTCAAACAGTAAACTAAGAGTTTCCGCTTTAGACTCAGTAAAGGTACCATCAGATTTTCTGAGTGCATCTAGCTTTGTCGGTTTTCCCCGTTTGAGGACTTTAACCAACTTGCTAGTTGCACTCAGAGACTTGATCTCTTCGCAGAAGGTCCTATAAGAATCGTTCTTCGATTTACGAATAAGTTTCTTATATTCTTTCTGCTTCGACCGATACTTGTTCCAGTCATCTTCCGAATTTGATTTGAGCGATCTATTCAGAAGAATTCTGGCTTCCCTGCGAAGACTTTGGAGCTCGGCGTTCCACCAGGGGACCAATTTCCTGCAGGGAGGTTTGCTGACAGGACATGCGAGTTCAAAACAACTGGTGATGACGCTATTCAGGTTCTGAACAGCGTTCTCTACCAATTGTTTCGTTCTGAGCTTAGGTAGGACTCGAGTGGATTCGTCAAGCTCCTCTCTAAACCGTATCCAGTCCGTCCTTCTGGGATTCCGTCTAGGCTGCAAGGAAGAGATCCCACAACTTAATCGGAATTCGATATATTTATGGTCCGACAGCGTAGCTTCAGGCAAGACTCGCCAGTTAGTGATGTCCTTCAGATATCTGTTGGATAAGGTCAGGTCAATCACCTCCTGTCGTCTTGTCTTGACAAAAGTTGGTTGAGAGCCAACATTGTTGATGGTAAGGTCAGACGAGAGAATGAAGTCTTAAAGACGGTCCCCCCTTGTATTACACTTGCTGCTGCCCCAAGCAGTGTTTTGGGCATTAGCATCGCAGCACAAGATGAGACCAATCTTTTTGGCTTCACAGTACTCTACGAGTTCAGAAACTGACTTCGGTGGTGGAGGCAGTATCGAGTCGTAGGGAAAGTAGGCAGACGCAACGACGAAGTGTTCTAGAACTCCGTGCGTTTTGTAGCTTACTCTAGCAGCCACAAGATCTTGTCCACAAAAGTGCCCAAGTTTGGTTGCCGATAGTGTGTTCGATATGATGAGGCCGACCCTGGGCCTTTCGGATCGCTCATCATAAAGAATCGTAACATCACGTAAACCACCAAGGCCACATAGGCGTTTATTCCACACCCATGGTTCTTGAAGGGATACGATGAGAGGGCTTGTACTACTGCATGCAATTCTGCTACTTAACAGAGCGGTAGCAGCCTTGCAATGCTGTAGATTGATCTGAGTAAAAATCATGGATTCATACTGCAGAGCACGTGTTCTATTGCTCCGTGCGTTTTGTAGCTTACTCGAGCAGCTACCAGATCTTGTCCACAAAAGTGCCCAAGTTTGGTTGTTGATAGTGAGTTCGATATGATCAGGCCGATTGCTCATCATAAAGAATCGTAGCACCACGTAAACCACCAATAGTTGTACCGCATAGTTGTAACCCTTATGCCCATATTGGTTTTATCATTGTCTTGTATAAAAACAGTTTGTTATCCATAATAGTCTTGAATTTCTGCCGAGCATCCAGAAACATTTTCGGAATATATCTCTTATTTGGTTTCTTTTTTGTATTAAGTGCTGTAGGCACGTCAATTTACTGTAAACATAAACATTCCGAGATATTCGGTGCAGTCGCAAGTTTGTATGGGTTTGCCATTCATTGATAATGCGGGTGTGTTGTCGATCCTTTTTGCAGTATAGATCACCTGTACAGTCTTCTCTTCGTTTGTTTTGATGCCCTATTTTTTAAACCACTCTATTGTATTGTTTATATGTCCTTGGAACTTATCATTTGCGTCTGTTAGATTTTAACTGGCTTGAAGAATAATGGTATCATCAGCGAATGTAGCTAGCATGCTTTGGTATATCTGATGTGTATAGTAGGTAGAGTAGTGGGCCTAGGACACTTCCCTGGGGAACGCCTGCTACGACTGTAATCGGCTTAGAGGAGCATTCGTCCTTATATCTAACATAGAAAAAAGATGACTTCTACGATCTCCTAGACAGAACGTATGCCCAATATCCCAGCTATGAAATCAAAATTGTACCAGAAGACTTCAATGCTAAGCTGGGTAAGGAAAGCATATTTGAACGAGTCATCGGCAAACATAGCCTACACGACACCACCTCCGATAACGGACCCAGGCTGATTGATCTTGCTACGGGGCGAAATCTCCTTCTAGCCAGTACGCGCTTCCCGCACCTCGATATACACAAAGGCAACTGGCGGTCTTTTGATCAATCGACTACCAACCGGATTGATCACATCGCGATCGACATCAGACACTTCTCCACCATTCTTGATGTTCGAACTTTCCGAGGGGCTAACATCGACTCGGACCACTATCTTGTAGTAGCCAATATGCGCTTACGGATATCACGAACGCAGTGGAGTAGAGTAGGAATACAAAGTTATGATGTCGGAAAGCTACTATCGCCAGAAACCGCTCGTGCCTTTACCGATCGCGTCTCCCTTATGCTCTCCAATACACCTCAATCCTCCATGCTATCAATAGAACAGCAGTGGAGCCTTTGCAAACAAGCCCTGAAAATCTCTGCATCCGAAGTTTTGGGTTTCAAGGCCCCACCACGAAGAAACACCTGGTTCGATGACGAGTGCAGGAGGATTCATTCAGCGAAGCAGGATGCATGTAAGGCCTCGTTGCATAAAAGAACAAGAGCAGCTCGTGAGCTCTACGAGTCAAAAAGAAGGGAGGAGCATAAGCTTCTTAGAAGAAAGAAGAAAGAGCACGAGAAGCGCGCGATTGAGGATTTGGAGAGGTGTTACTGCAGGCGTGACGTTCGAAAGTTTCATCAACGGATAAAGCGAACATGCCAAGTTTATAAGGCCAGAACGGAAGCCTGCAGGGATGAGAACGGACACCTAGTAGTAGAACCGCAGTCGATGCTGAGAATATGGAAAAACCACTTCTGCAGACTGTATAACGGCGATGTTAGTCAATATACCGCTGTCAGGCAGAGTGATCCATTTCTAATCGACGGAGACCGCAGAGAATTCTGTCCCCCTGACCTCGACGAAGTTAAGATTTCCATATCGAAGCTCAAGTCGAATAAAGCTGCTGGAGCAGACGGACTGTCTGCTGAGCTCTTCAAGGCAGCTGGGAATGACGTGGTTGGGAGGATGCACCAGCTCATCCGTAAGATATGGTTAGAGGAAAGCATGTCCGAGGAATGGAGTCTCAGCATCGTATGCCCGATCCACAAGAAAGGAGACCCCTCTGATTGCGCCAATCAGGCGCAAGAATAAGTCTCCTTAACATCGCCTACAAAATCTTCTCTGCCGTTTTGTGTGAACGCTTGAAGCCTTTTGTAAAAAAGCTGGTAGGTCATTATCAGTGCGGATTCAGGCCAGGGAAGTCCACCATCGACCAAATCTTCACACTACGGCAGATCCTGGATAAAAACCAATGAATTTCAAGTCGACACTCACCACCTATTTGTCGACTTCAAAGCCGCAGACGACAGCGTAATTAGAGACGAGCTATACAACGCTATGTCTACCTTTGAAATACCTGCTAAACTCAGCAGACTATGCAGGATGACTTTGGAGAATGCTCGCTGCTCCATCCGAATCGGTGAACACCTTACCGATAGTTTTGATGTCAAAAAAGGATTTAGGCAGGGCGATGCGCTGTCGTGTGATTTCTTCAAAACATCATAGTGGAAATGATTGTGCAAAAATCACTGGCCAATACAAGAGGCACAATCTATTTCAAATCCTCGCAACTCCTTGCATACGCCGACGATATTGACATAATAGGTAGATCACAGCGAGAGGTTAATGAGTCGTAGAACAACGATATCAGTTCCGAAATCAAACGCAGAATCACTCTAGCCAATCGCTGTTTCTTTGGGCTCAGGAGGCAATTGAGTAATAGAGCCCTCTCCCGAACGACAAAGTTGACTCTATATAAGACCATTCCGGTCCTGTTGTATGGCGCAGTAGCATGGACACTATCAAAAGCGGATGAGGAGGCCCTTGGTCGGTTCGAGAGAAAGGTTTTGCGCGTAATTTTCGGGCCTATAAACGCAGACGGGGGATGGAGAAGAAGATTCAACCACGAACTTTACGAGCTGTACAGCGATATGAGCCTAGTGAGGCGTCTACGGATTCAACGCCTAAAATGGCTGGCCCATGTAGAGCGAATGGACAGCAAAGCTCCAGACCGGAGGGTCTTTGAATACAGCCCCGAGGGACGAAGAAGCAGAGGACGGCCGCACTTAAGATGGCGCACCTAGGTGGAAGGGGACCTCAGCCAACTGGATGTGCGGCAATGGAAAGGTTAGCAAGAGATCGTGCTAGTTGGAGGGGCATGTTGGTTGAGGCCCAGGTTCACCCGGAACTGTAGCGCCCGTTAAGAAGGAGAAGAAAACTGAAAGGATAAAGACTTGGCACCGTTGAAGAGATAAACACCATATCGCTAGAAGTACCCTTCTATGTACTCGTATTTTTTAAATAAATGTATATTTTTCGAAAAAAATGAAAAGTTATTTCCATTTTTGAACATACCACTTACTTATTATTGTATCTATATCGAGATATATACATGGTATTTGTACAAATTATGGTTATTTATAATTACGAGTAATGATTCGATTAAACATGCTATAGGCATGATTGAAATATCTGGTGTCGTGCATTCGTTCGCACCGGCTTGACCTTAACCGTATCTATGGGAAAGATATTATTAATTTTTTGGGTTCATCCTCATCCCACCAATACTGGCTGGGCGGAGAGCCTCTTACACACAATAAAATCAAAAACGACAAACAGAAGAATCCAAAGAAGAGGAAAACTTTCCGCTCAGATTACGCTGGACTATCCGCGAAGGCAAATAATAGAGATCGAAAATAACTTAAATGGTTTGCACCTCCATTTATCGGTTAAAATTATTAGGACCGCCCTCATCAAAAAGGTGCACAAGTTTTCCCATTATACTAATACGGTCGTGCAAATTACTGCGCCAAAGACCTCTTTCGCGCTGCATCTGCCAAATCGCTTGTGGGAGTGCACGCGAAAATCTCAAAAAAAGGAAAAAAGCATTAGTAGAGGAAGCACATAACAGCATCATAGCTCCAAAGCACCACAAAGCCGACATCGATTAGTATCCCATACCGAACGAATGTGATCATAGGGTCCCCGCAGTCGAAATACTCGTACAGATCTGAATCGACATCGGTCAAATGGCCGTGGATTGCAGTGGAGCGGAGCAGTGCACCTTTGTTCTGATGCAGCAGATGCAGCGCACAAATGTGCGTTCATCTTTTCCTTTCAGCCGACGGCAAGATTGCTAAAGTGGGTGTTAACCAATCGCAAGTTCCCCAGCCATACTAACACGATCGAAACTACGCGGCCAATTTAAATTGAGAGCGTAATGTATGAACGTTTCGCATATAAATAATCACCCGGCCCATAAAGCACATATAAAGTGATGTCTGTAAGCCAGTTGGTGACCGGACCTTTACTACCTTCTCTTATTGCTATTCTTGCTCGCGGCTCAAGGAAACTACTTGTCTCGTAGTTTATTACTGAAGATATGCACTATGTACATCCATATGAATGCAATTTTGGATTTTGACAAGAGATGACATCAGTTTGAGCTACCATTCGTGAAAAGGTCCGTGATATATAGTACATACTTAGATTTAGTGTGAATATTTCATTAAACAACATTTTTTCGAATTTAACTTTACAGAGTAGCCATTTAGAAAAGCTTGGCCAAACGATTTTTAGTGGCTGTTCGGCTAACCAATTTTTTACTATCAAAAGACTTTTGCAGACCCCAAAGCAAATGCAAGGTACGGGCTATACGGTGGATGCATCGAAGCTTCCCAACCAAGTTCTATTTGCTCGGAGACCTTAAAGATGTGTGGGAGCAAGCTTTATCGTGATGGAGCACAACTGTTAACCAATTCTAGTCGCTTTTTATTCTATGGTTTTGTTCAAACTATCGAGTTGTGCACATTAGAAAATTCCCTTAAAATCATACCAAACACTCCACATCACCTTGTTAGCCGTCAATCCAGGCTTTGAAGTATTAGGTGGACAGTCACTGGCGTTTGATGTTAAAAATCGATTTCGTTGCGTTTCAGCAGTGTTTCACTAATGACAGTTTGGTCAATCAAATTTGCTAATGCATGCTTCGAGCACATCAAGCTTCTTTGAGTAGCCTGCTCTCCTTCTCATTCTAAGCTGTGCTATACAGTTGACATTTAGTGCATTTGCTATCTTCTGACAGCTTACTTGCCGCTCCTACTCCTACTTACTTACTTACTTAGCTGGCGCTACATTCCGTGGTGAACCTGGGCCCGAATCAACAAGTGTCTCCAGCTGGTACGGTCTTTGGCCAGCTGTGGCCAGTGTGACTTTTAATAAGCTGGAAAAGCGAATGGGGGAATGGAAACTACAGAATCATTCATATTACCGGAACGAAAACCTGGCGATGAGGTCGAGGTAAAGAACGTGACATACTCGTGGTTTCGCTTCTGTTTATTGGAAATTTGAAATTCTTGCTGTCAGCGCTTTGCGAAGCGAAAGTTAAGTAATCTATTATTGTTATGAAAGGATGATTGCCTTTCCTGTTGTTCCTGTTCCCGCTGTCTTTCGGAGCGGTTTTTAGCTCCAGTTTAGTTTCTCAATAGGTCGCAATATGTTAGCGAAGGTCAGACACCTTCCATCTGTGTGCGCCGTCTTTAGTACAGCCGTCCACTGTTTCTTCGTCCCTCGGGTTTCGATTCAATTACTCGTCAGGCTAGAGCTGCGCTGTTCATTCGCTCTACACGGCCTAGCCATCTTAGGCGTAGAATCCGTAGACACCTGACTAGACTCATGTCGCTGTACAGCCCGTACAGTTCGTGGTTGGATCTTTTCCTCCATCCCCCGTCTACGTTTATAGACCCGAAAATCACGCGCAAAATCTTTCTCTCGAACCGACCAAGGGCCTCCTCATCCGCTTTTGATAGTGTCCATGCTTCTGTGCCGTACAACAGGACCGGGATGATGAAGGGTCTTATATAGAGTCAACTTTGTCGCTCGGGAGAGGGCTCTCTTACTCAATTGCCTCCTGAGCCCAAAGAAACACCGATTGGCAAGAGTGATTCTTCGTTAGATTTCGTTATTCCAGGCCACTGCGGAGCCAAGGTAAACGAAGTCCTCAAACTTATGTATATCTGTCAATACAAACGTTCTGGCCAAGACGTCGGTGTTGAGCGTCCTTTTTTGATGACAGCATATATTTAGTTTTGCCCTCGTTTACTGTCAAACCAATTTTCGCCGCCTCCACTTCAATATTCGTAAACGCCTCATTGACACCCCGCTGGGTTCTTCCGATTATGTCAATGTCATCCGCGTATGCAAGGAGTTGCGAGGATTTGAAATAGATTGTGCCTCTTGTATTGGCCAGTGATTTTTGCACAATCATTTCCAATATGATGTTGAAGAAATCACACGACAGCGCATCGCCCTGCCTAAATCCTTTTTTGACATCAAAACTATCGGTAAGGTATTCACTGATTCGGATGGAGCAGCGAGCATTCCCCAAAGTCATCCTGCATAATCTGACGAGTTTAGTAGGTATGTCAAAGGTAGACATAGCGTTGTATAGCTCGTCTCTAATTACGCTGTCGTATGCGGCTTTGAAGTCGACAAATAGGTGGAGAGTGTCGACTTGGAATTCATTGGTTTTTTCCATGATCTGCCGTAGTGTGAAGATTAGGTCGATGGTGGAATTCCCTGGCCTGAATCCGCACTGATAAGGACCTATCAGCTTATTTACAAAAGGCGTCAGGTATTCACACAAAACGACAGAGAAGATTTTGTAGGCGATCTTAAGGAGACTTATTCCTCTGTAGTTGGCGCAATCAGAGGGGTTGCCTTTCTTGTGAATCGCGCATACGATGCTGGGACTCCATTCCTCGGTCATGCTTTCCTCTGACCATATCTTACAGATGAGCTGGTGCATGCTCCTAAACAGGTTATCCCCAGCTGCCTTGAAGAGCTCAGCAGACAGTCCGTCTGCGCCAGCAGCTTTATTCGACTTGAGTTTCGATACGGCAATCTTAACTTCGTCGATCGTCCTTGTCTTCCGTTGGGGCGTGTGCGCATATTAAGCTAATGTTTCCAAATTTAGCTTTGATGCGGATTGTTATGAGGCGTTCGCTTATATCTTGGAAGCTTAAGACTTTTTGTCGGAGTCTTCCTCGAATAACGAATCCGCACCCGAATAGGCGCTGTGTGTTCTCCTTGTGGCAGTTCCCGTAGTAGATGTCGCAGGTTTTTATCCGTCTTTTGCCTGGTCCATCCCTTCGCACTTCTTGGGGTGCGGTTATATCTGCTTTATAGCAGTTGAGGGTTTGCTCCAATTGATCGCCTGCACCCGGTCTGTTAAGGGACCTTACATTCAAGTTGCAGACTCTCAAGTCCGTTAGTCGTATGCAAGGGTCGTCAGCTTTGTATCCGTCCGTATCCAAGGCTTGTTATCGTTTCGGAACAAGTAGGTTTTTAGGTGATAGGGATGATACCCCTAAGCACAACCCCCAACCTGGAGGGACAGGTTCCTCTTTCCCCAGGAACAAGGGGTTGGGTCGCTGCACACAATGGTTCACTACCTGGCGCGTGCCAGGGTACCTAATCAACATTTAAATCAACATTTTTCGAACGAAGTCCTGCACTGAAAACATAGTGGGAACACTAGACCAGATAGCACCGATGTACCTGAGCTATGGGCGGGATTTTTAATTGGATATCATTATCTGAAGAATCGTAGATTTTTGCAGCATTTGACATTCAAGCTGATAAGCAGACATATAGTCAGAAGAAAACCTACCTGCAGAGTAGTCTCCTGCAATTCGAAAATGTAAAGCCTCACTGGCCAGATTGCGCCAAGTCTCCTTGTCATAAGTTTGTTTCTCTCAGATTTTTCATTCGTTAATAAATAACCAATTGAATTAAATTGTATTCCTTTTAATCATTTTTTTGTGAATCAGCTAAATAACTATAACGAAATAACTATTTGAACAAATAATTTGGTTACTTACTTACTTAACGGGCGCTACAGTTCGGGGTGAACCTGGGCCTCAACCAACATGCCTCTCCACCTAGCACGATCTGTCGCTAGTCTTTTCCAATGCCGGACGCCCAGTTGGTTGAGGTCCCTTTCCACCTGTGCGCGCCACCTTAGGTGCAGCCGTCCTCTATTTCTTCGTCCCTCGGGGTTCGATTCAAAGACTCTACGGGCTGGAGCTGTGGTGTCCATTCGCTCTATATGGCCTAGCCATCTTAGGCGTTAGATCCGTAGACGCCTGACTAGACTCATGTCGCTGTACAACTCGTACAGTTCGTGAATTAATCTTTTCCTCCAACCCTCCTCTGTGTTTACGGGACCGAAAATCGCACGCAGAATCTTTCTCTCGAAACGACCAAGGATTTCTTCCTCCTCTTTAGATAACGTCCAGAAACATGCGCCGTATAACAGGACCGGGATAATTAAGGTCTTATATAAGGTCAACTTGGTCGTACGAGAGAGGGCTCTACTTCTCAGTTGCCTCTTGAGCCCAAAGAAGCAGCGGTTGGCAAAAGTAATTCTGCGCTTGATTTCGAAACTGGTGTCGTTGTTCCAAGTCACTGCAGAGCCGAGGTATATGAAGTCCTTAACTACCTCGAACTTATATCTGCCAATATGCACGTTTTGTCCAAGACGTCGGTAGTAAATGTCCTTTTTCGATGACAGCAGATATTTAGTCCTGCCCTCATTAACTGCCAAACCAATTTTTGCCGCCCCCATCTCAATACTCGCAAACGCCTCATTGACATCTCGCTGCGATCTACCTATTATGTCAATGTCGTCGGCGTATGCAAGGAGTTGCGAGGACTTGAAATAGATTGTGCCTCTTGTATTGGCCATTGATTTTTGCACAATCGTTTCTAATATGATGTTAAAAATATCACACGACAGCGCATCGCCCTGTCTAAATCCTTTTTTGACTTTGAAGCTATCGATCAGTTCTGCACCGATTCGGATAGAGCAGCGAGCATTTTCCAGGGTCATCCCGCATAGTATGACGAGCTTAGCAGGGATGTCAAAAGTAAACATGGCGTTATATAGCTCGTCTCTAATTTCGCTGTCGCATGCGGCCTTGAAGTCGACGAATAGATGATGCATGTCGACTTGAAATTCATTGGTTTTCTCCAGGATCTGCCCTAGTGTGAAGATTTGATCGATAGTGGACTTCCCTGGCCTGAAGCCACACTGATAAGGACCTATCAGCTTGTTTACGAATGGCTTCAGGCGTTCACACAAAACGGCAGCGAAGATCTTGTATGCGACACTAAGGAGACTTACTCCTCTATAGTTGGCGCAGTCCAAGGGGTCTCCTTTTTTGTGGATCGGGCAAACAATGCTGAGACTCCATTCCTCGGGCATGCTTTCCTTTGACCATATCTTACAAATGAGCCGGTGCATGCTCCTAACCAGCTCACCCCCAACAGCTTTATTCGACTTGAGTTTCGACATGGCAATCTCAACTTCGTCGACGTCAGGGAGACGGAATTCTCTGCGATCTCCGTCGATTAGAAATGGATCATTCTGCCTGACGGCGGTATGTTGGCTGTCATCGCCGTTATACAGTCTGCAGAAGTGTTTTTTCCAAATTCTCAGCATCGACTGCGATTCTACTTCTTGGTGTCCGTTCTCATCCTTACAGGCCTCCGTTCGGGCTTTATAGCCTTGAGACATTCGTTTTATCCGCTGATAAAATCTTCGAACGTCGTGCTTGCAATAGCACCTCTCCAAGTTTTCAATCGCCCGCTTCTCGTGCTCTTTCTCTTTTCTCTTGAGAAGCTTATGTTCCTGATGTTGTTTTTTTGTGTAGTGAGGCTTTGTATGCCTCCTGCTTTTCCGCATGAATCCTTCTACACTCGTCATCGAACCAGGTGTCTCGTGGTGGAGCTTTAAGGCCCAGCACTTTTTTTTGCTCCATTGTTGCTCTACTGATTTAGTTTAGGATTGAGGTGTATCGGAGAGCTTAAGGGAGACGCGGTTGGCAAAGACACTGGCGATCTCCGGCGATAGTAGCTTTCCGATGTCATAGCTTGGTGTTCTAAGTCTACTCCGCGGTGTTCGTGTTATGCGTTGACGTATCTTGGCTACTACAAGATAGTGGATTGAATCTATGTTCACTCCTCGGAAAGTGCGAACATCAAGAATAGTGGAGGAGTGTCTGACGTCAATCGCGATGTGGTCAATCTGGTTGGTGACTGATTGATCTGGCGACCGCCAGGTGCCTTTGTGTATATCGAGGTGGGAAAATCGTGTCCTGGCTACAAGAAGATTTCGCCCCGTGGCAAGGTCAATCAGCCTGTGTCCGTTATCGGATGTGGTGTCATGTAGGCTGTGTTTGCCGATGACCCGCTCAAAGATACTTTCTTTACCTAGCTTAGCGTTAAAATCTCCTAGTATGATTTTGGTATCAAAGCTGGGGCATTTGGTATATGTTCTGTCTAGGAGATAAAAGAAATCATCTCTGATGGAGTCATCCTTGTCTTCCGTGGGGTCATGGGCGCATATGAGGCTGATGTTACAGAAATTTGCCTTGATGCGGATCGTTATGAGGCGTTCACTCACATATTGGAAACTTAGGACTTTATGTCTTAGTCCACCTGTAACAACAAATCCGCATCCTAATAGTCTCTGTCCTCTCTCCCTATAGCAGTCACCGTAGTAAGTGTCGCAGTTTTTCATCCGCTTTTTACCCGGTCCATTCCCTCGCATTTCCTTGATGGCAGTTATGTCCGCTTTATAGCGGTCTAGGGCGTCCGCAAGTTGTTCGGCCGCACGTGGTCTGTTAAGGGACCTAACTTTCCACGTACAGAACTGAAAGTCCTTGTTTGTGTTTTGTTTTCTTATAGGGTCGTCAACATAGATCCGTTCCGTTTTATTGTCCGAGGCTGTTTTCTGTTCCTGAGCATTTAGAATTTAGTTAAAACAACTAAAAATGACCTATGAGTATGTAGTTTTGTTGCGTGATCACCCGCTGATCATAAATCACCTGCTTCCTGTTTAAGGTCAGATTTCAATAATTAAAAGAGTGATTAATGTAATCTGTCGCGTATGATTTTTAATCATAGGTATTTAAAATGATTTAACATAAATTAAGGTCAAAACAGCGCCTCATAAGCATACTAACAGAGAGGTGTATGAGCAATGAACATGAACGTCTCATGAGCAGTAATCAGCTCATCGACCAATCGGACCCGTTCTATTTACTGCACGCCATACGAAATGCAAGTGGATATTACAAAAAAATTCGTGAGTCCTTAAGAATGACGACGTTGTGTCGATGTCGATGTTAATGGTGATGCCGAAGCCGAAGCATAAGACGTTGCAAATTCAAGCACACTGGACGATGGTACAATGTGCACAAAGCTGTATGGGTAGCATTAAAATGAGAGGCGGATACCATATAACTGGGTTTTCAATAGAAGCCATAAGTGTAATCTTTCCATAACAAGTTGTCAGGTTGGAGAATTGACTGCTAAAGCCAACTAACTCCATGGTGTTCATGTTGATGTTGTTAGTGCGTATATTGTTGCTGCTGCAACGCATTACCCAACGGGAAAGAATCATGAAAGAACATTTGACCCGCGGCCGGCCGTAAATCGACCATGGAGCCCACAAACTCCTTGGGCTAACGCACAGAATCCAGTCCTTATTATCTTCAGCCGGGTTTGATATTCTGCTCGACTTTCGTTTTATCGGAAGAGGCATATTGAAAATGGGATGGAACCCAATTTGCTGTTATTACAAGAATTTTATGGCTGCCCTTAATGAGATTCATGAGATTTTGGTACCCACTTTCTTCTGGCGCATTATGCTCTTATAGATTGCACGGTTCCATGCTTGCCATACCAGTTGATATACATACATATGTATGTATTTGTATATAGAAACGTACGAGCATACGAGTGTACGAGTGTATCTTATTATTCGGATTTGTGTTGGGTTGAATGTGAGGATGGTTGATGGGCGATGGTGGCGTGCAATATTGTATACGCGAAATTGCGAAATTTGTGCCTTAGAGTAATAGGGACTTGCTTTCAGGTGAATGTGAATGCTGATGTAGATCTACGCGATTTCGGGTGAAGGTGGAGTTGAGGTTTTATTTGGTTGTGGCATGAGGTTCGGCCATATTGTTTGCTTGTTGTGAATGGAGGGTGCACTTGTACATGGAATTACAGAGCTTAACCAAGATTTCACTCTATGATATTTCGCTTATTGTCTAACAATATTCAAACTAACCAATCAGTTTGGAGATTAATAAATTAATTACATACTATTGATCATCTCTTGTCCGTCGTACTAAGTAACATTTGAGGAATGCGAACTTATAATAATTGATCAATAATTCAATGACTTTCATGACTAGGTACACAATTTTCGGGGAAGAAGTTCCAATGACGGACATATTTTTGACTATGTGTGAGAACCAAACGAAAATTACGATTACTTACTTACTTACTTAGGTGGCGCTACAGTCCGTGGTGAGCCTGGGCCTCAACCAACAAGCGTCTCCAGCCGGCACGGTCTTTGGCCAGCTGTTTCCAGTGCCGCACGCCCAGTTGGTTGAGGTCCCCTTCCACCTGCGTGCGCCACCGCTGAAGCGGCCCTCCTCTGCCGCACCTTCCTTCCGGAGTGGATTCGAAGACTTTTCGGGTCGGAGCAGTATCTTCCATGCGCTCTACATGGCCTAGCCACCTTAGACGCTGTATCCGTAGACGTCGTACCAGGCCGATGTCGCTATATAACCCCTACAGTTCTTCGTTATATCTTCTCCTCCATACACCGTTTGAACAAACGGGGCCGTAGATAGTGCGCAGAATTTTCCTCTCGAAACGACCAAGGGCATCTTCATCCGCTTTTGTTAAGGTCCAAGCCTCTGCGCCATAAAGGAGGACTGGGATGATTAAGGTCTTATATAGTGTCACCTTGGTTTTCCGAGAGAGGGCTCTACTTCTCAATTGCCTCTTGAGCCCAAAGAAACAGCGGTTGGCAAGAGTGATTCTGCGTTTTATCTCAGCGCTGGTGTTGTTGTCGCTGGTCATCAGTGAGCCAAGGTAGATGAATTCCTTGACCATTTCAAAGTTATATCCGCCCATGGTGACGTTCTGGCCAATACGTCGGTGTTGTCCGTCTCTTTTAGATGAAAGCAGATATTTGGTTTTACCCTCATTAACCTTGAGACCCATCTTAGCCGCTTCTACCTCAATGCTCACGAAAGCCTCACTGACGTCTTGCTGTTTTCGTCCAATTACGTCAATATCGTCGGCGTACGCAAGCAATTGCGTAGACTTGAAATAAATCGTACCTCTTGTGTTGGCCAGTGACTCTGCACGATCTTTTCAAGCACGATGTTGAAAAAGTTGCACGACAGCGCGTCGCCCTGCCTAAATCCTTTTTTAACATCAAAGGTCTCGGTTTGCTCATTACCGACCTTAATGGAGCAGCGAGAATTCTCCATTGTCATCCTGCACAGTCGGACGAGTTTGACAGGGATGTTAAAACTAGACATGGCTTTGTACAGCTCGTCTCTATATACGCTGTCATACGCGGCCTTGAAATCGACGAATCCAAAAACGGTTTCAGGCGTTCACACAATACGGCAGAGAAGATCTTATATGCGATGTTAAGGAGACTTATTCCCCTATAGTTGGCGCAGTTATAGGGGTCTCCTTTCTTATGGACCGGGCAAACGATGCTGAGATTCCATTCATCGGGCATGCTTTCCTCCGACCATACCTTGCAGATGAGATGGTGCATGCACCTTACCAGCTCATCTCCAGCCGCCTTAAAAAGCTCAGCAGACAGGCCGTCTGCGCCAGCGGCTTTATTAGACTTAAGTCTTGATATCGCTATTTTGACTTCGTCTAGATCGGGTGGACTGAATTCTGTTACTTCGTGGTCAATTGCGAATGGCTCGTTCTGCCTGACAGCGGTATCTTGTCTATCCTCGCCGTTATACAGTCTGCAGAAGTGGTCTTTCCAAATCCTCAGCATCGACTGCGACCCTACTACCAGTCCTCCATTTTCATCCCTGCAGGTCGCCACTCTGGCTTTGTAGCCATGGCATGTTCGTTTTACCTTGTTGTAAAACTTACGGGCGTCATTCCTGCGGAAGCATCTCTCCATCTCCTCGATCTCACGCTTTCCGTGGTCTCTCTTCCTTCTTCTGAAAAGCGTGTGTTCCTCTCTTCTCTTCTGCTCATAGATTTCGCGAGCAGCTCTCGTCCGTCGTTGCAGCATAGCTTTATATGCCTCTTGTTTTGCTGCATCAGCTTGTTCGCATTGTTCATCGAACCAGGGGTTTCTAGGTGGTGGCTGTTTGAAGCCCAGCACCTTTGAGGCAGCATCTCTGACGGCGCTCTGGCAATGAGCCCATTCCTGCTCTATTATTTGTGCTGCTGTAGGCGGATTTTGAGAGGGCTTTGAGGAGACATGATCGGCAAAGATTCTGGCAGTCTCCTGCGATTGTAGCTTTCCAACGTCAAACTTACGTAGTCCTACTTCGTACCTTGGCTACAACAAGGTAGTACCTTGGCTACAACAAGGTAGTGGTCCGAGTCGATGTTGGCCCCTCGGAAGGTTCGTACATCGAGAATACAGGAGGAGTGTCTGGCGTCGATCGCATTATGATCAATCTGGTTGGTGGTCGATTGATCACAAGACCGCCAGGTACCCTTGTGGATGTTGAGATGGGGGAATCGCGTGCTTGCTACAAGGAGGTTACGCCCCGCTAGGAAATCGATTAGCCTTAATCCGTTGTCGGATGTGGTGTTATGGAGGCTATGCTTTCCTATGATCGACTCAAATATGTCCTCCTTGCCCAGTTTTGCATTAAAATCTCCTAGGACTATTTTTGTGTCGTAGCTGGGACATTGGGCATATGTTCTGTCTAGGAGATCGTAGAATTCTTCTTTGAGTCGATCGTCCTCTTCTTCCATTGGGGCGTGAGCGCATATTAAGCTAATGTTTCCAAATTTAGCTTTGATGCGGATTGTTATGAGGCGTTCGCTTACATCTCGGAAGCTTAAGACTTTTTGTCGGAGTCTTCCTCTAATAACGAATCCGCACCCGAATAGACGCCGTTTGTTCTCCTTGTAGCAGTTCCCGTAGTAGATGTCGCAGTTTTCAGGCAAAAAACGGATGAACGAAAATTACGATTACCAGGTTAAAAAAAAAAAAAAAAAAACACTTCAACACCTTAAAGCAGTACAAATGACGAACAGGGAGAATCTTTAAGCCACAGAAAAAGGGTAACTAGGACGACGCACAGGTTTTCGGCAGTTTTTAGAAGAATGTATTTTTGTAACAATAGGAGAGAATTTATTTTATTTTTAAATGTACCACCCCAGCAAGCAATACCATATTGTAATTTTGAATGAAAAATGCCAAAGTATGTGGTCTTCAAGAGCAGTGTGGAACAAACTTTGTGCAAATAGAAAAAATGCCTAAGTGTAGAACGACAATAGATTCTTAAAGCATCTACATGTTTCGAGAAGCACATTCACATTTTCGAATTAATGATAACCAGATACTTTAATTCGTTTACGTTCTCGATTCGGAAGCATTTGTCACTGCAACTTAGATTTTCATTAAAGGTAGGAGAAGTTAAGCCGGACCTACAATTGCAAGAATTAAGTTCGAATTTTTGGCACTCTGGTGAGTGAAAGTAAATATTGATTTCAGGGACTGGAGATGGTGACAAACCAAAAAACATTACCTTAGTCTTGGCACTTATGACCAACTTGTTTTTTTTTTTTTTTTTTTTTTTTTTTTTAAATTTGCGCGCACTCAAGGTCTAATAACCTTATTATGTCGGCGACACAGTGCGGGCAGAATGTAGATAAGAGGGATAGAGGAGATAGAGGAGATGCCGATGGACACTGACTTAAATGCTTGCATGTTGCATTGAGGGGAGAAAAACGAATCCGACAGGGAGTTCCAGATTCGTGTGGTTCTCTATATTTGACGGTACGGTACGTCCGAAAGCGGGCCTCAGGGTATATTGGTGAGCATTCCTAGAGAAACGTGTGTTGCGGGAGAAATGTTGAAGGGGCGGAATGCAACTGGCTATTTCATCAGAGCATTTTTGGTGGTAGTAACGAAAAAACAGGGAGAGGCAGGTAACATTCCTGCGGTGTTCCAGCGAGTCTAATGTTTAGGTAATGCTGGAGTCGCCTATCAGTTTTATGACTCGTTTTTGTATTCTGTCTAGTAGGTGCAATGAGGTCTTGGAAGCACCGGACCAGACATGAGCGTTAAACTCTAATTTGGGTCGAATGAACGCCTTATAGATTGTAGCCAGATCTAAGAGTGAGAAATATTTCTTGCATCTGTATAAGAAGCCTAGGCATTTCGCAGCATCCTTGGTGACACTCAATATATGGTCGCTCCAATTAAGATTGTGAGCAACACTCATACCCAGGATGGAAAGCTTTTCAGTTTCTGAGATGCAAGTGCCATTCATGGATAATGGCTGCGGGTTAGTAGTACGCTGTAACGACAAGACACAGCATTGTGTTTTGGATTCATTAAGTTCCACTCTATTGTTTTTACCCCATTAGGTGATGCTGCCGATTTCGGAATTTAAAGAGCTTAACATATGCTGCCGCTCATTTACTACAACCGAAGTGCAGGGTCGTAAACTAGTGAACGAATATGAGAAACTGAGGGTACTGTCGTCAGCGAAGGAGTGAATTGGATTAGAAGTAACAGACAAGAGATCATTTATGAAAATAAGAAAGATGTACACAAAGGCACCTGGTGGTCTTTTGATCAATCGACTACCAAACAGATTGACCACATAGCGATCGACGTCAGACACTCCTCCACTATTCTTGATGTCCGAACTTTTCGGGGGGCTATCATCGACTCAGACCACTATTTTGTAGTAGCCAAGATGCGCTTACGGATATCACGAACGCAGGGGGGTAGAGTAAGAATACAAAGATATGACGTCGGGAAGCTTCTATCGCCAGAAACCGCTCGTGCTTTTACCGATCGCGTCTCCCTTAAGCTCTCCAATACACCTCAATCCTCCATGGTATCAATAGAACAGCAGTGAAGCCTTTGCAAACAAGCCCTGAAAAGATCTGCATTCGAAGTTATAGGTTTCAAGGCCCCACCACGAAGAAACACCTGGTTCGATGACGACTGCAGAAGGATTCATACAGCGAAGCAGGATGCATATAAGGCCCCGCTGCATAAAAGAACAAGAGCAGCTCCTGAGCTCTACGAGTTAAAAAGAAGGGAGGAGCATAAGCTTCTTAGAAGAAAGAAGAAAGAGCACGAGAAGCGCGCAATTGAGGATTTGGAGAGATGTTACTGCAGGCGTGACGTTCGAAAGTTTTATCAACGGATAAAGCGAACATGCCAAGCTTATAAAGCCAGAACGGAAGCCTGCAGGGATGAGAACGGACACCTAGTAGTAGAACCGCAGTCGATGCTGAGAATATGGAAAAACCACTTCTGCAGACTGTATAACGGCAATGTTAGTCAATATACCGCTGTCAGGCAGAATGATCCATTTCTAATCGACGGAGACCGCAGAGAATTCTGTTCCCCTGACCGAGACGAAGTTAAGATTGCCATATCGAAGCTCAAGTCGAATAAAGCTGCTGACGCAGAGCTGCTGCTGAGCTCTTCAAGGCAACTGGGGATGACCTGGTTGGGAGCATGCACCAGCTCATCCGTACGATATGGTCAGAGGAAAGCATGTCCGAGGAATGGAGTCTCAGCATCATATGCCCGATCCACAAAAAAAAAGACCTCTCTGATTGCGCCAACTACAGGGGAATATGTAAGTCTCCTTAACATCGCCTTCAAAATCTTCTCTGTCGTTTTGTGTGAACGCCTGAAGACTTTTGTAACTAAGGTGATAGGTCCTTACCATCGACCAAATCTTCACACTACGGCAGACCCTGGAAAAAACCAATGAATTTCAAGTCGACACTCACCACCTATTTGTCGACTTCAAAGCCGCATACGACAGCGTAATTAGAGAAGAGCAATACAACGCTATGTCTACCTTTGACATACCTGTTAAACTCGTCATACTATGCAGGATGACATTGGAGAATGCTCGCTGCTCCATCCGAATCGGTGAAGAAGGATTTAGGCAGGGCGATGCGCTGTCGTGTGATTTCTTTAACATCATATTGGAAATGATTGTGCAAAAATCACTGGCCAATACAAGAGGCACAATCTATTTCAAATCCTCGCAACTCCTTGCATACGCCGACGATGTTGACATAATAGGTAGATCACAGCGAGATGTCAATGAGGCGTTTGCGAGTATTGAGATGGTGCCGGCGAAAATTGGTTTGGCGGTAAACGAGGGCAAAACTGAATATATACTGTCATCAAAAAAGGACGCTCTCCACCGACGTCTTGGCCAGAATGTTTGTATTAGCAGATATAAGTTCGAGGTAGTTAAGGACTTCGTCTACCTTGGTTCCGCAATGACCTGGAATAACGACATCAGTTCCGAAATCAAACGCAGAATCACTCTGGCCAATCGCTGTTTCTTTGGGCTCAGGAGGCAATTGAGTAATAGAGCCCTCTCCCGAACGACAAAGTTGACTCTATATAAGACCCTTATCATCCCGGTCCTGTTGTACGGCGCAGAAGCATGGACACTATCAAAACCGGATGAGGAGGCCCTTGGTCGGTTCGAGAGAAAGGTAGGTAGGTAGGTAGGTAGGGTCGTAGCCTTCCCGTAATTGAGAAGAACGCACTTAGGCCAAGGAGGCCCGTTGTGCAGCTACGAGGGGGTTTTATCCCCCTATTCGTGGAACCATCTAGTGCTTCTTAAGAAGTTAAGAAGATTAAGTATCCCTACTTTCTGAACATCTGTCAGATCGTTAAGGAAGTAAGAGCCTAGGTAACGCTTCCTTATATTGCAAAAAGCTGGACAGGCGCATAGAAGGTGGTGAATGGATTCAACCTCCTCCTCGTCCTGACAGCTTCTGCAGAAGTCATTTGAAACTATACCTAGTCTTTGTGCGTGACTGCCAATGAGGCAGTGACCTGTGATGACACCGATGACTTTGTAGATGTCAGTTCTTTTTAGGGAGATTATACTCCTTGTGCGCTGACTGTCAAGCCGAGGCCAGATTTGCCTGGTGATGACGCAGGTGTGTCCCTGGGTCCATCTCAGGTTCGTCTCGGCCCTGGCGAGATTCGTCAGATTATGTTTAATGGTTGTAAGGGGTACTCCCTCACAAGCCACGATTGATTGTAGCGTCGTTCCTTGTTTGGCGAGTATGTCGGCTTTCTCATTACCTGTAATGCCGCTGTGTCCTGGTACCCAGATAAGCTGTATATTGAACTGTTCTGCCATCTCGTTGAGAGATCTGCGACAGTCGAGACTAGATTTTGATGAGTACACATAGGACTCCAGCGACTTTAAGGCAGCTTGACTATCTGTAAGGATGCGAATATCTGTGGTGGATATTACGTTCCACTTCAGCCAAGATAAAGCCTCTTTTATTGCCGACAGTTCCGCCTGGAAAACGCTGCAGTGGTTTGGTAATTTTAGAGCTTTATATAGCTTGAGTTGTTTGCAGAAAACTCCACAGCCCACCCCGTCCTTGGTTTTAGACCCGTCGGTGTAAAAATCCACACAGTTTCTGCGGGGTTGTGTTTGGCGAGTCCAGTTTTTCCTGTCCGGGTAAATCGTCGTGAATTTTTTGTCCAAGATTATGGTGGGTTCTGTGTGGTCCAGGTTTTCTGCCAGACTTGTCCTGTTTTGCAGGATGGATGAGTGGCCGGTGACATAGCTCGCCCATTTCGAGTTGGCTTTTAGTCTTATGGCCGTATGTGTGGCAATTTGCTTGCCGAAAATATCGAGTGGTGTGAGGTCTAGTATCATGTTAAGCGCAGCCGTTGGTGTGGACCTGAGGGCCCCGGTAATGCACATACATGCCATCCTTTGTACCTTCTCGAGTTGTTTATGGTATGTTGTCTTGTCTAGTGCAGTCCACCAGACTATCACTCCATACAGTAGTATGGGTCTGACGACCGTAATGTAGAGCCATAGGGTGATTTTGGGGTTAAATCCCCATTTTTTTCCTAGAGCTTTCTTACATGTGTAGAGAGCAATTGTTGCTTTTTTTGCTCTTTCAGTTGTATTACTCTTCCAAGTTAATTTCCTATCGAGTATAATGCCTAGGAATTTGGCACTAGGGGAATAGGTTAACCTGGTATCGAGCAGAGTGATAGGGCAGTATTCCGGGACTTTGTGCTTTTTGGTGAATAGCACGAGCTCCGTTTTCTGGGGATTAATCCTGAGCCCGCTACTATGCGCCCATTTGCACAGGAATGAGAATGCCGTTTGCATACGGTCATTCAGTGTGGATAGGTATTTACCTGAGATTGAGATGGCAACGTCATCGGCGTAGGCAGCAACGTCCAGGCCTTCTTTCTCCAGTTTGATCAGTAGTTCGTTAACAACTACATTCCAGAGAAGAGGTGAGAGGACTCCACCTTGCGGGGTACCCTTGGTAGCTACTCTGGTAGTCTCTAGGCTTCCCCACTTAGAGTGAATCTTGCGTGTTAATAGCAACTCGCTGATCAGCCCTATCAGAGTCCTCTCCACCTTTAGCTTTTCGAGCCCTTCTATTATTGCTTTCGGAGTGACGTTGTTAAAGGCGCCCTCTATGTCTAGGAAGGCTGTTAGCGTATATTCTTTCAGATGGATTGATCTTTCGATTTTCCTCACTAATGAGTGAAGAGCTGTTTCGACCGATCTACCTTTACAGTAGGCGTGTTGTGCCTTAGACATTAGGGAGGGATCCAAGCTGTGCCGTATGTGTAGGTCTATCAGCCTTTCTAAGGTTTTTAGAGCGAAGGATGATAGACAGATCGGCCTTAGATCCTTAGGGGAAGTGTGAGAATTCCTACCGGCCTTGGGGATGAAGATTACCTTTGCGCACTTCCACTTTTCTGGAATATGACTCCAAGCTAGGCATCCTTTAAAGATTATCTCTAGCCATGGTATAGTCCATTCCATAGTTTGTGTTAGTTCGATTGGGTAGATTTCATCTGGACCTGGCGATTTATAGGGCTTGAAACTTTTTAATGCCCATACAATTTTCTCTCTGGAGATAATATGTTCGTACTGCCCTACTTCGGCAGAGGAGTTCTGAGTTCCTCGCGAGTGCACTGAGTCTTGCGATTCAGAGCAGCCAGGGAAGTGCGTGTTGAGGAGAAGATTTAAAGTTTCTTCCTCGGATGTTGTCCAAACTCCGTTTGCTATGAGGCAGTTGGGAGATTGTGGAACTTTCGAGAAAAGTTCCACAGAGAAAGGTTTTGCGCGTGATTTTCGGGCCTGTAAACGCCGACCGGAGAAGGAGGAAAAGTGTTAACCACGAACTTTACGGGCTGTACAGCGACATGAGTCTAGTCAGGCGTCTACGGATTCAACGCCTAAGATGGCTGGGCCATGTAGAGCGAATGGACACCACAGCTCCAGCCCGGAGAGTCTCTGAATCAGACCCCGAGGGCGAACAAGCAGAGGACGGCCGCACTTAAGATGGTGCACACAGGTGGAAGGGGACCTCAGCCAACTGGGTGTGCGGCAATGGAAAAGGCTAGCGAAAGATCGTGCTAGATGGAGGGGCATGTTGGTTGAGGCCCAGGTTCACTCCGAACTGTAGCGCCCACTAAGAAGAAGAAGTAGCCTTCTTATTATCTTGGTTAGACATCACATTACCACAAAATTTTAAGAGTGCATCCTCGGTTGATTTACCTTTTTGGAAGCCAAATTGTGATGGATTAAAAAACTTGGCTTTCAAAAGATGACTCACTATCCTATTTTTTATAAGCTTTTCGAAGACTTTGCTTAAGGCTGGGAGAAGAGATATAGGTCGATAATTACACATTCCTATAGTAGAGCCCTTCTTGTATAGTGGAATAACATCTGCACACTTAAGTTCATCTGGAAAAACACCTTCATAAATACAGCGATTAAAAATGTAAGACAGAACGTCTATTAAATATAACGCAACTTTTTTAAGAAAGGAACTTAAAATACCATCACTACCACAAGAATTAGTATTTTTTAAGGTTCCCATTACTTTTAAAACTTCAAGTGAAGTTATGGGTACATAGACGAAACTGTTTCAAGAAATCGAGTCGTTATTAGTCAAACAGTTGGGACAAGGAGGTTGAATAGAATCTGGTAGCAAGTTGGTAGCTATATTGGTAAAATAATTATTGAAAGCATCAGCCATAACCGGTTTGTCAGAGACAACACAATCATCGACACGAAGAACGGTCGGTTTCTTAGAGGCTGAGCATTTATTCAAAATATTGTTAACTAAGTTCCATTCATTTTTAGGGTTCCGCACCCGAAGGTAAAACGGAACCCTATTAGAAAGACTTCTCTGTCCGTCCGTCCGTCTGTCACTAGGCTGTATCTCATAAACCGTGGTAGTTTGACAGTTGAAATTTTCACAGATGATGTATTTCTGTTGCCGCTACCACGACAAATACTAAAAACAGAAGAAAATGAATATTGAAAGGGGGCTCCCATACAACAGACATGATTTTCATCCAACAAATCCCCTTGGTCTCCATACTGAACTAAGGTTAGCCGACAATATCCCACAACCAGTAGCAAACTTCCCAGTTTTGATCTCTTTTGTGTCTTTGATGAACTAGTCCTAGCTGCAAACCTTTTCCCCATATTTCCCATTATTGTTATTCACCTTTTCACATCGTTGCTGTCAAGTAAGATAATTGATTTGAATTCAATGGACACTTTGATGATCAACTATATCTCATCATGAAGATTTTTGATTATCAAAGTAATATGCCGATAACCTGCCTGCAACCAAGATCTGTCATCATACAAAAAATGTGATTTAATGTGATGACTGATGAGGTAACATACATAGTCTCTTTCATATTTATATACACAGATGGTACGGAACCCTTTGTGCGCGAGTCCGACTCGCACTTGGCCGGTTTTTTTTTAGGTTTCCTCTAGCAGAATTGGATCGAGAACGGTAGTAATTATGCCGACAAATTGGTATTTCTCTTTTAGATCAGTGCACAATTTTTATATTTACTTTTTAATCTAAGATTTACTAGGTACTCGCGAATCAACATAATTTTTCAATAAGTACTTAGAAATCCAAGGTTTTAGCCTTTTAGGGGAACTTTTAGGAAGACAAGTAGACGAACAATTAAGGGCATGATTCTTCAGGAAAGCAATGAACATTGAATATGAGGTTACAGCATCTGAATAATGATAAACATCATCCCAGAACTCAGTAGAAAGATTATGTTTAATCTGGCTATAGCCAATCTTCATTAACTTGCTTTTGTACTTGGAATTGTAAGTAATTAACTTGTTGTTGGAAATGCTAAACAAAAGCCCTGTCATAGAGTGGTCAGTAATCATAAGATCTAAGACACATTTCTTACAACTACCAAATGAAACATTTTTAAACCATCCATACTTACTTACTTATCAGGCCAGCGATCCATGGAGGATCTGAGCCTGAGCTATAGCTGCCTTCCATCCTTGAAGGTCCTGGGCACGGTGCTTCCAGTTGTCAAGACCAAGATGTCTTACATCCGCGATTACTTGGTCTTTATACCGGAGGTTCGGTCTTCCTCTTCTTCTCGAACCAGGAGGCTCGGAGTCGAAGACCCTCTTAGCTGGAGCGTTGATGTCCATGCGCTCGATGTGGCCGAGCCAGTGTAGTCGACGGATCCTTGCCTTCCGGACTACATCCACATCTTGGTACAGCTCGTAGAGTTCGCGGTTGTGTCTTCTTCTCCATTCACCTTCCTCACAGACAGGACCAAATATCCGGCGCAGAATTTTTCTTTCGAAAGAACCCAAAATCAGCTCCGCTGTCCTGCTTATCGTCCAGCTTTCGGCTCCGTACAGCAGGACTGGCAGAATGAGCGTTTTGTAAAGCATGACTTTGGTCTTTCGAGTGAGGAGTTTTGACCCCAGTTGTTTGGACAAGCCGAAGTAGCAGCGGTTGCCAAGGGCGATTCTATGCCGGATCTCCACTGTGGTGTCATTTGTGGAATTTACGTTTGCCCCGAGGTAGACAAACTCCTTAACTACCTCGAAATTGTAGCTGTCAATTGTTATATTTTGTCCTAGTTGGTGGGCGACGGATTGGTTCCTGCTTGACAGCATGCATTTCGTTTTATCCTTATTGATCTTAAGACCAACTCGTTTCGCCTGTCCTTCAATCGCAGTGAATGTTTCCACAATGCCACGGCGAGAATATGCGATGATGTCGATATCATCCGCGTATCCTAGCAGCTGGATAGACTTGTAAAAGATAGTGCCTTCCCTGTTGACGCCTGCCCGTCGCACTATCTGCTCCAGCACCAGGTTGAAGAAGTCACATGACAGCGCATCTCCTTGCCGAAATCCGGTGCATGTTTCGAATGGTTCCGAGGTCCTAGAACCGAGTTGCACGGTGCATCGCGTGTTTTTTAGCGTGGCGCGACACAACTGGATTAGTTTTACCGGGATCCCGAATTCAGCCATCGCCCCAAACAGTGCTTCACGAAGAATGCTGTCGTATGCGGCTTTGAAATCGATGAAAAGATGGCGTGTATCGATTCGAAACTCGTTGGTCTTTTCCAGGATTTGTCGAAGTGTGAAAATTTGGTCTATAGTTGATTTGCCGGGCCGGAAGCCGCACTGGTAGCTGCCGATTAGTGCGGTGTAAAATGATTTTAGACTTTCACACAATACGCTGGACAGGATCTTGTATGCGACATTGAGCAGGGGTATACCTCTATAGTTCTTGTAAGAGGTAGGATCGCCTTTTTTGTGGATGGGGCATATAGAGCTGCTATTCCAGTCGTCGGGCATGCTTTCGTCTTCCCAAATTCTGCAGATGATCTGGTGCATGCTCCCTACCAGAACATCGCCGCCAGCCTTGAAGAGCTCTGGCAAGCCATCTGAGCCTGCGGCCTTGTTGTTCTTCAGCTTCTGAATAGCTGTGCCGACTTCTTCGATGCTGGATGGGAGGAATACTTCAGCGGCTGGAGTTGGGATTTGCTCGGTCCCTACCACTCTCTCTTGGCCATGCTCGTTAAGCAGCTGCTGTAAGTGCTGCTTAAATACATCCACTATTCCCTGCGGGTCGGTGACAAGATTACCCTCGCAGTTTCGAAGAGTCAGGGTGCCCTTTTTGAAGCCTCCTGCAAGGCCTTTGGCTTTCTTGTAAAAGGCTCGTATTTTGTGTTTATCCTTGAGTTGGGAGGCTGCGAAGATTCTTTTCTTGTGTCCTTTCTTTTTTTCTCCTCCCTTCTTCTGGCTCGGTACTTTTCTTGCGCTGCCCTGGTTTTCCTCTGCAGCGCCTTTTGGTACGCCTCGTCGGTTGCTGCCTTTTTCTGCTCACACTCGCCATCATACCACGGGTTTCTTGTCGGGGGTGGTAGGTATCCTAAGGTAGTTTCGGCTACTTCCTGAATGGCTGAGCGGCAATGCAGCCACATATTATTGGCATTTGTGTTCGACGTCGGCATACCGTAGAGTAGAGTCCTCCGGTGTGCACAGGCGCCCAATGTTGAACCTCCTCCTGATGGGCTGGTGCAGCTTTCTGACATTGGACAGTCGAGCTCTGAATCTTGCTGCTACGAGGAAGTGGTCAGAGTCGACATTTGCCCCTCTGAATGTTCGCACATCCAGGATGTTTGACGAGTGCCTTGCGTCAATGAGCACGTGGTCGATTTGGTTGGCGGTTCGACGGTCCGGAGATCGCCAGGTTGCTGTGTGGATTCGCTTGAGAGGGAATCTTGTGCTACTTATCACCGCATTACGAGCTGTCGCAAAGTCAGCGAGTTGGAAGCCGTTATCTGTTGTTGTATCGTGGAGGCTGTGCTTTTCGATCACTCCGCCAAGAGTGTTCTCCTTACCGATTTTGGCGTTGAAGTCCCCGAGCACGATTTTTACATCGTACTCCGGACAAGCTCCGTAGGCGTTGTCCAGGAGGTCATAGAAGTCCTCCTTGATATGGTCTTCAGCCTCGTCGGTAGGGGCATGTGCACATATAAGGCTGATGTTATAAAATCTGCCTCTGATGCGGATCACAGCCAGGCGATCACTTATAGGTTTAAAGTCGATGACCTTCGACCTTAACCGCTTTCCCACGACAAATCCGCATCCCAGTAAGTGCAACCTTTTGTGACAGCTGTAATAAATGTCGCAATTTTTTTTCCTAATCATACCGTTTCCTATCCAGCGTATTTCCTGGACCGCTGTAATATCCGCCTTGTACTGCGTGAGGATTCCTTCTAGTTTATGAGCAGCTCCGGGAGTGTACAGGGTTCTGACATTCCAGGAGCATACTCGCAAATCGTGTTCCTTTTTCGTGCGTTGTCTTCGTCGAGTATCCGTCCGTGTATCCGAGGCATCTTGCTCATTCATAACTTTTATGTTTTTTTACGTGGGCGGATTGTTAGCCCGCTGCACAACTACCATTCTGGTCGGGGTTTTGTCGCTGCATACGTTTGTTCACTTCCCAACGGTTGTTGAAGAGGCTATCCAGAGGGCGCGGCGAGGAGGTCGTATGTCAACTTGACCCGGGCATTTAAACAGGGATCGTTGCTGGCATCTCGCCAGGTTGAGAGCGATCAACAACTTTTCCCTGTATGTCCGAGCCCATGCCCTCTGAAATTTACTACTGGTTGTGGGATATTGTCGACTAACCTTAGTTCAGTATGTGACCAAGGGGATTTTTTGGATGAAAATCATGTCTGTTGTATGGGAGCCCCCCTTAAATATTAATTTTGTTCTGTTTTTAGTATTTGTCGTGGTAACGGCAATAGAAATACATCATCTGTGAAAATTTTAACTGTCTAACTATCACGGTTCATGAGATACAGCCTGGTGACAGACGGACGGACGGATGGACGGACGGGCGGACAGCGAAGTCTTAGTAATAGGGTTCCGTTTTACCTTTGGGCGGAAAGCTCAATCAAGAGCATCGGAAACTCATCCGGTAAGGAGCAGGATGGCAAGCGCCAGAGGTCGACTGAGGAACTTCCCTCCACCTCTAAAAAAGCGCGGTCTCACAGCATCTCCCCCAGATTCCAAACACAACTCTCCTCTCTCGCGACGTGCTGAAGCTCTCGACCAAAATGGCTGTTGTCGATGGAGGAGATGTGGATGGGAACGTCCCCCCGGCTAAGTGGACGTTGGTTAGCAATATGCTACTCAAAAATTACTTCCCGATACTTAAGGAACACCCTGAACCCTTCCCCATTACCCATCATGCAGAATCAAGCTGATCTCCTTCGAAGACCAAAAGTCTTAAGACCTTTTGAAGCTTGCACTCAGCAGAGTCGGCGAGGTCTGGGCCAAGACTGTACCCTATAACCAAATACAGAATAGACCTAGGGCTAGAGCCATTATACCGGCCTATCCCGAGGACCCTAAGGAGATTTTGGCACTCCAGACGGGAAGGACTCAGCTAAAAGTGCCTCTGGTGCTGCATCAGCCGACTCCATGGTGGTGACGAGCACTGAGCAACCCCCTACCCTGAAGCCGATGATCACTGAGGAGACTCTTTCGGTTGAGACCCCATAGTAGTGAATGAGATTATAAGGGAAGACAGTAATCTACTGTCTGACCTGGACCTTCCCGGGGTAGACCTTAGGGAGACTATGTCAGACTTCGAGCTGGAATCTGATGAAGAGTCTGCCAATGTCACAGCGGTGGAGGTAAAGGACTGCGGCCATCATGCTGCTGGATTTTTCAAATTAATCTCCACCACTCCATTGCGGCCTCGACCGCCTTAATGCTCCGCCTTACCAAAAGCGGAGAAGACGTAGTTCTGATTCAGGAACCATGGATAGTGAACAACATGGTACGTGGACTCGGAACATCAGAATACAAGCTCACCTACGTGCGCGATGCAGGTAAGCCAAGAGCTTGTATCCTAACTTAATCGCACATAAAAACCCTCTTACTCTCATCCTACAGTGATCAGGACATCACGGCTATTAGTGTCGAGGGCAGCTCCGCCCAGATCTAGAATGCCTCGGCCTATTAAGCCCACGACCACGCAAGTCCTCCCCCTCCGGCCAACTTGGTGAATCTGGTCAAGGAGCCAACAAATGGCGGACTAATTATAGGGTGTGATGCGAAGGCACACCACACGATTTGAGACAGCAGCAACATAAACGAGCGAGGTGAGTCTTTGTTTAATTATTTATTACATACCTTACCATTTGTAATAACGGCTGTGAACCAGCTTTCATCACCAAAAACAGACAGGAGGTTCTGGATGTAACCTATGCATCGCAGAACGTTGTCGACAAAGTCAGGGAATGGAAAGTCCTAAAAGAGCGTTCCCTCTCTGACCATCGCTATATACAATTCAGCATAGGTAGCCACGTCAGTGCCCCAGCTCCTTCAGGAACTACAGGTAAACTGTCTGGCAATAATATAGAACCTATGTTGAACCCCATCTAGGGACAAAATACCCTACCTACCCGCATAACCCTGCGGAATTAGATAGCTTAGTAAATGAACTGACTGAAACCCTTAACAGAGCACTGTCTAAATCTTGTGCGGTTAGCACCCCCAGAGGCAAACCTAAACCCCCCTGGTGGAATAAAGAGATAGTCTCCCCTAGGAAAGAGAGCAGAAAGCTCTTCAACAAAGCCAAATGTACCCGCTTGCAAGAGGATTGGGATCTCTACAAAGAGGCACTTAAATCTTTCAAAGCAGCGATCAGAAGGGCCAAAAGGCAATCCTGGATGAGCTACTGCGACAAAATGAATGCGGTCTCCGAAGCCTCAAGAATAAGAACGGAAGCCCTGGAACTCTTCTAAACGCACACTTTCCGGGCAGTAGTGACTCGTCTGTGACACCTCCTCAGGTCATCCAGCCGACGATATCCTCCTTCGAGCGTGCTCCCAACCTGGTCACCAACTCCAATGTCCTATGGGCCATAAAAAGCTTTGAACCCTGCAAGTCCCCAGGACCGGATGGTATCATACCAGCTGAGCTCCAGCAGGTAGCAGATATCATCCTCCCCTGGCTTGTAGTCATATACAAGAGTTGCCTCTCCCCATCATACATCCAAGTGGAAGGTAACACAATCATTTTCATACCCAAGGCAGGCAAAAGCTCCCACACGTATGCAAATGACTTGAATCCTATTAGTCATACTTCTTTTCTATTAAAAACTCTAGAGAAGATTCTAGACGCACACATTCGTTAAAGCTGCCTCTCAGGAAGGCTGTCGGATAATCAACATGCCTACAAAAAGGGAAAATCGGTGGAAAGGTCACTGGAACGTAAGGAATATACTCTAGTCGCCTTTCTTGACATTGAGGGTGCCTTTAACAATGTTGTATCATGGGCCATCACTAAAGCGCTGACTGATCTGAGTGTTACGGGATCAGTGATAGAACTGGTAGAACAACTGCTAACACAAAGAGTTATCAAAGCCAACTTCGCTGGTGCCGTCTCAACTAGAATGGTTAGCAGAAGTACACCACAGGGTGGAGTACTCTCCCCTCTCCTGTGGAACGTGGTGGTCAACGAGTTACTGCTGTTGCTTGAACAGGAAGGGTACCCTGTGACCACCTATGCAGATGACATTGCTATTGCCGCCACAGGAAAATTCCCAGCACTCTATGCGACCTTATGCAGAGTGCATTACATACAGTAGAAACCTGAACCCTAAGAGGTCGATCTAGTACTGTTTACTAAGAAATATAAAATTCCGCCCTTCAACCCACCGAGGACCCAACTAATAATCAAAGAGCAGGCCAAATATCTAGGCCTAGTCCTCGACAAGAGCCAGAATTGGAAACTCAACATTCTTGAAAGCAACTGTTGGCCTCTACAGCTGCAAAAAAGTGGTGGGCAAGAAGTGGGGTCTCCAACCAAGCATTATGCACTGGCTCTACACGGCGGTTATAAGGCCCATCCTCCTGTACGGCGTCGCAGTTTGGTGGACTGCTCTGGACAAGGCAGTCAATCGAAACCTTCTGGGGAAAGTACAAAGATCGGCCTGCTTATACATAAGCGGAGCGATCAGATCAACCCCCACGGAGGCCCTAAACATTCTGTTACACCTTCCACTACTGAACCTTTGCAGCAAACAAATTGCTGCCTGCGCACTGAGGATGTGGAGCATGATAAAATGGCCCACAAAACAAAAAGACCACACAACCATTCTAAAACACTTCAAATGGTTGTGAACGTGTTCACTAGGAACTTCGAAGTTGACTTTGCATCTCTCCTTCCAAATCCTCAGCATCGACTGCGACTCTCCTACCATTTCTCCATTTTCATCCCTGCAGGCCGCCGCTCTGGCTTTGTAGCCATGACATATTCGATTTACCTTATTGTAACACTTACGGGCCTCATTCCTGCGGAAGCATCTCTCCATCTCCTGGATCTCACGCTTTCCGTGCTCTCTCTTCTTTCTTCTGAAAAGCGTGTGTTCCTCTCTTCTCTTCTGCTCATAGATTTCACGAGCAGCTCTCGTCCGTCGTTGCAGTATCGCTTTATATGCCTATCGTTTTGCTGCATGGGCTTGTTCGCATTGTTCATCGAACCAGGGATTTCTAGGTGGTGGCGGTTTGAAACCCAGCACCTCTGAGGCAGCGTCTCTGACGGCGCTCTGGCAATGCGCCCATTCCTGTTCTATTGTTTGTGCTGCTGTGGGCGGATTTTGAGAGAGCTTGGAGGAGACACGACACGGCAAAGATTCTGGCTGTCTCTTGCGATTGTAGCTTTCCGACGTCAAACTTACGTTGTCCTACTCGACTCCTAAGCATTCTTGATATCCTCATTCGTACCTTGGCAACAAGGTAGTGATCCGAGTCGATGTTGGCCCCTCGGAAGGTTCATACGTCGAGAATACAGGAGGAGTGTCTGGCGTCGATCGCAATGTGATCAATCTGGTTGGTGGTCGATTAATCAAAAGACCGCAGATACCCTTGTGGATGTTGAGATGGGGGAATCGCGTGCTTGCTACAAGGAGGTTACGCCCCGCTAGGAAATCGATTAGCCTTAGTCCGTTGTCGGACGTGGTGTTATGGAGGCTATGCTTTCCTATGATCGACGCAAATATGTCCTCTTTGCCCAGTTTTGCATTAAAATCTCCTAGGACTATTTTTATGTCGGAGCTGGGGCATTGGGCATTTGCTCTGTCTAGGAGATCGTAGAATTCTACTTTGAGTCGATCGTCCTTTTCTACCGTTGGGGCGTGAGCGCATATCAAGCTAATGTTTCCAAATTTAGCTTTGATGCGGATTGTTATGAGGCGTTCGCCTCACGCGGAGGCTGTGTGTCAACCTGGATTGAGCAGGGACAGAGATCGAAGCTGGCGTTTGCCATGTTAAACGCGATCAACTTCCTTTCTCTGTTTGCTCGCTCCCTCCCCCTCTTGTCACGAGCGGACAAGAGCGAATGGCGAGTTTGCTGCGCCACAAAACAGGATAAGTTTCGGTTAGGCTATGGCCCGGCAAGCCATACCTGAAAATAGTCAACACGCAAAAAAGAGCCTCGGATTAAACAAAACGGACGGATTAATCGATGACGACCCAGGAAACAACAAAAGAAAAAATGTCCCAATGTCCCAGTTACAATGCTAAAATCGTACTGGGAGACTTTAACGCGAAACTGGGCCAGGAAGTCGCTTTTAATAGGGTCATTGGCAAGCACACAACACCAAATCCGAAAATGGATTTGTGCTGATAGACTTGGCAACGGTGCGAAATCTTCTAATTGCTAGCACGCGTTTCCCACATCTCAACATCCACAAAGGGACTTGGGGATCTCCGGATCAATCAACTGTCAACCAGATTGACCACATTGTGATTGATGGCAGGCCCGCATCCGATATCTTGGATGTACGAACTTTTAGACGAGCCAACATCGACTCGGACCACCATCTTGTGGCAGCCAGGTTTCGACTAGGAATATGCCTGGTCCAGAAAAAGACCGCAGCATACAATGTCGCAATGCTACAATCGCGTCTCCTTCAAACTCTAGGAAAACCCACCAACACCTGGTCGGACCGTACAACACCAATGGACCCGTTGTGTAGGAGCCTATCAAGAGGCGCGTCAACAGAAAGACGAGTGCTGCTCGTGAGCATTATGAGCAGAAGAGGGGGGAGGAGCATAAGCTTCTCAAAACAAACAAAAAAACCGGCCAAGTGCGAGTCGGACTCGCGCACGAAGGGTTCCATACCATCTGTATATATAAAATGGGAAAAAGACGTTGTATCCTCATCAGGCGTCACATTAAAACGGCTAATTCGTTTGAAATGATTTTTTACATAATGACAGTTCTTGGTTGTAGGCAGGTTATAGGCGTATTAGTTTGATGATCAAAAACCTCCATGATGAGATAGTTATTTTACTAGACAGCAAAGAGGTGAAAAGGTGAATAACAATAATTATAGAAAAAAGATTTGCAGCTAAGATTAATAAAACAAAGACACAATAAGGGTCAAAGCTCGGAAGTTTGCTACTGGTTGTGGGATATTGTCGACTAACCTTAGGTCAGTATGTAACCAAGTCTATTGAATGGGAGCCCCCCTTAAATATTTATTTTATTCTGTTTTTAGTATTTGTTGTTATAGCGGCAACCGAAATACATTATCTGTGAAAATTTCAACTGTCTAACTATCACGATTCATGAGATACAGCCTGGTGATAGACGGGCGGACGGACAGCGAAGTCTTAGTAATAGGGTCCCGTTTTACCCTTTGTATACGAAACCCTAAAAACGAGAGCATGAGAAGCTCGCGATCGAAGAGATGGAGAGGTACTATCGCAGGAACGACGATCGGAGGTTTTATCAACGAATGAAACAAACATGCCAGGGCTATAAGGGCAAAACGTAAGTCTGCAGAGGCGAAAATGGAAACCTAGTATTGGATTCACAGTCGGTACTACGAATTTGGAAATACTACTTCTGCAGACCTGACCTGGACGAAGTTAGGAGTGCTTTTCTATATGCTTAAGTCCAACAAGGCTACTGGAGCAGACGGACTACCTGCCGAGCTCTTTCAGGCAGCTGGAGATGACCTGGTTAGGAGTATGCACCAGCTCATTTGTAAGATATGGTCAGAGGAATGCATGCCCGATGAATGGAATCTTTGTATCGTTTACCCGATCCACAAGAAATGAGATCCTTTTGTCTGCGCCAATTACAGAGGTATGAATCTCCTGAACCTCGCATATAAAATCGTCTATGCTGCACTGTGTGAACGCTTAAAACCGTTCATAAATAAACTGATTAGTCCATGTTATTGTGGTTTCAGACCCGGGAAGTCCACTATCGATCAATTATTCACACTGCGGCAGACCCTGGAAAAAACCAACGAGCTCCAGATCGACACCCACCATCTGTTTGTCGACTTTAGGGCCGCACACGGTAGCATAAATAAAGACGAGCCGTGTCTAGTTTTGACATCTCTGCTAAACTCGTCAGATTGTGCAGGATGACATTGGAGAGCTCTGGCTGCGCCATCAGGGTCGGAAGCGATTCGACCGATACCTTATATGTCAAAAAAGGTTTTAGACAGGGCGACAAGCTATCGTGGTACTTTTTTAACATCGTCCCTGAAAGGATCGTGCAAACTCACTGGTGAATACGAGGGGCACTATCTTCTTCAAGTCCGTACAACTGCTCGCATATGCCGATGACATTGGACGAAGTCAGCGAATTGTCATTGAGGCCTTTACGAGCATTGAAGTGGAAGCGTCTAAAATGGGACTGGCGGTAAATGAGGGCAAGACGAAATATATGCTGTCGTCGAAAAAGGACACGAACCACCGGCGCCTTGGCCAGGGCACACATTTTGGCAGGTATAATTTCGAGGTAGTCAAGGACTTTAATCTACCTGGGCTCCCCAGTGACATGTAGCAAAGCCGAGCCCTCTCTCGGAAAACCAAGGTGACGATATACAAGACCGTTATCATTCCGGTCCTGCTTTATGGCGCAGAGTATTGGATCTTATCGATAGCGGATGAGAAGGCCCTTGCTCGTTTTGAGAGAAAAATTCTGCGTACGATTTTCGGCTCGAACAGCATATGTAAATGGGGAGTGGAGGAGAAGACTTAATAGTGAATTGTACGGGCTGTACAGCGACATGATGGCTGGGTCATGTAGAGCGCATGGAAATCACAGCTCCGACCCGGAAGGTCTTTGAATCCATCCCTCAGGGGCAACACGGCCGATGACGGCCAAATTTAAGGTGGCGCACGCAAGTGGAAGAGGACCTCAATCAACAACTAGGAGTGCGACACTGGAGACTGCTGGCGAAAGACCGTGCCAGTTGGAGAGGTTTTTTAAAGGATGCCCAGGCTCACCATGACCTGTAGCGTCGAAAAAGAAGAAGAGGGTACTCAACTTGTGCTTTATTTATTTATTATTATTAGCTTAATACAAGCAATTAGGTTCAACAATAATATAGATTTCAAAAAACAAAAAAAAAAAAAAAAAAAAAAAATGTACGTACATTTACAATATTACTTAGAGCTAAATGGTTATAATAATGAGGAAGGGGAATAAAGGGCGTTCTTAAGAGTGCTTTTGCTATACTGAAAGTCAAAGAGATGGCAGTCATTCAAGGCGCGTAACATACGAGACATAAAATGGGCCATCAATTCTTTTGACCCATACAAATCCCCGGGGGAGGATGGCATCTTCCCAGCCCTTCTTCAGAAGGGGAGTGCGCAAATCAGCCCCATGCTCATTAACATCTTTAGAACCAGCTATGCATGGGGACACATACCAACAAGCTGGACAGAGGTAAAGGTAAAATTCATTCCCAAAGTAGGCCGTAGACCCACAGACCTGCCTAAGTCCTACAGACCAATAAGCCTTACCTCTTTTTTCCTAAAAACAATGGAAAAAATCCTGGATAGGCATATCAGGGACGGTGCACTGAGAAGATCACCACTTCACAAAAACCAATATGCCTACCAGCCTGGGAAATCGACCACGCATGCTCTTCAGGAACTAACGGCCCGGATTAATAAATCCCTGAGCGACAAAGAAATGGCGATAGGTTGCTTTCTCGATATTGAGGGTGCTTTCGATAACACCGAATACACCCAATTAAAACGTTGCATCCTCAGCACAGGGGTGGACAACACCACATGCAATTGGATCCAACATATGCTTAGCAACAGGAAAATAAACACCTCGCTAGGCAATGACAAAATCAGCATTAAAGCCGCGAAAGGATGCCCTCAAGGCGGGGTTCTCTCACCACTCCTGTGGTCCATCGTGGTCAACGAACTGATAAGCATACTCAGCAACAATGGCTTCTATGTCCAAGGCTACGCTGACGACATAGTGATCCTGATCAGAGGCAAATTCGAAGACACAGTCTCGGAACTCCTCCAACGGGCACTAAACCTTGTTGCAAACTGGTGCTTAAAGGTTGCACTAAATGTAAATCCTAGAAAAAGCACCATAGTCGCCTTCACCAAAAGAAGGAACAGGCACAAACTTACTAAACCTACCCTCTTTGGTGAAGCGATAGAGTTCTCAAAAGAAGTCAAATATCTAGGGATAACTCTAGACGAAAAGCTCACTTGGAACTCTCACATTACAAAGACCATTGAGAAAGCCAGGATCTCCTTATGGACCAGCAAAAGTCTCACTGGCAAAAACTGGGGCACAAACCCCAAAATGTCCCGCAGGCTATATACAGGAATCACCAGACCAATCCTTACATATGCTGCGCCCGTCTGGTGGCACAAAACAAAACAAGTATCAGTGCAAGCCAAGCTCAACAAATTGCAAAGACTAGCTTGCATCTGTATCACTGGGGCCAGGAGAACAACCCCCACAGCAGCACTAGAAGTCATCACAGACCTGCCACCTCTTCATCTCCAACTGAAGAAAGAAGCAATGGTCTTCGCCCACAGGATGATCATGGAGGATGACTCTAACCGTAGGCTCTTTCACCCTGACATCCTTACAGAAATAAACAGGCATGAAATCCTAAAGGTATCTCTTACAGACAACTGTCTCCCCAGATATAACATCAGCCAAAACTACAAGGTCACAGTCCCTAACCGACAAAACTGGGAACAGGATAGACCCTCCTTCAACCGTGGATCCTACGTGTGGTACACAGATGGCTCCAAAACGGACGAAGGCGTTGGGGCTGGAGTATACGGAGCAAATACAGGCACATGCATTTACGTCAGCATGGACAGTTATAACTCCGTTTTTCAAGCAGAGATATTTGCTATAGAACTCTGCCTCAGAGAAAATATAAACAGAAGTATACTAAACAAAAACATTTATATTCTCTCTGACAGCAAAGCTGCACTTCAAGCCCTAAAGAGCTTTGAAATAACCTCCAAGCTGGTATGGGACTGCCTACAGCTACTTCACCAGCTGGCCAGTACAAACAGAGTTCATCTCATTTGGATACCTGGACACAGCGGCCATACAGGCAACGAAAAGGCGGACCTACTAGCAAGGAAAGGCTCTGCATCACCATTTATGATGCCACGGCCTTTCTGCGGCATACCCACTAGCACCACCAAATGCTGCATAAAAAATTGGTTAAGGAACACGACGGATCACTACTGGTCACAAACGAAAGGTAGCAGACAAGCCAAGCTGTTCCTCCCAACTACATCCCTCAAAAGAACGAAACAACTTCTCATGCTTTCGAGGAGTCAGATTCGTTTAATCACAGGTTTCCTTACTGGACACTGCCCAGTTAATAAACACCTCAAAACAATGGGCATCATACAAGATGACACTTGCCGTATGTGTAATGAAGACGAAGAAACAGCAGAGCACATACTATGCCACTGTAACTGCCTGGTCAGTACACGTCTTCGTCACCTAGGCAAGCATTATCTTGAAGCAGAAGAAATTGCTGCCAGCTCACTCAAAAGCATACTAAGTTTTATTACGGACTCAGGTTTTCTGAGTGAACTGTAAGTGGGGGACATCACAATAGGCCCAATCGTGGCCGCAGTGATCAGGCGACTCTGTCCCACCCCCCAAGCCCTATCTATCTATCTAACATACGAGACATAGGCTCATTACGTCCATAGTTCGTGCGATGAAACTTTAGGTGGAAGAGAGGCACTGACCTCAAAGTGCGCGGGTTAGTGTTTAGTGATATTAGTTCAAGCAGCTCTGGACAGTAAATTTTACCTGTTAAGAGCTGATGCACAAAGATTATGTCGGCGACATTCCTCCGTTTTTCAAGTGAGTGCATATTCAGCATGTTCAAGCGCTGTTCATAAGGGGGCAGGTTATATCTGTCAGCCCATGGAAGTCCCCGTAGAGCAAAACGGATAAGCTTCCGCTGGACACTCTCAATACGTTTCGAATGTGTATCTTGATAGGGAGACCAGACCTGGCTGGCATATTCTAATATGGGTCTTACAAATGTTTGGTAAAGGGATTTAGTGACGTAAGGGTTTGAAAATTCCTTTGACCAACGTTTCACAAAGCCTAGCGCAGAGTTTGCTCTGCTGATAAGGTTATCAATATGGTTGCGGAAATTGAGTTCAGTGTCACATAAGACACCCAAGTCACACAGAAAGGTCGCAGCGGGAGTGATCTCAGAGCAGATTTCATAAATTCTATGGGCTGATGGGGGACGTTTGCCGAGAATAAGTTATAGTTTGGCATTTGTTGATATTCGACTTTTTTTGTGTTTTTTTTTTTTTGGTTGCGCCAAACGGATGTGGAATCTTCAAAAGATACCAGTAGCCCGGACTACTGGCATGTACGATTCGCAAGCCTGAATATTCGATGCCAGGAATACGCCTACGTACTAAACCACACCCTGCACCCTTCAACCACTCTCCCCGCGGGACTGCCGTTAGGTATTACTTCGCGGGGCTGGTTTGCACTTTATGCCCTTCTTTCTCTAATTGGAGTTTCCTGTTCCAAGGGAGCTGCCGTTTGGTTTTGGTTGCTCTCCCTGTTTCTCTCCAGACGCCGGAGTTCCTTCATGATTCCCGCTGCGGTTTCTTTCACAGCGTCCCATATTTCTCTCGATGACAGCATATGCTTTATGATGTTCTCGGGAGTCGGCGTTTCTCCAATTTCATCTTCAAGATATTTATTTTCTGCCTCGAAATGTGAGCATTGAAAAAAATACGTGTTCTGCATCTTCTCTAGCCTCTCCACAGTTTGCACAGATAGGAGATTCATCAAAGTCAAACCTGTAAAGATAGGCTCGGTAGCAGCCATGTCCGGTTAGGAACTGGGTGAGATAAATATCTACTTCTCCGTGATGCCGGCTTATCCAACTGTGTATATCCGGTATAAGTCGATGGATCTTCCCTTTGTTGACTGATTCCATCTCTCCTGCCATATTTCAATGCTACGCCGTCTTTCTTCCAGTTTAATATCTCTGCCTGAGGCAAGGGGTTCCTGAATTTTGGCGTCGTAGGACCTTTGCAACTCGATGGCCAAGATATCGGCTGGTAGCATTCCAGCAATTACAGATATAGCATCATCCGATACCGTCCGAAAAGCGCTGCACACTCTTAGTGCGGATAGTCGGTTGGTGGAATTTACTCTTCTTGCGTGGGACTTAATTTTCATCGCCTTTGCCCATATTGGTGCTGCGTACATAATTATTGACTGCGCCACTCTTGACAATACTAGTCTTATTTGCTGCTTGGGTCCTCCGATATTTGTCATTATTCTGGCTAAGGCAGCACATACCTGAGCTGCTTTATTGCACTTTATTTCAAGGTGTTCCTTGTAGTTGAGCCTAGCGTCAATCATCACACCTAAGTATCTTATAAACGGTTTCGACGTTATATTTTGATCGCCTACCCTGATGGTGATTGTGTCCCTTTTCTTGCGGCTGCTTACTAGTACTGCTTCTGTTTTGTGATCGGCGAGCTCTAACCCGACTATGTCAACAGCGTCTCACTTTCCTGATATATTCGTTCCCTATGTCCTCTATTTCTTCCAGGTGTTTCGCTGCTACTACGATTGCAATATCATCAGCGAAGCCTATGATTTTTGCGTCATTGGGAACTTCTAGCCTCAGATCTCCGTCATACATAAGGTTCCACAGAATAGGACCTAGCACCGATCCTTGTGGTACTCCGCCAGATATGTGGTACTGCACTACCCCGTCGTCGGTATCGTAGAAAAGATACCGTTTCTCGAAATAGCTTCCAATTATTTTACTGAGAAATCCTGGCACCATCTTTTCTCTAAGTGAGCGTACAATTTGTCCCCAATTTGCAGAGTTGAACGCATTTTTGACGTCCAGTGTTACTACGGCACCGTATTTCTTTGCGCCTCCTGCCCATCTCTTGCCCTGAATAGCTTCTTCCAGAACTGTGGTTACCCTCCATATAGCATCGATTGTAGAACGGGCTTGCCTGAATCCGTACTGTTCGTCTGAAAGCCCCCCGGCTTCATTTATTGCCACCTCGAGTCTGTTGGCTATCATTTTCTCCAGTATCTTGCCCATTGTATCTAATAGGCAAATCGGCCTATGGCTCATCATGGGGTGCTTCTATATGCTCTATCGTTCTTTGCGGTGGAAATAGTCCCGACACTATTTTTTTCATTAGGAGAGGGCATGAGGGCGAGGGGGCCCTGGTGGTGCCTTTGAGTTTTGCCATGACAGTCCTGTAAGCGGTACCCCAAGGATTTACATCTGCTAGCTCGCAGAGCTCCTTAAATTTGTTATTTTTGCTTCTCCTAATGGCCAGTTTCAGATCCCTACGTCTATCTCTGTATTGCGCCTGTAGGTTCTGATGAGAGGGCAAATCTCTGGATCGCTGGGACAGTCTTCTCGCCCTATGACACTTGCTGCGTAGCTCTGCTATCTCCTGGTTCCACCAGTATACTGGTGGTAAGCATTGCATCATAAACAATGCTTTCAAAAAGTTTTGAAATGCAAAAGAGTTTAGCTATCGGGCGATAATTGGAAATCTCATTTTTCGGTCCTTTTTTGTGAAGGGGGGGTGATAAAGGAGCTTTTCCAACACATGGGGAAGACACCTTGTGAGAGAGAGAGTTGGAACAGAGCCGTACATACATCTTTTTAGGACTATGGAGGGTACTCCGTCTGGGCCAGCAGAGTATTCGCATTTAAGTGCTTCGATCTTCTTCGACACCAGTGCCGCTGTTATACCTAGACTCGTTAATGAGGTTTTGGCACAGTTATTCAGGTAGGCGAAGTAAGAAAGGTCGGGCTCAGATGTCACATTGGTGAACGATTGGCTGAAGAATTGAGCGAATAAGTTTGCTATAATTCGAGGATCACTCGACGATGTATCGTGGAATGTTAGAGTTGATGGGTAGGTGTCAGATTTTTTTTTTTTGTATTAATAAAATGAGCTCTACGAGCTTAAGAGAAGGGAGGAACATAAGCTTCTCAAGAGAAAAAAGAAAGAGCACGAGAAGCGGGCGATTGAAAACTTGGAGAGGTGCTATTGCAGGCACGACGTTCGAAGATTTTATCAGCGGATAAAACGAATGTCTCAAGGCTATAAAGCCCGAACGGAGGCCTGTAAGGATGAGAACGGACACCTAGTAGTAGAATCGCAGTCGATGCTGAGAATTTTGAAAAACCACTTCTGCAGACTGTATAACGGCGATGACAACCAACATACCGCCGTCAGGCAGAATGATCCATTTTTTAACGACTAAGATCGCAGAGAATTCCGTCTCCCTGACCTCGACGAAGTTGAGATTGCCATGTCGAAACTCAAGTCGAATAAAGCTGCTGGCGCAGATGGACTGTCTGCTGAGCTCTTCAAAGCGGCTGGGGGTGAGCTGGTTAGGAGCATGCACCGGCTCATCTGTAAGATATGGTCAGAGGAAAGCATGCCCGAGGAATGGAGTCTCAGCATTGTTTGCCCGATCCACAAAAAAGGAGATCCCTTTGACTGCGCCACCTATAGAGGAATAAGTCTCCTTAATGTCGCATACAAGATCTTCGCTGCCGTTTTGTGTGAACGCCTGAAGCCATTCGTAAACAAGCTGATAGGTCCTTATCAGTGTGGCTTCAGGCCAGGGAAGTCCACCATCGATCAAATCTTCACACTACGGCAGATCCTGGAGAAAACCAATGAGTTTCAAGTCGATACGCACCATCTATTCGTCGACTTCAAGGCCGCATACGACAGCGTAATTAGAGACGAGCTATATAACGCCATGTTTACTTTTGACATCCCTGCGAAGCTCGTCAGACTATGCAGGATGACCTTGGAAAATGCTCGCTGCTCCATCCGAATCGGTGAGCACCTTACCGATAGTTTTGATGTCAAAAAAGGATTTAGGCAGGGCGATGCGCTGTCGTGTGATTTCTTCAACATCGTATTGGAAATGATTGTGCAAAAATCACAGGCCAATACAAGAGGCACAATCTACTTCAAATCGTCGCAACTCCTTGCATACGCCGACGACATTGACATAATAGGTAGATCGCAGCGAGATGTCAATGAGGCGTTTGCGAGTATTGAGATGGAGGCGGCAAAAATTGGTTTGGCAGTTAATGAGGGCAAGACTAAATATCTGCTGTCATCGAAAAAGGACATTTACCACCGACGTCTTGGACAGAACGTGCATATTGGCAGATATAAGTTCGAGGTAGTTAAGGACTTCATATACCTCGGCTCCGCGGTGACTTGGAACAACGACACCAGTTTCGAAATCAAGCGCAGAATTGCTCTTGCCAACCGCTGCTTCTTTCGGCTCAAGAGGCAACTGAGAAGTAGAGCCCTCTCTCGTACGACTAAGTTGACCTTATATAAGACCCTAATTATCCCGGTCCTGTTATACGGCGCAGAAACATGGACTTTATCTAAAGCGGATGACGAAATCCTTGGTCGTTTCGAGAGAAAGATTCTGCGTTCGACTTTCGGTCCCATAAACACAGAGGAGGGTTGGAGGAGAAGATTCAATCACAAACTGTACGGGTTGTACAGCGACATGAGTCTGGTCAGGCGTCTACGGATCCAACGCCTAAGATGGCTAGGCCATGTAGAGCGAATGGACACCACAGCTCCAGCCCGTAGAGTCTTTGAATCCAACCCCGAGGGACGAAGAAATAGAGGACGGCCGCACCTAAGGTGGCGCGCACAGGTGGAAGGGGACCTCAACCAACTGGGCGTGCGGCATTGGAAAAGACTAGCGAAAGATCGTGCTAGGTGGAGAGGCATGTTGGTTGAGGCCCAGGTTCACCCCGAACTGTAGCGCCCGTTAAGTAAGTAAGTAAGTAATAAAATGAAAGAAGCGTTTGGGGTCGGAGATGATATCCCATTGCATACGGTTAATATATCTACGGTAAAGAAACTCACAGCATTCGGAAAATTGGTTATAAGCGAGGAGGTAATTGGAAAGGTTGAGGTCAGAGCGAGATCCAAGGTAGATACGCCAGAGCTTATTTCTTTTATTGCGAAGTGAGCGTAACTCACTATATATTATAATACATATTAACAACAAAGCAAATAATAGTTGTCAGCGACATATGGAAATTAATGTACATTTATATTAACTGCCCTAATCAGTGCCTTTCTCAGCTTCTTGGTCTACGTTATTCGTAAAAATTTCTCTGTCATCATTTGTCGTCCTTATTCCATGTGAAAATTCAAGCCCATCCGTAGTTTCACAGGCATTAAACAAGGCAATTTCCATCCATTTTCGATGGTTACATACTAAAGGACGAGAGAAAGAATCAAGGAATCAGAGATCGTCCTAATTCGTTTATTTGTTTTTTTTATCCTTTATGTTTGTATCAATTTTTGTATTTTTTTGTTTAATTCCTTTTGTTTCGGTTTTTCTTTTGGATTCGTGGTGCGAAAGGGAATTTCGGTTCACGAGCGAAGAGACTCACAGACCACATGTAGGCATCCTCCCCCGGAAGGGCGCCGTGCAAAGTTAATAAATCTTATTTTTATCATTCGGCTATAAATACAGAATTTTTAGCCATTCTCGATTTATGGTGGTTATTTATGCGCAAAAGTATTACTTTTTCCTTATGTGCGGTTGTTGGCATGGAGATGGTAGCCCTATCCCGGAACAGTTCCTAGTCCCATACTACTCAACTCCTTTCCTACTTTATCCTACATATTTATTGCCTCTTCTTTTTTTTCTTTCCCTTTTTTCCTTCTCCACTGGTTTTGTCCATTGTTCCATGAAGAGGTTGCGAACTATTCAAATGTATTAATAGTTGTAGTTTTGTCCCAGGTGTTACCACGGGGTGGGGTACATAAATAATGCTTATCGCGATTGGTGTGAGGTGTTCATTTCCTACCGAGTTTTGAAAAAGTGAATATGGTCTTCTTAAAAAAAAAGTCATATTAAACCTTTTAGTGACCTTACGAACTAAATAAGAATCGTTCTACTTTTTTTTCTGCACAACTTTCCGTTAAAAAAAAAAAAATGGGAAATCATTCCCTGACATTTTTTAACAGACTTCAGGTCATTAAAATTAAGTTTGGCATCTGTTTTGCCAAGGACTAACAAAGGCCTCGTAGGGGTAGCATGTATCCGACGGATGCTGGTCTGCTAAAAAGCGAGAAGAGCCACCGCAGTCGAACATCTTGCGGCACTGTTAGTAAGTACTATCCCCACCTCCTCGTGGTGCCATCTGGAGATTTCCTATGGAAATTGCATACGGGGAAGGGCGAATGGCGAGCCTCTTGCGCCAAGAAACAGGATTAGTCGGTTGGGCTACGGCCTAGTAAGCCGTAACCGTAAAAAAAACACAAACTCCGAAACAACCACAAGCCTCAGATATAACGGACCGGAAATGCGATGGAATGGACCGGGCTTAAAGCGGATGAAAAACTGCGATATTTACTACGGCGACTGCAATAGGGAGTGAGGGCAGCGATTGTTTGGATGCGGGTTTGTTGTTCGAGATGGACTCAGGCAAAAATTTCTAAGCTTTCGGCATGTGAGCGAACGCCTGATAACAATCCGTATCAAGGCTACAGTGTTTAACATCAGCCTGATCTGCGTTCACGCCCCCACGGAAGACAGTGATGACTTCGCCAAAGATGAGTTCTACGATCTCATAGACAGAACGTATGCCCAATGTCCCAGCTATGACATCAAAATTGTACTAGGAGGCTTCAATGCTAACCTGGGTAAGGTGTGTCCTCCGACAACGGACACAGGCTGATTGATCTTGCTACGGGGCGAAATCTCCTTCTAGCCAGTACGCGCTTCCCGCACCTCGATATACACAAAGGCACCTGGCGGTCTTTTGATCATTCGACTACCAACCAGATTGATCACATCGCGATCGACGTCAGACACTCCTCCACTGTTCTTGATGTTCGAACTTTCCGAGGGGCTAACATCGACTCGGACCACTATCTTGTAGTAGCCAAGATGCGCTTACGGATATCACGAGCGCAACGGAGTAGAGTAAGAATACAAAGTTATGACGTCGGAAAGCTACTATCGCCAGAAACCGCTCGTGCTTTTACCGATCGCGTCTCCCTTAAGCTCTCCAATACACCTGAGTCCTCTCCACGCTATCAATAGAACAGCAGTGGAGCCTTTGCAAACAAGCCCTGAAAAGCTCTGCGTCCGAAGTTTTGGGTTTCAAGGCTGCACTGGAGAAGGATTCATACAGCGAAGCGGGATGCATATAAGGCCTCGCTGCATAAAAGAACAAAAGCAGCTCGTGAGCTCTACGAGTTAAAAAGAAGGGAGGAGCATAGGCTTTTTAGAAGAAAGAAGAAAGGGTACGAGAAGAGCGCGATTGAGGATTTGGAAAGGTGTTACTGCAGGCGTGACGTTCGAAAGTTTTATCAACAGATAAAGCGAACATGCCAAGTTTATAAAGCCAGAACGGAAGCCTGCAGGGATGAGAACGGACACCTAGTAGTAGAACCGCAGTCGATGCTGAGAATATGAAAAAACCACTTCTGCAGACTGTATAACGGTGATATACCGCTGTCAGGCAGACTGATCCATTTCTAATAGACGGAGACCGCAGAGAATTCTGTCCCCCTGACCTCGACGAAGTTAATATTGCCATATCGAAGCTCAAGTCGGATAAAGCTGCTGGCGCACACGGACTGTCTGCTGAGCTCTTCAAGGCAGCTGGGGATGAACTGGTGGGGAGCATGCACCAGCTCATCCGTAAGATATGGTTAGAGGAAAGCATGCCCGAGGAATGAAGTCTCAGCATCGTATGCCCGATCCACAAGAAAGGAGACCCCTCTGATTGCGCCAAGTATATAGGAATAAGTCTCCTTAACATCGCCTACGAAATCTTCTCTGCCGTTTTGTGTGAACGCCTGACGCCTTTTGTAAATAAACTGATAGGTCCTTATCAGTGCGGATTCAGGCCAGGGAAGTCCACCATCGACCAAATCTTCACACTACGGCAGATCCTGATAAAAAGCAATGAATTTCAAGTCGACACTCACCGCCTATTTGTCGACTTCAAAGCTGCATACGACAACGTAATTACAGACTAGCTATACAACGCTATGTCTACCTTTGACATACCTGCTAAACTCGTCAGATTATTCAGGATGACTTTGGAGAATGCTCGCTGCTCCATCCGAATCAGTGAACACCTTACCGATAGTTTTGATGTCAAAAAAGGATTTAGGCAGGGCGATGCGCTGTCGTGTGATTTCTTTAACATCATATTGGAAAGGATTGTGCAAAAATCACTGGCCAATACAAAAGGCACAATCTACTTCAAATCCTCGTAGCTCCTTGCATACGCCGACGATATTGGCATAATATGGAGATCACAGCGAGATGTCAATGAGGCGTTTGCGAGTATTGAGTTCGTGGCGGCGAAAGTTGGTCTGGCGGTAAACGAGGCAAAACTAAATATAGGCTGTCATCAAAAAAGGACGCTCACCGCTGACTTCTTGGCCAGAACGTTTGTATTGGCAGATATAAGTTCGAGGTAGTTAAGGATTTCGTCGGCCTTGGCTCCGCAGTGACCTGGAACAACGACATCAGTTCCGAAATCAAACCCAGAATCACTCTTGCCAATCGCTGTTTCTTTGGGCTCAGGGGGCAATTGAGTAATAGAGCCCTCTTCCGAACGACAAAGTTGACTCTATATAGGACCCTTATCATCCCGGTCCTGCTGTACGGCGCAGAAGCATGGACACTATCAAAAGCGGATGAGGAGGCCTTTGGGCGGTTCGAGAGAAAGAATTTGCGCGTGATTTTTGGGCCCATAAACGCAGACGGGGGATGGAGGAGAAGATTCAACCACGAACTTTACGGGCTGTACAGCGACATGAGCCTAGTCAGGCGCCTACGGATTCAACGCCTAAGATGGCTGGGCCATGTAGAGCGAATGGACACCACAGCTCCAGCCCGGACAGCCTTTGAATCCAACCCCGAGGGACGAAGAAGCAGAGGACGGCCGCACTTAAGATGGCACCACAGGTGGAAGGGGACCTCAGCCAACTAGGTGTGCGGCAATGGAAAAGGCTAGCAAAAGATCGTGCTAGATGGAGGGGCATGTTGGTTGAGGCCCAGGTTCACCCCGAACTGTAGCGCCCACTAAGAAGAAGAAGATCTGTTTTGCCAAGATTAGTATTGTCCATTCTCCATTTCTGTATTTATAGTCGAATGATAAAAATAAGATTTATTAACTTTGGACGGCGGCTTTCCGGGGGAAGATGCCTACATGTGGTCTGTGAGTCTCTTCGCTCGGGAACCGAAATCCCCTTTCGCACCTGTTAAGATTTGTGTTGTATTTCTCACGCATTCCACTGAGTTGACACTAAGTATGCGAACAGACATTGCTAAGTCACTCGCGAATATCGGGTTCCTTGCGACAATAGTGTCTGTTCCCACACTCGAACTCGATTCATTTTCAATGTAAAATAAAAATTGTACTCCACAAGTAGTCTTAGGTGAACTATCGGCCAGGTTGGACCACTCTAAAGAACTAAATTTTTAAATTTGATTTAATTTGAGTTTGACTATTATTTCAACAGCACCATAAAAATCAAGCAAAAATTCGCAACGCTGTGACACGCTGGCAATTTAACATTGAAAACAGGATGATAAGGGTAGCTTATATGTATCTAATGTTTTTTAGAGTTACTTTGCAACATCCGGGAACCCTTAGCCTTCGAAAATCTAACCTATATTACAAGAGGGCCGTATTACTCTGGCATGGACTTGAACATACAGGGTAAAGTTTTTAACTGCTCTCAACCTGGCGAGGTGCCTCGGACACCTTTAGCCTAAGACTCTACCGCGACAAGATCAGGATTGGGCTAATCCAAGAACCATGGGTCCATAAAGGTAAGATTATGGGCCTGCAAAACAGGTCGCGTAAACTAGTCTACGCTACAGGAGGTTTTCCTCCTAGGGCCGCATGTGTGATCGGCACTAATATAAATTTTCTCCCCATTCCAGAATTCATCACAAGGGACCTGGCAGCAGTCATAGTGGAAATCCCCACCGAGGGAGGAGTAAGGGAGGTTGTATGCGCCTCCGCCTACTTCCCTGGAGACGGTCAGCAAATCCCTCCCATCGAAGTGCAGGATCTGGCCAGGTATTGCGACCAGAAAAAACATCACCTGGTAATTGGATGCGATGCTAACGCGCACCATACCGAATGGGGTAGCAGCAATACAAATAAACGAGGTGAGTCACTTTTGAGTGGCAACAAACCCACATTTAAAAACGCGGTTAGAGAAGAGGTTGCTCGACCTCACCATCTCTAGCCAATTTATCTCAAACGTGATTGTGGACTGGCATGTCTCCAATGAAGCCTCACTGTCTGATCACCAGTATATCAGATTCAACATCTCCGGTGAGGTTAATGAGGCTGAGCCCGGATATCAGCCCAAATGAACGAATTGGGCTCGGTTCCAAGCTCAACTCGCCGCTAAAGAGGATATGCTTTTTAAGTCGATTGAATCGATAGACGATATCGACGAAGCGGCTTACCTGCTCAATGCAGCACTCATCCTCATCCTATGGAGAAAGTTGTACACCCAGGTCAACTACACACAAACGGTGTGTGCCCTGGTGGAAAGATCGCTGTTTAACAGAGCTAAAAGGTCTAATAGTTGGACTGATTATAGATCTGCTCTAACTAAATGCAACCTCGAATTGAGGAAATCCAAGAGAACGTCTTGGAGGAAACATTGACATAGACTCGCTTCCAACTGCGGCCTGAATCCACAAAGCACTATCTCGAGAGCACACAAATGGGCTCGGGCTGCTTCGCAAATCCTCCTCATTCACTCACTCGATGTCCTCTGACGATCAAATTAACGTCATAGAAAACATCGACAGTAGAACAAATAGCCTCTCTGGTAGACTCTTCAGCCCCGATAGGGTCAAATGGACAATTGGTTCATTCAAACCCTATAAGGCTCCAGGCAAAGACGGTGTCTTTCCTGCGATCTTACAGAAAGGCTTGAATGCAATTCTACCATCACTGAAAGTTCTTTTTAGGTCTTGCTTCAACCTGGGATACATACCCCAAATTTGGAGAGAGGTCAATCTTGTCTTCATCCCCAAGATTGGGAAACCAAGTGAGCAACCTATTCCTATCGCCCTATCAGTTTGACTTCGTTCTTTCTAAAAACAATGGAGAAACTGATAGAGCTCCATATTAGAGGTATCCTGGAAAATCAGATACCTCTGCATCCCAACCAGTATGCATATCGCAAAGAGCGATCTACCGAGAATGCACTACACCACTTGGTGACGCGCATTGAAAATAGTTCCGATATAGAGAGAGCCTTCGATAATACTGGCTATGATTCGATCACCACTGCACTATCCTGCAGGGGTGTGAACAATCCCACTATTCACTGGATTAGGGCGATGCTAAATAGCCGTATTATATCAGCCACATGCGGAGAGGTCTCAGTGACAGTATCGGCGGTTAGAGGATGCCCACAAGGGGGAGTCCTCTCACCACTGCTTTGGTCGATAGTCAACGACGATCTACTACGCAAGCTAACCACATGGGGCTATGAGGTCATCGGATATGCTGATGACCTAGTAGTCATTGTTACGGGCAAGTGCGAGATCACTGCCTGTGAGCGCATGCAGCTTGCGCTCCAATTTATCTCTGACTGGTGTGGCAGAAAAGGGGTTTATCTATTAACCCAAATAAGACAATCTTAGTCCCATTTACAAAGAGGAGAAAGGTACAACCCTGTTCAACCCTACTAAATGGCACATGCATAGGGTTTTCAGAGGAAGCAAAGTATCTAGGTATTGATCTAGACCGTAGACTCAACTGGAACTCCAATATGAGAAATAAGCTCATGAAAGCAACTAAGGCCATGTGGGCCTGCCGACGCACCTACGGTAAAACCTGGGGACTTAAACCTAAGGTAGTCCACTGGCTATACACCGCGATAGTAAGACCTATCGTCACCTACGGGTCCACCGTATGGTGGACAAAAGTTGAGCAAAAAGCTACAATTGTTAAGCTTCAACGCCTTCAGAGACTAGCGGGTCTCGGCATCACAGGCGCTATGCCAACCTGCCCCACGGCAGCCCAAGAAGCACTCATTGGACTCACTCCACTGCACCTTTTTATCAAAAAGGTGGCATTACGCAGTGCAATCAGAATCCTCTGCTCGGGAACATATATGCCATGTAGACCCGCAGGCCACATGTCCATATTACAACACCTTCCCGAGCTGGATATTATTACTACAGTCTCGGACACACTGCCACACACCTTCACCTTTGACAAGATATTTGAGATACTGATCCCAAACCGCTCAGCATGGGAAAAGAGTGATCCCCTGCTCAAAGTCAAAGGCCTTAGGTGGTTTACAGATGGCTCCAAGATGGCTTCCGGTGTTGGCGCTGGCATCTTTGGACCAAAATGCAAGATCTCGAAGGCCCTGGGAATAAGCCCCAGCACCTTCCAAGCAGAGCTGCACGCCATCCTAACATGCGTCAATCTAAATCTCGAGACTGGCATCAGAGGAGTGACCATCAGCATACTCTCTGATAACCAAGCAGCGCTGAAAGCGCTGGGTTCGTACAGCACGAACTCAAAAACCGTCAAGGAATGCCATGACGCCCTACAAGACCTCGCCAAAAGAAACAATGTTAAACTTTGGTGGGTTCGAGGACATAAAGGTATCAAGGGCAATAAAATTGCCGACCAACTTGCCAGGAAAGGTTCCTGTGTGAGTGTGCTGCTCTCTACCATCTTAGGAAGCGTATCCTTCTCAGTGAAGTTATGACTTCTGAGGGGATCACCTTGGCGTCTACGAGAAGCATTCTCAACTTCATTATAGAAGTGGAGAGGCTATTCGGCTAATCGGCTAGCAGGCACAATAGATCTGCAAAGGTCGCAGTGCCGTATTGCTAATGGTAGCACTAGCCCCATACACATATATAAAAAAAAAAAAAAAAAAAACCTGGCGAGATGGCAGCAACGACTCCTGTTCCAATGCCCGGGTCAAATTGAAATACATGAAATGCATATGTTGCTGGAATATCAGACCTCTGTACACTTATTAAATTGAAGGAATCCTCGGCGAATATTACTGCGATCCAGGAAATGCGCTGGATAGAAAACGAGATGAAGATATAAGAATGCGGGTGGAAATTTGTCGTGGGAAAGCCGCTAAGGTCGAAGGTCATCTACTTTAAGCCTAAAATGGATCCCCTGGCTGAGACCCACATCATAGGGAGGTTTTATAACATGAGTTTTATAATATGTGCACACGCCCTTACCAAAGAGGCTGAGGACCCCATTAAAGAGCACTTTTATGATCTCTTGGACGATGCCTACGGAGCGTCCGGAGTACGACGTTAAAATCGTACTCGGAAATTTCATTGCCAAAATTGGTACGGAGAACACCTTTGGCGGAAAGTACGGCATCCGCGATACAAAAGCGGATAACAGCTTCTGACCCATGGACTTTGTGGCTGCTCGTAATATGGTAATGCGGTGATGGCGATCTCTCGATTTTCTAACCGTCAACCAAATCGATTATGTGCTCATTGACGCAAGATACTCGTCGTGTGTTGGCCTCTGACGCCGATGACACGAGATCGAATACCGACAGCAGCCTTGTTATCGAATGTGTTTTTCACGTAGCTTCTCCTCCGCGGGGTACTGACAAAACCCCCTGTAGTATAATTGTCATGAAAAGCTACCCGAAATTCGCCTTACGGAATCGGCAATAAACTGTAGGTTCCTTTCACCTTTCTTTTTTCTTTTGGTGGCGTTACAGCCCATGAAGGACCAGAGCCGAGCTTCTCTCCAATTACCCATGTTGTGTGTGATTTATTTTTCACACAGGTGGAAGGGACCTACAGTTTAATGCCGATTCCTAACGGCGTGAGTCGAGAATCTTTTTCAAGGCAAGGTATACTACGGGGGGTTTTACCAGTACCCCGCCGAGGAGGGACGCCGCGAAATAAACATTTGATTGCGTCAGAGTGCAACACACTAACTACTGCGCCCCGGCGTCACTTTCATATATGGGAAAATAAAAGCGGATACAGCATGGGTGATTTAGTGAAGCATTAGGTTTACCAAGAGCTGTAACACCACAAACACACACACATTCGACAAACATCCTAAATATGCAAACATTCAGGGGGACAAACGGCAACCCTGACAATTTCCTCGTAGCAGCAAAGTTAGTTCGACTGTCGAATGTCAGAAAGGTGTACCGGCCCACCATGAGAAGGTTCGACATTGGACGCCTAAGCACACCGGAGGTTACCAGAGCTTACAGGGAGCAAATCAGCGAAAGACTCTTCGGTATGCCTAAGTCGAGCACGAATGTCAAAAATATGTGGTTGCATTGCCGTTCAGCCATTCAAGAGGTAGCCGAAACCACCTTAGGCTACCTGCCACCCCCGATAATAAACCAGAGGTATAATGGCTAGTGTGAGCAGAAGAAGGTAGCAACCGACAAGGTATATCAAAAGGTGCTGCAGCGAAAAACCAGGGAAACGCGACAGGAGTACCGAGCCAGAAAAAGGAAGGGAAAGAATCTGCTGCGATTAAAGAAAATAATCTTCGTGGCTTCCCAATTCAAGGATATCGAGGAGTTTAGGGATAATCATAAAAAACAAAACTTAAAAGCCCTGCAGGCGGCTTCAAAAATGGTACCAAGGCTCTTCGAAATTTCGAAGGTAATGTTGTCACCGACGCGCAGGAGATATGTAGTGATGTATTCCGCTTAATATTGCATACAAGATCCTATCTAGCGTACTGTATGAACTTCTAAAGCCCTTTTGCATCGCTCTAATCATCACGTACTAGTGTGGCTTCCAGCTGGAAAATCGACTATAGACCAAATCTTCACACTTTGATAAATCCTGGAAAAGACCAGCGAGCTTCAAATCGATACACACCATCTTTGCATCGATTTTAAAGCCGCATACGACAGCACGCCCGGCGAATGGAATCTTAGCATCGTTTGCTCGGTCCATAAGAAATGAGACCCCTATAACTGCGCCAACCGTTTGTGGATAACCTGATTGGCTCTTATCAGTGTGGCTTCAGGCCAGGTAAATCCACAATAGACCAAATATTTACGCTACGGCAGATCTTTGAGAACACCCAGGAATACCAAATCGACACGCATCACCTTTTCGTCGACTTCAAGGCCGCGTATGACAACGTGTATAGAGACGAGCTATGCCTAGTTTTAACATCACTGCCAAACTCTTCCGACTGTGCAGGATGACAACAGAGAATTCTCGCTGCTCCATTACCGTCGGTAATAAGCAAACCGAGACCTTTGGTGTTAAAAAAGGATTTAGGCAAGGTGACGAGCTGTTATGCAACTTTTTCAGCATTGTGCTTGAAAAGATCGTGCAAGAGTCACTGGCCAACACAAGAGGTACGATTTACTTCAAGTCTACGCATTTGGTTGCGTATGCCGATGACATTGACATGACTGGACGGGCACAGCGCGACGTCAATGAAACCTTTGTAAGCATTGAGGTAGAAGCGGCTAAGATGGGTCTCAAGGTTAATGAGGGTAAAACCAAATATCTGCTTTCATCTAAAAGAGACGGTCAACACAGACGTATTGGCCAGAGCGTCACCATGGGCGGATATAACTTTAAAGTGGTCGAGGAATTCGTTTACCTTGGCTCACTGATGACCGGCGACAACAACACCAGCGCTGAAATAAAACGCAGAATCGCACTTGCCAACCGCTGCAGTGTGACTTCTTCGATTTGGCACTGAAGCAGATAGTGCGGTGGCCATTATCCGACGTATTCTCGTAAAAAAGAGGGCATGGGCCCGGACGTACAGGGTAAAGTTGTTGATTGCTCTCAACCTGGCGAGATGCCAGCAACGATCCCTGTTTAAATGCCCGGGTCAAGTTGACATACGGCCTCCTCGCGGCGCCCTCTGGATAGCCTCTTCAACAACCGTTGGGAGGTGAACAAACGTATGCAGCGACAATATCCCGATCAGAATGGCGGTTGTGCGGCGGGCTAACAATCCGCCCACGTAAAAAACATAAAAGTTATGAATGAACAAAATGCCTCGGATACACGGACGGATACTCGACGACGACAACGCACGAAAAAGGAACACGATTTGCGAGTATGCTCCTGGAATGTCAGATCCCTGTACACTCCCGGAGCTGCTCATAAACTAGAAGGAATCTTCACGCAGTACAAGGTGGATATTACTGCGGTCCAGGAAATACGCTGGATAGGAAACGGTATGATTAGGAAGAAAAATTGCGACATTTATTACAGCTGTCACAAAAGGTTGCACTTACTGGGATGCGGATTTGTCGTGGGAAAGCGGTTAAGGTCGAAGGTCATCGACTTTAAACCTATAAGTGATCGCCTGGCTGTGATCCGCATCAGAGGCAGATCTTATAACATCAGCCTTATATGTGCACACGCCCCTACCGACGAGGCTGAAGACCCTATCAAGGAGGACTTCTATGACCTCCTGGACAACACCTACGGAGCTTGTCCGGAGCACGATGTAAGAATCGTGCTCGGTGACTTCAACGCCAAAATCGGTAAGGAAAACACCCTTGGCGGAGTGATCGGAAAGCACAGCCTCCACAGACTTTGCGACAGCTCGTAATATAGTTGATTTGCCGGGCCGGAAGCCGCACTAGTAGCTGCCGATTAGTGCGGTGCAAAATGGTTTTAGACGTTCACACAATACGCTGGACGGGATCTTGTATGCGACATTGAGCAGGGATATACCTCTATATTTCTTGCAAGAGGTAGGATCGCCTTTTTTGTGGATGGGGCATATAGAGCTGGTATTCCAGTCGTCGGGCATGCTTTCATCTTCCCAAATTCTGCGGATGATCTGGTGCATGCTCCCTACCAGAACATCGCCGCCAGTCTGAAGAGCTCTGATGGCAAGCCATCTGAGCCTGCGGCTTTGTTGTTCTTCAGCTTCTGAATAGCTGTGCCGACTTCTTCGATGCTGGGTGGGAGGACTACTTCAGCGGCTGGAGTTGGGATTTCCTAGGTCCCTACCACTCTCTCTTGGTCATGCTCGTTAAGCAGCTGCTGGAAGTGCTGCTTAAATACATCCACTATTCCCTGCGGGTCGGTGACAAGATTACCCTCGCAGTTTCGAAGAGCCAGGGTGACCTTTTGAAGCCTCCTGCAAGGCCTTTGGCTTTCTTGTAAAAGGCTCGTATTTTATGTCTATCCCTAGACTCCTTGATATCCTTGAGCTGGGAGGCTGCGAAGATTCTTTTCTTTTGTCGCAGTAGTTTTTTCTCCTCCCTTCTTCTGGCTCGGTACTCTTCTTGCGCTGCCCTGGTTTTCCTCTGCAGCCCCTTTTGGTACGCCTCGTCGGTTGCTGCCTTTTTCTGCTCACACTCGCCATCATACCACGGGCTTCTTGTCGGGGGTGGTAGGTATCCTAAGGTGGTTTCGGCTACTTCCTGAATGGCTGAGCGGCAATGCAGCCACATATTATTGGCATTTGTGTTCGACGTAGGCATACCGTAGAGTCTTTCGCTCAGCTGCTCCCTGTAGACTCTGGCAACCTCCGGTGTGCTCAGGCGCCCAATGTCGAACCTCTTCCTGATGGGCTGGTGCAGCTTTCTGACATTGGACAGTCGAGCTCTGAATCTTGCTGCTACGAGGAAGTGGTCAGAGTCGACATTTGCCCCTCTGAATGTTCGTACATCCAGGATGTTTGACGAGTGCCTTGCGTCAATGAGCACTCGGTTCGCGGTTGGCTGTTCGACCGTCCGGAGATCGCCAGGTTGCTGTGTGGATTCGCCTGCGAGGGAATCTTGTGCTACTTATCACCACCACTCTTATCTAAAACTAAAATGCATGCTTACTTCACAACTTCTTATCATTTCATTTATTATATGTCGACGCCACGTAAAAAAACGCATTTTTTTCATTGAAACTTGATAAGAAATGCCAATCACATATTACAATATAGAAGATCCTAAACCGCGTTGGCGGGACGCTCTTTCAAAAAGCAAGATGCGTTTTCGATTATGAGGATTCAACTTTTAACTTTCTCATAACCATGCATACGTAATCACGTATTTATACAAAAATCAAATACCACGGATTTGCTTTGCAACCACATAATTAAAATGCCAGCTGATGCCAACGGAGTTTTGGTGCGTAGAGTACCAAATTCGAGAAAATGCTTACAAAGAACAGACGCTAGTTCAAACAAGATCAATCTGAAGACACCACTTCGGATCAAAAAGTCTTACTGATTAAGGGGCGTTATAAAAAGGGACGTGAGCAAAAATAAAATCAAAAATATGTGCACATATGCATACATACATACATGTATGTATATATGTATATGAACATGTTGTATATGTATGTCTATTGCACGTCAATACCCCAAAACAGCATCTTTTAAGCTTGTTGATCACGGATTAATAATTCGGATGTTAACGGCTCGCCTTCGGTGCTGGGCGGTATCCGATATAAAAACCCTTCGACCGATTCACAACATTTTACGAATTTCCGTGCTTATGTTTCTAATGAAACAGATGAGCGTGGCAAACTTATGTTCTGCACCACACAAAGCATAAGCTCAACGTACTCAACCTATTTAGCGAATGCTTTTTCTTTATACATAATTCCCCCGCCAAGTAGTGCATCAGCACCGCGTCGAGACGATGATCAGAGACGTTGTCTCCATACAAACTATACATATACCGAATACAGATGTATCGAGAGTCGTCTTCGGTTTATCAGAGAGGAAAACATCTTTTAATTAAAATTCAATACGACGCAAATCGGCAGTTTGCAGGTGAACTGGATGCTTGTAGAACTCAACGAGTGCAAAAACAAGAACGTGGTCCCGATAAGCTGACTGTGAGCACATTTTCGTACACATAGGCATATAAATACAGTACAGTATCTCGCGCTGGTATCTCATGCACCTCCTTCTACTTCAATGAGAAGGATATCCTTTCGGTTCAACGGTTCGCCTAATCGATTATTTTTGGGGCTCATTAAATTTTGGCAAACGCTTTCATATGGTCGGTATAAGCGGCGGGCGCGAATAATTTCTTTGTTTTACACCTTGGTAATCTGGTTTTGTGGTACGACGGGTACAAGCTATCATTGGTTCATGCCCTGCTACATGGAATATGGTGTTCTTTCCCTCCGTGGCGTTCGCTGTCAGGTATGCATCATTAAGCAGCCCCTACGTGCACATCGTTGTTTGTGTGGGTGAAGCAGAGTCCCTTCGAGAGAATATCCTCCTGCACCTCTATTAAGCGAAATAATTACAGAAGCTGAACCGGAAATAATGAACTACAGGAGGAGCAGTGGAATGGAGTGAAATGTTAGCAGTTGCACAACACGGCACTGTTGACAGAATTTCGCTAATTAGTTATATGCTATTGAAAATTCTTGGGAATTTCCTTGTGTGGTCTAATTACTTAGGGAAAATGTGGTCCCGCCTAATTGTGTGTACTTGCACGGGTGCCACAATTGGATTCATGCAGTTAGTAATCATTTCTTTGGCAGTAAGCGCTTTGCAGTGAATGTCACCGGAATTCGAGACTAGAGGGCGAGTCTTAACAATATTTCATTTAATCGAAATGGAAATCTGAGAATTATCACTTCGGTAAAATAAAATCATATCGAATGAAGAATATCATTGTGTCATAAAACAAATAAAAATCATTGCCAGTATTGTTCTGATCACATCATATTTAAAATTCCAATTCATCTACAAGTAAACATTCTCGAGCTTGAACAATGCTGTCGTGCAGTGGTTAACATCATCGACCGCAGAGCGGAAGGTCTATAATTCAAATTCGCTTTGTAGCCAAGAAAAAGTAATTCCTATACGGACAAAAAGTATGCAATGCAGTTGTGAATGGAAAGTGACCAGACGTACTGCTGCAGGCAATAACACAGTATATGGTCAAGTGAAATTCATCTTCTACGTTATGCAATACTAAAGTGCTCGAACGAATTACTACGGACTATAACCAACCCGGAATTGGTCGGCTCTCGTCCTATCTAGGACAACCACCCCTGAGAGTAGTGAACGAACATCAACGACCCAAACCACTGCACTCCGTTCAGGTTGTGTGTCTAAAAACACATCATAAGAGAATATAAAAACTCTTGAACCTGCGCGAGTCTCTGAAAAAAAAAAATTAAGACCTAATCTATAACTTTTGGACCTTCCTTACTATGCTGAGTGCATATATACAGTCCGTGGTTAAGTCCCCTTCGCCATTCTCTGCCAATACAGGTCTAATCCCGAGAAGTAATCTAAATGTTGATTGAAAATTGCAAAACTTCATTGCTTTTTCGTAGCAAAACCCTTATTGCGTTCAAATTATTTATTTTTGAGCTAAATCAATATAGACAATATCTTACTTACTTACTTACATATCAGGGAGGAGGGAGCGAGCAACCAGGGCAAAGAAGTTGATCGCGTTTAACATGGCAAACGCCAGCTTCGATCTCTGTCCCTGCTCAATCCAAGTTGACACACAGCCTCCGCATGAAAAACTTGGCAAAGAGGACATATTTGAGTCGATCATAGGAAAGCATAGCCTCCATAACACCACATCTGACAACGGACTAAGGCTAATTGATTTCCTAGCGGGGCGTAACCTCCTTGTAGCAAGCACGCTACATCCACAAGGGTACGTGGCGGTCTTTAGATCAATCGACCACCAACCAGATTGATCACATTGCGATCGACGCCAGATACTCCTCCTGTATTCACGACGTACGAACCTTCCGAGGGGCCAACATCGACTCGGATCACTACCTTGTTGTAGCCAAGGTACGAATGAGGATATCAAGGATGCCTAGGAGTCGAGCAGGACAACGTAAGTTTGACTACGGAAAGCTACAATCGCAAGAGACTGCCAGAATCTTTGCCGATCGTGTCTCTTCCAAGCTCTCTCAAAATCCGCCCACAACAGCACAAACAATAGAGCAGGAATGGGCGCACTGCCAGAGCGCCGTCAGAGACGCTGCCTCAGAGGTGCTGGGTATCAAACCGCCACCACGTAGAAACCCCTGATTCGATGAACAATGCGAACAAGCCCATGCAGCAAAACAAGAGGCATATAAAGCCATGCTGCAACGACGGACGAGAGCTGCTCGCGAAATCTATGAGCGGATGAGAAGAGAGAAACACACGCTCTCCAGGAGAAGGAAGAGAGAGCACGGAAAGCGTGAGATCGAGGAGATGGATAGATGCTTCCGCTGGAATGACGCCCGTAAGTTTTACAATAAGGTGAAACGAACATGTCATGGCTACAAAGCCAGAGCGGCGGCCTCCAGGGAAGGAAATGGAGAACTGGTAGTAGAGTCGCAGTCGATGCTGAGGATTTGGAAAGACTACTTCTGCAGACTGTATAACGGCGATGATAGACAAGATACCGCTGTCAGGCAGAACGAGCCGTTCGTAATGGACGACAATGTAACAGAATTCAGTCCACCCGACCTAGACGAAGTCAAAATAGCGATACATATCAAGACTTAAGTCTAATAAAGCCATGGGCGCTGGTAAGGTGCATGCACCATCTCATTTGCAAGGTATGGTCGGAGGAAAACATGCCCGACGAATGGAATCTCAGCATCGTTTGCCCGGTCCATAAGAAAGGAGACCCCTATAACTGCGCCAACTATAGGGGAATAAGTCTCCTTAGCATCGCATATAAGATCTTCTCTGCTGTATTGTGTGAACGCCTGGAACCGTGGCTCTTATCAGTGTGGTTTCACGCCAAGTATGTCCATAATAGACCAAATATTTACGCTACGGCAGATCTTGGAGAAGAATACCAAGTCGTTACTCATCACTTCTTCGTCGATTTCAAGGCTGCATATGACAGCGTGTATAGAGATGAGCTATACAAAGCCTTGCCTAGTTTTACCACCCCTGGCAAACTCGTCCGACTGTGCAGGATGACAATGGAGAATTCTCGCTGCCCATTAAGGTCGGTAATGAGCAAACCGAGACCTTTGATGTAAAGAAAGAATTTAGGCAAAGTGGCGCTTGAAAAGATCGTGCAAGAGTCACTGGCCAACACAAGAGGTACCATTTATTTCAAGTCTACGCAATTGCTTGCGTACGCCGACGACATTGACGTGATTGGACGGACACAGCGAAACGTCAATGAGGCCTTTGTAAGCATTGAGGTAGAAGTGGCTAAGATGGATCTCAAGGTTAATGAGAGTAAAACCAAATATCTGCTTTCATCTACAAGAGACGGACAACACCGACGTATTGGCCGGAACGTCACCATGGGTGGATATAACTTTGAGGTGGTCAGGGAATTCGTCTACCTCACTCTGGCCACTACCTGGCTCACTGATGACCAGCGACAACAACACCAGCGCTGAGATAAAACGCAGAATCACTCTTGCCAACCGCTGTTTCTTTGGGCTCAAAAGGCAATTGAGAAGTAGAGCCCTCTCTCGGAAAGCCAAGGTGACACTATATGAGACCTTAATCATCCCAGTCCTCCTTTACGGCGCAGAGGCTTGGACCTTAACAAAAGCGGATGAAGATGGTCGTTTCGAGTGGAAAATTCTGCGCACTATCTACGGTCCCGTTTGTTCAAACAGAACATATAACGAAGAACTGTACGGGTTATATAGCGACATCGGCCTGGTACGACATCTACGGATACAGCGTCGAAGGTGGCTAGGCCATGTAGAGCGCGTGGAAAATAGAGCTCCGACCCGAAGAGTCTTCGAATCCACCCCAGAAGGAAGGCGCGGTAGAGGACAGCCGCATCAACGTTGACGCTCGCAGGTGGAAGGGGCCCTTAACCCACTGGGCGTGCGGCGCTGGAAACAGCTGGCCAAAGACCGTGCCAGCTGGAGACGCTTGTTAGTTGAGGCCCAGGTTCACCACGGACTGTAGAGCCATCTAGGTAAGTAAGTACTTACATATCAGGCCAGCGATCCATGGAGGATCTGAGCCTGAGCAATAGCTGCCTTCCATCCTTGACGGTCCAGGGCACGCTGCTTCCAGTTATCAAGACCAAGATGTCTTACATCCGCGTTTATTTGGTCTTTATACCGGAGGTTCGGTCTTCCTCTTCTTCTCGAACCAGGAGGCTCGGAGTCGAAGACCCTCTTGGCTGAGCCAGTGTAGTCGACGGATCTTTGCCCTCCGCACTACATCCACATCTTTGTACAGCTCGTAGAGTTCGCGATTGTGTCTTCTTCTCCATTCACCTTCCTCACAAACAGGACCAAATATCCGGCGCACAATTTTTCTTTCGAAACAACCAGTAAATGAGAGTGTCAACTGGATAGTCGTGTTCATTATTCGCTCCTGACGTTATAGCCTTTTTAACCGGTTATTGAAGCTAAAAGTACCTAACTAGTTATACATTTTTCAAGCCAAGTGTTTCCTCGCCAAATAAGTACACATAGTAAAGTGTTATCGCATAAACACCAGAAAAACTAAAAAAAAAAAAAAAAAAAAAAAAAAATCTAATCATCATGTCAACCACTCGCCAGCAAGCCCTTAAAGAGAAAAGTGCAGTGTCATCTCCATCTAACTCACTCAAAGACTCAGCTAATTTACCACTCTCATCCGACAAAAAAGCTGATAAAAAACCATCTTTATCTGAGCAGCTACGGGATATGGAAGTAAATATGTTGGAAAAAATATCATTAATGATAACCAAAACCAAAACGGAAATCAATAAAAAGATAAACGAAGTTATATCTACTCTTAATAGTAAGCTGCAAGAGTGCGAGAAAGAAATTGCAGCACTCCAGGAAGACAATAAAAAAGTAAGAGAGGAACTAGCTAACTTACAATGTAAAGCGCGTCTCTGTGATGTAGTTGTATATGGCATTCCACAAAGAGCAAAAGAAAACGCTGTTGACCTGGCGAAGAGCATTGCTGCTAAGGTACGTCATCACCCGTCTCCGTACATTGATGCTTTTCGCTTGGGAAATCAAACCACCGGCAACGTTCGGCCGTTACTAATTCGGCTCTCTTCTCATGCTGAGCAAAGAGCACTACTTACTGCTTTTCGCAAAAACAACGGCCTTACACTTTCGCAACTGCAGGAAGAGAGTATGCTGATCAACAACAACTCCACCAGCAGCAGCGGTTCCAGCTCCATCAACAAAGCCAACAGCTCCCGTATATTCATGAACGAAAGTCTTACTCCTGTGAATAGCTCTCTATTAAAACGTGCTCTTCGGCTTCGCAAAGAGGGTTTACTTTTCTCTGTAAGAACTCGTAATGGTTTTGTTTATGTGAAAAAGAGTACAAATGACATCGAAACAAAAATCTCATCAACAACGTCACTACCTTGAAAATGTTCAATCCATCCGAATATTCAATATCCCAATCATCTAGAGCGAATTTGAAATATGTATGTCTTTCACAATTTTTCCTAATTGAGTACGTATTGAGATAATTGTAGCAAAAATTTTAACAATTTTCACATTAACTTTTAAACTAAGAATATAATTATATTTCCTTCCCTCAAAAATTTCTCTCGCTTTCTACCTTCCTATTCCCTATCTTTCCCATTCGCATTTATTCTCTACTTTACACTATTTTCTTCTTTAAGTTGCTTTTTAAATGTAGAATCTGTATTTGTTTTTTCTAATAATGATGGATCGTAACAATCGTTCTATGTCTGGCGGCACTACTGAAATTACAGTGCGATCAATGATTAACATTTTGTCTAATTCGTGCCAAGGGTTCAAAGTATGCTATATTAATGCTCGTAGTTTAAACATTTCTAAAATAGATTACTTACGTTACATATTTAGTGGTTCGGGAGTCGATGTAATCTGTGTCACTGAGACCTGGCTGAAATCTGACTGGGAAGATAAGCTATACAATATTCCAGGGTACAGAATTGTTCGGAACGATAGGATCACAAGTACAACAGGTGGTGGAGTAGCTCTTTATTGCAATATTTCCTTGAATTGCCAGGTAATTGGGAAATCTAATTGGGAAAGTGCTACTGAATATCTTATTATGGAAGTTACGGATGGTAACACGAAATGCATTATAGGGGTTGTCTATAGCCCCAACCGTAGTTGTTCTCTTGATCCCATGTTCTCTACTCTCCGTGAGATTTCCCCATGTTACGAACACATAATTATATGCGGCGATTTTAATGCTGACCTACTCAGATATGACAGAAGATCTAACCAACTTGTAGACTTAGTCGCAACATCTGCGCTAGTTATTGTTAACACTTTTGCCACCCGCTTCGCGCCTAACTGCTCTCCGAGTCTCCTTGACCTTCTGCTGGTATCTGATAGGTCAAATGTGTTACTACAGGACCAGTTATCACTGGATGGTGTCACAGATCACGATCTGTTATTCTGCACGTATAACATTGACTTATCGCATTCTTCATCACCCTCGACTTTTCAATTTAGGGATTTTGCATCTGTGGATAACTACGCCTTACAGGCGGAGGCGAGTTTAATCCCATGGCATAGTTGTTATCTCGTCTCAGATGTTTGTGATAAGGTTGACTTACTGCAATCGTTGATACTTAATCTGTTCAATAATCACGTGCCCTTAAAAACAGTGATGGTGCGCAATAGAAATTGTCCATGGTTTACATCTGAGGTTCATCATGCCATTAAAGTTCGCAGGAAACTGTACTCGAAGTGGAAGCGAAATCCAACTACCTTGAATTGGGCAAATTTCTGTCGAGCGCGCAATATCTCAACTTCCGTTACGAGGTCTTCTAAGAAAAGATATTTCCTTTCTAAGCTGGGAACAAATCAAAATGCCAAAAAGCTTTGGAGCAACTTGCGTTCGATTGGTATCGGAAAAAAAGACATTACTGACGTCATCCCCGATCTTGATGATCTCAATAATACATTTTTATCCAATTCTTTAGTAAATACCCCTCTACCCAACTTACAACATTTTCCTGAACCGCAAACAGCTTTTGAATTCGAAGTCGTATCGGAAACTGACATCATTGACATCATTCGGGCTCTCAAGTCTGACGCTATTGGCGAGGATGGAATTCCCATTCGGTTTATTAAAATGATCTTGATACACCTGCTTAGCGCAATTACACACGTAATTAATTTTTCCATAACTTCATCCTCATTTCCATCTAGCTGGAAGCTGGCTAAAGTTATTCCGGTCCCAAAAAAACCTTTACCATCCCTGGCTACTGATTTTCGCCCCATTAGTATCTTACCTTGCCTGTCAAAAGTCATTGAAAAAGTCATGGCTAAGCAGATTTCAGATCACCTAGATCGGCATAACCTACTTGCTTCGGTCCAGTCTGGTTTTCGAGCCAACCATAGTTGCTCTACAGCTATGGTTAAAATTCTCGATGACATTAGGATCAACTACGACTTGGACTACCTGACAATACTCTGCCTCCTTGACTTTTCAAAAGCTTTTGATACTGTTAACCACTCAATTCTTCTTGAGAAATTGAGAAGATATTATGGATTTAGTGAGAGTTCGGTGCGCCTCATCAGTAATTATTTAAGTAATCGCTGTCAAAGGGTTGTGGTTGGTGATAAATCCTCTCATGTTAGGAATATTATTGAAGGAGTACCTCAGGGCTCGATTCTGGGTCCTATTTTGTTTTGCATGTTCATTAATGACCTGCCGGAAGTTTGTTCAAATGCTAGCATTCACTTTTATGCGGATGATGCGCAATTATATTTATCTAGACCTATAAACTTAGTTCAGGATCTCGTCTGCAGGCTGAACGAGGATCTATCTGCAATCTACCAATGGTCGCTCCGCAATTACTTAACTCTCAACCCAACAAAATCTCAGCTGATCTTGATTTCTAAAAAAATGTATAATAAAGAACTTCTATCACCAATTTACCTCAACAATACACAATTGCAGTTTGTGGAGACCGTAACCAACTTGGGGTTTAAAATTAACCGTTCTCTCTCGCCGGTAAGCCACATTAACTCCACTGTTGGACGAATTTATGCTGGTCTACGTAAGCTTTGGTTGTTCTCAAGTCTTACTCCTGTAACTACGAGGCTGAGACTTGTCAAGACCTTACTCATTCCTTATATTGATTATGCATCAGTTGTGTACTGCAAACTTGATTCCTTATCTCAGTATAAATTAACTGTTGCTTTCAATGATATGATCAGATATGTATATGGGCTCCGACGTAGAGACCACATATCTAATTACAACAAAAATATCCTTGGGTGCACACTGCAGCAGTTCCTGCACATTAGGTGCTGTGTCTTCATGCACAAAATAATACAGAAAAGGTCGCCACCATACCTATTCGAAAAACTTCAATTTGCCCGTTCAACCAGGACTCTTAACCTTATAACTCCTTCCTCAAATTACTTGAACTCTTCTCGTCTGTTTTTCGTCTTTGTCGCCAGACTCTGGAACTCTCTGCCTACACCTATAAAACAAATAATTGGAGCCACCAAATTTAAAAAAGCCGCCTTAGAGTATTTTTCTTAAAAATGCAACAACAAATGTATCGCCCTTCCCGTTTCCCCTCCCCTCCTATCCTATCCTCAATCAAAACACTTCATTTTTAAATTAAATAATTAATTAATCATACGTTGAATTAAATAATTATTAAACTTAAATCCTGTAAAACGAAAATGTAATTAAGTACTATAAAAGACTAAGTCTTACTTGTACATCCTTACTTAAATAAATAAATTGAAATTGAATTGAATTGAATTGAACCCAAAATCAGCTCCGCTGTCCTGCTTATCGTCCAGCTTTCAGCTCTGTACAGCAAGACAGGCAATATGAGCGTTTTGTAAAGCACTCACTCACTCTTTCGAGTGAGGAGTTTTGACCCCAGTTGCTTGGATAAGCCGAAGTAGCAGCGGTTGCCGAGGGCGATTCTATGGCGGATCTCCACTTTGGTGTCATTTGTGGAATTTACGTTTGCCCCGAGGTAGACAAACTCCTTAACCACCTCGAAATAGTAGCTGTCAATTATTATATTTTGTCCCAGGTGGTGAGCGACGGATTGGTTTTTACTTGACAGCATGTACTTCGTTTTGTCCTCATTGATCTTAAAACCAACATTGCTTCAACACTGCCACGGCGAGAACACGCGATGATGTCGATATCATCCGCGTATCCGCGGTTGAAAAAATCACATTACAGCGCATCTCCTTGCCGAAATCCGGTGCATGTTTGAAACGGTTCCGAAGTCCTAGAACCGAGTTGCACGGTGCATCGCGTATTTTTTACCGTGGTGCGACACAACTGGATCCCGAATTCGGCCATCGCACCAAACAGTCCTTCACGGTGAATGCTGTCGTATGAGGCTTTGAAATCGATGAAAAGATTCGAGGGAATCTTGTGCTACTTCTCACCGCATTACGAGCTGTCGCAAAGTCCGTGAGTCGGAAGCCGTTATCTGTTGTTGTGTCGCGGAGGCTGTGCTATCCGATCACTCCGCCAAGGGTGTTCTCCATACCGATTCCGGCGTTGAAGTCCCCGAGTATGATTTTACCTTCGTACTCCGGACAAGCTCCGTATGCGTTGTCCAGGAGGTCATAGAAGTCCTCCTTGATAGAGTCTTCAGCCTCTTCGGTAGGGACGTGTGCACAGGACTGATGTTATAAAATCTGCCTCTGGTGCGAATCACAGCCAGGCGATCACTTATAGATTTAAAGTCGATGACCTTCGACCTTAACCGCTTTCCCACGACAAATCCGCATCCCAGTAAGTGCAACCTTTTGTGACAGCTGTAATCAATGTCGCAATTTTTCTTCCTAATCATACCGTTTCCTATCCAGCGTATTTCCTGGACCACAGTAATATCCGCCTTGTACTGCGTGAGGATCCTTTCTAGTTTATGAGCAGCTCCGCGAGTGTGCAGGGTTCTGACATTCCAGGAGCATACTCGCAAATCGTGTTCCTTTTTCGTGCGTTGTCTTCGTCGAGTATCCGTCCGTGTATCCGAGGCATCTCGCTCATTCAAAACTTTTATGTTTTTTACGTGGGCGGATTGTTAGCCCGCCGCTGAACCGCCATTCTGGTCGGAGTTTTGTCGCTGCATACGTTTGTTCACCTCCAAAAGTTTGTTGAAGAGGCTATCCAGAGGGCGCCGCGAGGAGGCCGTACGTAAACTTGACCCGGGCATTTAAACAGGGATCGTTGCTGGCATCTCGCCAGGTTGAGAGCGATCAACAACTTTACCCTGTATGTCCGAGCCCATGCCCTCTTGACAATATTTTACCGTTCTTAATTAGAAACTGATACAAGCGGTTATTAGAGACCAATCTTGAAGTCAGAACTTTGCCGAGGTCAGAACAAGTGACATTCAGAGGATTTTGTGTGAAGTAAGAATGGGTGTATCAAAGCTTCCCAATAAAATTCTTGCAATTTCTGACGGGTCATCAACAACATCCTTCTATTGGCCAATTCAGGCACTTTTCTTTCAACTACTTGTATGTACAGTCCATGAAGGACCAGAGCCGAAGGCCACTATAGGTGGCCGGTAGCACGACAGCTCACGACAGCACACCCATGTTGTGTGTGACTTCATTTTCCCATAGGTGAAAGGGACCTACAGTTTATTACCTTTTCCGAACGGCGAATTTCGAGAAGGTTTTCATAACAATTTTACTACAGGGGGTTTTGTCAGAACCCCGCTGAGGAGAAACACCGCGAAAACACGTTCGATGACATGGCTGTGTCGGGATTCGATCCCGTGTCATCGGCGTCAGAGGCCAACACACTACCCACCGCGCCACGGTGCTCTCAATTACTTGCTTACCGTAAAAATGAGAGCTAATAGTTTAACCATTTAAACATACCTTGTTGTGGAAGGTCCCTTACTGTTTCCGCATACATATCAAGGCTTTAGCCCCAAGGGACTACGCAGCAGACCAGACCCCCCTTCTTCGGGCGCCTTGTCGTGGCGGGAGGCTTAAAAGGTCATAGACCTCGAACTAAGACTCGAAAACCCCAAAGATGAACGGACAAACAAAAGGAATTAAGTACTCCAGGTGGTACCCGCAGCAGCGGAAATCCACCCGCGATCTCCTTAATTGCGGCTGGGGCACGGATTCTGGAGGCGACATTCATTTTTAACCCTACGGCAGCCCGGAACGACACCGACTCCTGCGGCTCACTGACTGACCACCTGGTCGGACTGAGCATGAGCAGTGCATCCAGCGGAGGCGACACCAACGATGGCGTGGCGCGGGAAACCGCAAAGGTGGAACGTGCCAAAAATCCACACAAAATCCAGGGCTTGACACGAGAGCTTGGGTTATCTACTCCTACAAGGAGAGTAAGGGCTCTCTGAAAAAAGAAGGCTCTACTCTGGTTGTGAGGATGGATGAAGCCTCTCTCGGGTTTCTAAAATCTGCGTGTGATTGACGCGTATGATTTACGGCCTTGGTAGGATCTCTTTCCATTTTAATTTCAAGTAGTCGAAGGATGGGACGTGCCCTGCAATATGAATCTATGATTTTTACTCAGATCAATCTACAGCATTGCAAGGCTGCTACCGCTCTTTTAAGTAGCAGAATTGCATGCAGTAGCACAAATCCCCTCATCGTATCCCTTCAAGAACCATGGGTGTGGAAGAAACGCCTATGTGGCCTTGGCGGTATACATGATGTAACGATTCTTTATGATGAGCGATCCGAAAGGCCCAGGGTTGGCCTCACCATATCGAACTCACTATCGGCAACCAAACTTGGGCACTTATGTAGACAAGATCTGGTGGCTGCTAGAGTAAGCTACAAAACGAACGGAGTTATAGAACACTTCGTCGTTGCGTCTGCCTACTTTCCCTACGACTCGATACTGCCTCCACCACCGAAAGTAGTTTCTTAGCTTATGTTGACGAGATTGGCCTTGATGCGGATAGTTATGAGGCATTCGCTTACATATTGGAAGCTTAAGACTTTTTTCTGAGTCTGCCTCGAATAACAAATCCGCATCCGAATAAGCGTTGTTTATTTTCTCTAGCAGTTTCCGTAGTATATATCACAGTTTTTCATCCACTTTTTGCCTGGCACATCCCATCGCACTTCTTGGAGCGCGGTAATGTCTGCCTTATAGCAGTCCAAAGAGTTGACCAGTTGTTCGGCTGCACCTGGTCTGTTGAGGGACCTAACGTTCCAGGAGCAGATCCGAAATTCGTTTCCTTTTTGACGTTTGCGGGGGTCGTCAACATGTAATACATCCGTATCTGAGGCTATTGGTTGTTTCTGAACAAGTTTTTGTTTTACGCGATAGGGATGTTTACCCTAAGCGCAACCCCCAACCTGGAGGGCCAGGTTCCTCTTTCCCCAGGAACAAGAGATCGGGTCGCTGCACACATTGATTCACTACCTGGTGGGTTCCAGTATGGCTATCCAGGGGAGGCCACGCGGAGGCTGTGTGTCAACTTGGATTGAGCAGGGATAGAGATCGAAGCTGGCGTTTGTCAAGTTAAACGCGATCGAATTCTTTGCTCTGTTTGCACGCTCCCTTCTCCCCTACCACTACACTACCTAAACAAGAAAAATGCGCCTACTGGATCCCGAGTTCTTACTCAAATGCTAATAGAAATTGAAACCAAACTGTTCCTTAGCAATAATTATAACTTATACCAAGAGGCACGTGTTTTATTTATCTTACTTGATTTAAAACCAGTATTGTCATACTGGTACTTATGGCTGATTGTACGCGTCACCCCTCTCCAGTGAACTTCTGAAAGAATTGATAACTTCAACGCAATAAATTCTCACTGCAATGTGCAAGTGATTAATCAAACTGTTGTAGAAGAACATAAGGCAAATGAAGAAAACAAAACAATTTGCAAGAAGGTACACCAGAGTACTCCCTCCAACTTTCGACAATATGGCACGCATTTCTCGTTTATAGCCAGAGTCCACCTGGGCATCGATCATAGTATTGCATTCACAACACTTCGATCAGTCGGGCAATGCCTATAATTAAAGAACTTCACACCTCTGCCATGGCCAGAGAAGGTGCATACAGAGGTCGTTCGATACGGTGGAAATGCGGGCGAACCCGAAAGTGTTTAATTCCCGCCGCAGCGCTTTATTTCATTTCTGCACTGGTCAATGTTTCACCCAAAATCACATTCTTCAAATAGCATTGCCAATGGACAAACCATACATACTCGATTCGGGTTAAAGTAAGTATGCATGGCATTCCCGGGCTTGTAGCTTATGAGGCATACAACGCATGAAGGGGCTGCATTAATCGTCGAAGGAGGTTCTGGAGGACGTGCAAGTGTAAATTTATAGTCGTGTGATTTTATCTGCCTCTTCTACACCTCATGCAAGAAGTTCGCGTTTACGATATGGACTGGGCACATATCGGAACATGTTATTATGGTGCGAATCAATGTTTTCCTCTCGAAACCTTTGCTTTGGTACTGTCTCTGTGCTGTTTTCGTTTTGTGCTTTGCTTTAGTGGGAATTCTTTATGTGACTTATGATTTGTTTGCAAGGCTTAAAGCAGCTGGTTTTCATATATTTGGAAATACGTTGCATTAATTCAAGAACATCATAGACCTATTCGAGGTCTAGGAATAGGTCATAGACCTATTCATGGCCTCTGACGCCGATGACACGGGAACGAATCCCGACACAGCCATGTCATCGAACGTGTTTTTCACGATGTTTCTCCTCAGCGGGGTTCTGACAAAACCCCCTGAAATAAAATTGTCATGAAAAGCTTCTGGAAATTCGCCGTTCGGAACCGGCAAGAAACTGTAGGTCCCTTTCACCTATGGGAAAATGAAATCACACACAACATGGGTGATTGAGGGAAGCTCGGCTCAGGTTCTTCATTCAAAATACACAACATTTTCAGTGGCTTCGACATTCATGAATGAGCCGTCGCGTATCCCAGATGTTGCTGGTCATACCACCAACACACTAAACTTGTTTCTTACCTACCAACCTAACAAATACACGATCGATGTATTGTCGCCTGTAGGCCAGTCCGACCACTGCGTGATATCAGCTAAACTCTGGAACTCCCACCACCCAGTTAAAGAAAAAGCTCCTAAGAGAACATTATGGCTATACGAGAAATTCAACTGATGCGGCCTTAACAACTTCTTTCGGGTCTTAAACTGGTCGTTGTGCTTCCTCAACAACGACGTCGACGCCGCGACTGATATTATCGCAAATATTATCCGAATCAGCATGCAAATTTTATTCCTAGCAAGATTAAAAGCACCAGGGCAAAGGATAATACGTGGTTTGACTTAAGCTGCAAAGAGGCTATTAGGCAAACCGTTCTGAGGAAAACCGAAAAAAGTACATACGAGCCAGAAATGACTGAAATACCTACATTAAAGCATAAAATACTTCATTGTCCCAAAGGTAGCAATCGTTTCTGGTCGTTTGTAAAAAAAACGTAAAAACTCAACTAGGTCGTCTATACCGATGCTCGTGTACAATGGCATTCCAGCTGTCACCCCCTTAGACAAAGTTAACCTATTTGCTGTCCACTTCGCAGCTAGTTCTCAGCCCCCAGCTTGTATTTTGTCTCCGCCTATGCTAGAGTGCATCAATTCCACCATAGGACTAATCCACTTTCGCACCAGTCGCAAGGGCTCTTAGGGACTCGACATACACAAATCCGCTGGTTCAGAAGGTATTGCCCCAATAGTTCTGAAGAGGTGTTCTGCTGCACTGGCAAAACCACTACGTAAGCTTTTTTACCTTTCCTACGTAAGCTTTTTTACCTTTCAGCTCTTTCTGAGCTGAAAAACAGCATTTGTCCAGCCCATACCCAAAAAAACGCGAATTATCTTCTCCCTCCAACTACTGACCCATGGCACTAACTTCCCTTCTTTTCAAGGTCATGGAAAGGTCATGGAAATGCTGATTAACCGTCAACTTATGAAATATCTTGAATCACGAACATTCCTCAATGACCGTCAGTACGGTTTTCCCAACAACAGATCCACTGGTGATGTGGTGGCATACCTCATCGAAAAGTGACATCGCTCTCTTCACCAAGCAGGTGAAAGCAAAATAGCTGCACTGGATATTTCGAAAGCATTTGACAGGGTTTGGCATGAAGCCCTATTGTCGAAAATGCGTGCTTCCGGAGTCGATGAGTCTGTTCTTCAATTGCGCGCACTCAAGGTCTAATAACCTTATTATGTCGGCGACACAGTGCGGGCAGAAGGTAGAAAAGAGGAATAGAGGAGATAGAGGAGATGCCGATGGACACTGACCTTAAATGCTTGCACGTAGCATTGAGGGGGGAAAAACGAATCCGACAGGGAGTTCCAGATTCGTGTGGTTCTCTATATTTGACGGTACGGTACGTCCGATAGCGGGCTTCAGGGTATATTGGTGAGCATTCCCAGAGAGACGTGTATTGCGGGAGAAATGTTGAAAGGGCGGAATGCAACTGGCTATTTCATCAGAGCATTTTTGGTGGTAGTAACGAAAAAACAGGGAGAGGCAGGTAACATTCCTGCGGTGTTCCAGCGAGTCTAATGTTTTGGTAATGCTGGAGTCGCCTATCAGTTTTATGGCTCGTTTTTGTATTCTGTCTAGTAGGTGCAATGAGGTCTTGGCAGCACCGGACCAGACATGAGCGTTAAACTCTGATTTGGGACGAATGAACGCCTTATAGATTGTAGCCAGATCTAAGGGTGAGAAATATTTCTTGCATCTGTATAAGAAGCCTAGGCATTTTGCAGCATTCTTGGCGACACTGAATATATGGTCGCTCCAATTAAGATTGTGAGCAACACTCATACCCAGGATGGAAAGCTTTTCAGTTTCTGAGATGCAAGTGCCATTCATGGATAATGGCTGCGGGTTATTTATACGCTTTAACGACAAGAGAAAGCATTGTGTTTTGGAAGCATTAAATTCCACTCTATTGTTTTTACCCCATTGGATGATGCTGTCGATATCGGAATTTAATGAGCTTAACATACGCTGCCGCTCATTATCTACAACCGAAGTGCAGGGTCGTAAACTAGTGAACGAATATGAGAAGCTGAGGGTACTGTCGTCAGCGAAGGAGTGAATTGGATTAGAAGTAACAGACAAGAGATCATTTATAAAAATAAGAAAGAGTGTCGGAGACAAAATGGAGCCCTGAGGAACACCAGCATTTACAAAGTGAGTGTCAGACTTGAATCCGTCCAAAACAACTTGAATTGAACGATTCGAAAGGTAGTTTCTAATCCATTGAAAAAGAGACTCATCGATCCCAAAAGCACGCATTTTCGACAAAAGGGCTTCATGCCAAACCCTGTCAAATGCTTTCGAAATATCCAGTGCAACAATTTTGCTTCCACCTGCTTGGTGAAGCGAGTGATTCCACTTTTTAGCGCGATATGCCATCAAATCACCAGTGGATCTGTTGCTGCGGAAACCGTATTTCAAGATATTTCATAAGCTGACGGTTGATCAGCGTTTCCATGATCTAGGAAAGAAGGGACGTTAGTGCAATGGGTCGGTAGTTGGAGGGAGAGGATGATTCGCCTTTATTGGGTATAGGTTGGACAAATGCTGTTTTCCACCTACGTGGAAAGAGCCCAGAGGAGTAGGAAAGATGAAAAAGCTTACGCAGTGGTTTTGCCAGCGTAGAAGAACACCTCTTCAGAACTATTGGGGCAATACCATCTGGACCAGCGGATTTGTGTATGTCGAGGTCTTTAAGAACCCTTGCGACTGTACGGGTGCGGAAGTCCCATGGTGGAATTGACGCACTCTAGTACAGGCGGAGAAAAAGTAAAAGCTGGCAGCTGAGAACTGGTTGCGAAATGGGCAGCAAGTAGGTTAGCTTTGTCTAAGGGGGTGATAGCTGGTATGTCATTGTGGATGAGCGTTGGTATAGACGACGTAGTTGAGTTTTATACGTTTTTTACAAACGACCAGAAGCTTTTGCTTCCTTTGGGACATTGAAGGATTTTACGCCTTAATTTTTGGTTGGATTGGAATTTAACCCGTCGAATGTGGGTGTTGCAGTCATTTCTGGCTCGCAAGTACTTTTTTCGGTTTTCCTCAGAACTGTTTGCCTTGTAGGCCCGAAAACTTAGCTCCCTGAGCTTAATAGCCTTAATGAATTAGAAGCTACCTTTCGAATCGTTCAATTCAAGTTGTTTTGGATGGAGTCAAGTATGACATCCATTTCTTAAATGCTGGTGTTCCCCAGGGGTCCATCTTGTCCCCAACACTCTTTCTCATTTTTATAAATGATCCCTGGTCTGCCACTTTTAATACAATTAACTAGTTCGCTTACGTCAGTACCCTGACGTAAGCGTCAATACTTTACAACCCTGCACGGCAGAGTATGTTAAGCTCATTAAATTCCGATCGATAACATCATCCAATGGGGTAAAAACAATTGAGTGGAATTTAATGCATTCTAAACACAATACTGTCACCCGTCGTTAAAGCGTATAACTAATCAGCAGCCATTATCCATGAATAGCATTTGCATCTCAGAAACTGAAAAGCTTTCCATACTGGCAGTGCCGGATTTAGGGGAGGGCAGCCGGGGCTACGGATGGCAAATGACTAACAAAGGCCTCGTAGGGGTAGCATCTATCCGACGGATGCTGGCCTTCTAAAAAGCGAGAATAGCCACCGCCGTCGAACATCTTGCGGCACTGTTAGTAAATCCTATCCCCACCTCCTCGCAGTGCCATGTGGAGATTGCAGACGGGGGAGGGCGAATGGCGAGCCCCCTGCGCCAAAAAACAGAATTAGTCGATTGGGCTACGGCCTAGTAAGCCACAAGCCTTTGATTTAACGGACCGGATTAATGTTGGCGACCCTTGCAAAAAACGAAAAAAGGACAATGATCTTCGACTCTGCACGTGGAATGTTAGGTCCCTAAACAGGCCACGCGCAGCCGAACAACTCGCGGACGCCCTAGACCGCTATAAAGCGGACATAACCGCCATCCAGGAAATGCGATGGAATGGACCGGGTATAAAGCGGATGAAAAACTGCGATATTTACTACGGCTACTGCTATATGGAGAGAGGGCAACGATTGTTCGGACGCGGATTTGTTGTTCGAGGTGGACTAAGGCAAAAAGTCCTAAGATTTCGGCATGTGAGCGAACGCCTCATAACAATCCGTGTCAAGGAAATTTTTTTTTAAATCAGCCTGATCTGCGTCCACGCCCCCACGGAAGACAAGGATGACTTCGCCAAAGATGAGTTCTACGATCTCATAGACAGAACGTATGCCCAATGTCCCAGCTATGACATCAAAATTGTACTAGGACGCTTCAATGCTAACCTGGGTAAGGAAAGCATCTGTGAACGAGTCATCGGCAAACGTAGCCTAAAATACACCACCTCCGATAACGGACACAGGCTGATTGATCTTGCTACGTGGCGAAATCTCCTTCTAGCCAGTCCGCGCTTCCCGCACCTCGATATACACAAAGGCACCTGGCGGTCTTTTGATCAATCGACTAACAACCATATTGATCACATCGCGATCGACGTCAGACGCTCCTCCACTATTCTTGATGTTCGAACTTTCCGAGGGGCTAACATCGACTCGGACCACTATTTTGTAGTAGCCAAGATGCGATTACGGATATCACGAACGCAACGGAGTAGAGTATGAATACAAAGTTATGACGTCGGAAAGCTACTATCGCCAGAAACCGCTCGTGCTTTTACCGATCGCGTCTCCCTTAAGCTCTCCAATACACCTGAATCCTCCACACTATCAATAGAACAGCAGTGGAGCCTTTGCAAACAAGCCCTGAAAAGCTCTGCATCCGAAGTTTTGGGTTTCAAGGCTCCACCACGAACAAACACCTGGTTCGATGACGAGTTCAGGAGGATTCATACAGCGAAGCAGGATGCATATAAGGCCTCGCTGCATAAAAGAAATAGAGCAGCTCGAGAGCTCTACAAGTTAAAAAGAAGGGAGGAGCATAATCTTCTTAGAAGAAAGAAGAAAGAGCACGAGAAGCCCGCGATTGAGGATTTGGAGAGGTGTTAATGCAGGCGTGAGGTTCGAAAGTTTTATCAACAAATAAAACGAACATGCTTAGGTTATAAAGCCAGAACGGAAGCTTGCAGGGATTAGAACGGACACCTAGTAGTAGAATCACAGTCGATGCTGAGACTATGGAAAACCCACTTCTGCAGACTGTAAAACGGCGATGTTAGTCTATATACCGCTGTCAGGCAGAATGATCTATTTCTAATCGACGGAGGCCGCAGAGAATTCTGTACCCTTGACCTCGACGAAGTTAAGATTGCCATATCGAAGCTCAAGTCGAATAAAGCTGCTGAGTTCTTTAAGGCAGCTGGGGATGACCTGGTTGCGAGCATGCACCAGCTCATCCGTTGGATATGGTTAGAGGAAAGCATTCCCCAAGGAATGGAGTCTCAGCATCGTATGCCCGATCCACAGGAGACCCCTCTGATTGCGCCAACTATAGAGGAATAAGTCTCCTTAACATCGCCTATAAAATCTTCTCTGCCGTTTTGTGTGAACGCCTGAAGCATTTTGTAAATAAGCTGATAGGTCCTTGTCAGTGCGGATTCGAGCCAGGGAAGTCCACCATCGACCACATCTTCACACTACGGCAGATCCTGGAAAAAAGCAATGAATTTCAAGTCGACACTCACCACCTATTTGTCGACTTCAAAGCCGCATACGACAGCGTAATTAGAGACGAGCTATACCACGCTATGTCTACCTTTGACATACCTGCTAAACTCGTCAGACTATGCAGGATGACTTTGGAGAATGCTCGCTGCTCCATCCGAATCGGTGAACAGCTTACCGATAGTTTTGATGTCAAAAAAGTATTTAGGCAGGGCGATGCGCTGTCGTGTGATTTCTTCAACATCATATTGGAAATGATTGTGCGAAAATCACTATTTCAAGTCCTCGCAGCTCCTTGCATACGCCGATGATATTGACATAATAGGTAGATCACAGCGAGATATCAATGAGGCGTTTGCGAGTATTGAGATGGAGGCGGCGAAAAATGGGTTGACGGTAAACGAGGGCAAAACTAATTATATGCTGTCATCAAAAAAGGACGCTCACCACCGACGTCTTGGCCAGGACGTTTGTATAGGCAGATATAAGTTCGAGGTAGTTAAGGACCACCTTGGCTCCGCAGTGACCTGGTATAACGACATCAGTTCCGAAATCAAACGCAGAATCACTCTTGCCAATCGCTGTTTCTTTGGGCTCAGGAGGCAACAAAGTAATAGAGCCCTCTCCCGAACGACAAAGGTGACTCTATATAAGACCATTATCATCCCGGTCCTGTTGTACGGCGCAGAAGCATGGCCATTATCAAAAGCGGATGAGGAGGCCCTTGGTCGGTTCGAGAGAAAGATTTTGCGCGTGACTTTTGGGCCTATAAACGCAGTCGGGGGATGGAGGAGAAGATTCAACCACGAACTTTACGGGCTGTACAGCGACATGAGCCTAGTCAGGCGTCTACGGATTCAACGCCTAAGATGGCTGGACCATGTAGAGCGAATAGACACCACAGCTCCAGCCCGGAGAGTCTTTGAGTTCAACCCCGAGGGACGAAGAAGCAGAGGACGGCCGCACTTCAGATGGCGCGAAAGATCGTGCTAGATGGAGGGGCATGTTGGTTGAGGCCCAGGTTCACCCCGAACTGTAGCGCCCACCAAGAAGATGAAGAAGCAGTGGTCGCTCTCGAGGAAATAAAACGACCAATTAAGTTTCATAAATACGTTGGTAGGCACAGTTGGCTTTCTCATATTGCCATACTATCCCTTTAAGTGTTTCTTCTTTATTTCTTTATTTCATTAATTTATTATAGCTTGTGAACGCCCGTGACTATTCGTATTTTGAATTTATTTTCCACTTTTTAAACCATACAAGGTATCAGTAAAATCAGCTTCAACGTACTGACTTTTGTTAGTTCTTTCTTCACCAATGGCAAATATTTTACTTCATGCAAATCTCTCAAACTTTCATGTCTTATCTAAGCCACCACTTTACCACTAAACTCGTTCAACATTTCCATGACATTTACTTTCTTAAGAAACAAAAAAGTGCAAATCCCAAAATTTGTTGCACATTCGCATTTATACTATATGTATTCCAGTCCGGCCACGTATATGCTTTCGTTCATTGATATGAAACACGTGGCCTTCAAATCAGTATTATTTCCCAAGCAAATCATATAACATTTCGACATAAAGTCTAATGAATCACTTCAACCCGTGTGTATGTCGTGCAGGAGTTCCACTTCATTCATCGAGATGAAGAGTAACACCCAGTTACCAATCCTAATGGATGTTTCTCTAATCCATTCAAAGGATAACAGCAAACAACGTCCAACCTTCACGTAAGTCAATCATTTTCCAACTACTTCCTTGCGCGTCAGTGATTGTAAGTTCCAGGATTGCGGCAATCGACCGACTTTATGTGGAAAAATATTAATTTCCCCTTGACGCGTCGGTCATGAAAATGCGGCAGCAGGTTGAAGCTATTCAACCAAAACCAAACATAAACGATTAGTTATTCAAAGTGGATTGAACATTTTCAAAGGAGCATCACCGCAACAAAAGTCATCGCACGGGGTTGCATTGAGACTGAGTAGAGAGCCGGACGCCTTTGCTCGGTACAATGACACAGTGTTAGGGGTGTGAAGTACATTGTCTGACACCAAACGGATACATGTACACGCGCCGACAGTTATTTAAGGTCTTAGCACCCGCTCGAAGTCGTACATTTTACATATGTCATTGATATCCCCGTGGGAGTGCCTAATGCCAAAGCATCACACAAGGGGTGCAGGCTCATTCTTTACTGCTTAAGGGAGAGGAATCATATCCTGAATCACCGAGTCAGCGAGTCATCCACTTAATCCTCGATGGTGTAAATAATATGATTAGCACAAAAAAGGGGGATGGTTTTGTGATGTAGCGCAAGCCTGAATCCATAAATCATCTTAAGTATTGTGGGCCAATACTGTGCTTATTTTTACCTATGCGCCCGTTCTCGCAGCCCTTCTCAAATATCCTGACTCCTGTGCAGTTATGTCAAAAAAGAACGACGGTCCAGTTTTCTGGGAAGCAGTTAAAATTGTTGTACAAAATAATAAATGTTGTATATATACATACATTCATACATATATACATATGTATGTATACATATGCATATACCCCTCACCAGAGGGGTCAAGTATGCGAGGGAGAAATGTAAAGTACACGACTTGGATCAGGATCATGGTAACCGTCAACCGGAGGTTGCCAGAGTCTACAGGGAGCAGCTGAGCGAAAGACTTTACGGTATGCCTACGTTGAACACAAGGTGGTAGGATACCTACCACCACCGACAAGAAACCCGTGGTATGATGGCGAGTGTGAGCAGAAAAAGGCAGCAACCGACGAGGCGTACCAAAAGGCGCTGCAGAGGAAAACCAGGGCAGTGCAAGAAGAGTACCGAGTCAGAAGAAGGGAAGAGAAAAAACTACTGCGACAAAAGAAAAGAATCTTCGCAGCCTCCCAGCTCAAGGATATCGAGGAGTCTAGGGATAAACATAAAATACGAGCCTTTTACAAGAAAGCCAAAGGCCTTGCAGAGGGCTTCAAAAAGGGCACCCTGGCTCTTGTCAACTGCGAGGGTAATCTTGTCACCGACCCGCAGGGAATAGTGGATGTATTTAAGCAGCACTTCCAGCAGCATGACCAAGAGAGAGTGGCAAGAACCGAGGAAATCCCAACTCCAGCCGCTGAAGTAGTCCTCCCACCCAGCATCGAAGAAGTCGGCACAGCCATTCAGAAGCTAAAGAACAACAAGGCCGCAGGCTCAGATGGCTTGCCATCAGAGCTCTTCAAGGCTGGCGGCATACAAGATCCTGTCCAGCGTATCGTGTGAACGTCTAAAACCATTTTGCACCGCGGCAGCTACCAGTGCGGCTACCGGCCCGGCAAATCAACTATAGACCAAAATTTCACACAAATCCTGGAAAAGACCAACAATTTTCGAATCGATACATACCATCTTTTCATCGATTTCAAAGCCGTGACAGCATTCATCGTGAAGAACTGTTTGGGGCGATGGCCGAATTCGGTATCCCGGTAAAACTGATCCAGTTGTGTCGCGCCACGCTAAAAAACACGCGATGCACCGTGCAACTCGGTTCTAGAACCTCGGAACCATTCGAAACATGCACCGGATTTCGGCAAGGAGATGCGCTGTCATGTGACTTCTTCAACCTGGTGCTGGAGCAGATAGTGCGACGGGCAGGCATCAACAGGGAAGGCACTATCTTCTACAGGTCCATCCAGCTGCTAGGATACGCGGATGATATCGACATCATCGTGTGTTCTCGCCGTGGCATTGTGGAAGCATTCACGGCGATTGAAGAACAAGCGAAACGAGTTGGTCTTAAGATCAATGAGGACAAAACGAAATACATGCTGTCAAGCAAAAACCAATCCGTCGCTCACCACCTGGGACAAAACATAACAATTGACAGCTACAATTTCGAGGTAGTTAAGGAGTTTGTCTACCTCGGGGCAAACGTAAGTTCCACAAATGACACCACAGTGGAGATCCGGCATAGAATTGCCCTCGGCAACCGTTGCTACTTCGGCTTGTCCAAACAACTGGGGTCAAAACTCCTCACTCGAAAGACCAAAGTCATGCTTTACAAAACGCTCATTCTGCCAGTCTTGCTGTACGGAGCCGAAAGCTGGATGATAAGTAGGACAGCGGAGCTGATTTTGGGTTCTTTCGAAAGAAAAATTCTGCGCCGGATATTTGGTCCTGTCTGCAAGGAAGGTGAATGGAGAAGAAGACACAACCGCGAACTCTACGAGCTGTACCAAGATGTGGATGTAGTCCGGAAGGCAAGGATCCGTCGACTACACTGGCTCGGCCACATCGAGCGCATGGACATCAACGCTCCAGCTAAGAGGGTCTTCGACTCCGAGCCTCCTGGTTCGAGAAGAAGAGGAAGACCGAACCTCCGGTATAAAGACCAAGTAATCGCGGATGTAAGACATCTTGGTCTTGACAACTGGAAGCAGCGTGCCCGGGACCGTCAAGGATGGAAGGCAGCTATAGCTCAGGCTCAGATCCTCCATGGATCGCTGGCCTAATAAGTAAGTAAGTAAGTTACTGAAACAAACAAGGAGCACACGTGTAAATAGTAGAATTCACAATACAGATGACCAACGTGGCATAAGCCCAATGAAAGACAATGCAGTTGCCCAAAGCTCAAGTAGCTTTATGTAATATACTTCGGTACCCAATTGAACTGGAACCGAATTCAGAAGGCTATCATTTCCAAAAAAGTTGGTCGAGAAAGTACTGCATCAGCGTCCAAAGCGATGTACAAAGTTAAAGCTCGAACTAAACTAATTATTTGGAACGCTTCACTATTTTGCGTGGCATCCTGCCCCTCTTCTTCGGGTGCCTTGTCGTGGCACCCGACATAGACATCGAACCAAGAGTCGAAAACCCAAAAATGAATGGACAACCACAAGGATTTTATTACTCTAGGTGGCACCCGCAACAGCAGAAATCCACCTGGGATCTTTTTGACCGCGGCCGGGGCAAGGATTGTTTCCATTGTTTCCATTAATTTCGAACTCTCCTGCAGCCCAGAAGGAAACCGAGTCCTGCGGTTCACTGTCTGACCACATAGTCCCGGAATAGGGACGTACTTCTGAATGCACTGCCAGTGCTAAGTGCCAAAAAAGAAAAGGAGAGATGTGCCCGAAAATTGCGAAAAGACGCTGACAAATACGGTGCACATTGATCACATTGCGATCGAGCAGACACTCCTCCAGTATCCTAGATGTCCGCACCTTTCGCCAACATCGGCTCGGATCATTATCTTGTTGCAGCTAAGGTACGGATGCGAATTTCTCGGAATCACGGAGTCGAGTAAGAATACCAATTCGGAAAGCTGCAATCGCAGGAGACCGCCAGGAACTTCGCCGATCAAGTCTCCCTCAAGCTCTCTCAAGTCCCGATGCAATGAGGCCGCCTCAGATGTACGGATTTGATTTGTTTGATGACTTATGCAGACAGACCCATGTAGAGAAACAGAACGCATATATGGCTACATTGTATCGACGAACAAGAGCTGCCCGCGAGCCCTATGAACAGAAAAGGAGAGAGGAGCATGCGCTTCTGAGAACAAAAAAGAAGGAGCACGAGAAGCGCGAGGTCGAGGAGATGGAGAGAGGTTATTGCAGGAACGACGTTCGAAAGTTTTACCAAAAAGTAAAACGATTATGCTAAGGCTATAAAGCCAGGGCAGAGGCCTGCAGGGACTAGCACGGACAACTAATAGTGGAGACACAGTCGATGCTGAGATTTTGGAAGGACCATTTTTGCAGACTATATAACGGCGATGATAGTCAAAATGCCGCCGTCAGGCAGAATGAACCATTCACAATGGACGAAGACGAAAGAGAATCCCGTCCACCCGGCCTAGACGATGTTAAGATAGCGATATCGAAACTTAAGTCTTATAAAGCTGCTGGAGCAGACGGACTCCCCGCGGAACTGCTGTTTAAGGCAGCTGGCGATGAGCTGGTCAGGAACATGCACCAACTCATCTGCAAGATATGGTCGGAAGAACGCATGCCCGATGAATGGAATCTCAGCATCGTTTTCCCGGTCCATAAGAAAGGAGGCCCCTATAACTGCGCCAATTAGAGAGGGGTAAGTATTCTGAACATCGCGTACAAAATCCTCTCTGCCGTATTGTGTAAGCCAATTGTGGACAATCTGGTAGGTTCCTACCAGTGTGGTTTCAGGCCAGGAAAATCCACGATAGACCAAATACTTTCACTACGGCAGATCTTGGAGAAGACCCATGAATTTCAGGTCGACACGCACCATCTTTTTGTCGACTTTAAAGCCGCATATGACAGCGTTTGTTGAGATGAGTTATACAGAGCCACGCGATGTTTTTACATTCCTGCTAAACTCGTCAGACTGTGCAGGATGACTATGAAGAATTCCCGTTGCGCGTCAAAGAAAGACGCGCAACGCTGACGTCTTAGTCAGAACGTCACCTTCGGCAGCTATATTTGTGAAGTAGTCAAGGACTTCGCCTATCTTCGCTCGATAGTAACAAGCAGCAACGACACCTGTATTGAGATAAAACGCAGAATAACTCTTGCCAACTCTTTGGGCTCATGAGGCAACTGAGTAGTAGAACCCATACAAATAGGATGAATTTAAATTGACCATATACTGTGAGTGTTATGCCTGCAGCAGTACGTTTGGTCGCTTTCAAGCTAATGTTTCCAAATTTTCCGCCTTCATGCATCCCGAAAGCTTAAGAATTTTTGTCGGAGTCTTCCTCGAATAACGAATCCGCACCCGAATAAGCGCTGTTTGTTCTCCTTGTAGCAGTTCCCGTAGTAGATGTCGCAATTTTTCATCCGTATTTGCCTGGTCCATCCCACATTTCAAATGCAGACTCTCAAGTCATTTAGTCGTTTGCTTTGTATCCGTCCGTATCCGATGCTTGTGCTTGTTTCGGAACAAGTGGTTTTTTTCGTGATAGGGATGTTGCCCCTAAGCACAACCCCCAGCCTGTAAGGCCAGGTTCCTTTTTCCCCAGGAACAAAGGGTTGGGTCGCTGCATACACTGGTTCACTACCTGGCGGATGCTAGGGCAGCTATCCAGAGTAGGCCACGCGGAGGCTGTGTGTCAACTTGGATTGAGCAGGGACAGAGATCGAAACTGGCGTTTGCCATGTTAAACGCGATCAACTTTTTTGCTCTGTTTGCTCGCCCCTAGTTACCCAGTTACCACGGGGAGCAAACAACGTGAAAGGAAAGCTCTGTTTCGCCAGAAATCACCCAGAAATTTGTTGAATGCTATGCCGCTCAAACAAGGTATTATAGAAAATAAATAAATAAATTAGATATAAAATGGGCCTTACAAATGGTGGTCTCCTTTTTGTTAATTATTTTATCATCCATTTTATATCCCGCATGTTCCACTAAAGTGGTCGCGGGGGTAATGTGCGCACGCGGGTTCTCCAGACCACTCGATCCTCCGCCATCGACTTTAACTCATCAGGAGCTATGCCCAAGCGCACCCAGGCGAGTTTTTGGACTTGATCCAACCACCTCGTCCTGGGTCTGCCAAGCGGTCGCCTGCCTGACGGTATTGCATCCAAGACCATCATCACGACGCTTCGGAAGTCGTGATGATGGTGACATTCGTCTCACGTGACCAAACCCCCAAAGCATAGCTGCTCAACATTGAGCTTCCCGCGCACTGCCGTGTTTCTCACCCCATCCCGGCGGGTAACTCCCAAAACAACACGGAGAAATCTCATTTTGGCAACTTTTATTTGCACTCTTATTCTTTCGGGCAATACCCAAATTTCATGACAAATACCGTGAGAGTTGGAACAAATACCGTGTTAAAAACCACTAACTTGGCTTTGGCACCAAGTTCGGTCTTCCTGATTACAGATCTTCCAAGCTGTTTCAAAATTGACCCAGCTTGGCCAATCCTGCAGGAAAGCTCCCATCACTCGTGAAGAAGACCTACTTACTTACTTAACGGGCGCTACAGTTCGGGGTGAACCTGGGCCTCAACCAACATGTCTCTCCACCTAGCACGACCTTTCGCTAGTCTTTTCCAATGCCGCACGCCCAGTTGGTTGAGGTGCCCTTCCACCTGTGCGCGCCACCTCAGGTGCGGCCGTCCTCTATTTCTTCGTCCCTCGGGGTTGGATTCAAAGACTCTTCGGGCTGGAGCTGTGGTGTTCATTCGCTCTACATGGCCTAGCCATCTTAGGCGTTGGATCCGTAGACGCCTGACCAGACTCATGTCGGTGTACAACCCGTACAGTTCGTGATTGAATCTTCTCCTCCAACCCTCCTCTGTGTTTATGGGACCGAAAATCGAACGCAGAATCTTTCTCTCGAAACGACCAAGGATTTCCTCATCCGCTTTAGATAAAGTCCATGTTTCTGCGCCGTATAACAGGACCGGGATAATTAAGGTCTTATATAAGGTCAACTTGGTCGTACGAGAGAGGGCTCTACTTCTCAGTTGCCTGTTGAGCCCAAAGAAGCAGCGGTTGGCAAGAGTAATTCTGCGCTTGATTTCGAAACTGGTGTCGTTGTTCCAAGTCACCGCGGAGCCGAGGTATATGAAGTCCTTAACTACCTCGAACTTATATCTGCCAATATGCACGTTCTGTCCAAGACGTCGGTGGTAAATGTCCTTTTTTGATGACAGCAGATATTTAGTCTTGCCCTCATTAACTGCCAAACCAATTTTTGCCGCCTCCATCTCAATACTCGCTGCGATCTACCTATTATGTCAATGTCGTCGGCGTATGCAAGGAATTGCGAGGATTTGAAATAGATTGTGCCTCTTGTATTGGCCTGTGATTTTTGCACGATCATATGATGTTAAAAAAAATCACACGACAACGCATCGCCCTGTCTAAATCCTTTCTTGACTTCGAAACTATCGGTCAGTTCTGCACCGATTCGGATGGAGCAGCGAGCATTTTCCAGGGTCATCCTGCATAGTCTGATGAGCTTAGCAGGGATGTCAAAAGTAAACATGGCATTATATAGTTCGTCTCTAATTACGCTGTCGTATGCGGCCTTGAAGTCGACGAATAGATGGTGTGTATCGACTTGAAATTCATTGGTTTCCTCCAGGATCTGCCGTAGTGTGAAGATTTGATCGATGGTGGACTTCCCTGGCCTGAAGCCACACTGATAAGGACCTATCAGCTTGTTTACGAATGGCTTCAGGCGTTCACACAAAATGGCAGCGAAGATCTTGTATGCGACATTAAGGAGACTTATTCCTCTATAGTTGGCGCAGTCCAAGGGATCTCCTTTTTTGTGGATCGGGCAAACAATGCTGAGACTCCATTCCTCGGGCATGCTTTCCTCCGACCATATCTTACAGATGAGCTGGTGCATGCTCCTAACCAGCTCACCGCCAGCCGCTTTGAAGAGCTCAGCAGACAGTCCATCTGCGCCAGCAGCTTTATTCGACTTGAGTTTCGACATGGCAATCTCAACTTCGTCGAGGTCAGGGAGACGGAATTCTCTGCGATCTTCGTCGTTAAAAAATGGATCATTCTGCCTGACGGCGGTATGTTGGCTGTCATCGCCGTTATACAGTCTGCAGAAGTGGTTTTTCCAAATTCTCAGTATCGACTGCGATTCTACTACTAGGTGTCCGTTCTCATCCTTACAGGCCTCCGTTCGAGCTTTATAGCCTTGAGACATTCGTTTTATCCGCTGATGAAATCTTCGAACGTCGTGCCTGCAATAGCACCTCTCCAAGTTTTCAATCGCCCGCTTCTCGTGCTCCTTCTTTTTTCCCTTGAGAAGCTTATGTTCCTCCCTTCTCTTAAGCTCGTAGAGCTCACGAGCCGCTCTTGTTTTTTTGTGTAGTGAGGCTTTGTATGCCTCCTGCTTTTCCGCATGAATCCTTCTACACTCGTCATCGAACCAGGTGTTTCGTCGTGGTGGAGCTTTAAGGCCCAGCACTTCCGTTGCTGTGCTCTTTAGGGCTTGTTTGCACAGGCTCCATTGTTGCTCTACTGACTGAGTGGAGGATTGAGGTGTATCGGAGAGCTTAAGGGAGACGCGGTTGGCAAAAGCACTGGCGATCTCCGGCGATAGTAGCTTTCCGACGTCATAGCTTGGTGTTCTAACTCTACTCCGCGGTGTTCGTGTTATGCGCTGACGTATTTTGGCTACTACAAGATAGTGGTGGATGTTCGCTCCTCGGAAAGTGCGAACATCAAGAATAGTGGAGGAGTGTCTGACGTCAATCGCGATGTGGTCAATCTGGTTGGTGACTGATTGATTTGGCGACCGCCAGGTGCCTTTGTGTATATCGAGGTAGGAAAATCGTGTGCTGGCTACAAGAAGATTTCGCCCCGTGGCAAGGTCGATCAGCCTATGTCCGTTATCGGATGTGGTGTCATGTACGCTGTGTTTGCCGATGACCCGCTCAAAGATGCTTTCTTTACCCAGCTTAGCGTTAAAATCTCCTAGTATGATTTTGGTATCATAGCTGGGGCATTTGGTATATGTTCTGTCTAGGAGATCAAAGAAATCATCTTTGATTGAGTCATCCTTGTCTTCCGTGGGGGCATGGACGCATATGAGGCTGATGTTACAGAAATTTGCCTTGATGCGGATCGTTATGAGGCGTTCACTCACATACTGGAAACTTAGGACTTTATGTCTTAGTCCACCTCTAACAACAAATCCGCATCCAAATAGTCTCTGTCCTCTCTCCCTATAACAGTCACCGTAGTAAATGACGCAGTTTTTCATCCGCTTTTTACCCGGTCCATTCCATCGCATTTCCTGGATGGCGGTTATGTCCGCTTTATAGCGGTCTAGGGCGTCCGCAAGTTGTTCGGCCGCACGTGGTCTGTTTAGGGACCTAACATTCCACGTACAGAACCGAAGGTCCTTGTTTGTTTTTTGTTTTCTTATAGGGTCGTCAACATAGATCCGTTCCGTTTTATTATCCGAGGCTGTTTTTTGTTTCTGAGCAATTAGTGGTTTTACGGTTATGGTTCGCTAGACCATAGCCCAACCGACACTAATCCTGTATA